>JAGIQG010000005.1:125564579-126764579 GCA_024679065.1 Sphyrna mokarran | reverse complement strand
TTCATAACACCTGAACAGGTACTTGGGGATTTGTGCAATAATGTCATTGGTGGGTTAATGTCAGCCCACATGTTATATAAACTTTAAACTGGTGACTGCATTTCTCTCTTGTGGAATGATGTCTTCAGCAGCTTTAAATGTAGCCTCGGGCCTGTTACTTTCCACTTTTGTTTCGCAGATGACAAGATCTGATTTATTGTGGACTGTTGCAATCTACTGGTCGAAAATGAGTCATACAACATGGCGAAGATTGATTCAGAAATGTTTTAACTTGGAACAAGGTAACAGGAAACTGCTATCGTTAGAGTCAACTGTTTGCAAATCATTATATGGATCAAATTTAAAGTTTTGGGGGTATGAAGCATTTCTATAAATATAGGATGTTTGGCATCATGTGAAGTACAATGATCAGATAGCTGTGGAAGAGCTACTTTCCACGCCACTGACCATAGTTTTATCCCCTGTTTTTGCAGTGTTCCTATACTTTCAAACTATTAATGCATTTAATTAAATATTTCCAGCATTGATGTAGTTCACTGTTAAAATAAAAACAACAAAACAATCTTATGATGAATATATTTTCAATATAAAATTCTGTTTGATTCTGCAACAGAAACGTTTGTATAACAAAAAATATAGGCCTGCAAATTAATGAATTAATTCAAGAATAGAAAAACAATCATTAATACTGAAACATATAATTAAAAAAAAAAGTTTGCAAGCTCAGTCAATGGATTCTCCTGGTACTTGCTGAAGTGAGTAATTAAGGTAGATACATAATAATATAAATTTAAAAGAACTTAAACACCTGAAAAGCTGAAATAATTCTGACACAATGTGGATAAACTGTCACTCAAAGTATACAGACACTGCCGACTCATCAGGCCCAATGTAACAAAAAAATATAATTATTCAGTTCCACACTGTTTCCAAGTCAGCAAACTATTTTCAATCCAAGAGTAGAATAATCTGCCATTGGATAACTTCTTCAAATTTCCTTCTAACCCAGTTGAGGAGGGGAGACATCAACTACAGAATTTTAAAATGCCAGATTTAAATATCCTATGTGAAACTAGTCAGAAATCAAATACCTAATCTGAGCTAGAATAGGCAGTGCATAACTTACAAACAGAATCTCGATGAATTGTGATGAAGCACTCAAGAATTCAACCAAGGCCACATGTTGTACATCTGTCCAACGTATAAAAAAAAAATCCTGGTGCGTTATATAAAACTGAAAGATAAGAGAACAAGTCCTTTATTACAGTGCAGAATTAAATGCACTGATCTGATTGACACATTTTAGAATTCACATCGTTTCCACAACTCAAATGCAGCTAGAATCCCTTATTACAATAACATAGGTCAAATCTATATTATAAATTAGATCCCATGACAAACAGATATTACTTGTATGTTAGTATATTAAACGAGTAGTATCCAACTCAATGCCTGAGATAAAAGAAATAAAGTTCACATACAGAATATCTCACACTTACAACAAATTAGGTACAAATTGAAAACTACACTTTTATAGATATGCAGAGAATCATCAGGGCAAAATGAATCTGCCATTCACATTCTTGCCTCACAGACACAAGAATAATATATTTCAATGCTTACAGTGAATTAAATAATTACTGATTGAATGCTACCTGTATATACTATACCAGAGGCTGACAGACTGAGTATGGAGACTTTAGTTATAAAAACTGCAAAAAATGAAATTGATATAATAAATTCCACAGTCGGTTACACTCTCCAAAATAGGGAAGTAGGGAGAACAATTTGGTTAATTAAAAAAAATACACAAACACAGAAACTACCCCCAGAATCAGATACATTGCATCGTTTTGAATTGTATCAGGTACTGAATGACGCAGATAATGATGGCACACTCACACCCAACAGCAGAAACATAGGGCATTTAAACTAATCAAACAAACAATGTCAGCTACATTTTGATAAGTTAATCCACATTCATATTTGATTCAAGAGCAATGTAGAATCATGTCTTCACTCTCAAAATGTCCCAGGACCTGAAAATCTATGCACTAAACCCAACCCACTGAGATTATGGGAAAATTTATCACAGAACTTTCATCACAGTCATCTATGTACATGCTTTTTTTTCCAAAGTCAAATAAATAGAGAGCTGAATACATTGACATATAACATGACACGGATTGAATGGCACAAAATAAATCTAACTCAAATATTTTGATTGCATCACAATCAACTTTAACTTCACATTTATTCCAGACAGATAGTGCTGGAAAACAGGTTTACTTGATACAGCTTGATTCCCAGTTGTGCATACTTTACAAATACTGAGCGATACACAGAGGCACAAAATCTATGTACTCACATATAATATGCAAAAACGGTGAATGCAGAGTAATGCCAATGGTTCAGAGTACACAACAAGGAGAAATCATAGGGTGAATACTCTATTTCACAGTCATTGTGAACAGTCGTCAAACAAAAGGATTTCTTCACAAGAATGAAGGAAAAAGTGCAGATTACCACAAACTGACTGTAGAAAGAAAACAATATTATTGTAAGAGTGAAAGAAAAAAATAGCAATACTCACTTGCAAAAGAATAAAGATTTATTGTAGTTAACAGGACACATATTGGAAACTGTTGAACAAAGGTTCCTTAAGATAGTTCCTGGATTCAGGGTGTCCTTTGATCGAGACTGAGTAAATTAGAATTACTAGAGTTTCAGCTGTTGAGAAGCTGAAGAAGATGGGATGACTATTCAGAAAATGCGAAGACGGAAAAAAAAATTCACAATTCAGTTAAAGATAGCAAAGAAAGGACATATCCATATTCCAGAGTGAGAGAAAAAGAGAGTTTAAAAACACTCAATCAATGCTGAGAATGAATTCCTTCCAGAATATAATGCAATTATAATAAAGTTACTAACAGTTAGAGAATAAAATATTAGAACCAGATAGGTGCAGAGTAAAAGCAATAACATGTTCTGAAATAGTACAGGATAACATCAAAAATAATAGATCAGAATTAGACAGGTACAGAGTGAATTGAAACAAAAATAGTATTGATACACAATAACACATATCAAAATATGACATGTTCTGCCACTGACAGGTTAACAATAATGCTATATTCACCAGCCTGGAAATAACTGATATAAACTCTTACTTTCCATGACAGAAACTGATAATTGTAAATTGAAAGCCACACTCACATGTCAGAAATTCAGAGCTCGTAAGCAAATGCACCATCAAATTGAATGGTCAGTAGATCCTGTGCCCTGGAGTTGTGAAGTACAGTTGAAGTGCCTCACAACTCGAGTGATCCAAGTTCAATTTCAGCCTTGGATGCCTGTCTGTATCGAGTCTGCACACTATCCCCGTGTCTGTGTGGGTTTCCTCTGGGACCTCTGGTTTTCTCCCACATGCCAAAAATGTAAAGGTTAGGTGGAATCACCATGTTACATTACCAGGAATGTGAAGGCTTGGTGGATTGGCCATGATAAACACGTGGGATTGCAGGGATGGAGCAAAGTGAGGGTCCTGGATGGAATAGTCTTTAGGAAGGGGAGATGGCACAATGGCTATCATTGCTGTCTCACAGTACCAGGGACCCAGGTTCAATTCCAGCGTCAGGTTACTGTATGTGTGGAATTTGCATGTTCAGCTCATATCTGTGTAGGTTTCCACCGGGTGGGGCTTCCACCCGCAAGCAAAAGGTCCGAATGTTGTATGACCGTGATAAATTGTCCCTTAGCGTCAGGGGGACTAGCAAGGTAAATATATGCGGCTTTAGGGTTTGGGGCAGGGTGGGATTATTGTCGGTGCAGACTCGATGGGCCGAGTGGTCTCCTTCTGCATCGTAGGGATTGTATAATACTTTATCATTGTTGAAGAAAGTCATTTGGCCCATTAAGTGACAGTTACTATCTAAAAGAGCGTTCTTATCCAGACCTCAATCTCTGTAACTTTTTTTTTCTCCCGCTAACACTCTAACCTGCACTCTTGGGACATTAAAGGGGCAATCAATTTAACCTTCCCGTTTTTGGAATGTGAGCGGAAACCACCGCATCAGAATGATATGGACTACAAACACTAGTATTACCAGTAAAGAGAATGCGCCGGTGCAGCCAGACAGAGTGAGAGCGAGTCTGGGGATTGTTTGAGTAGGAAGACAGCAAGGGGAGTGATGGATGTGACAACAAAGCTTATGGGTGCGAGGAGCAATTACTGTGATTGGTTATTTGAGCTAACCCAATAAAAAAAATCACATTTTTGCAGATTAGCCAATAGTGAACACGTCTTTTCCTATCCTTCATTTGCATATTTGCCTGGGTTAGTCTATAAAAGAAAAGTTCAGACTGGAGTTTGTTATTTTGTGTCTGCAGTTTGTATGCACCATGCCTGAAGAAAAGAAACTCCAAGTTTCCAAGAAAGGCGCCAAAAAAGCGCAGAAGAAGCCGGTAACAAAAAGCGGCAAGAAGAAGAGGAAGTCCAGGAAGGAGAGTTACGGCATCTATATCTACAAAGTGATGAAGCAGGTTCACCCCGACACCGGCATCTCCTCCAGGGCCATGAGCATCATGAACTCGTTCGTCAACGACATTTTCGAGCGCATCGCGGGTGAGGCTTCCCGCCTGGCCCATTACAACAAGCGCAGCACCATCAGCTCCCGGGAGATCCAGACCGCCGTGCGCCTGCTGCTGCCCGGGGAACTGGCCAAGCACGCCGTGTCGGAGGGAACAAAGGCCGTGACCAAATACACCAGCTCCAAGTAACACTGTACAATGCACTGAAAAAACTCAACCAAACGGCTCTTTTAAGAGCCACCCACAACTTCTCTGAGAAAGCTATACTATCGCTTTAGAAAATGTATACTTCAACTTGCTTTTTTTCATTAGCGTTTCAATCAGTGTATTTTGCATGGAGTGGCTATGAATCTGTTAACTATTACCCGAGGATAATGTCTGGTTATTCTCCCACTGAGAGGAGTCAGTGGCAAGAGGAGTTGACATTCCGACACTTGCATTGTCTGTAGGGAGAGACAGCTATTAGAAGACAAATTTTTCAAAATTCCACTCACATTCCGGTTTGGTCTCTATAAACGATCATTTCATTCCCCTGTTTTATCCCGATCTCAATACTGACAAATTTAAAACACAATGGGTGCCCCGCTTTTCAGAGGCGCCAATAGGAAGCAGCCCACAACACGGAGGCGGAATGAGAATATTACTTTACAACCTTAACTTGTTGACTGTCCACGCCATTATTGTCCAAAGCACGAGAAATGGGACTTTCCGCCGCCAGAAAAGCGTGTTTAAAAAAAAACCGAGATTAAACCCGAATTGATCCCGCTTTATAAGAGAATCTGAGATGTGATAAAACAGGAAAATAATGGACAGCAATTTCTAAACATTTTCATTAAGAGGCGTTAAATATTTATAGAATCCCAGAATCCTTATAGTGCAGGGGGTAGTCATTCGGCCCATCTGGAGAACTTCTGGGTGAAATCCGATTGTTCCTGACGAATATCGGGGGTTGAATTTTTAAAAAAATAAACTTTGGGATTCTGCTAATTTGCCGTTTGGAATTCCAAGAAAAGAGAGTGGCTGAATGTTTAAAAATCCCATCTTAAACATGGTTGATTATCTGTTTTACGCCTTGGCAGGATTTTTAATGTGGGAAAAAAATCGGTTAGGACTTGAAAATGTGGCTCCTGACTTCCCGCCCTTTGATTTTCTGCTTTTAATTCGGAATTCCCTCTTCTCAATTGCGGAGAAATCCCACAAAAAGTCAGAAAATGATTTATACAAGAAAAGTTTAGATTGAGAGAAGTGTATCTAACCTTGAACTGAAATCTGAATTATGTCTTAATAGTTTTAGCAATTCCTGCTGCAATTATGCGTGTATTTTGGCGCTTATTTGAAATGAAGAATCGGTTGGAATTTGAAAATTTGGCGCCCTTACTTTCCGCCCTCAGCACCGGGACCTTTTCTGATTGGTGCTTTAAACAGATATCTGATTGGACATTGGGGAAAACCTAATGAGATCTTCTCCCCAATCAGCAATGTGTGCACCGCCATCCCTCTCCAAGCTATAAGAGAAGTGAATCTGGGCGGCTTTTCTCATTGTCTGTTAAAATCTTTGTGAAATTGTGACAATGTCTGGAAGAGGAAAGACCGGCGGAAAAGCTCGGACCAAGCCCAAGTCTCGCTCCTCCCGGGCTGGACTGCAGTTCCCGGTGGGCCGTGTTCACAGGATCCTGAGAAAGGGCAACTATGCGGAGCGTGTGGGTGCCGGAGCCCCGGTCTACCTGGCTGCTGTGCTCGAGTATCTGACGGCTGAAATCCTGGAGCTGGCCGGCAACGCGGCCCGGGATAACAAGAAAACCCGCATCATCCCCAGGCACCTCCAGCTGGCCGTGCGCAACGACGAGGAGCTCAACAAGCTGCTGGGAGGAGTGACCATCGCTCAGGGCGGTGTGCTGCCTAATATCCAGGCCGTGCTGCTGCCCAAGAAAACCGCTGTGGCATCCAAGACCAAGTGAAGCGACCATTCTGAAATCTAACAACCGCAAAGGCTCTTTTCAGAGCCACCCACTTTCTCTGTGAAAGGGCGATCCATTCTCCACCCGAATGGTGGCGGATTTCTGAGAATTCATTTAACTTTCCACCAATATGGTCAGGAATGCGAAGTTATCACTTTACGGAGGAGGGGGGAGGTGTTGTGAGGGACTTGATGTTTGTATAATGAGTCACCGCGTACGCTGCATTGAATTAAATTCAAATGAAGGGCCACACAGGTGGCAGATTAAAAAACCTAACTAGGGGAAAAAAACGATAGCGGCCTTTTCTAAAATGAATAGAAACATGAAAGAACATCGATATACTACCCATGCTGAATCTCTTTTCCTGACACACTTGGTGGTTCTGAAAAGAGCCTTTGTTTGATTGGGGGTTGAGCTGAGTTTTAAGCGCGCTCCCCGCGGATGCGGCGGGCCAGCTGGATGTCTTTGGGCATGATGGTGACTCGCTTGGCGTGGATGGCGCACAGGTTGGTGTCCTCAAAGAGCCCCACCAGGTAAGCCTCGCTGGCTTCCTCCAGGGCCATGACAGCCGAACTCTGGAAGCGCAGGTCGGTCTTGAAATCCTGAGCGATCTCCCGCACCAGGCGCTGGAAGGGCAGCTTGCGGATCAGCAGCTCGGTAGATTTCTGGTAGCGGCGGATCTCCCGCAGAGCCACAGGGCCGGTAGCGGTGAGGCTTCTTCACTCCGCCCGTGGCTGGAGCACTCTTGCGGGCAGCTTTGGTAGCCAGCTGCTTGCGGGGAGCTTTCCCGCCGGTTGATTTGCGCGCTGTCTGCTTGGTTCTGGCCATGATGTGTAACTGTGGGACACAAAGGCTGAGAATACTGGCGCTGCTCTGAGTGTGTATTGAATAGATTCCAGTCACCGCCCTCTGCTCCTGACTGGATGCTGCCCCATCCCGTGGACAAGTTTGCAAAAAGCGATTGGACAGCAAGTGTTTCCGGGCCCTGACTGGTGGAACTCTGGCAATTCACCAATTTAAAATGCCCGCCAATCTCTGAGGGACAAGAAACGGAATTTAAAGAAAACTGACTTTAAAGCGAATTGTCTCAATTTTAAAAATCGCAAGAAAACTCAATATTTGGGGACTGCCTTAGTACCAGAAACAAATTCAGATTCATTCCTTGATAGACCTATACCAGGTTTAGGTCTCCAAGTGATAGTCGAAAAACGGAATGTCACACATAAGCTTCATATGTGTACGGGATTGTTTAGAGCGAAGCCTAATAGGTGTTAAGGGACAACTCTCCACTTGTCTAATGTATTGGAACGGACTGGATAGCAGGCGTATCGGCGGGTACGGAATATGGGATCTTCTGTTCAGTTTTTCTAAACCGCATTTATGATCTAATTCATAACGTTGATTCTGTCTTTCTACAGAACAATTGGAATAAAGCATAGAAACTAGAAGCAGGAGTTGGTCATTCGGCCATTCGAGCCTGCTCCACCATTCATTTCAGTTATAGTTGATATCAAATGCACTATCCTGATTCCTCTCCTTCTCATCATATCCCTTAACCCCCTTTAGCTCGAAGAACTACATCTAACTTCTTCTTGAAATCAGACAATAGTTTAGCCTCAACTACATTCTGCTGTAGTGAATTCCATCCATTCGCCACCTTCTGGGTGAAGAAATTTCACCTCACCTCAGCTCAAAAATTATTCTCAAACTATGAGCCTTCGTTCTAGACTCTTCCACCATTGGGAACATTCTTTCTGAATTTACTCTGTCCAACAGTGTTAGAATTTTATGAGTTTCTATGAGATCCATTCTCACTTTTCTAAAGTCTAATGAACGTAATGCTAACCGACTTAATCTCTCCTCGTATGACAGGCATGCCAATCCAGGAATAAGCCTGTATAGCAAAGAAATCCTTCCTGAAAGGACAGCAAAACAGCACAACATACATCAGGTGTGGCCTTACCGATGCCCTGTACAGTTGCAACAAAACATCCCAATCCTGTACTCAAACGCTTCGGCTATGAAGGTCCACATACAATTTTCCTCCTTTACTGCCTGCTGTAACTATGTTCTTAATTTCAGTGAATGATACATGATAAATGTCTCACTCACTGTCCACCCCTTTGAATTTAAACCTATTCAAATAATAGTAAGTCTTCTGATTATTATCAAATTTATTCAAATTATACTGTATCTGCTGTATACATGCCTACACACTTAGCCTGTCCAAATCACACTGAAGCATCTCTGCATCTTCCTCACCGCTCAGCCTCCCACACAACTTTGTATCATCTGCAATTTTTTTGAGTAATATATTCAAATCTCTCTTCCAAATCATGAATATATAATGTGAACAGTTGTGGTCCTAGCACAGATCCCTGCACAAACACACAACTCGCTGACTGTGAATCAGGGAAAAGACCCAATTATGCCAACTCTTTGCTTCCTATTTGCTAATAAGCTTTCTATCCCCCTCAAGACGTTACCTGCAATTCCATGTGCTTTAAGTTTACACAGTAGTCTGCTATACCAACCCACCAATGTTTTTTGTCCTTTTTGTTTCTTAATTCGACCCTTACAGATTCGAAATCATCAATGCTAATTCTTTCCTCAATATCATATCACTACAATCGTTAATCAGCAATACAACTCCATCACCTTATCCTTTTGTCTGTCCTTCCTAAACACTGAATCGCCCGCAATGCTTGGTTCCCATTTTTGCTTACCTTGGAGCTATGCTCCATATTTCCAACTGTATGATACCACTTTACATCTACCTGTGCAATTAATTTATTCGTTTTGTTTCCGAATATTCAGGTGCAAAACTTTAAGCTGGGCACTTTAAACATTTTTTTTTCTCTTTCCTGTTATCTGACTCTGGCTCTTGATTTCTCTTCCTATCTCTTTCCTTATTCTCCTTACAGTCTTTTCCTCTTGTTGTTAATTCTCCCTGTTTGAATCCTTGCAAAGATGCTTATCTCCGCAATGTTATCCATTCCCAGCCTTCAATAAAGTCACCCTTTCGCTCGCACCATCTTTTCAGCCACGGATTCATTATACTATGTATTTGTTGCTTCCACTCTGACTCGCACCCTGGTTCTCTCATCATTACCTTTACGTCCTACTTTCCAGTTTGTTTCCTCGCTCCCCAGATCTTGCTTTTCGGGCCTCATCCTTTTTTTTCAGCCTATATCCCTTGTGTGGACGTTTCGAACACTGCCTGTTCGCCCTCCTCCTTCAGAATGTGCGAAAGCCGCTCCCTGACATCCATGACCCTAGCACCAGGGAGGCAACACACCATATTCGAGTCTGTTTTTAGCCACAGAAATGCCGATCTATTGCCCTTACAATTAAATCATTGAAACTGTTACATTTCCATTTGTTTTACGGCTCCCCGCTGCAGCAAAACCAACCCTAGTTCAAGGGATTTGGCTGTTGCTGATTTCCCCTGAAAGGCGATTCTACTTAGCAAAACACAAAATATGTGTTTTGCAGATGAATAGCCACAGGAGATTCCTGCACTGCCTGCCGAGCTCTTATTCTGCTCAGTAGATAAAAAATACATCAGCTTAAAACACCCACAAACGTTAACAGTAGTAAAGGATTAATAGGAAAATGCCTCAATCTGACCAAGTATATACATATTTGTTTTCTTCCCAATAGCCAGGATGGGCCTTTCTACTCGACATTCAAAATTTATTTACTTGTATCATTTGTATTCACACTGCAAAAAAGTAACTGAAACGCCTCTCACCGTCACAGTTCGGGGCCTGCTCGGGTACACTGAGCGAGAAATTAGTATTAACAATGCATCTGAACAGCACGTCTTTGGGACTGTGTAAAGAAACCGGGACAGCCGGGAGCAATCCAGGCAAACACGTAGAGAACGTGCAAACGCAGCACTGATACTGACCTCAAGGTTAAAATAATTGAGAATAGGTCTATCTAAAATTATCAACATAATTTCTTGCTCTTGCGCTAAGGTCAGTGCTCTCAATGTGAGGATGTGGGTGGCTCTGAAAAGAGCCTTTGGGTTTTGAGAGAATTGGATAAATTTGTTCAGCCGCCGAATCCGTAGAGAGTGCGTCCCTGGCGTTTCAGAGCGTACACCACATCCATGGCGGTGACCGTCTTGCGCTTGGCGTGCTCGGTGTAGGTGACGGCATCTCTGATCACATTCTCCAGGAAAACCTTCAGTACCCCGCGGGTCTCCTCGTAGATCAAGCCCGAGATCCGCTTGACCCCGCCACGGCGAGCCAGGCGGCGGATGGCTGGCTTGGTGATGCCCTGGATATTATCACGAAGCACTTTGCGGTGTCGCTTTGCTCCGCCTTTCCCCAGTCCTTTACCTCCTTTCCCTCTGCCAGACATGATTTTTCTTCAGTCAAAAAGCTGCTGAATGAGAGAGAAGTTGCTGCAGCTTCCTTTATTATACAGCTCACGCCGACCTGACTGAGAAAGAGAGAGAGAGGCGGGGCGAGGAGACTGAGAGGCAGACAGAGCAGTGAAATGTCTTTCACCATCCAGCTCCTCCTTCTGCCCGAAACATTTTGGATTCAAATTCATACAGAAGGGAAAAGAGCGCGCGGGACAAACGTACAACTGGAATATCAAATACAAGCTTGTTAAAAACCCGGGTCTACTCAATCCAGAGTGTGGCGACTAGGGGAAGTTTACAGTAACTTCATTGCAGTGTTAAATTAAGCCTTACTTGCGATCAATAAATATATTATTCCTGCCTCAGTACAATACTTTCTGTAACGAGTTGCGGTCTCATTCTATTTCAATCCCAGCTTCTATTCCATTCCCGAAAACTTCTCTGAGAATTTTATTCAGATCTCTCCCAACTGATAAAATGTGTTCGAGGTTTGAGTTGCGAGGTGTGTTTACTTCGTCAGGATTCCTTTTAAACTCGCATCCAAAATTTGCGACTAAATAAGCTAAGACAAAGTGTGAGAGCGATTCCGATTCGGGGAGAGGCAGCAACATCCCTGTGTGAGTGAGAGCAGAGAGTGAGGGGGGAGAGGGGGATCCGGGTCTCGAACATGTCAGAGAGTGAGCGGGAATACTGGATTAACATTTCTCTGTAATCTGCTCCCAGCGCCGGGACAGCGATTCATTGACCGCGGGGGGTTCAGCTCTTTCCTGAGAGGTGGGTGGCTCTGAGAAGAGCCTTTGGGTTCACAGGTTTGGGATTTGCTTGGCGAATTTCACTTTTTTCCTGCTTTCTTAGACTTTGCTGCAGCCGCTTTGGGTTTGGCCTTCGATGTCTTTACCTTCGTAACTTTCTTCACAGCAACCTTCTTCTTGGGAGATGCTTTCTTCACGCTCTTTTTTGGAGTTGTCGCTTTCTTGACTGTTTTCTTCACTACGGCTTTCTTGGCTGCTGGTTTCTTTGTTGCTGGTTTCTTTGTTGCTGATTTCTTTGTTGCTGGTTTCTTTGTAGCTTTATTGGCCACCGCTTTCTTCACTGGAGTTTTCTTGGCCGCTCCTGCCTTTACCTTCTTTACAGTTTTCCGCTCCGCTGTTTTCTGAGCGAGTTTGTAGGAGCCGGAGGCGCCAATACCACTCAGCTGAATCAACTTTCCATTTTCCACATTCCTCTTTAAACTTTGCCTGATCTGGCTCCCCCTGTTACCCACATCCACTCCTTTGCCCCGCAGAACCTTCTTGATGGCGGCATTGGAGATCCCCTTGCGATCCTTGCATTCCGCCACTATCTGGAGGATCAGATCACCCACACTAGGACCTGTTGATTTCTTCCTGGGAGCCGCTGCCTTCTTCTTCTTGGTTGCCTTGCCTGTGGCAGCGGCTGCAGGAGCCGTTCCGGCGGCTGCACTATCGCTCATGTCCAGAACTCCGCACCAAATCTCTCCGTCAATGTGAACTGGATGAGAAATGAAGCGTTTGGAGGCGGCACTGAGCAACTTAAAGGCAGCGAGCGGACGGGGCGGAGACAAGCTGCTGTCAGCTCCAGGCTGCTGCTGCCTTCTCTGTGTTTCTCTCTCGTCCCAAACTCTCAATTTCCACTCAAATCCCGGCTCCATACTGTCCCAGGTTCAATCCCCATTGTGCCTGACACCTTAATGCCTGTTGTAGAAAAGATTTCAGGCGGATTGAAGGCTGCATTTTGGATTAAATCCCGTTTCGCTGCTGTACTGTTCGCGCTCTCTCACTCCATCGCTGTCATCTCCCTTACTTTTTGACTGAAATTTGGAAACCGGCATGGAAATTGCATTGAAATCTAACTTTAAGAAGTAGGCGGGACACAGGGGAAGAATTTGATTGAAGAATATTCTTGTGTAAAACAAAACTAATGTGGAGATCTCACAATCTGAACGGACACACAAACACAGTGATATTCTCCTATTTCTCCCGCCCCTATCACACACTCTCTCCTGCACAATATTCACATCTACACAATCCCAGGCTAAAATGATTTCGAATTTTAAACCTTCCAGGCCATATTATTCTTCTCTTCGACGGTTTTCTACATTATGTTGGTTAATTGTAAATTCTCCCTCCACTTTGTTAATCTCTCTGTATTTCCTGCCCCACATAATCTGTGTTAACCTCGCTCTCCAGCAGCATCAAATCGGTTGTGTTCTCATGAAATTACATTTCTTCGTGCATCTTTCTTCAAGGTGAAAATACAAACGATTTCTTCACTAAAACTGGACATTTCCCAGATTGAGGTTATCCTCTTGTACTCCTTAGTGAAACTAAATCCTGAACTCAAACAGCAGCGACATCCAGATGAAGAATATTCCCACAACAGCTGATAATGGAGTTATCGATATTCACAGACAAGCTCTGACCATTCTAAATCAAGCTGAAGATTGAAAAAAAATCTAAAGTCCTGGATATTTTGAAGTTTCAGGACAGAGAACCTCTCATTCACAACAGGGCAGCAGCTTTCATAGTGATTGTTAGACTTTTTCTATAACACGTGCAGTGACATATTGGAACCAATACCAAGAGATGTGGAGACATGTAGCCACACAAAAAGAAGAGATAGAAAACAAAGAAAATTTCAGCACAGGAACAGACTCTTCTGCCCTCCAAGCCTGCACCGACCGTGCTGCCCGGCTTACCTAAAACCCCCTACGCTTCTGGAGACTATATCTCTCTATTCGCATCCCATTTATGTATTTGTCAAGATGCCCCTTAAGTCATTACTGTATCCGCTTCCACTGCTTCCCCTGGTAATGAGTTCCAGGCACCCACCACCCTCTGCATAAAAAAAAATCTGCCTCGTACATCTCTTTTTAAACTTGCTCCTCACGCCTTAAACTTATGTCCTGCAGTAATTGAAGAGGCGATGAAATTACCACACAGCGAGTGTGAGATGGAGAAAAGAGAGTCAAGGCGTCGGAGGAACAGAGAGACAGAATTAGAGAAAGAATGAGAAAGGCATGGAGAAAGACAAAGGGATAAACATAGAGGAGGTTGAAGGGATTGAATGGGAGATACAGATCGGTAGAGATAGAAAGATAATTACCTACAACAAAAGACAGATAGAGAGCATGAGGCGGAGAGAAAAACATAGAAAGACAAACAGGGATATAGAAAACTGATTTAAAATAAGGATCATGAGACTTGGGAGTTCCCTGGGAAGTGTGTAAATTGTCAATGAAATTGATATATTTCTGTTTTATACTACAGATACTTCAGTCTGCCTTGTTGTCTAACAAGGGGCATACACGTCATGGGTCGTGAAAGGGCTGCTCTTGGATCTTTTTCGAGAGTATCCTAGTGCTTCATGTCGTTAGTGTACGCTTGACCTGGACCATTTGATGGGCGACACGACAGCTCAGTAACTATTGCTGTGCTGTGCAGATACATGGATTTGGGCCTGTGTCTGTGGGAGTTTGCACATTCTCCCCGTGCTTGCGTGGGTTTTCTCCGGGTGCTCCGGTTTCCTCCGGTTTCCTCCCACATCTCAAAGATGTGCTTTTAGGCTAATTAGCAAAACAAATTCTCCCTACATTGTCTCAAATTCGGTTTTTAATCCATAGATCTATAAACATAGACAGGGATCACCGGTAGAGGTGGGAACATCGGGGTGGCGGCGCAGGCTCGTTGGGCTGAAGGGCCTGTTTCCCATGCTGTTTTGTTCTTTGTTCTTTGTTAGAAACAGAGACAGAGCGAGATTGTGATGGGGGAATGCATACAGCCACATATAGAGAGACATAGAGTGCCACGTTGAGTTGCAAAGTACAGTGATAGAGAAAGAGAGATAGACTGAGAGAGAGAGAGAAGGGCAGTATGATGCAGAGCGTTTTGAAAATGAATGAGAGACAGAGAATCAGAGAAAGAGAGAATGAGAGGCTGAAAATTGAATATTAAGTAGAAGTTAACCTTCCTGTTAGAGTCACAAGTTGGCTTACATAACGCTGCAATGAAGTTTCTGTGGAAATCCCCTAGTCGCCACATTCTGTTACCTGTTTGGGTACGCTGTTGGAGTACTTATCATGGCCAATGGTTTAAAAACAGGCCTTTCCAAAAACAGGATACCTGGCATAAAAGCCCATCAACACAAGGAGAACATTAAAACGCCCGCAGAGTGACCTGAGTTGGGAATCAGTATACAGTGAGACAGCAGTGTATTCCAGTATGAATTCCATGTCGATATCAGAACCAAGAATACTATAACACAAACTGGGTGACGTGGACAATTTGGGCTGAAGGGCCTGTTTCTATGCTGTAACATTCTATCATAGAATTCCTACAGTGCAGAAGGAGGCCCATTCGACCCATTGATTCTACAGTGAGCACAGTCCGACACAGTCCATATTCCTGTCACACCACATATTTACCCTACTAACTCCCTTGACACAAAGGTAAATTTAGAATGGCTAATCAATGTAACCTGCACATGTTTGGAATGTGAGAGGAAATGAGAACACTAGGATGAAACCCATCTAGATACAATGAGAGTAACAATCTGTACGAATCTATCACTAACATATGTATTAGCAGTGAATGTCAGATGCGATATGAATGCAGTTATAATGCATACATATCATAGAATCATAGAAACATTACAGTGCAGAAAGAGACCATTGAGTCTGCACTGACCAAATCCCACCCAGGCCCTAATCCCATATCCCTATATATTTGCCGCTAATTCCCCTAATCTACTCATTTCAGGGCTCTAAGGAGCAATTTTTAGCATGGCCTATCAACCTAACCACATATCTTTGGACTTTGGATATCACAATCCATAACTGCACGCCAGAATATATATCTCCTCAAGGGAGAAATAATTGCTTTGGAAACATATGAGAAGAGGGGAAATCAGTAGACTGTGTATAATAGGGGAGCATTTAAAACCAGAGGAGTGTTTAAAAGCAGGAAGGGGGCAAAGCAGGTGAGTGCATTACTCAAAGGAGTGTGCAAACCAGGAGAGGGCACAAACCAGCAAAGTGTGCAAACCAGGGGAGAAAGCAATCTAGGAGTGTTTGTAATCTAATGGAGTGCACAAACCAGAGAAATGTACAAACTAGGTGAGTGTGCAAAGAGGCAAATGTGCAAACCAGTGAAATGTGTTAACCGTTGGGGGGGGAGGGATGGGCTGTGCAAATCATGGGAGTGCACAACCAGCAGTGTGTGCACACCAAGAGAGAGAGCAATGTAGGATTGTATGTAAACTAGTGAAGTGCGCACACCAGGGGTGTGTACAACCAGGGGGTGTGCAAATCTGGGGAGTGCGTAAACCAGAGGACTATATCTACAAGTGCTAATTGTTAGCCAGGAGCATGTGCAAACAGGCAAGTACACAAACCAGGGGAATGTGTAAATTAGGGGAATGTGTAAACACACAGAATCTGTAATCCTGGGGAATGTGCAAACCACAGTATTGTGCATATGACGAAAGTGTGCAAATCAGGGGAGTGTGTTTACCAGTAGAGTGTTAACCAGGCAAATGTGCAAACCAGGGGAGTGTGCAAACCAGGACAGTACGTAAATCAAAGAAGTATGTAAACCGGGGACTGTATGAACCAGGGACGTAGATAAACCAGAGGAGTGGATAAACCAGGGGAGTGGATAAACCAGGGGAGTGGATAAACCTAGTGCAATGTGTAAAGCAGGGGAATGTGTAGAATAGGACAGTGGGTAAACGAAGAAAATGTGCAAACAAAGAAAGTGCAAACCAGCGGAGTGAGTAAACCAGGGGAGTGTTTATACTAGTAGTGATTGTTAATGAGTGAAGTGTGCGAACCTGTGGAAGTTGCAAATTAAGGGAGTGTTCAAATCAGGAGAGTGTGTAATGCAGAGTGTGAAAAAACAGTGGAGTGAATAAATCCAAGGGATGACTATAACATTGGAGTATCTAAATCAAGGGAATGTGCATATCAGGGGTATGTTTATACCACGGGAGTCTGTGAACCTCAGAAATATAGCCTATTGAATTTAACCTAAAATTGGAAATGGGTGGAAATAAAAAAGTCCTAGTTTTTGACAAAGTGTCACATGTGTAAAGTTAAAGCACATCGGGTTGAACGTTATGGCATGCGGTGGATTGGATTGAAAGCTGGTTAGCAGATAGGAGGTGAAGAGTTGGCATTAATGGGTCATTTCCTGATTGATAGTCAGTGATGGAGAGTATGAGGGGGAGAGAGGGGGTCAGAGAATCATGGGTTGTGACAGCAATAGAATTATAGATAGTGATTAGCACTGCTGCCTCACAGCACGAGGGACCGGAGTTTCATTCCTGCCTGTGTGCAGTGTGTAAATTGTCCCTGAGTCTGCGTGGGTTTCCTTTGGTTGCTGTAGTTTCCTCCTAGAGTCGAAAGATACGCAGGTTAGGTGGATTGACCTTGATAAAATTGTTTTTTAATGTCAGGGGAGCTAGCTAGGGCAAATGCATGCCTCTTTTTGACTGTAGCTTTCTATGATTCTATGATTATATGATAGAATAATAGAATCCTGACAGTACAGAAGAGCCCATTCAGCCCATCAAATCTGCACTAACCACAATCCCTCCCATGCCTTATTTCCATAATGTCATATATTTAACTGGTTAATTCTCTGGACACTAGCATCAATTTAGCATGGCCAATCAACCTAATGCACACATCCTTCGACTACTGGAAGAAATCATAACACCCGGAGGAAACCCATGAAGTCACGAGGAGAATGTGCAAACTCTGTACAGAATATGACCCAAGACCAGAATTGAACCCATGTCCCTGGCGCAGTGAATCAGCAGTGCTAACCATTATCCACTGTACTGGTTCTGCAGGAATCTGTGCTGGGGCTCCAATTGTTCACATTATATATTAAGGATTTGGAAGAGGGAATTGAATGTGTATCTCCAAGTTTGCAGATAATAAAATTTGAGTGGGAGAATGAGCTGTGAGAATGATGCAATGATGCTTCCATGTGATAGCTACAGGCTGAGTGTGTGGATATGTGCATAGTGGATGGAATGTATTGTGGAAAAAAAAGTGAGTTTTTCCATTTTTGTAGCAATAATAGGAAGACTGATTATTAGTTAAATGGATGTAAATTGAGAGAGGTGGATACTCAGCAAGACCTTGGTTTCCTGGATACTGAAAGTAAGTGTACAGATAGAGCAGGTAGTAAAGAGGCCAAGTGATGCATTGGCCTTCATAAGATTTAAGAATAGGATTGGGGACTTTTTGTTGCAATTGCACAGGGCACAGAGGTAAGGCCAAACCAGGGGTATTGTATGCCGTTTTGGTGTCCTTATCTAAGGAAGGATACCCTTGCTATAGAGGGACTACTGCAAATGTTTGCCAGGCTGATTCTGGGGATGGCATGTCTGTCATATGAGAAGAGTTTAAGTCGGTTAACATTATACTCGTTGGAGCTTACAAGAGTGAGAGGGTGTCTCATAGCAGTTATAAAATTCTAAAAGTGTTAGACAGCATAGATTCAGAGAAAAAATGTTTCCAACGCTCGAGGATACAGAAGAGGTATATTTTGAGGATAAGTGGTAAACCTTTAAGAAGTGAGATGAAAAGAAACTTCTTCATCCAGAAGTTACTGAATATATGGAATTCACTATCACAGACACAGACAGTCATTGAGGCTAAAACGTTGTCTGATTTCAAGAATAAATTAGACATACATCTTGGAACTTGATATGGGCAGAAGGAGAGATCAAAACATTGAACTTGATGATCAGCGCTGATCAAAATTAATGGCAGGGAATAGTTGAAGAACCAAATAGCCTCCTCCTGCTTCTAGTTTCTATTTAAGTGCACCAGAGAAGGTGCTGAGCAGAATCATCAGCCTGGGCTGAGAGTTTTAGATTGAAGAGAGGCTAATTATGCTTACAGAAGAGATGAATGAACTCGTTTCTTTAGTGGAAGGGTCATTAAGCAGGGGGTGTGGACTGAAGGTAATGAGCGAGAACATTTAGATGAAGATTTAGGTGGAATGAACCTAAACATTCAATTGAATGAACCTAAACAATGAACCTAAACAACCTAAACATGTTCATTTAGATGAACATTTAGGTGGAATGCAACAGCACAAAGGCAACCCTGCCATGGTGATCATCCAACTTCTCCTCCTGCCTACTTGAACCAACAAACAAACTGGAATACCAGAGATACACCATATAAAAACCCTTGTCTTTTCAATCCAGATTGGTCAGTAATATTCCCACCTCAGAATAATCCTTTCTATAAGTAGTTGAACTGCCTGCCACTATTGCTTCCCCAACTGTTATTCCATTCCCACACAAATCTCCCAGATGAGTTGAGCATTTTTATTATTGACCAATAAGTCTGATCAAAACAGAAAGTTGAGAGAACTTGTGACTCAACTCTCATCAATCCTGTACATCAGGGAGACAGAGATTAACCTTAAGCTCCTGAAACATGTCAGAGAATCAGGTCACTAATGTCTGAAATGTATGGTTTATATTCTCTGGCATGATCTGGAATATTTCAATCAAATTGTTCGATTGGTGCTTAGTGACCGACATTAACAACCTGAGTAAATTTTTCTGGAACTGTTCTGATCTGGTAAAAGTCCTGTGATATCATAGCAAACTCACCCATTCAGGGTGAGGATGTGCTGATGAACAACAATTACACTGCAGGGAATGATTTCAGTTTGAACTTCAGAGATGATATTCTGGCAGCTTGAACTGTTCTCTGCCTTTTCTCCACAGATGTGGAGATGCCGGAATTGGGCTGGAATAAACAGAGTAAGAAGCCTCACAACACCAGGTTAAAGTTCAACAGGTTTATTTGGTAGCAAATGCCTTTAACAAACACTAACAACCCCCTCAGAATACAAACACAGAACATGATAGACAGAGCACCCTTCATCATCCCGTACTTCTCTGGAGCAGAGAAGCTATGATATCTTCTCCAGAGCCTTCAACTTGACATTGATGAAGATGAACATCTCGCCATGGCCATACCCACATCCCCACTTCTTGCCTTCAAACAACCGCACAACCTCAAACAGGCCATTGTACGCAGCAAACTACCCAGCCTTTAGGAGAACAGCGACCACAACACCACACAACCCTGCCACAGCAACCTCGACACAGATACCATTATCTCACATTAGAGCACTATCCGCCAGGTACATGGTATGCATACCTCACTGACTCGGGGCAAGTTCAGGAAGATTCAGAAGCTATTTGTAAGAGGCAGAGCGGAGCAGGATCCTGTTCTGGGATTGGAGTGAGCCAAGGGGAAGTAAGAGGCATTCCAGGGACTGTGTGAGACACTGCTGAGGGAGCCACAAGGTAAATAAGCTGCTAGTGAAAATGACCAGGCTTTTCTCTGCTCAAACCTGTGATGTACAATCCCGGTTCAGCTCCTGTTTCAACTTGTTTGTTGGCATTGTGCAGTGAATAGGGGAAACAGGCGGGACAGTGAGGATGGAAACAATCCTGTAACTGACACGGATCGGAGGCACCAGTTCATCCAGCTGAGAAAGGAGAAAGAAATGTGTTAACAGCGGATGTGGTTTTAATAAATGGTGAGTGCAATGGGAAATTGTAACCAGGTCTGAGGAAATTTCACTGTTCCTCCTCCTCCTCCTCCTCCTCCCCTCCTCTCCCTCCTCCTCCTCCTCCTCTCTCCCCCCCCCCCCCCCCCCCCCCCCCCCCCCCCCCCCCCCCCCCCCCCCCCCCCGGTAGTGACATACTCTGAGCGGTACTGGATAGATTCTTAATCTTGTCAAGTGTTATCAAAGCACCAAAAAAATACCGGATGGATAGAGGCTGTGTGTTTGGAAGTGGAATCAGAAACCGTTTTTTTGAATTATTGGTTATGATCTGTGATCCATGTTTTCCTAACTGATTACCAATTGTAAAATATCCTTGACTCTTTCTCCGACATTGACTTGGCTTAATTTACAAGCTACTTCTTTCTTTCCTCTAGGTAAACATACAAAGAAATAATTTCCCAGATACAGATTCATCGCAGAAAAAATAAGTTCCTCTGTCTCCTTCTAATTGCCAGTAGGTACAATAGTAATCTTGAAATGCATACACACAGTCAGAGCATCAGTTCCATCGTTACAGAGATCAGAAATAGGCAGAATTTCATTGATATTAAGTTTGAGGTAAACATGTTCAATCCAACAGTCAGGCACTGAAGGACAAGTAGAAAACACTTTCACCCAATCACTCCTGCTCAATAGCACTGGACAGGTCAGTCAGTGTCTGTCCAAAATACCCAATATTATCACATAGTCAGAGAATACAGATGCGGCCCTTTATCTTATAACTGCAGACTAACAAAACTATATCTACAATAATCCCACTTTCGACCCCTTGGTCCATATTCTTGACAGTTATAAGATTCAAGAGTTCATTTTAATTGTCATTTTTTTCATGTCTCTACTACCCTCCCAATCAGTGCATGCAAGACTCTCCCCACCCTCTGAGTGAAGGAATCTTTCCTTAAATCACATTGAGAATTGGACCCAACATCAGGATGTTAATAATAAAGAACAAAGAACAAATCAATATGGGAAACAGGCCCTTCGGCCCAACGAGCCTGTGCTGTCACCCCGATGTTCCCACCTCTACCCATGATCCCTGTCTATGTTTATAGATCTATGGATTAAAAACCAAATTTGAGACAATTTAGGGAGAATTTGTTTTGCCAATTAGCCTAAGAGCACATCTTTGTGATGTGGGAGGAAACCAGAGCACCCAGAGAGAACCCACGCAAGCACAGGGAGAATGTGCAAACTCCCACAGACACAGGCCCAAATCCATGTATCTGCACAGCACAGCGATATTCATTGAGCTGTCGTGTTGCCCATCAAATGGTCCAGGTCAAGCGTACACTAACGACGTGAAGCACTAGGATATTCTCAAAAAATCCAAGAGCATCCCTCATCCCATCTTGCATAGTCCCCTGTTAGGCAACAAAGTGGACCAAAGCACTTGTAGGATAAAAACAAGTACATCAATATCATCATCTATTTGCACACTTCCCAGGGATTCTCAAGGCTCATGATTCCTATTTTAACTCAGTTTTCTATACTCCTCCATTCCCATTCTGTTCATGTGCCCATCTAAGTATTTCTTAAATAACTCCAGAGTGCCTGCCTCCACCACTTGGCAGCGCATTCCATACCCCCACCACCCTCTGTGTGAAAAAACTCCCTCTAGCATCCAAATTATACCTTACCCCCCTCACCCTAAGCCCGTAACTCCTCGTGCTCTTTGAGTCCATCCTAAGAGTAAGCTTAACCCTGTTTACTCTATCTCTACCCCTCATAATCTTGTACACCTCTATTAGATCTCATTAAGTCTACGTCTTTCTCAGGAAAACAGCCTAACCGCTCCTCGTAACTCAAACCTTCCATACCAGGCAGCATCCTGGTAAATCTCCTCTGTGTTCTCTCCAAAGTGTCCATGTCCTTCCAGTTGTAAGGCGACCAGAACTGGACACAATATTCCAAATGAGGTCTAACTAATGTTTTATACAACTGTAACATTAAAGGCCAGCTCTTGTACTCTATACCCCTTCCTAAAAAGGCTAGCATACCATATGCTTTCTTCACAACTTTCTCCACCTACTCTGCCACCTTCAGAGATTTGTGCATCTGCACCCCCAGATCCCTCTGTGTTTCTATACTCTTGATAGGTATACCCTTATTATATACCTCCCCCCTACATTCTTTCTCCCAAAATGCATCACCTCGCATTTATCAGGATTGAATTCCATCTGCCATCTATCTGTCCAAGCTACCAGCTTATCTATGTTCTGCTGCATCGCCTGACAATGCTCCTCACTATCCACAAGTCCACCCATCTTTGTATCATCTGCAAACTTGCTGATCACTCCTCTTCCAAGTCATTTATATATATTACAAATATAAGAGGTCCCAGTACCGAGCCCTGTGGCACACCACTAGTGACCATTCTCCAGCTGGAAAAACACCTTCCACTATTACTTTCTGTCTCCTATTACCAATGATGTAGAGATGCCGGCATTGGACTGGGATAAACTCAGTAAGAATCTGGCAACACCAATTTTAAATCCAACCAATTTATTTGATAGTAAATCTGCGAGCTTTCGAGTTTTCATCTTCGTCAGGCAAATGCAGTGTTCTGGTCTGCAATAGCACACATATCAGCATAGACAGTTACAGATTGCTGATTAGAATGCGATAAATGCCATCAGGCTCTGGAGATTTATCAGTTTTAATGCTATCTAGAAGCTCTAACACTTGCTCCCTCGGTATGGATATTTCCCTCAACTCATTATAGGAAGGATGTAGAGGCTATTGAGAGGGTTCAGAGGAGATTTACAAGGATACTGCCTGGATTGGGAGGCAGGCCTTATGAAGATAGGTTGAGGGAGCTGGGACTCTTCTCACTGGAGAGACGTAGGTTGAGATGCGACCTGATAGAGGTTTATAAAATGTTGAGAGAAATAGATAGGGTGGACTCTCAGAGACTATTTCCCCGAGCGGAAATGGTCAATACGAGAGGACACAGATTTAAGGTGCAGGGAAGCAAATACAAAGGAGATGTCAGGGGTAGGTTTTTCACTCAGAGGGTGGTGAGTGAATGGAACCGACTGCCGTCGGAGGTTGTTGAGGCAAACTCACTGGGGTCTTTTAAGAGACTTCTGGATGAGTATATGGAAAAGAATAGGATAGGGGGTTATAGGTAGGTCTGTGGATTGCTAGATGTGATCGGCGCAACTCGTGGGCCAAAGGGCCTATTTGTGCTGTATTGTTCTATGTTCTAATTGGTCCACAGCTCCCTCAGAGACAGGAGTGATCAACAAGCCCTCTCCTTTGTGAATACTGACACAAAATATTCATTCAGGATCTCCCGCATTCCCTCAGGCTCTAAGAACAGTTCTCCTCCTCTGTCCCTAAGAGGTCAAATTTTTCCTCTAACCACCCTTTTATTCCTAACATTGGAATAAAAAGCTTTTGGATTTTCCTTAATCCTATTCATCAAAAACATTTCATGCCCCCTGTTTGCCCTTTTAACTCCCTGTTTGAGCTCCCTCCTACTCTCTCTGTATTCCTCCAACACTGTCTCCATTCCCAGCTGCTTTGACCTATCATAAGCCTTTCTTTTCTTCCTAACCAAGTCCTCAATATCCCTATTAATGCACGGCTCGCGAATCCTACCTTTCCCATCTTTCCTCTTAGCCGGCACATATCTTTCTTGCAACATTTTCAGTATTCCCTTGAAAGAGTCCCACATGCCTTGTGTGGACTTAACCTCGAACAACCGTTCCCAATCAGTTTCCATAAGTTCCTCCCTAATCCAACCGTAGTTAGCCTTCCTCCAATTCAGCACCCTGCCCCTAGGGCAACAAGCATCCTTTTCCATCTGTATCCTAAAGCAGACAGATTTGTGGTCACTGTTAGCCATATATTCCCCTACTACAACATCAACCACCTGCCCTGGCTCATCACTCAGAACTAAATCCAATATAGCCCCTTCTCTAGTTGGGCTAGTCACATACTGCCCCAATGATCCTTCCAGTACACATTTTACAAATTCCTCCCCATCCAAACCCACAGCTCTAGGTACCTTCCAATCCACCCTAGGGAGATTAAAATCTCCCACTATAACGACTCTGTTCATTCTTCACCTATCCAAAATGTCTTTACATATGCCTTCTTCAACTACCTGCAGCCTGTTGGGTGGCATGTAATGCACCCCTAGCATAGTAATCGCCCCCTTTCTATTCCTCAACTCCACCCACACTGACTCCACTCCTAACTTCTCTGTATTGTCTTCCCTTTGCACCACTGTGATGCTCTCCCTAACTAACAGCGCCACTCCCCCACCTCTTCTGGACTCTCCTCTGTCACACCTGAAACACTTATACCCAGGAATGTTCAGCTGCCAATGCTCCCCTTCCTTTAATCATGTCTCCATCACTGCAACCACATCCAAGTTCCTCGGAAATATTAAGGCCCTAAGTTTATCCATTTTTCCTGTTATGCTCCTCGCTTTGAAACAGCCACACTCCAGACCTTCAAGCCCACTCGGAACCTCCTTCTCCCCAGTGTATTTCTTCTCATCCAAGCTTACTCTATCTCCCATCTCGCTCTCTATAAAGAGCTATCGGTCACATCCCCTCCCCCCTCCACATTAGTTTAAATCCTACCAAAACACTCCATCTAACCTCTCAGGTAAGATATTCACGCCCTTCCCATTTAAGTGTTCCCCATCCCTTCTATACAGGTGCCCTTCTTTCACAAATACTTCCCAGTTATCCACAAATATGAAACCCTCTGCCCTACACCAATCCTTCAGCCACCCATTCAGCTGTAGGATCTCATTTCTCCTGGCTCTGCTATTACTCGGCCCTGGAAGCAGCCCTGAGGTCGCCACCCCAGAGGCCCTGCTCTTCAGCCTACCCCCCAACTCCCTGTACTGCCTTCGTATATCCTTCCTTCCTACATCGTTCTCTCCTACATGAATAATCACTTCCACCTGGGTCCCCTCACCCTTCAAAATTCCCTCTACCCTGTCAGACATATTTTACACCCCTGCTCAATGGAGGCAAATTACCATCCTGAAGTCCTGCCTTGGACCACAATAGCGCCTATCTATTCCTTTAACCCTCTCACCCCCCACCACTATCTCCCTTCTAGCCCCCTTCCTCCCCTTTGAGGTACTCTGGTCCTCCAATCTTACCTTTTTTACCCCTCTGCCCTTGATATTTTGGAGGACTGCCACTGGGGAAGTCTTTGGACTGTCTCCCCTCTTCTTTTACCCCTTCCTTACAGTAATCCACCTGGAAGGGTCAGGTTCCCCATCCTTAGGTTCTGGGCCCACCAGCTTACTCTGCCTCCGTTCCATTATTGCCTCGTTCTCCCTGACTAAAAATGTTGAAAGAGTGCGAAAGGTTTACAAGGATGTTGCTGGGATTTGAGAAACTGAGTTACAGAGAAAGGTTGAATCGCTCAGGACTTTATTCCCTGGAGTGTAGAAGAATGAGGAGAGATTTGATAGAGGTATATAAAATTATGATGGGTGTAGAAAGAGTGAATGCAAACAAACTTTTTCCACTGAGGCTGGGGGAAAAAAGAAGAGGACACGGGTTAAGGGTAAAGGGGAAAAAGTTTAAAGGGAATATTAAGACAGGGGTGGTTCTTTACACAGAGTGGTGGGAATGTGCAACGAGCTGCCAGATGAAGTGGTAAATGCTGGCTCAGTTCCAACATCTAAGAAAAACTTGGACAGGTACATGGATGAGGAAGTGTGGAGGGATATGGTCCAGGTGCAGGTCAGTGGGACTAGACAGAAATATGATTTGGCACAGCCAAGAAGGGCCAAAAGGCCTGTTTCTGTGCTGTAATGTTCAATCATTCTATCACACAAGGGTAGATCTTCAACTGTCAAGGAGAAATCAAATGCTGTGGCTGATTAAATGTACAGAATTATTCTGAGCATTCTACCTCATCACCACAAAAGCAACACGTTAAATTCCACTGCAAGGATTTCAAACTTTATCTTCAATTTTCATTATTTTTCATCTTCAGCCACATACCATATTCTAGATCACTATTCTCACAAATGGTCATAATACCAAATCACAGCCAATAAAACATGTTATATTGGAACCAGATCAACAGATTTTGACATGCACAGTGAATAAAATAACACCATTCACATAGGAGAGGCAATCTGTTGGAAAATAAACTGGATTCCCATTATAAAGTCAGAAAGTTACAATTTAATACCCACATACACACACATATTGGAGACTGAGATAGAGCAAAGATTGATAGTTACAGTAAAAAAAAGTGTTGAAAACTTTCTAGTGGACATTAAAATGGAGAACACTTACATGCTAGAATATGTTAGTTGCATTCTTATGCCAAGCTCTTGTGTGAAATGTTGAACAGAAAATAAAGATTGCAAATTTCCTAGGTACAGAATGAAACCACACTACCATGAGATAATTTGATAATTGCAAATAAGTATAAACATTCACAGATTGAATACTGAGTTGAAGCCACATGTCCACACAACAATAATTGTTCAAAGGTAATGGAGCACTCACATTCACAAGACGCATGTGTGCACAAAGACTCAGAAAACATCTTACATTTAATGTTAGATGCAGAATTAACTTGACACTCAAAAAAAAATGAAACAACATTAGAACATACACACACTTGCAACTGAGAAAGCCAGTGATTCATTAAAATCCACCAGCTGTACACATTATTAAAACTGACAATTGCTGACTAAAATCAAATCCACATATCAGTTATTGACAGATGCAGAATAAATCACCTGTCAAAAATTGACAAGTGGAGAGAGAAAACAAAAAGAAACAACACTCATGTATAAACATGGTACTGCTTCAAAACAAAACAGATACTCAAAACCAGAAATGTGTATGGACAATCAAACACCAGCTACCAATTACCGGAAACTGACAGGAAATGTGCAAAAGTCTTATTTGAACATCAGAAAATGATCTATAATAAATGCAGGAAGGAATCACTTTCACACAATTGTAAATTTTCATTACAGTTCAGAACTTACATCCAATGTTATAAAATGTTATTCCAAATGTAATGTGGTGTTGTGACAAATTTAAATAGCAGCGTTATAGACAAACAAAGGCATTCTCTTATGCCAAACAAGCTTTGACATGTAGCCCACATTTAGGAAATTCAGATATTGCAAAAACCATCACATGCAGGGTAATAAGATCAAAGGCAGGAGTTATGAAGCAACATCACTCTTCCTTCCCACAAAATAAGAGGTAAGAATAAAATACATAAATGCAATGCAGTGACTGTGAGCTAGAGAGCTGAATAAGCAGGGCATCAGTCAGAATAATGGAGAGAGAAAACAAGCTCTTATGGCAAAAAATGATTGGCATGAAGTAAATAAAAATCTAAAATGGAAATTGATAGTGGTGTTGTAAACAGAATGAAATAACACCACAACAGAAGAGACTGATATATGCAGATAAACCCAGCATCCAATGGCGTAGATAGTCACAATGCTAAAACCACAATACAGATGAAGAGGTAAAGAATGAAACCACTTATCCAAAATATCTGTGTAAATACAGGGATAGCACAATTCTCAAAATAAGAAGAATAAAGTTAGTCTGAAAGCATACATTGATAGCTTTGTAATATAACAAATAAACATCAACATACAACTGTCATGTATATAGTGAATTGGGAGGTACTGATGAGACAGATGAATGCGCACATAATAAGTGAAAGGTACAAAGCAAACTTCCAACTGAAATATCAAAGTTTCACAATAAAACAATACATGACAGATGCTAAGTGAAGCAAAACTCACAGAATAAAATCCAATCAGCAAAAAGTAAATATCTACAATCTCATTCCAGAAATTGAGAAGAAATGATGAAATCCTTACTCATTACCCAAGGGACATAGGATAGATTCATGGACACATATGTGACTTTGGCATTTACAGAGAAAATATATAATTGTAATTACATATCACAGAGTTAAAATGATACCCTCACATACACATATCAGAAACATTTTATATTACAGACAAATACAATGAATTAAAGCATAATTAGGCACATCATTTGCAGAATATCAGCCATATTCATCTTAGAGAATATTAAATTCAGAATAAAGCTCACAATCAATGACATATATCAAATATATCATTATTAAACAGCAGCGATTAAAAATGTGCAGAATGAAATTCCCATACAAAATCACAGTGTACAAAAAACACATAAGATAAAGGAAATTGACAGACACAGAGGGATCCCACATTTATTTGGCCTCATTTACAAAAATGTAGAAGAGAAAACATTCTTCTAAACCAGAAAACAACAGGTACAGAAACTTTAACCCGACTGTGCACACATGCATGCACCAGCTCCAACTGCCGAATCAGGTCCATTGCTTTTTAGTTTGTGTTCATAGACGGCAAGACACAACTTATTGTGTATTGTTGTTGCTATCTGCTGGATGAAAATGAATCATACAAGAAGGTAAACATTCATTCAGAAAAAAAAACTTGGACTGAGTGAGTTAACAGGACAGTGGTAACGTAGGTTCAACTGTTCACAAATCTTTATATTCATCAAATTGAAGGTTCTAAAGATTGTGGGTAAGAAGCACTTCTATCAAATATAGAGTGTGCAACGTAGCGTAAAGTACAATGATCAGATAGCCTCCTTCCAAGCCACTGTCCATAATTTAAGTCTTGCCTTTTGTAATGTTCCTTTTATAAGTGTATTTTTAATATGTTTAATGAAACATTTCCAGCACTGAATTAGGTCACTGTTAAAATAAGAACATCAAAGCAGTCTTATTGTAAACATGCTTTCAAAGTAAAATTCTACTTGCTTCTTGGATGGAAACTTTGTTGTAACAAAAGAATGGACCAGTAAATCAATGAATTTGAAGTCAAAAAATAATCGCTTAAGTAGTACTTTGTTGAAACATACAAGAAAAATGCAAGCATGTCAGGACAATGTATTCCCTTGATGCCATCTGAAGTCAGTAATTGAGGTAGATACATAATAGTATCAATTTAAAAAGACAAAAATTAAACAGCTGAAATGCTGAGTTAATTTTGAGACAATGTAACTAAAGTATCTCTCACCAAGCACACAGATACTGCCAGATCATTAGGCCCAATGTAACAAAGAAAATAGTTATTTAGTCCCACACCGTGCCCAAGGTCAGAGATCACTTTTCAAACCGAGAGTAAAACAGAATGCCATTGGGTGACTTTTTAAAATTTCCCTCTAACGCAGGTGAGAGATGGAGACAGCAATTATCCAATTTTAAAATGCCAGATTTAAATGTTCTCTGTCACATTGGTCAGAAATCAAATAACAGTTCTTAATGAAAATGGACAAAATAGAACTTATGGACAGAAGTTGTAAAAAATTCAATGAATTATCCAGGAATTTAGCCAAGGTCACATGTTGCATGCTAGTCCAACATAATTATTCACAGCACATTATAAAAAATTGAAAGGGAAATGACAATTTGTTCACTGCACATTGCAGGAATTACATGTGAGACCATTGTTCTGATTAATGCAGCAACATTCTATTATGTACATAGTTTCAAATAACAAAAGAAAGTACGGAGAAGGCCTTTCAGCCCAACAAGTCTGTGCTGAAACAGATGTCTCTCTAATATTTTCTTGCTTCAACATGGTCCATACCCCCCTATTCACTGCCTATTCATATATTTATCCAAATGTCTGCTGGGGTATTGGGTTCATGTTAGATTATCTGTAACCCTCACCACTTGCCTGGGCTTGCAAAATCTTATGAACTATCCTGTCTGGAGACAATGCACATCTCTTTACCCAGTGCTTGATACTCTCTTCACTCACATTGTCTGTATCTTTAAGGCTTGATTATCTAGAAAGTTTTGCATTCCAATCATTATGTATATTACTGAATGATTTGAGAGAATCTGGTTCCACCACCAGCTCCAGCAGCATGATCCAGGCACTCACCATCATCTGTGTGAAAAGCTTGCCCCTTACGTCTCTTTTAAACTTTTTCAGTCTCACTTTCAACATGTTCTCCCAAGTATTTTACCCTGGGAAAAAAGGCTTTGAATATCCACTCCATCCAAACCTGTCATAATCTTTCAAACTTCTATTGGCACCCTCCCCCACCCCCTCACCTTCAGATGCTCTAATAAAAACAACCCAAGTTTGTTCAAACTTTCTCAGTAGTCCATATCTTTCAAACCAGGCACATTCTGGTATATCTCCTGCACTGTTTTCAATGCATCAATATGCTTCTGGTAGCGTGACAACCAGGATTGTGCACAATATTCCAAAATGCAGCCTAACCAAAGTCCTTTACAGTTGCAACATGATTTTCTAATTCCTATACTTAAAGCCCGGACTGATGAAGACCAACATGCCATATGCTTATTTGACTAGATTGTCCAACTTAGTTGCAACCTTCAGGGATCTGAACTTCCAACATGAATATCATTTCACCACTCATATATAATTGGGGAGAATAAACGTAGGCAGTTTAGGGAGTTGGGGGCTCAACTGAAAGGTAGGGCCTCCAGGGCGGCGTTCTCTGGGCTGCTGCCTGTGCCCGGGACCGATTGGGTAAAAACAAATGAGACACTACAACTAAATGCATGGATGAGGGATTGGTGTAGGTCAGAAGGCTTCATATTCATTGATCATTGGGAAGTCTTCAGGAGGGAGGGTCATCTATTCAAGAGGGATAGGGAGCAGTTGACTGGGAGGGGAACACATATTTTAGCTGGGAGGTTAGCTGGAGTGTTTCAGAAATGTTTAAACTAATAGGGAGGGAGGGTGGGGAGAGAGAGGGAACTGGGAGTGGGAGAGAGAGGGATGATAGGGTAACACCAGAAGGTAGAAAGGAATATCCGAGAGCTGAGGGTCTTCAGTGCATGTGTTTTAATGCGAGCAGTGTGACTGGCAAAACAGATGAACTGAAGGCAATAATGTTCACGAGGAGTTTAGATGTGGTGGCGGTGACCGAGACGTGGTTGAAGGAGGGGCAAGACTGGCAATTGAATATTCCAGGATATAAGTGTTTTAGGCATGACAGAGTTGGTGTGAGGAGAGGCGGGGGAGTGGCTTTATTAGTTAAGGACAACATCATAGCAGTGCAGAGGGAGGGAGGTATGGATGATTTAGGAATTGAGTCTCTATGGATGGAGTTGAGGAATAGGAAGGGAGTGGTTACTCTGTTGGGTGTTTACTACAGACTGCCCAACAGCCCGCGGACCCTGGAAGAAGGGATATGCAGGGACATTTTAGATAAGTGTAGGAAAAATAGGGTAGTAGTAGTGGGAGATTTCAATTTCCCTGGAGTAGATTGGAGAGTGCCCAGAGCTGTAGGAGTGGACGGGGAGGAATTTGTACATTGTGTTTTGGAAGGGTCCTTGGAGCAGTATGTGGATGGCCCGACTAGAGATGGGGCTATACTGGATTTGGTTCTGGGGAATGAGCCAGGCCAGGTGGTTGATGTCGAGGTAGGAGAGCATGTGTCAAATAGTGATCACAACTCTGTCTGCTTTAGGATATTAATGGAAAAGGACGAGACCTGCCCAAAAGGGAAGGTATTTAACTGGGGGAGGGCTAGATACAGCCAGATTAGGCAAGATCTTAAAGATACCGACTGGGATAAGCTTTTCGAGGGCAGGTCGACGAGGTACATGTGGGAGTCTTTCAAGGGAAAACTAAACTCTCTGCAGGAAAGATATGTGCCGGCAAGGAGGAAGGATGGGAAAGGTAGGATTAGAGAACCGTGGCTTACCAGGGATATTGAGGACTTGATCAGGAAGAAGCGAGAGGCTTACATTAGATCTAGGCAACTGGGGACTGAGACAGCGCTGGAGGCTTATAGAGAGTGTAGACGGGATCTTAAAAGTGGTGTTAGAAAGGCAAAAAGGGGCCACGAAGTGGCTCTGGCAGGTAGGATTAAGGAAAATCCTAAGGCATTTTACACCTATGTAAGGAGCAAAAGGATGGTTAGAGGCAAGATTGGACCTCTCAGGGACAGAGGAGGGGATCTATGCTTAGAGCCTGAGGGAATGGGGGAGATCCTGAATGAATACTTTGCGTCGGTATTCACGCAGGAGACTGGCCAGATGTCTGTTGCTGATGTTGACAAAGTTGAGGATCGGTTGAGGGAAATAAAGATTACGAGGAAAGAGGTGTTGGGGCTGTTAGGCAGCTTAAAGACATATAAAGCTCCGGGGCCTGATGGCATTTACCCCAGGCTGCTAAGGGAGTTGAGGGAAGACCTAGCTGGGCCTCTGACGCAAATCTTTGTCTCTTCCTTGGACACAGGTGAGGTCCCAGAGGACTGGAGGATAGCAAATGTAGTACCGTTGTTTAAAAAAGGTCAGAGGGATCACCCAGGGAACTATAGGCCGGTGAGCTTGACTTCAGTTATAGGTAAGCAAATGGAGAGGATCCTTAGGGACAGGATGTATGAGCATCTGGAGCGCTGCGATCTGATCAGGGATATGCAGCATGGCTTCGTCAAGGGGAAGTCTTGTCTTACAAATCTGGTGGAATTTTTTGAAGAAGTGACAAAAACAGTTGATGAAGGACATGCTGTTGATGTCGTCTACATGGATTTCAGTAAGGCGTTTGACAAGGTTCCTCATGGTAGACTGATAGAGAAGGTGAAGGCGCATGGGATACAGGGCCGGGTATGTAGATGGGTCGAGAACTGGCTCGGGAGGAGGAGACAGAGGGTAGTAGTGGAAGGCTCTTTTTCCGACTGGAAGCCTGTCACTAGTGGAGTGCCACAAGGCTCAGTACTAGGTCCTCTTCTGTTTGTGGTCTACATAAACGACTTGGAAGTTGGGGTAGGTGGTGAGATCAGCAAATTTGCTGATGACACTAAGATGCTTGGATTGGCGGGTACAGAGGAGCAGTGCCAGGCAATACAACAGGACATAGATAGGTTGGTAGACTGGGCAGATAGATGGCAAATGGAATTTAATCCGGATAAATGCGAGGTGATGCATTTTGGCTGGAAAAATGTAGAAGAGAGTTATAGGATAAAAGGTAAAACTATTTGGAATATAGAGACGCAGAGAGACTTGGGGGTGCAGGTTCACAAGTCTCTGAAGGTGTCTTCACAGGTGGAGAAGGTGATAAAGAAAGCGTATGGTATGTTAGCTTTCATAGAAAAGGGTATAGAATATAAGAGTAGGAGTTTGGTGTTGCAATTGTATAGAACGTTGGTTAGGCCTCACTTGGAATACTGCGTCCAGTTCTGGTCACCGTACTATCGGATGGATGTGGAGTCCTTGGAGAGAGTGCAGAGGAGGTTTACCAGGCTGCTGCCTGGTATGGAAGGACTGTCTTATGAGGAACGATTAAATAGACTGGGGTTGTTTTCCCTTGAAAGACGTCGGCTTAGAGGGGATCTAATAGAGGTGTATAAGATTATAAGGGGTATAGGTAGAGTAAATGGTGGTAAACTTTTTCCACCTTCAGAAATGGATAGGACGAGGGGTCATGGCCTTAGGGTGAGGGGGGCTATGTATAAGACGAATATTAGAGGGCAGTTTTTCACACAAAGGGTAGTCGGGGTGTGGAATGCACTGCCGAGTAAGGTGGTGGGAGCAGGCACGCTAGGGCTGTTTAAGGGTCTCTTGGACAGCCACATGAGCGGTATGCAGATAGAGGGATATAGTAGGACTGTTTAACTATGGCTTTTTTTCCACAGGTAATTCGGTCCAACTTGACCAACAAGGAGCATGCATTCGGCAGGTGGTGCGAGGACAGCTCTTGGATGTTGATTCATGGGTTGCCTGGTGCCTCATGTCGTAAATGAGTGCTTTATCTGGACCATCTGAAGAGCACCATGACAGCTCAGAGACTATCGCTGTAGCTGTGCAGACACTTGGAATTGGGCCGGTGTCTGCGGGAGTTTGCGCGTTCTCCCCGTGGTTGCGTGGGTTTTCTCCGGGCACTCCGGTTTCCTCCCACAACCCAAAAATTCGCTCTTAGGCTGATTGGGAAACAAATTGTCCCTACATTGAGACTCTTCCATATTAGGAATAACCTAAAATTAGAATAGGATAATGGAATTGTTACTATATAGTTATGACGGCGGTGCGGGCTCGTTGGGCCGAAGGGCCTGTTTCCCGTGCTGTGTTGCTCTAAAAAAAAATCTATTACTATAAAATACATGAAGGCCATATCATAATTTATGACAAACATATCAATATGTTACAATATTAAACGAATAATGTCCAACACAATGCATGATATGAAAATAAATTTCAGACACATAATATCCTTCACTTTTATACAACAAAAACAGATACAGAATGAAAACTACACTTATATAGACAGGTAGAGAATCAAAGCTGCAAAATGAATCTGCCATTCACATTGTCACCTCAGACAGACACAAGAACAATTCCTTCCAAAGAATACCAGAGAGAGAAAACACAACGGAATGATTACTACATACACACGTGGTAAGAGCTGGAATCTGAAGGCGAAGAATAAAATGCTGGAAAATCTCAGCAGATCTGGCAGCATCTGTAAGGAAAAAAGACCTCTGACTTTTCGAGTCCAGACGGGCCCTTGTCAATGCTAAAAGGCAGAGGAAGTGAGAGATATTTATATTGCAGAGTAAGGGAATGAAAGATAGTCACAACCACAGACACCAGGGAAAATAGCTAATAACTGTCCACAAAGAGAATAAAGGCTGTGAATGTCTAAGCGGCAGAGAAGCTAAAATGAAAATGTTCAGGGATGAGGGAGGGGCGAGGAGGAGGGAGTAGGTAGCGGGGTGGGGGGAGTGGGACAGAGGTAAAATTTAGATAAAGAGAAGCAAAGGGGAAGAAAAGCTAAGGGAGGTAATTCGGGAAAGTAGGGGGGGTGGGGACGCGGAATTAAAATGACTGCCGGTCATTGTGAAAGAAACATCTTTTGATGGTTGCAGTCTGGAATACCCTGCTTGAGAGTATTATGGGGACTGGTTCAAAGAAAGAATTTACATTTAGAATTCTACGAAGAGAAGGATTGTACAATGTCCCTATGGGATGGCAGGAGAATGGGGACTGGGTGAGTTGCAGATTTGGAGACAGTATAGACAGGATGAGTCGAATGGCCCTCTGCACTGCCAAACCTCTGTCATTCTGAAATTGTGGCTGTGACAAGTAGCGAATGTGATTGGTTACTTTCGATAGCCAATCAATGATAGAACATGCCGTTTTGACATTATTGTGAATCAGCCAATGAGAAAATTGTGCTCCCGATCCTTCATTTGCATTGAGCCTTGTCTGAATCTACAAATAGTGAGCTGCAGGGCCAGTTTTCTTTATCGATTTTCGGAAGTTGAAGGCGATAATGGCTGAGGATAAGAAGCAGCAAATTTCCAAGAAGGGCGGTAAGAAAGCCCTCAAGAAACCGACAACGAAGACTGGCAAGAAGAAGAGGAAGTCCAGGAGGCAGAGCTACAGCATCTACATCTACAAAGTGATGAAGCAGGTTCACCCCGACACCGGCATCTCCTCCAAGGCCATGAGCATCATGAACTCGTTCGTCAACGATATCTTCGAGCGCATCGCGGGTGAGGCTTCCCGCCTGGCCCATTATAACAAGCGCAGCACCATCAGCTCCCGGGAGATCCAGACCGCCGTGCGCCTGCTGCTGCCCGGAGAACTGGCCAAGCACGCCGTGTCGGAGGGAACAAAGGCCGTGACCAAATACACCAGCTCCAAGTGAAACTACACAATGCACAGAAAAAAAGGCTCTTTTAAGAGCCACCCACAACTTTCGATAACGTAGCTAAACCACTTTAAGTAATTCATATTTTTATTCTAAACAATAATGCACTTTGAACCTGTTTTTTTCATTGAGGAATTCAGAATGAGAGTTCGGTGGATCTTTGTGTTCTTTCTAAAATATCGGCGTTTAGTGTCTGCTCGCTGACACTGGCTGCGCACTGATATCCGCCCTTGTCGCTGGTTTTGCACAGAGAGCGAATAGATCGTAAAAGAGTCAATTTCTGTGTTAGAAAATACTCTCAATAGTCGATCAGTTTAATAAACATCAACCTTAGTGTGTCATAACTTCAACCCCCAGACTGGTATGCAAAGTGAAAACTCCGTTTTTGACAATTAATTGCAGTCTATTAAAAAATGAATGCAATATTTGACCGTTTGCAGGAGGAGGTGAATGAGACATTCTGTCGCTTGGTCAGAGTGATTTAAACAACTTTCCGGTTAATCTTGATCGACTCCGGATTGTAAAAACTAATTTAAATTTTGTGATGAAATGTCGACCAATAAAATCAGGGAGGAATACGTTATAAAACGTGTTGATTCAAAATTTTAACCCAGAGCTACTTTCGATTTGTAACTTATTTCTTAATTTGCAATTGTATCGACGGTTTACTTTAAAAGTTTAGATTCTGCCTATTTGGCGCCTTTAGTTTGGACTTAAATCAAAATTGAGAATGTTGGATAAACTCAGCAAATCTGGTAGCATCTGTGGAGAAACAGAATTAAAGATCCAGATTGGAATGACTCTTGTAAAGATCCCAAGCGTTAATGTTGTTTCTCCACCGGAGCTGCTGGGTTTATCCAGCATTTTCTGATTATAATTTAGATTTCCCGCAGGATGTGATTTCAAGTAATTTTCGGCTTCTTATCTGTTGGAGCGAAATATCATACATAAAATCAGAAACTTCCTGATAAAGGAATACTTTAGATGAAGGAGAGGAAAGGAGTGTATCTAACATTGAACTAAAATTTAAATTACATATCAGCATATTTTTTAAAAAAATCGTAATCGACTTTTCCTGTGTATTTTGGCGCTCATTTGAAATAAAGAATCGGTTGGAATTTGAGAATTTGGCGCCCTTACTTTCCGCCCTCGGCACCGTGGCTTTTTCCGATTGGTGCTTTAAACAGATATCTGATTGGACATTGTGGAGAAGGTCTCATTGGGGAAAATCTAATCAGCAATGTGTGCACCGCCATCCCTCCCCGAACTATAAGAGAAGTGAATCTGGGCGGCTTTTTCTCATTCTTTGTTAAAGGCTTTGTGAAATTTTGATAATGTCTGGAAGAGGAAAGAGCGGCGGGAAAGCTCGGACCAAGGCCAAGTCCCGTTCCTCCCGGGCTGGACTGCAGTTCCCGGTGGGTCGTGTTCACAGGCTCCTGAGAAAGGGTAACTATGCGGAGCGTGTGGGTGCCGGAGCCCCGGTCTACCTGGCTGCTGTGCTCGAGTATCTGACGGCTGAAATCCTGGAGCTGGCCGGGAACGCGGCCCGGGATAACAAGAAAACCCGCATCATCCCCAGGCACCTCCAGCTGGCCGTGCGCAACGACGAGGAGCTCAACAAGCTGCTGGGAGGAGTGACCATCGCTCAGGGCGGCGTGCTGCCTAATATCCAGGCCGTGCTGCTGCCCAAGAAAACCGCTGCGACAACGAAGACCAAGTGAAGCGACCACTCTGAAATCGTAACAACTCAAAGGCTCTTTTCGGAGCCACCCACTTTCTCTTTGAAAGAGCGATCCATTCTCCACCAGATTAGCGGCGAATTTTGTTTGTACAAGAAATCACTGCGTGTGAAAGAAATGAAATGAATGCAGACGTCTTTGTGTATCCGCTTTTCAAGCTAAACATATGTATTTTAATTCATATTTCCATAAATGTCTTGCAGCCATTGAGCGTGTGATTCATCCAACATTTCTTAGACAATCATTCAATTGTAGAAGTGAATGTGGAAGCAATTAATACATATAACAACTCAATATTGCCTTTTTGAGACCAATCCTGTATTTTCCCTTCTCTACCCTGTGGCTTTTAGCCAACAGTCTCGGTTTTTATTTTAGAATCTCTCTCTTTTGCTGGACTGCAGGTGAAAGCAGGTTGAAATCTTCACTAGTCATTCTCTGGACCCTAGGCTGATATAAGTAATAGAGGACGTTAGAATTGCTCTCAATGCGCCTCCGATATCAAAGTCCTTTGAAGTACTCTGGTTTAAAGTTTCTGGTGTTGGACTGGGATGAAAAAAAAGAGGGACAGTCACAAGTTAAAGAGGTGTGAATTGCCCCAAGCCAGAACAGTTATTCAGATTTTGCATACCCAGGTATTATGGTGGGCGTTGCAAATAGTGCGACATGAACCCCAGATCCCCGTTCAGGTCGTCTAATGCACGTAAGACTTGGCCATCAGGTTTCAACAGACAGCACAGCTCTCAGTCTTTCCTGTCATCCCTCACGCGAGTAGGAGAATCTGGACAGACATTTTTTTTATTTCAAATATATAATTTGTTCATAAAAAATCTCAATTAAACCATTACAAACCTATATGCCTATAAATTGCAAACAGTGCAGAATAAAAATATTTTAACAGTCCTATACAAATTACAATCATTATATTTCAAAACTTAAAACTATATACATGCCCCAAAATTTACTGTGTGCCCTTATTTCTCAGATTGGCACACAATTACGCAGGCTGAGGGTGTTCTGCAGTTCCCGGGGCCTCGGTCTGCCTCCATTGAAAGGTTTTACAGTGTGGCCTTTCCCCGTTGTGCCTTTGCGGCGTCTGCCCAAGCTTCAGCACGTCCCTCAGCATGTAATCCTGGACATTGGAATGTGCCAGTCTGCAACACTCAGTCGAGAACCGTTCCTGGACAGACTGTTATCTCTGGATGAACTGACAAAAGCCTTTCAGAAGCGTAAAGCTCCTGGAAGCCATGGCTTACCGGCTGAGTTTTACTCGGTGTTGTGAGACTTGATGCTCAGACCTGTTTATATGAGGATGTGCTTCTGGAAGGCAGCATATCAGAATCCACGAGGAAGACCATCATTACCCTCTTCTACAAGCAGAAGGAGAAAAGGATAGAATTTAGAAATTGATAACTCATTGAATGTAGGCTATAAAATTGAATGTGGACTATAATGAATGTGGACTATAAAATTCTAGCCAAAGTCATTAGCAACCAGGTTAAGCCTGCTCTGGGTTCAGTGATCCATCTTGCTCAGGATTCTGTGCTGTACCCACTGGAAGATCCCTAGTAGCCTTGCGTTACTGAGGGATACGATAATTTATGTGCAAGACAGGCAGGTGAATACCTTCCGTATCAGCCTGGAAGTGCAGATGCCAATGTTGAACTGAGGTAAACACATTAAGAAATCTTACAACACCAGGTTAAGATCCAACACGTTTATTTGGTAGCATACACCATGAGCTTTCGGAGCACTGCTCCTTCATGAGCCTAGACCAGGAGAAGGCGTTTGACAGAATATTATACTGCTACAAGATAGGCTTTGGGGAGGGAATCCCCAATTGGATCCAACTCTCTAAACAAACATCAGTAGAGCAGTTTCAATCAATGGCTGGGAATCAGACAGGTTTCAGATCAGGTCTGGAGTCAGGCAGGGCTTCTCTCTCTCCTCCGTTATTTTTGTGTGTTGCATTGAATCCTTTGCCAAGGCCCTCAGAAGGGAGCCAGTCATCAAAGGGGTAGCAATCCCAGGTCGTGGAGGCACGCAAGTCAAAGCTTCCCTGTACATGGATGATGTGGCTGTATTCTGCTCAGATTCCTCATCTGTTTGCAGGCTTCTCCAGAACAGTGAGCAGTTGAAGCTGGTCTGGGGAGCCAAAGTTATTGGAGACAAGAGCCAGACAATGTTCTTTGGGAACTGGACTGAGAGATCCTTTGCCCCTTCACCGTCAGGGCACACTACCTTAAGGTGCTGGGGATATAGTTTGGAGCGCAGAAGCATGCGCCGAAAACAGGGTTCAAGCTGAATGTTCAGAGATTCCGCATTGACTTATTAGCATTGCACCTGACCCCCATTGCTTACACATTCCTCCAGTTATTCAGGTATATCAAGTGTCTCATCCAAATGTAATGCAAAGCACTCATAGACATTCTCCCCTCTCCCTTTCAGAACAAGGTAGAGCCCATGCAGCAGCAAGGACCCAGCAAAGGGAGGGCAGATATTCTTCATTCATCCCAAAAAATAAGATGATTTTTCATAGTATGGAGCCAGCTCCCACTGAGCCTGTTGCACTAGCATCAGCAAGAAGATCCCAGATGACAGTATATACCTTCCTATGCATTTTCTCAACTCCCTTCTCATCCTCACCCTCATCATGTTATCTGGCATAATGACCAAATTGCAAGTGGTGTTACCATAGACTGTTACATTCCTTCCCACACCCCATTTCAGATCCAAACTTACTTACTGATGTCCTGCTTTCAGATATGCACTCTCTTGCATTGCCAAAGCAAGATTTAAAAAAAGGCTTGTGAGAACAACGCTCTCTCTCTATCACTGAAAGAAAATTGGTTATCCGGTGCAAGGTACTGTCTGCGTTATTGTGTGTGGCGCAGGTCTGGTCTACCCCCAAATCCTGCGCAGCAGCAGTGGCCAAGGCCATCTTCAAACTTATCTGGAAATCAAAGATGTATCATGACCAGAGGGAAGTGATGCACCAATGTCTAGAAAACGGAGGAAAACCTCTTCCCAATGTCGCCCTCATCCTGATGGCCACCTTTCTGTGCAGATGCATCAAGCTGTGTATAGACCCTCGTTACGCTAAAGCAAGTGACACTGCCTTTTGAGGTTCTACCTGTCCCATGTGTTATGGAGATTGGGTTTGGCCACACTGCCACGGACCATGACACAGCACCTATCTTCCATGGAGAATTTTTTTTTTCAGGAAACAGACTTTTGACCACATAACAATCAAACAGTGGTCAGCATATAATGTCCTTGAGGCCCTGAGAGGAAAGGCGATGGCAGATCCTGTCAGATGGTTTCCTGAGCAGACTGTTAGTGTCACCTGGCAGAATGTCTCATCACCAGAACTCACAAACAAGCAGCCAGACCTGCCTTGTCTGGTGGTGAGAAGAGCCCAAGCCTGTCAGATCCTTTATACATGCTGGAGATCTCAACACCACCGCATGCTACTCTCAAAGCGGCTGAGGGATTGATGAGATGGTTGCACACCGCCTCATGGAATGTGCCTTTGCAAAGAAGTTCTGGAGTGAGATGCAGTGGTTTTTGTTGAAGTTTGTCCCCAGCAGCTCAGTGAGGTAGGAGTCTATACTCCATGGGCTATTCCCAGGGACGCACACCGAGGCAAATATCAATTACTGCTCGAGGGTCATCAACTCATTCAAGGATACACTTTGGTCAGCCTGAAAATTGCTGATCTTCCAGTTGTAAGATTTTTCCTTAACCGAGTATCGCAGACTGGCACATTCCAATGTTCTGAACTATGTGCTGAGGACACGCTCAAGCTTGGGGCACAATGGGGAGAAGCCACACTGTAAGGCCTTTTAACGGAGGCAGACCGAGGGCACGGAAGCTGTCGAACACCCCTCAGCCTGAGCACCCCTAAATCTGATGAATATATAGAATTTAAAGTTGAAATATAAGGAATGTAAGTTCCTGTAAATAAGCATTGTAAAGTTTATAAAAAATGACTTTGTTGCACTGTTTGCAATCATTCGATGTGTTGTTTTGCAATAGCTTATGTGAGAGTGTTTTTAAATGAATATTTTTTGGAATAAAAAAAACAACCAGTTTCTGCTCGGTGATTCTGCATTGTTGTATGTCTTGAAGGCCAACTTGGAAAATGCTTGCCCGAAGATGGAAGGTTGAATGCCCGTGATTGCTGTCATGATCCCGATTAGAAGGGGGTACTTCTGCTTGTCAATTGTTGTTTTGGTTTCCAATCATCTGCCTTTATAGCATCTGCATGTTCTTGCTGATATATACCATGCCTTAGGATAACTTTTCCTGCAGCGTACGAGATAGATAATATTGGCTGATCTGCATAAGTATCCATCGTGTACCTGGCGAAAGGTGTTCCTACGTGAGATTGCGGTATCCATGTTGATGATCTGCCACATCTTGGAGAGGTTGCCGTGGCAGGGTTGTGTGGTGTCATGGCTTTTGTCCTCCAGAAGGCTGGGTGGTTTGCTGCAAGAAGTTATCTGTTTGAGTTTTTTGAAGGCACATAGTGGGGGTGTGGTGATGGCCTTGGTGAGATGTTTGTATTCATATGACTTGTTGATGACTCCAAAAGAGACGTCAGCAGCTTCTCTGCTCTAGGGAAGTAATGGACGATAAAGGGTACGCTATCATTTATGTCCCATGTTTATCGTCTGAGGAGGTCGGTGTGTTTTTGCACTATGTCCCTTTGGAACTGTCAGTGAGTGGAGTGCCATATCCCGTTGTTAAGAGGACATCTTTCAGCACCTGTAGGTGCCTGTTGCGTCTCTCCTTCTTAGAGCCAGTCTTGTGCAAATAGAGGGCTTGTGCATAGGGAATGACTTATTTAAAATATTCAGGGTGGAAGCTGGGGAAGTGCACTTACGGCAAGGCAAAGTGCTGAAGTGAATGTCCTTGACAGAGATATGTGTGTCCAAGAATGCAAACTTGGAAAATAGCCCATGGTGAGTCTGATATTGGAATGGAACTTGTTGATGTCATTGTGTCTTCTTTTCAGCAATTCTTCATCACGGGCTCAAAGAAGAAAATATCATTGATGCACACAATGTGATACATCGATGTATCACATTGGTTGAAGGTCTTGTGTGGTGAAGAATTCTTGCTTGAACTTGTGCATGAAGATATTAGACTATTGAAATGCACTTTTGCTCCCTGTGTCTGTTCCTTGTGTCTGGATGAAGGACTGGTTGTTGAAGGAAAATGTGTTATACTCCAGGATGAAGTGGATGACTTTAAAATGGCGTCTGGAGATTGGTCGGTGTTGAGCACTGAGGCTGTTGCAGCAATGCTAATCCCTGTACGATGTGTTTCAAGATGCCCTCAGCTTAGCCACAGAAAATCACATTGTCTCATACGATGGGATGGACTTTTGGATCTTTGGGGGGCAGTACAGATCTCCAACGCAGGGAATACATGAAATGAGAAACAGAGGATGCTCTGACATTCCAGATCAAAAGTCTCAATCAGCTTGTTTAGTTGGCGTATGTGTGTTCCTTGGTCAGATCTGCATTCTGTAGAGTTCCTGGTTGTTTGTTTGTCGGTGCACTTCTTTGTAGTAATGTATTCTGCTAAGCATGACTATGGCTCCTTCTTTGCTGGTTTGATGTTGTGGTTGGATTTGAGAGCGCGGATAGCATTGTGTTCTGCTTTGGTTGTATTCGAGGCTATGATGTGAATGGGTCTAATCAGTCTTGGGGGTTTGAGTTTAAGAGCCGTGGTGTTATGCTGCAACTATATCGAGTGTTGGTGAGACCACATTTGGAATAGTGTGTTCAGTTCTGGTAACCTCACTGTAGGAAGGGCATGGAAACAATGGGGAGAATAGAGATTTACCTGGTTTGGAGGGTAGGTCTTATGAGGAAAGTTTGAGGAAGCTGGGGTTTTTCTTTTCAGACGACGAGGATGAGAGACGACTTAATAGAGATTGATAAGATGATGAGGGGGATAGACAGAATGGACATGCAGAGACTATTTCCTCGGGTCGGTACAGCTGTTACTAGGTGGCATAGCTATGATTCATGGCGGGATGTTTAGGAGGCATGCCCGAGGTAGATTCTTCACTTAGTGGTTGGAGTGTGGAATGCATTGTCTGCTCTCATAATGGAGTCGGACACTTTAGGAACTTTCAAGCGGTTATTGGATAGGACGTGGAGCACACCAGAATTAGATAGCTTGATTTTGTGTTTGGAGAAAGCTCGGCAGAACATGGAGGGTCGAGGGTCCTACTGTGTTGTAGTGTTCTATATGCAATCCGGGTCAAGAACGCAGAGAAACCTACAGCCCATTATGAGAACAGTATAAAACAGTAGAGAAAAAAATGTTTTTTAGTAGAATGCTAGACAGGCAACTGAACGAGGCGCCGATGCGTTATATTCGGAATATAAAAACGGATTACTAATTTAACACTTGTAGAAGTGAATGAACATCAGGTAAACTAGGATCCAAGACCCACAACACGCCGATTACTGCTCTTTTTAATAGATTTGGTGGCTCTTAAAAGAGCCTTTTGTGTTTCTTTTTTAATTTCAAACGCCAATAGTGAGACCGGTCAATTTAGGCGCGCTCCCCACGGATGCGGCGGGCCAGCTGGATGTCTTTGGGCATGATGGTGACTCGCTTGGCGTGGATAGCACACAGGTTGGTGTCCTCAAAGAGCCCCACCAGGTAAGCCTCGCTGGCCTCCTGCAAGGCCATGACGGCCGAGCTCTGGAAGCGCAGATCGGTCTTGAAATCCTGAGCGATCTCCCGCACCAGGCGCTGGAAGGGCAGCTTGCGGATCAGCAGCTCGGTGGATTTCTGGTAGCGGCGGATCTCCCGCAGAGCCACAGTGCCGGGCCGGTAGCGGTGAGGCTTCTTCACTCCGCCCGTGGCTGGAGCGCTCTTGCGGGCAGCTTTGGTAGCCAGCTGCTTGCGGGGAGCTTTCCCGCCGGTTGATTTGCGCGCTGTCTGCTTGGTTCTGGCCATTTCTTCAAACGCAGTAACTCGGAATGTCAGAGCGGTTTCCAGCCTCCCTTTTTCAACTGTCTGAAGCACCGCCCAGCGCTACTGATTGGCTCCCGCCACAGTCCCTATCCAATCACCCTCATAGCAACCACAGGTTTCCAGCTCTGATTGGCTGAGTTCGGATGGCTGCTGAGTTTCAAAATTCACCGCCAATAAATACTGCCAATTTTACTGCAAACTTTTCCCACTGCCTCAGCACCAGCAACACATTCAGATTCATTCCGTGATAGACCCAGAATAGGCTGGGAGCAAACTCCCAGTGAGAGGCACAAAACAGTGTCTCACACACACATTTCATTGTGAAGGATGGCCTCTTTCTGCACTGCAGGGATTCTGTGGATTCAAAAAATGATTTAAAAAAACAAGGTTTAGACATTGGAAGGAAGGGAAATTACTGCAAACCGATTTAAAGAATAGAATTGAAAAACGTACCAACTTAAAATATCCACAAATGTGAATGGTAATAAATGATTAATAGAAAATCGCAGGAAGTTTTGGAAACTGACACATTCGGTTCACTATTTTTCCATCTCAAAGCAAGTGCATCTTTCCATTAGATACCTACAAAATCACAGATATTTTGAAACCGAGAGAAATTATTGGGACACTGTTGTTTAGTGGGACACACACGCGGCGAATGCGTAATCTACCGATTCGTTACGGTTGAAACAAAATCGGAAAAAATAAGACATGCTGCAAAACATTTGAATACCCGCTCAGCCGCTTCTGAAATAGGTGGCAATAATGTTTACAGGTTTAGGGTGCGAGAGAAGGTTCAAAGATGTACGAGGCATGTATGTATATATATGAGAGAGAGAGAGGGTGGTGAGTGGGTGCGTGCTTGGAACTCACTGTGAGGGAAATAATACAAACAGCTCGCCCCGACCTGACTGAGAAAGAGAGAGAGAGAGAGAGGCGGGACGGGGAGGAGATTGAGAGACAGGCAGAGCAGTGAAATGTCTTCCACCATCCAGCTCCTCCTCCTACCTGTCGGAACCGATATTTCAGATTCAAATTCGAACACAAGTGAAAAGACCTCACGGAACAAAATGTAGAAACTAGAATATCATATACAAGCTAGTGAGAAACCCGGGTCTATTCGGAGCCGCAACGTCATGTTACAACTGTACAAAACTCTAGTGCGGCCGCACTTGGAGTATTGTGTGCAGTTCTGGTCCCCACATTATAAGAAAGATGTGGAGGCATTGGAGAGGGTACAGAGGAGGTTTACCAGGATGTTGCCTGGTATGGAGGGCAGGTCTTATGAAGAGAGGCTGAGGGATTTGAGGTTGTTTTCGTTAGAAAGGAGGCGGCTAAGAGGGGACCTAATCGAAACATATAAGATGATTAGAGGTTTAGATAGGGTGGACAGTGATAGCCTTTTTCCTAGGATGGAGAAAGCTAGCACGAGGGGACACAGCTTTAAATTAAGGGGTGATAGTTATAGGACGGATATCAGAGGTAGGTTCTTTACCCAGAGGGTGGTTAGGGAGTGGAATGCCCTGCCTGCGGCAGTTGTAGATGCGCCAAGTTTGGTGGCGTTTAAGAGGTTAGTTGATAAGTTTATGGAAGAGAAGGGAATGGTTTAGTTTGGAGGGTCATTGCTTTTTTCATAATTGGTCGGCGTAACATCGAAGGCCGAAGGGCCTGTTCTGCGCTGTAATGTTCTATGTTCTATTCAATACAGACTTGTCAGTGGCGACTAGCGGAAGTTCACAGTAACTTCATTGTAGTGTTAATGTAAGTCTTACTTCGGACCAATAAACAAAATTTACTTTAATATTCCCGCCTCAATGCAGTCCTTTCTGTAACGAGTCGAACTGTTTGATCCATTTCAATCCAGCTCTTATTTCATTCCCGACAACGCCTCCCCCAGACAGGTTGTGAATTTTACTCATCTCGCCCACTGGATCAAATGTGTTTGGGGTTTGATTTGTGAGGTGGGTTTTCTCCGCCAGGATTCCTTTTAATAACGGTCGGGTTGTTGCTCAACGGACAAAGGGTAAACGCGTAAGCCCGAAAGGTTAAAATATAATTATTTATAGATGACAAAAATAACCAGATAGAATTTACACTCTCACCCTGAATCTGTGAATAAGTAAACTAACACAAAGTACGTGTTCCCCCGGAACCATTCCCAGGTTCGGGAAAGACAGCAACATCCCTGTGAGTGAGTGCAGAGTGGAGAGGGGTCCGGATCTAGAACATGTCAGCGAGTGAGCGGGAATACTGGATTAACATTTCTCCCTGAAATCTGCTCCCAGCGCCGGGACAGCGATTCATTGACCGCTGGGGGTTCAGCTCTTTCCCGAGAGAGGTGGGTGGCTCTGAGAAGAGCCTTTGGGTTCATAAGTTTAGGATTTGCTCGGCGAATTTCACTTCTTTCCTCCTTTCTTAGACTTTGCTGCAGTCGCTTTGGATTTGGCCTTCGATGTCTTTGCCTTCGTAACTTTCTTCACAGCAACCTTCTTCTTGGGGGATGCTTTCTTCACGCTCTTTTTTGGCGTTGTCGTTTTCTTCACTGTTTTCTTCACTGTGGCTTTCTTGGCTGCTGTTTTTTTTGTTGCTGATTTCTTTGTTGCTGGTTTCTTTGTTGCTTTCTTGACCACCGCTTTCTTCACTGGAGTTTTCTTGGCCGCTCCTGCCTTTACCTTCTTTACAGTTTTCCGCTCCGCTGTTTTCTGAGCGAGTTTGTAGGAGCCGGAGGCGCCAATACCACTCAGCTGAATCAACTTTCCATTTTCCACATTCCTCTTTAAACTTTGCCTGATCTGGCTCCCCCGTTTACCCACATCCACTCCTTTTTCCCGCAGCACCTTCTTGATGGCGGCATTGGAGATCCCCTTGCGATCCTTGCATTCCGCCACTATCTGGAGGATCAGATCGCCCACACTAGGACCTGTTGATTTCTTCCGGGGAGCCGCTGCCTTCTTCTTCTTGGTTGCCTTGCCTGTTGCAGCGGCTGCAGGAGCCGTTTCGGCGGCTGCACTGTCGCTCATGTCCAGAACTCTGTACCAAATCTCTCCGTCAATGTGAACTGGGTGAGAAATGAAACGTTTGGAGGCGGCACTGAGCAACTTAAAGGCAGCGAGCGGACGGGGCGGAGACAAGCTGCTGTCAGCTCCAGGCTGCTGCTGCCTTCTCTGTGTTTCTCTCTCGTCCCAAACTCTCAATTTCCACTCAAATCCCGGTTCCACACTGTCCCAGGTTCGATCCTCATTGTGTCTGACACCTTAATGCCTGTTGTAGAAAAGATTTCACCCAGATTAAAAGCTGCATTTTGGAGTAAATCCCGTTTCCCTGCTGTACTGTTCGCCTCTCTCACCCCATCGCTATCATCTCCCTTACTTTTCTACTGAAATCAGAAAATCGGCATGGAAATTGCGTTGAAATCTAACTTTGAGAAGTAGGACGAATACAGGGGGAGAATTTGATCGAAAAATATTTTTGTCTCACGCAATGATGATGCGGTGATCTCATGATCTGAAGGGACACACAAACACAATGATATTCTCCTGTTTCCCCCGCCCCTGTCACACACTCTTTCCTGCACAATATTCACATCTACACAATCCCAGGCAAATCACACTTTTCTGAACATAGTGTCCCTCTCTTCGATACTTTCCCCCGTTATGTTGGTTAATTGTAAATTCTCCCATCGCTTTGTATTTCTCTCTGTATTTCCTGCACCACACTCTGTGTGTTAACTTCGGTCCTCAGAGCAGCCAATCAAATGTGTTTTCACGAAATTACATTGATTGTGCATCTTTCTTCAAAGTAAAAGTACAAGTAATCTCTTCACTAAAACTGGAGATTTTTCGGTTTGATGTTATCCTCCTACACTGTTCATTAACACTAAACCCTGAACTCAAACAGCAGGGACATCTATTTAAAGATTAGTCTCACAACTGTTGACAACCACAGGCAGGCACTGACCATTCTAAACCGAAGTGAAGATTTAAAAACGAAAGATAAAATTATGGGCCAGGAGATTCTGAAGAAACGAGACAGGGACCATCACAGGTACAACATGACATAGTGTTCACAGGAATGTCAGTGTTACACATCTTAGCGTTTTGTTCAGAACACACACATTAGCACACTGAGAATAATTGAGAGAGAAGCAGAGTCATGGAGTCAGAGTCATACATAGAGAGGAGATGGTGAACCTCAGAGAATGGGAGATGGAGAAAAAAGAAACAAGAAGATAGAGGAGAAGAGAGGCAATCATTTGGAGAGAGAATGAGAAAGGCTTAGAGGAGAAAAAAGGACAGAAATAGAGGGAGAGGTAGGGAATGAATGGAAGATGCACATAGTTAGAGAGAAGGAAAGAGAGATAAACATACATAGCAAAATACTGAGACAGACAAAATGACACAGAGAGTCAGATAGGGGGCAAGAAGACAGAAACTGAGATTGGAAAACATGGAGAGGCAAACAGAGAGAGACAGACAGAGCAGAAGACAGGGAATGCAAAATGATGAGATACATAGACAGACACTAAGAGAGTCATACTGAAATGGAAGGTATTGTGACAGATAAATGAAGATAGACTGAAAGATAGTTAGATAGATAGAGAGAGAGAGAGACAGAAATATATAGGGACAATAAAACGAACAAGAAACTGAAATAATTAGAGATGGCGGGATGGGAGAATAAAAAATCAATATTAACTTGAAGTTAAGCTTATTTATTAGAGTCATAAGTGTGCTTCCAAAAGCATTGTAATGAAATTTCTCTGAAAAACCCATAATCAGCACACTCCAAAGCCTGTTTGCATACACTAAGGGAAAATATAGCATAGCTAATGCATCTAATCAGCATCCTTTTCAGACAATGGGTGGAAACTGGAACAGCCAGAGGAAAACAATGCCATCATGAGGAGAACATTCAAACTCTGTTCAGTGACACAACCTGGGGATCGATCCCAGATGCCTGGCACCTTGAGGCAGTGTTGTACTGCGCTCTGTATCAATATCAGAATGAATAACAATATTGCAAGTGCGTTAGCCGAGATTGTCACATGAGGTATGAATACAACATTAGAATACATACATATCACAATCCATAACTGTGCCACAAGCATACTCTGTGGGGATAGAATTGTTTTGGAAACAGATCAGGATAGGCAACATTGTAAGCCAAGGGACTATGCCAAAAAAAAAGAATGTACAAAGAAGGGGAATGTACCAACCAGAGAGTGCTTATAAGCATGAGAAAATACAAAAAAAGGATATATATGTTAAATGCAGGGATAGGTATAAATGCACAGAAATGTGCAAAACCAGTGCCAAACAAACCAATAGATTTGCAAACCAGGGAGGAGTGTAAACCATGGTAGTATGTGGGGTAAATAAACCAGCAGATTGTGCAAAACAGAGGAATTTGTAACCTAGGGGAATATACAAACCAGAGGAATGAGTATGAAAATGGAAAGCTGGGGAATGTGCATATCAGGGAAATGCTTATACCAAAGGAATGTGTAAAGCCAGGGGAATGTGTTTGTCAGGAGTGTGTTTATATTGGGGAACTGTGTGATCCTCGGATAGTTACCTATTGAATACAAATTAAAATTCGAAAAAAAAGTTTGACAGTTCAATCAAATAGTAAAGTCATAAAATTAAAACACATGGGATTGTAGGTAATGTCCTGAGATGAATAAAAAGCTGGTTAGCACACAAGGAGCAAAGAATGCATAAATATATATATTTTCTTCTGATTGGCAGTGACTAGTGGGGCTCCACAAGGATCTGTGCGAGGATTCAAACTGTTTATACTATATATTAATGATTTGGATGTCAGAATTGAATCTATTTGTTCTAGTGTACAGAATCAGGGACTGACAGATGCAGAAAGAAGCCTACATTCACATACAAAGAAAAAGATTGATCAGGTCAAGTCTAATATATTTCATTTCAGACAAAAATAAAGAAAGCACAGAATGTAACACAAGCTGTTTCAGAGAATGACACTATCTTTATTTTAGTCCATCAAAAGGCTTCTGAAAAGATTACTATGTCATGTTAAATTGCATGAATTGTGGATATCTTGAGATGGAGAGAAAATTTGTTCATAGATGCATAGCATAGACTTGGCAAAACTGGATCTTACTCCAGTTGGTCGGCAGTGACTAATGGGGTATCCACTGTTGGAACACTCCAACAGTTCACATTATGTACTAATGATTTGGAGAGGGAACTAAATGCATTTTCTCCAAAATGCTGGTGATACAAAACTGTGTGTGGGGTGGGGGGGGGGGGGGGGGGGGGGGGGATGGTGATCTGGAAGCAGAATGTAGAGATGCTTAAGCACAATATGGACAGGCTGATTGTGTAGGCAAGTAAATGTCAGTTGCAATATAATATGGATTAATGTGAGTTTATTATTACTTGAATGGATGTAAATTGTTAAAGGTGGATATTCAATGAGACCTTAGTGTCCTTGTGCATCAATCACTAAAATTAAGTGTGCCAGGATACTACCATATTTGCCTTCATAGCAAGACGGGTACAAGTATTGTAATGTTTTGCTGCAATTGTAAAAGAGGTTAGTGAGGCCAAATCTGGAATATTGTCTGCAATTTTGGTGTCCCTATCTGAGCAAGGATGTTCTTGCTACATAGTGTGTATACAAAGGTATACTAGGCTGATTCCTAGGATGGTTAGTCTGCCATATCAGGAGACAATAATTTGGTTAGGATTATATTCATATCTGGAGTTTAGAAGAGAAAGAGGGGTTCAGACTGGATAGATTCAAACAGAATGTTCCCAACTTTGGGGCAGCTCAGAACTAGAGATCATTGTTTGAGGGATAAGAACTTTTAGAACTGCGGTAAGGAGACATTTGTTTACCCAGAGTGGTAAATATATGAAATTCACTACCATAGGAAGTAGATAAGGCTGGAACGTTGTCTGGTTTCTAGACAAAATTAGATGTAACTCTATGGGCTAAAGGGATGAAGAGATATGGGGAGAAGGATCGTGATTTTGATGAACAGGCATATCAAAATGAAAGGCTAAGCAGGTTCCAAAAGCCTACTCCTGTTTCTAGTTTCTATGTGTTTGCACAAGACAGAATGCAGTGGAAGTTCACTAGGGTGTTGCCTGGGCTGGAGTGTTTCAGCTCTGAAGAAGGTTGGCATTATTTCCCTATAGAAGAGATGACTGATAGGAATGGACTATTTCTCTTAGTGGAAGGGTCAATGATCAGGGAGCATAAATTTAAGATAAGGGACAGAAGATTTAGAAAGGATTTGATGAAAATCTTTTTACCCAGAGAATGGTGGGAATCAGGAACTCACTGCCTGAAAGGATGGTAGAGGCAGTAACCCTTAACTTAGACAAATCATTTAGATGAGCAGCTGGAATGGCATAGCACACAAGGCTATGTACCTAGAGCTGGAATATGGGATCAGGATAGATGGGTACTCAATAAATTACACAGACACGATGGGCTAAATGGGCACAGGTGACCACATCCCTGAAAATATTGTCCAGAAAAACCTTCTGTGAGTCTCTTCAAAGAACAAGGGCAAGATCGACTTGATCTTTCAACTGTGGTCACCCAGCTCTTCCTCCTGCCTGCTCGAATCAACATTTTAGAATCAAATTCTATACAGAAGGGCAAAGCATACACTCAACAAAATGAACAAACTGGAATATGACAGACAAACCAGTTAGAAACCTGGAACCATTCAATCCAGACTTGTCAGTAATATTCCTGCCTAAGTATAATATATTGTAAAATGAGTCTTCTTCTAGTTCAATTCTACTCTTATTCCATTCCCACAAAACTCTCCCAGATGAGTTGAGAGTTCTACTATTTAAAAATACGTCTGTTCTAAACAGGCTGGCTTCACTCTGGACACTTCCGAAGATATTGAGACTCAAGATGAAAGATATTGAGACTCAACTCTCACTGATCCTGTACCAGATTAATCCAGGCATCAGATTAATCCCAAACTCTGCAGACAAGGTCAATAATGTCTGAAATATATGGTCAATATGTGCTGCAATTATCTGGAATGTTTTCATCAAATTGTTCAATAAGTGCTCAGTGACCAACATTATCAATCAAATCAAATTAATCTGAGACTATTCTAATCAGATATTAATTCCTGCAATATCACAGAAAGCACACAAATTTGTGGTGAAGATGCATTGGCGAGGATGTGCAGATGAACAGTAAAGACATTGCAGGGAATGATCTTAGTTTGAACTTCAGACAGGGATTATCCAGCAGCTTGAAGCGTTCTCTGTTTTTCCCCACAGTAAGAAATGTCACAACATCAGGTTAAAGTCCAACAGGTTTATTTAGCAGCACAAACTTCCAAAGTGTCATGTCTTCTTCGTTTGAATGAAGAGCTGTGTTCTCAAACAAGGCACATGTAGACACAAACTCAGTTTACAAGATAATGGTTGTAATCCGAGCCTTTACAGCTAATCAAGTGTTAAAGGTGCAGACAATGTGAGTGGAGAGAGGGTTAAATAGGTGTGTACGGTCTCCAGACAGCACAGTTAATAGATCTTGCAAGTCCAGCCAAGTCGTGATATTTTCCCCAGATCCCGGTTGAAACCGTCCTCTTGTGTGCAGAGTTTGGCTATTAGTTTCTGCTCAACGACTCTGTGTTGCCGTGTTTCGTGAGGGCCGCCTTGGAGAACATTTACCTGAAGATCAGAGGCTGAATGTCCGTGACCGCTGAAATGTTCCCCACAGTTCCAACCTCCTTTGCTCAAACTGCGAGGAAATCGAACAGGGGGACTCAGTAAATTGGAACAGAAACAGAACATGCTGGAAACAGAGGGAATGGGGCGAATATTTGGAGTCTTCTTCCTAACTGGAAATGTTGGCTCTATTCTCTGTCCACAGATACTGTCAGAGCTGCTGAGATTTTGCAGCATTTTCTGTTGTGGTTTCAGATTGCAGCATCCGCTGTATTTTGTCCTTTATTATAACTCAGTAAATTGCTTTTCTTCTCTGAACGATGGTAGAGAGGCGCATGCGCGTTGCTGCCCTCATGCTCTGACACATGCGCGCTGCCCTCCCCTGGCCCCGCCCATTCCCTCAGTGGGCGGAAATCCTTTGTTTGAAACTGACTGAAATGGAAATGTCAGCGCCCAGGTCAGCGAGGAAACAGCGTTCACATCCCAGCAGCACATCCACTGGGGAGTGTGGACACAGAGGGACTCAGATCCTCACTGACTCAAGATAAGAAGGATAAAGTTGGTCCAGAAGCACACATTGATGGCCCTGATAAAGCAGCTAATAAATATGGACATACAACTGTATGGATAGATTTTAAATGTTGTCAAGTCTTATCAAAACACCAAAAATAATGGATTGAGTTTGTGTGTGGGGTAGTGGAATTAGAAACCTTTTTTTTATTGCTGGTTATGATGTGTAGAACACGTTTTTCTAACTGACTACCAATTGTAAAATGTGCTTGTACCTTTCATTGACATCGACTGAGCTTGACTTAAAGACGTATATTTTCTTTGCCTAGGTGAACGTGTGAACAAATAATTTTCAAGTTGTGGATTCGTCGCAGAAAAGTAAGTACCCCTGTCTTCTTCTAACTGCCAGTAGGTACAATATTGATCTCAAAGTTCAGAGACACAAACAGTGCATCAGTTCCACTGTAACAGAGAACATAAAGGGTCAGAATTTCATTGCTGTTAGGTTCTAGGTAAACATGTTCAATCCGACAATCATGCACTAAAGTAAGGTGGAATATTTTTCCCTAGTTCACTCCTGGGTGGTATCACTGAGAGCAGGTCAGTTAGTGTCCTAAAATCCTAAGCATCATCAGATAAACACAGTATGCAGAAGTGTCCCTTTGTCCCACTGACTGTGCACCAACAAAACTAAATCTACAATAATCCCACCTGCCATCCCTTGGCCTATAAGCTCGACAGTTATGACATTCAAGAGTTCATTTTAATTTTCAGTTTTATTCGCAGTCTCTGCTATCCTCCCAGACAGTGCATTTGAGACTCTCAAGTCCCTTTGGATAATACAATCTTTCCTCAAATCACATTGAAAGATGGACATATTGTCCCACAATTGTCAACCTTCAGCTGGCAATGAAATATCTGATTCTGCAGCTGATTGAAATGTACAGAATTAATCCGCACTTTCTACTGAGTCCCCACAAAAAGCAATACATTAAATTCCATTGCAAGGATCTTAAATTTTGTCTTCAAGTTTCAAATTGTTTCACCTTCAGTAATAAGGCATGTGCCAGATCACTGTTCTCACTCATGGCCATAATACCAGAATACAGCAAATTAAATTGAATGTTTTACTAGAATTAACTCAACAGATTTAGATTGTTACAGAGATTAAAATAACATCAGTCACATAGGAGAGATAATCTGATGGAAAATAAACCCCAGTTCCCATAATAAACACAGACGGTCACAGTGTAAATCCAATATTAGAGACAGAGAGATAGTACAGGCATTGATGGCTGCAGTAAAAAAAAATGCATTTAAAAGTTTGTAGTGCACATTATAATGGAGAACAGTCACTTGCATATCAGAAGCTGAGGTTGCATTCTTATGCCAAGGCTCCTGTGTGAAATGTTAAAGAAATAAGTGATTTGAAGTGTCATAGGTAAAGAGCAAGGCCACTCCAATACGAAATATTTTCATCTTTGCTGACAAGCATAAACATTCACAGATTGAATATTGAGTTGAAGACAAATGCCTGCACACCAATAATAGATCACAGATATTAATGGAGCACACAAATTGACAAGAACAAGACACAAACATGTGTGCACAACAGCACAGAAACATCAGGCATTTAATATTAGATGCAAAATTAACTTGGCATTCGTGCAAATTATATTAAAGAGTGTTAAAAAGAAGTCCAAAATTCAGACATTGAGACAAGGGGTGATTCATTGATATTCAAGAGCTACACAATATCTAAAACTGACAATTGCTGACTAAAATCAAATCTACGTATCAGTGATTGACAAATGCAGAATGTACAAACAAGGCTCTAATTCAAAACAAAACAGCTCCTCAAAGCCAGAAATGCCAGGGACAATGAAACACTAGCCTTCAATTATCAGGAATTGACAGGAAAGTTGGACATCAAAAACTGGGATGTATTAAATGCAGAAAGAAATCAATTTCACAAAACTGAAAATTCTCATGACAGTTCTGAACTTACATCCAATGTTATTAAGTGTTTTACGAAGTGTTATGTAGTGTTATGACAGATCTAGATCACAATGCTATAGACCAACAAAGGCATTCTCATCTGTCAAATAAAATTTGACATTTTCATATTTCAGGCAAGTCAGACATTGCAAAAATCATCACATGCAGTAAGACTAAAGACAAGAGTTTTGAAGCAAAATCACTCTTACTTCCTACAAAACAAGAGATACAGAGATGTAACACAACAACTGAGAGGTAGAAAACTAACAGGGCATCAGTCAGAATGATGGAAAACAAGCCCTCATGGCAGAAAATGATCGAAACAAAATGAGTAAAAATTAGAATTGAAAACTGATAGTGATGTTGCAACAAGTGCACAACATGAAATAAGACCAGAAACACAGCTGACGAGGCTGATGTATGCAGACTGAACCCAGATTCCAATGAGATCGACAGACAGTCACAATGTTACACCCAAAACACAGACAAAGAGGTGCAGAATAAAACCACTGATCCACAACATAAATATAACTACAGAAAGAACACACATCTCAAGATAAGAAGGACAAAGTTAATCCAAAAGCACACATTGGTAAAACAACTGATAAACATGTGCATACAACAGTAATGTGCACAGTGAATGGGAGTCACAGATGAGACAGGTGAATGTGCACAGTGTAAATGGAACTCAAATATCAGATATTCACAATAAAACGGAAAATGATAGTTATGAAGTAAAGGCAATACTCACGTTACCAGAATCCAATAAACAAAGATTAAACATCTACAATCTCAAACATGAGATTAAAGGAAATGATGAATTCATTGACACAAAGAAGAAAGGATCAGGAGGAGGCTATTTAACATTTCAAAACAGCTGCCCCAACCATTACGATCATTGCTGATCACTCAACTCAATAGCCTCATCCTGCTTTCTCCCCATAGACTTTGATCCCATTGCTCCAAGTGCTATAACTGGCTACCTCTTCAATACATTCAATATTTTGGCATCAACTACTTCCTGTGGTAATGAATTTGACAGGCTCATCTTCCTTTCAGTAAAGAGATTTCTCCTCACCTCTGTTCTATTTGGTCTACCCTGAATCCTCAAACTGTGACCTCTGGCTTTGGACTTCTCTCCCACCGGAACTACTCTTTACATCTACCCTATCTGGTCCATGTTAGCATTTTATAAGTCTCTTATAGGATCCTCTCTCATTCTCTGAACTCCAGCAAAAACAAAATCCTATCCTCGTCAACCTCTCCTCACACATCAGTACTGCCATCTCCAGAATTAGCCAACTAAATCTTCACTGCATCACCTCAAGAGCAGGAACATTCTTCCTCAGAAAAGAAGACCAAAACTACACACAATACTCTAAGTGTGACCTCAAACTGCAAACAATTCTCTAGGTGTGACCCAAAATTTCAATACTACAGGTCAGCCTCACAAAGGCTCCGTACAATTACAACAATACAATCTTGCTCCTGCAGGTGAAACACCTACAATGAAGGCAAACATACCATTTGCCTTCTTTACCACCTGCTGCGCATGCATGCTTACCTTTAGTGACTGGTGCACAAGGACACCAAGTCTCACTGCACATTATCCTCTCCTAATTTACAGCCATTCAGGTAGTCATCTGCCATCTTGTTTTTGCTTCCAAAGTGAATAAACTCACAATCACCCTACTTTGTTATCCAAAAGACACAGGATAAATTCATGGATACCTATTGACCCTGGTATTTATAGAGTATATACAATTGTAATACAAAACATAATGCCAATTAAAGCACATAACTCTTAATTAGCATATTATTTGCAGAATATCTGCCACATTTATCTTGGAGAAAGTGGTAAATGCAGAATAAGACACACATTCAATGACACGTATACCAAATTGTTGCACACAGTCATTAACACTATGCAACGTAAAATTCTTGTACAAAAACATAATGTTCAAAATCCACAGTAAGACAATGGAACTTGACAGACACAGATGGATCCCCCATTCACTTGGTCTGATTTTAAAACATGTAGAAGGGAAAACATTCTCCAAAACCAGAAAACAACACGTACAGAAATTTCAACACCATTGTACACACATGCACACACTCGCTCTTAGTGCAACATCAGGCCGACTGTTTACCAGTTTGTGTTCACGGATGACAAGATTCAACTTTTTGTGGACTATTGTTGCCATCTGCTGGTTGAAAATGAGCACTAGGTACATATTCATTCAGCAAGAAAGGACTTTGAATAAGGTAACAGGAAACCGATACCATTGGATTAACCTGTTTGCAAATCCTTATATTAATCAAATTTAGAGTTCTAAAGGTCGAGGTATGAAACATTTCTATAAATGCCGAACATGTGGTTTAATGTGAAGTCAATGATCAGATAGCTGTGAGAAGAGTTGCCTTCCAAACCACTGATCATAGCTTGATTCCCAGCTTTTGCAGTGATCCCATATTTTCTATAGTTTTAATGCATTCAATTAAAATATTTCCACCATTGAAATAGTTCACTTTTAAACAACAGAATAATCTTATCGTGAATATGTTTTCAATGTAAAATTATGTTTGGTCTTAAATAGAAACGTTTATATAACAAAAATATTGGCCTGCAAATGAATAAATGAATTTAAAAAAACATAATTGTTTAAATAGTAGTTTATTGAAACAGACAAGAAAAATTGAAGCAAACCTGGACAATGAGTTCTTCTGATGTCTTCAGAAGTCTGTAATTGATTTTAGATAGATAATAGTATCAATTTAAAAGACAGAACACTTGAAATGGTGAGTTAATTCTGATACAATGTGGATAAATTATCACTGACAAAGTACACAGATACTGCCAGATTATCAGGCCCAATGTAACAAAGAAAATAATTATTCAGTTCCACACTCTGTCCAAAGTCAGAGATCATTTTTCAAACCAAGAATAAAATAGAATACCATTGAGCGACTTTTTAAAATTTCCCTGCCATGCAGGTAAGAGGTGGAGACATCAATCATAGAATTTAAAAACACCAGGTTGAAATTTTCTGTGTGATATTGATTAAAAATTAAATAGCTGTTCTAGAATGGAAAAAAAAATAGAACCTATAGAAAGAAGCTGTAAAAATTTCAATGAATACCCAAGAATTCAGCCAAGGCCACATGTTGCATATCGTCCGATGTAATAAAAACACATAATAGAAAATTGAAAGGGAAATGCCAATTCCTTTTTTGCAGAATTACATGTGGGGCCAAGGTTCTGATTGATACATTCTATTATGTATATAGTTTCAAAGAACAGTACAGCACAGAAACAGGCCTTCAGTCTGTGCTGACGCAGATGCCTTTCTAATATTTTCTTGCCTCTATGTTGTCCATATCCATCTATTCCCGCCTATTCATGTATCTATCCAGATGTTTGTTGAATGTTTTGAGAGAATCTGCTTCCACCACTGTCCCCGGCAACACATCTCAGGCATTCACCTTTGCCCTTTGAATAATTTGCCCTTTACATGTCTTTTAAAATTGTCCTCTCTCAGTTTCAAACTATTCCCCAAAGCAATTGACCCTTTACATGTCTTTTAAAATTTTCCCCTCTCATTTTCAAACTATTCCCCTAAGCAATTGGCCCTTCAACTCTGGGAGAAAGGCTCTGAATGTCCACTCTATCCGAGTCTGTCACAATTTTGCACACCCTTATCATGTCTCCCCTTGTCCTTAGATGCTCCAGTGAAAATAATCCAAGTTTGTTCAACGTATCTCCATAGTTCATATCGTACAAATCAGACAACTTCCTGATAATTCTCTTCTGCACCCTTTCCAATGCTTGAACATCCTTCCGGTAGTGTGCTGACCAGATTTGTACACAATATTTCAAAATGCAGCCTAACCAAAGTCTTTTGCAGATGCATCATGATTTTCTAATTCCTATGCTTAAAGTCGGACTGGTGAAGTGTAGCATGCCAAATGCTTACTTGACCACATTGTCCAACTGAGTTTATATCTTCAGAGAACTGAACTTTCAAATTGGAGATTCCATTCCACAACTCAAATACAGCTAATAAGATTAATCTCTTAATATAACATACTTCAGATCCACAATATAATTTATAACAAATAGATATTGACATGTTGCAATGTTAAACAAATAGTTTCCAGTAGAAATACTTGATATAAAAATAAAGTTCAGATACAGAATATACTACACTGATATACAACAAAAACAGATACAGATTGAAAACTACACTTATATAGGTAGGCAGAGAATCAAATCTGTAAAATGAATCTGCCATTCACATTTTTGCCTCAGACAGACACAAGAACAATACCTTCCAAAACATACCAGAGAAGAAAAAAACAATATAATGATTCCTACACATACATGCAGTACTAGTGGCTGACAGGTTGAGGATGCAGCCCTTAGTTATAGAAACTGCCAAGACTGAAATCTACATAGGAAATCCTGGGGTCACATACATTCCCTGAAACTGAAGAATGGAGGAAATGATTTTGTTCATATAAAATATGCATGCATACAGAATCTATCCTCCAATTAAATACAATGTGGTCCAAATATGAGGGAATAAGTCAGGCACTGAAAGATACAGATAGTAGCACATTAACACCCAGTGGCAGAAACATAGGATGTTTAAATGAATCATACTCGCACTGTCACCTGGAACTTGATATGAACTGAATTAATCCACAATCATATTTATTTTGAGAGAAATAGAACCAAGCCCACACTTTCAGAAGATTCCAAAACTGACAGTCATGCAATAATCTCACCTCATTGAGATTATGAGTAAAATATGCACAAGAGCTGTAACCACAGTAATATTCACAGTCAATATTTTTTAAAGTCCAATAGACATAGGTCAGAATCCACTATGAAATAGCATGCCACAGATTGAATAACACTTAATAAATCGAACACAAATGTTTTGACTTATTCATAATCAACTTTGGCTTCACAAATTCAACTGTGTGGGTTAAGTGGACAGTCCATGTAAAATTGTCCCTTAGTATCCCAGGATGTGTATGTTTGAGAGAGTGATAGGGTAAATATATGGGGCTTTGGGAATAAGGCCTCAATAGGACCATGTTTGATGCAGACTCAATAGGCTGGTTGGCCCCTTTCTGCACTGCAGGAATTCTATGATTTTATTTGTCCTAGACAGATTCTACTGGAACCCACTCACACAGGTTCTACCAGATAATTTTAAAGAGTGGTTTAATCCTAGTTTTGCTTCATTACAAATACTGAGTTATACACAAAGCGGTAAAATACACAGCTTCACATATGCTAAGTGAAAATGATGTGCGCAAAATTATGCAAATCGTTTAGCACTCAAAGGGAGGAGAAATCATAGAACAAATACCTATCATGCAATTCTTACAAGCATCCATGAAACAAAAAGATTTCTACTCTCAAGAATGGAAAACGACATGCAGAGTACCAAAGACTGACTGGTATTGAAGGAAAACATTATTCTGAAAGTGAGACAAATAATACCACTGCACACTTGCAGAATGATAAATTCTAAAACAGAGAATCCTATAAAAAGGTCTGAGAGCCACTTTGTTCTCACCATTTTGCTCACGCAACTAGTTTCATTGTTCAAGTTTCCAACTAATATAGGTGAATTAGGGACTTGAGCAGAGAGATGGTAGATGGAGTTTAATTTGGATAAATATGAGTTAATGATTTTGAAATGTCTAATACGGATAGGGAATATGCAGTAAATGGCAGAACCCTTAAGACTATTGATAGACAAAGGGATTTGGGTGTACAGGTACACGGGTCATTGAAAGAGGCAGTGCATTTGGAGAAGGTAGTCAAGAAGGCATACGGCATGCTTGCCTTCATCAGCAAGAGTTTTGAGTTTAAAAATTGGCAAGTCATGTTGCAGCTTTATAGAACCTTAGTTAGGCTGCACTTAGAATATGGTGTCTAATTCTGGTCACCACACTACCAGAAAGATGTGGAGGCTTTGAAGAGGATATAGAAACATTCACCAGAATGTTATCTGATATGGAGGGCATTAACTGTGAGGAGATGTTGGAGAAACTTCACTTGTTTTCTCTGGAGTGAAGAAGATTGAAGTCTACAAGATTATGAGAGGCATGAACAGAGTGGATGATCAAAAGTTTTCTCCCAAGAGTCAATTATTAGGGGGCATTGGTTTAAAGTGCAAAGATCAAGATTTAAAGGAGATATATGAGGGAGATTTTTTACACAGAAAGTAGTGGGTGCATGAAACTCGTTGCCTGGGGATGTAGAGGAAGTGGATAAAGTAGTGATTTTTAAGGGGCATCTTGTCATGTACATGAATAGGATGGGAATAGAGGGATATAGTCCCTGGAAGGGTGGAGCATTTTAGTTAGGATGGTATGGTTCATGTAGGTTTGAAGGGCCATAGGGCCTGTTCCTGTGCTGTATTTTTTTTTGTACTTTGTTCTTAACAATACTCACATTTGAAACTGTCAGCAAATGTTTAATAAATTTGTACCTGGGTTCAGAAGGTCCTCTGATAAGTGACTGAATTAATTAGGATCATTTTTCCTAGAGTTTGCTCTTTTAAGAAACTGAAGGATATGGGACAACAGTTTGAAAAATCAGTATCAAATACAACATCATTAATCTTTAACTTTGAACAGCTTTCACCAGCAACTGAACTCAGGCAACTATTTTTTCTCAGCTGCAAACCTAGCTTCTCCTTTTTCTTTTATCACATGACTATACGGCCCTGTATACCTCACTCAGCTTTCCACTACAATAATCAAGAAAACACCACAAGATCCTCTTCAAGGCATTCAAATACATGAATAGCTTGGGAACAGAGGGATATGATCCCCGGAAGGGTACGGGATTTTAGTTCAGTCAGGCAGCATGGTCGGTTCAGGCTTGGAGGGTGAAGGGCCTGTTCCTGAACTGAAATTTTCTCTGTTCTTTGGGAAACAAAAGCTTATTCAGCCTTCTGGTAAGTAAGGATTTTCATGACAGAAAGGAGTACTTATTCCATGTTCCAGCATCTGCTGTATTCCTTTCAGACAAGCTGAATATTCCTAACAAAACTTTGAATGTTGAAGCAGTTCTACTTAAACATAAAATACAGTAATAATGTGGTATCATCATACCAAGGAATGGATATGATTCTGTCCTCTCCATTCTGAGTATTGGCTTTGTAACTTTAAGAATGGAGTAAAAAAAAATCATTTTTGTGAACGTCAGTTCTGCATAAAATTGGACAAGTCCAAACTTCCTTGGAGAAGTGACGGCACAGGAGATCTGATAGGGGCTTTCAAAACTTCAGGGGTTGGGCAAATTTAATTGGGAGAAATTACACCCCCTCATTCCCCCGCCATGCCAAAATCAGGAGGGTGGTGACACAGAATTGAAATGACTGCTTGTCACTGTGAAAAAAAATAATTTGATGCAGGGAATGGTTACAGACTGCAATACATTGCCTGAAAGCATGACAGAGACTGATTCAAATAGAGTGTTCACATTTGGAATAAGCTGTGACATGAAAAAAAGAATTGTTCAATGTTCTTAAGTGAAGGCAGGAGAATGGGTACTGGGTGAGTTGCAGATCTGGAGACAATAAACAGGATGAGTCAAATGGCCTACTGCACTGCCAAACCTCTATCATTATAACATTGTAAGAAGTCTCACAACATCAGGTTTGAGTCCCAACCAGTTTATTTGATAGTAATCCCACAAGCTTTCGGAAACGGCATTCCTTCGTCAGGTGTGTGGAAGGTTCTGATCTGGGCATATAAATTCACGCACGGTTTGCAGAGTACTGATTAGAATGCAAGTCTTTACAGCTAACCTGCAATTCAAGTCTTAAAGATGCAGACAATGTGAGTAGAGATCGCATTAACATAGTTTAAAGAGATGTGTATTGTCTCCAGACAGGACAGTTTATGAGATTTTGCCCAGGTGAGTCATGGAGGTTACAAATAATGCGACATTAACGCTAGATCCCGGTTGAAACCTTGCTCATGTGTGTGGAACTTGGCTATCAGTTTCAGCTCAGCGACTCTGCGCTGTCGTGTGTCGAAAAGACCGCCTTGGAGAACGATTAGCTGACATTCTGACATCGTGGCTGTGACAAGCAGTGAATCTGATTGGCTATCGAAAGTAACCAGTGACAAATAGCACATTATGATTTGACATCATCGCGACTCAACCAATGAGAAAATTGTCATCTCCGATCCTTCCCGGGGCCAGCTCTGGCTATTGCGCTTGTGAAATTGAAGGTGACAATGGCGGAGGACAAGAAGCAGCAAATTTCCAAGAAGGGTGGTAAGAAAGCCCTGAAGAAACCCACAACTAAGACTAGCAAAAAGAAGAAGCGAAGCAGGAAAGAAAGTTACAGCATCTACATCTACAAAGTGATGAAGCTGGTTCACCCCGACACCGACATTTCCTCCAGGGCCACGAGCATCATGAACTCGTTCGTCAACGACATCTTCGAGCGTATCGCGGGTGAGGCTTCCTGCCTGGCCCATTACAACAAACGCAGCACCATCAGCTCCCGGGAGATCCAGACCGGCGTGCGCCTGTTAATGCCCGGGGAATTGGCCAAGCACGTCGTGTCAGAGGGAACAAAGGCCGTGACCAAATACACCAGCTCCAAGTAAAACTGTACAATGTATTGAAAAAAAACACAAAGGCTCTTTTAAGAGTCACCCACAACCTCTGTTAAGTAGCTAAATCCAATTTTAATAATTATTGAATTGTTTTAATAATACGCTAGGTAGTTGATTTTCTATTGAGAAAAGCAGAATGAGAGTTCGGTGAATCTTTGTAACCTGTTCGTGAAGTCTCGGTATTTAGTAGCTGTTCCGTGGCTCTGGCTGCGTTATGATGTCTGCCCTTGTCGTTGGCTTTGCACACAGAGCAAATAAATCGCCAAAGAGTCCGTTTCTGTGTTTAAATAAATGCTCTCAATAGTCGATCAGCTTATTAATTATCAATGTTACTGGTGTCGAAACTTCAATCGCCATACTGGCAACAAAGTGAATTCTCCGCTTTTGACACTGAATTTGTAACCGATTTGTAATGGATACAATATTAGCCCGTTACCAAGAGGAGGTGAATGAGACATTCTGCCGCATGACCAGAATGTTTCCAACAGCTTCCAGATTAATCTTGATTAAACTGAGGATTGTAAAAAATGAATTTGGAATTTGTGATCAAAATGTAGACCATTAGAACGAGGGGGAACTACATTATAAAACTTTGATTCACTATTTTAACTTCGGGCTATTTCCACTTACAATTTATTCCTTAATTTACAATTATATCGGCGACCGACTTTTAAATGTTTAGATTCTACCAGTTTAACGTCTTTATTTTGGGCTTGAATTAAAACTCAAAATGCTGGATAAACTTAGCAAGTCTGGCAGCATCTGGGGAGAAATAGAATTAAGGATCAGAATTGGAATGACCCTTGTAAAGATCCATCGACCTGCTGTATTTATCCAACATTATCTGATGTTAATTCAGGTTTCCCATAGTATTTTACTGCAGTTGGAGAGAAGTCCCAAACTTCCTGATAAAGGAAAATATTAGATGAGGAAGAGAAATGGAATGTATCCACTCTTGATGAGAAATTCAAATTACTTACCAATATTTTTTTCAAATTCTTGATCAGATTCTCTTGTGTATTTTGGCGCTCATTTGCAATTAAAAATCGGTTGAAATCTGAGAAGTTGGCGCCCTTACTTTCCGCACTCAGCACCGTGGCTTTTTCCGATTGGTGCTTTAAACAGATATCTGATTGGACATTATGGAGAAGGTCTCATTAGGTTATCCCCATAGCCAATCAGCAATATGTGCACCGCCATCCCTCCCCAAGCTATAAGAGAAGCGAATGTGGGCAGCTTTTCTCATTCTTTGTTGAAGCTTTTGTGAGCGTGTGGTAATGTCTGGAAGAGGAAAGACCGGCGGGAAAGCTCGGACCAAAGCCAAGTCTCGCTCTTCTCGGGCTGGATTGCAGTTTCCAGTGGGCCGTGTTCATAGGCTCCTGAAAAAGGGTAATTATGCGGAGCGTGTGGGTGCTGGAGCCCCGGTCTACCTGGCTGCTGTACTCGAGTATCTGACGGCTGAAATTCTGGAGCTGGCCGGGAACGCGGCCCGAGACAATAAGAAAACCCGCATCATCCCCAGGCACCTCCAGCTGGCCGTGCGCAACGACGAGGAGCTCAACAAGCTGCTGGGAGGAGTGACCATCGCTCAGGGCGGTGTGCTGCCTAATATCCAGGCCGTGCTGCTGCCCAAGAAAACCGCTGCGGCATCCAAGACCAAGTAAAGCGACCATTCTGAAATCTAACAAACCCAAAGGCTCTTTTCAGAGCCACCCACTTTCTCTGTGAAAGGGCGACCTATTCTCCATCCGATTCCTCACTAGAATGAACTGCATTGAGAAGCTATCATTTTCCCCGCTCTTTCACGGACAGTCACTGCCTTTGAAAGTAACAAAACCTTCGAGAATAAGCGGGGATGTGTTTCTGTGTCAGTGTCTCAAACCGAACTTTTAAACTCGTCTCCAAGTTTACAACTAGTTAGTGTGATAACAGTGCAATTCTGCATGTCGTCAGGTATTTACGAAAGAACGTTGACTTAATTTGTATATGTGTAAATCAATATTGTGAACCACTCTGTACCTTTTCATTCATTTATCATCATCTATTTATCTTATTTCTTTTCACTAGAAATAACATTGGGACCATTCTTAAGGAAGGAATGATGAATTCTGCATTGACTAGTCTCTGGACTGGATTCCTAAATCGTTATTACAAACACAGCACGGGAAACAGGCCCTTCGGTCCAACGAGCCCGCGCCGCCGTCCTAACGTCTTAATGACATATAGAGACCAATATAGGGACAATTTGTTACCCAATCAACCTAAGAGCACATTTTTGGAATGTGGGAGGAAACTGGAGCACCCGGAGAAAACCCACGCAACCACAGGGAGAACGCGCAAACTCCATGTGTCTGCACAGCAACAGCGATAGTCTGAGCTGCCATGTTGCCCATCTGATGGTCCAGTTTAAGCATACACTAACGACATGAAGCACTAGGCCACTCCTGAAGTAACATCCAAGAGCAGCCCTCGCACGACCTGCCGAAGGCATGCACCTTGTTGGTCAACAAGGTGGACCGAATAGCCTATGGAAACAAATAAAGTATTTAAACAGTCCTCCTATATCCCTCTATCTGCAGACCGCTCATGTGGCTGTCCAAGAGACCCTTAAACAACCCGAGCGTGCCTGCTCCCACCACCTTACTCGGTAGTGCATTCCACACCCCCACTACCCTCTGTGTGAAAAGATGCCCTCTAATATTAGTCTTATACATAGCCCCCCTCACCTTAAGGCCGTGACCCCACGTTCTATCCGATTCTAATGGTGGAAAAAGCTTACCACCATTTACTCTATCTATACCCCTCAATCTTATATACCTCTAATAGATCCCCTCTCAGCCAACGTCTTTCAAGGGGAAAACAACCCCAGTGCGTTCAATCTTTCCTCGTAAGACAGCCTTTCCATACCGGCAGCATCCTGGTAAATCTCCTCTGCACTCTCTCCAGGGCCTCCACATCCTTCCGTTAGTACGGCGACCAGAACTGGACGCAGTACTCCAAGTGAGGCCTAACCAACGTTCTGTACACTTGCAACATCAGACTCCTACTCTTGTATTCTATACCCTTTCCTATGAAGGCTAACATACTATACGCTTTCTTTATCACTTTCTCCACCTGTACTGACACCTTCAGAGACTTGTGAACCTGCACCCCCAGGTCTCTCTGCGTCTCTATACTCCGGATAGTTTTACCTTTTATCCTATATCTCCCCTCTACATTATTCTGGCCAAAATGCATTACCTCGCATTTATCCAGATTAAATTCCATTTGCCATCTATCTGCCCAATCTACCAGCCTATCTACATCCTGTTGTATTGCCTGGCACTGCTCCTCAGTCCCCATCAATCCAAGCATCTTAGTGTCATCAGCAAATTTGCTGATCACACCACCTACCCGCTCTTCCAAGTCATTTATATAAATCACAAATAGAAGGGGTCCTAGTACTGGGCCCTGTGGCACACCACTAGTGACTGACCTCCAGTTGGAAAAAGCCTTCCAACTACTACCTGCTATCTCCTCCTCCCAAGCCAGTTCTCAACTCATCTACATACCTGGCCCTGTATCCCATGCGCCTTCACTTTTTTAATCAGCCTACCATGGGGAATTATTCATAAAACTGACCTCATATCAGGCAATGCGTGTGTAGCACTCATTGAATCTTTACATCTCTGGCGTTCTGTGGAAACAGGGAGAGGGTTACTATTACTTATCAGGAATTGTACATAAAACATCAAACAGGTAACAAATGTACAATGTACTGAGATGAAGACAATTTGCGTTAACATAGAACATAACAGCACAGAACAGGCCCTTCGGCCTTCGATGTTGCGCCGACCAATATAAAAAGCAATGCCCCTCCAAACTAAACCATTCCCGTCTCTTCCATATACTTATCAACTAACCTCTTAAACGCCACCAAACTTGGCGCATCGACAACTGCTGCAGGCAGGGCATTCCACTCCTGAACCACCCTTTGGGTAAAGAACCTGCCTCTGATATCCGTCCTATAACTATCACCCTTAATTTAAAGCTGTGTCCCCTCGTGCTAGCTTTCTCCATCCTAGGAAAAAGGCTATCACTGTCCACCCTATCTAAACCTCTAATCATCTTATGTGTTTCGATTAGGTCCCCTCTTAGCCGCCTCCTTTCTAACGAATACAACCTCAAATCCCTCAGCCTCTCTTCATAAGACCTGCCCTCCATACCAGGCAACATCCTGGTAAACCTCCTCTGTACCCTCTCCAATGCCTCCACATCTTCTTATAATGTGGGGACCAGAACTGCACACAATACTCCAAGTGCGGCCGCACTAGAGTTTTGTACAGTTGAAACATGACGTTGCGGCTCCGAAATTCAATCCCTCTACCAATAAAAGCCAAGACTCCATATGCCTTCCTAACAACCTTCTCGACCTCACTGCCCACTTTCAGGGATCTATGCACATACACACCAAGATCCCTCTGTTCATCTAGACTACTAAGAATCCTACCATTTGCCCTATACTCTACACATTATTATTTCTGCCATAGTGCATTACCTCACACTTTTCCACATTAAACTCCATTTGCCACCTCTCGGCCCAGCTCTGCAACTGTCCAAGTCCCTCTGCAAACTATAACACCCCTCTTCACTATCTACCACTCCACTGACTTTAGTGTCATCTGCAAATTTACTAATCCATCCTTCAATACCCTCATCCAGATCATTTATAAAAATTACAAACAGCAGGGCCCCCAAAACAGACCCCTGAGGTACACCACTTGTCACCGAACTCCACGATGAATATCTCCATCAACCACCACCCTCTGTCTTCTATCTGCTAGCCAATTCCTAATACAATTAGCTAAATCACCCTCTATCCCATACATCTGCATTTTCTGCAGAAGTCTTCCACGGGCCACCTTATCAAACGCCTTACTAAAGTCCATATATACCACATCAACCGCCTTACCCCCATCCACCTCCTTAGTCACTTTTTCAAAAAACTCAATGAGGTTAGTAAGGCACAACCTACCCTTCACAAAACCATGCTGACTATTTCCAATCAATTCATTACTCTAAGTATAAATCCTATCCCTAATTATTCTCTCCAATACTTTGCCCACCACAGAAGTAAGACTCACTGGCCTATAATTCCCTGGAAGGTCTCTCTTCCCCTTCTTGAAGAACGGGACCACATTCACTATCCTCCAGAACCACACCCGTAACCAACGATGACCTGAAGATCAGAGCCAGAGGCTCTGCAATCTCCTCTCTTGCCTCCCAGAGAAGCCTAGGGTAAATCTTGTCCGGCCCAGGGGACTTATCCAACTTCAAACCCTCGAGAATATCTAGCACATCCTCCCTATCTACTTTGATACCTTCCAGTTTGCTACCCTGTACCTCAGTGTTCTCCATAACTACATTTACATTACCCTGCGTGAATACCGAAGAGAAATCTTTATTCAGTACCTCTCCAATCTCCTCAGGCTCCACGCACAACTTCCCACTGTCTATGACTGGCCCTAATCTTGCCCTAACCAATCTTCTATTCTTAACATATCTAAAGAAAGCTTTGGGATTCTCCCTAATCCTATCAGCCAAAGTCTTCTCATGCCCTCTCTTTGCTCTCCTCAATTCCCCCTTTAGCTCCCTCCTGGCTAATCTATAGCTATCCATTGCACTAACCGAGCCTTCAATCCTCATCCTGACATAAGCCTCCTTTTTCCTTTTACCAGCAAATCAACTTTTTTCGTACACCAAGGTTCTCTTACTCGACCATTTCCTCCTTGCCTGACAGGGACATACTTATCAAGGACCCGCAGCAGCTGCTCCTTGAATCAGCTCCACATTCCAGATGTTCCCAGTCCCTGTAGCTTCCTAGTCCAATCTATGCACCCTAATTCTCTCCTGATGGCCTCATAATTACCCTTCCCCCAGCTATAACTACTGCCCCCAGCTTCATGCCTATCCCTATCCAGCACTAAGGTGAACGTAACCGAATTGTGGTCACTATCACCAAAATGTTCACTAACTTCCAAGCCTAACACCTGGTCTGGCTCATTGCCAGCACCAAATCCAATGTAGCCTCACCTCTAGTTGGCCTATCTACATACTGAGTCAAAAAACCCTCCTGCACACTTTGTACAAAAACTGACCCCTCTAATGAGCTAGAGCTATAGCTATTCCAATCAATATTAGTAAAGTTAAAGTCCCCCATAACAATTACCCTATTACTTTCACTCCTGACCAGAATTGACTTTGCAATCCTTTCCTCAACCTCTCTAGAACTTTTAGGAGGTCTATAAAAGACTTCCAACAGGGTGACCTCTCCTTTCCTGTTTCTAATCTCAGCCCATACTACCTCAACAGACAAGTCCTCATCAAACTTCTTCTCTGTCAATGTGATACAGTCTTTGACTAATAATGCCACTCCTCCCCCCCTTCTACCTCCTTCTCTACTCCGACTAAAGCATTTGAACCCTGGAACCTGCAACATCCATTCTTGTCCCTGCTCTACCCAAGTCTCTGAAATGCCCACAACATCGAAGTTCCAGGTACTGGTCCAAGCTGCAAGTTCCTCCCCCTTATTGCGAATACTCCTTGCATTAAAGTATACGCATTTAAACCATGCCCTACCCCACCCGTATGCTGCTGTGTTTTACAGCTTTCCTCTATGACCCCCTTACTCTCATCCCTCTTAGCACCCCAACTATTCAGGATCCCACCCCCCCCCCGAATCAGTTTAAAGCCCCCTGCATAGCCTTAGCAAATTTTCCCCCCAAGATATTAGTTCCCCTCTCGTTCAGGTGTAGACCATCTCTCTTGTAGAGGTCCCACCTATCCCAGAATGAGTCCCAATTGTTCAGGAACCTGAACCCCTCCCTCCTGCACCATCCCCGTAGCCATGAGTTCAAACATTCCCTCTCTCTATTCTTCTCCAAACTATCCCTTGGCACAGGCAAGAGTCCAGAGATAACCACTTTGCCAGTTTTGGCCCTAAGCTTCCACCCCAGTTCCATAAATTTTTGTTTAATATCCCCTTCCCTTTTCCTACCTATATCATGTGTCCCTACATGAACTATGACTTGGGGTTGACTCCCCTCTCCCTTAAGAATCCTAAAAACCCTGTGACATCCTGGACTCCAGCACCTGGGAGGCAACACACCAGCCCTGAGTCACTTTTATTACTACTTACTCTCCTATCTGTCCCTCTAACTGTGGAGTCTCCAATTACTAGGCCCAATCTCTTATTCTCCCTACCCACCTGAGCATTCTCAGCAGGCTCACCCCCAGAGACCTGCTCCCTTTGGTCCTCTCCAGTTGATTCTTCCTCAACTGTAGCCTCCAAGACAGAAAATTTGTTTCGGAGGGGGAACAGCCCCAGGGGATTGTCTACCCGATTGCTTCTTACTCCTCCTCCTAACAGTTACCCACGAATCATTTTTAACGATATACAATGTGTTGTAACTCTCTTCCTGACAGACTTGGTGGCTCTGAAAAGAGCCTGTGTCTGATTGGGGGTTGAGCTGACATTTTAAGCGCGCTCCCCGCGGATTCGGCGGGCCAGCTGGATGTCTTTCGGCATGATGGTCACTCGCTTGGCATGGATGGCGCACAAGTTGGTGTCCTCAAAGAGCCCCACCAGATAAGCCTCGCTGGCTTCCTGCAGGGCCATGACAGCCGAACTCTGGAAGCGCAAGTCGGTCTTGAAATCCTGAGCGATCTCCCGCACCAGGCGCTGGAAGGGCAGCTTGCGGATCAGCAGCTCAGTGGATTTCTGGTAGCGGCGGATCTCCCGCAGAGCCACAGTACCGGGCCGGTAACGGTGAGGCTTCTTCACTCCGCCCGTGGCTGGAGCACTCTTGCGGGCAGCTTTGGTAGCCAGCTGCTTGCGGGGAGCTTTCCCGCCGGTTGATTTGCGCGCTGTCTGCTTGGTTCTGGCCATCTCTTCAAACGCAGTAACTCGGAATGTCAGAGCGGCTTCCAGCCTCCCTTTTTCAACTGACTGAAGCACCGCCCAGCCCCACTGATTGGCTTCCACCACAGTCCCTATCCAATCACCCTCATAGCAACCACAGGCGACCAGCTCTGATTGGCTGAGCTCGGACGGCGCCTGATTTTCAAAATTCACTACCAAAAAAGACTGCTAATTTCACAACAAACTTTTTTTCTCTGCCTCAGCACCAGCAACACATTCAGATTCATTCCATGAAAGACTCAGAGTAGGCTGGGAACAAACTGCCAGTGAGAGGCGCAAAACACAGTGTCACACAAACATTTCATCATGAAGGATGGCGTCTTTCTGCACTGCGGGGATTCTGTGGATTCAAAACACAATTAAAAGAAAAACAAGGTTTAAATAAGGAGCAAACTCCCAGTTATGAGGCGCAAAAGACAGTGTCGCACACACACATATACTTCACCGTGAAGAATGGCTTCTGTATAGGAGGGATTCTGTGGATTCAAAAATTTCGTTAAACACGGTCGAAGGGAAGGAAATTGCTTCAGACCGATTGAAGAAATAGAATATAAGATGCATCAGCTTAAAATGCGCACAAATGCGAATGATAATGAATGATTAATAGAAAATTGCAACAAATTTTGCAATCTGACACATTCTGTTCACTATTTTTCTATCTCAAAGCCAATGTGTCTTTCCATCCTCACACATCTTGAATCCGGCAGCAATAATTGTGATATTGTTGTTTGACGGGACACGTAGACAGTGAATGCGCAAGCTATCGATTCATACCAGTCGAAATATAACCGACAACGGCGATGCTGCCAAACATTTAAATGTCCGTTCCTGCTCTAAGGTCAGCGTTCTAAATGTGAGCGATATGGAACAGGCAGCAATAATGTTGATTGCTGTGTAACGGGATTGTCACAGGGACAATGCAGATTGGTCCGATTCCTAGACTTGAAAAACTGCATGAAATTCTGTGTATAGAAAGAGCCCGCTGCTGTACTCAAGTGTACAATGTGAGAGTGTGGTCAGCAAGCGCTTGGGTTTTGTGAGAAGTGGGTGGATTTGTTCAGCGGCCAACTCATAGAAGTTTTAATATTAAATGATCAACAGGAAATTGTAACGATAATATTCTATCCATTATTATTCTACCCTATAGCAAGTATGTGTTTTTGTGTCAGATACACATACGAGAATCAGATGTATTTCACTTTTAACAAGCGCCAATAACATTCAGAATAAAAAAGAGCTGCGGATGCTGGAGCATGAAAAAAACCCGCTAAGAGCTGGAAAATTCCGGGTCTGACGACATTTGTTGGTAAGAGAATACAACGCTGACGAAGTCCCGTGTGCTTTAAGTCTCAAATAATTAGGTAACGAGAAAGGGACAACTTCACGCAAAATGGTCTGATTCCTTAACAACTAAAACATAACAGGAAAATTGATGATGACGAATGTGATAAATTACTGCTGACAAGGTTAGTACTCTCAATGTGAGAATGTGGGCGGCTCTGAAAAGAGCCTTTAGGTTTTGTTAGAATTGGGTGGATTTCTTTAACCGCCAAATCCATACAGAGTGCGGCCCTGGCGTTTCAGAGCGTACACCACATCCATGGCAGTGACCGTCTTGCGCTTAGCGTGTTCGGTGTAGGTGACCGCATCCCTGATCACATTCTCCAGGAAAACCTTCAGCACCCCGCGGGTCTCCTCGTAGATCAAGCCCGAAATCCGCTTGACCCCGCCACGGCGAGCCAGGCGGCGGATGGCTGGCTTGGTGATGCCCTGGATGTTATCACGAAGCACTTTGCGATGCCGCTTTGCTCCGCCTTTTCCCAATCCTTTACCTCCTTTCCCTCTGCCAGACATGATTCTTCTTCAGTGAAATCGCTGCTGAATGACAGAGGAGCTGCTGCAGCTTCCTTTATTATACAGCTCGCCCCGACCTGACTGAGAAAGAGAGAGAGAGAGAGAGGCGGGGAGGAGATTGACAGACAGACAGAGCAGTGAAATACTTTCACCACCCAGCTCCTCCTCCTGCCTGCCCGAACCAATATTTCAGATTCAAATTCAAACAGAAGTGAAAAGAGCGCGCGAAACAAACGTACAAACTGGAATACAAGATACAAGCAAGTTAGAAATCCGGGTCTACTCAATCCAGACTTCAGTAAGATTCCCGCCTCAGAACAATCTTTCCTATAAGAAATCGAACTTTCTGATCCCATTTCAATTCCAGTTCCTATTCTATTCCCGACAACTCCTCTCACATAAAAGGTATATTACTGCGGATGCTGAGATCTGAAACAAAAAGAGAAAATGTTGGAAAATCTCAGCAGGTCTGGCAGCATCTGTAATGGGAGAAAATGACGAACCTTTCCAGTCCTGATGATCCTTTGCCAACATTCCGCTCCCAAACAGGTTGAGAATTTTATTCAGATCTCTCCCAGCGGATAAAAATTCTTGGGGCTTGAGTTGTGAGGTGGGCTTTCTCCGCCAGGATTCCTTTTACACCCTCACCCTGAATCTGTGAATTTTCTAAACTAACCATTCCCGGGTTAGGAAGAAACAGCAATATCCCTGAGTGTGAGTGCAGAGTGAAATGGGAGAGGGGGGGCCAGGGTCTAGAACATGTCAGAGTGAGCGGGAAAACTGATTAACATTTCTCTTGAAATCTGCTCCCAGCGCCGGGACAGCGATTCATTGACCACAGGGGGGAGGGGGGCGGGGGCTCAGCTCTTTCCTGAGAGAGGTGGGTGGCTCTGAGAAGAGCCTTTGGATTCAGAGGTTTAAGATTTGCTCGGCGAATTTCACTTCTTTCCTGCTTTCTTAGACTTTGCTGCAGCCGCTTTGGGTTTGGCCTTCGATGTCTTTGCCTTCGTGACTTTCTTCACAGCAACCTTCTTCTTGGGAGATGCTTTCTTCACGCTCTTTTTTGGAGTTGTCGCTTTCTTTACTGTTTTCTTCACTATGGCTTTCTTGGCTGCTGGTTTCTTTGTTGCCGATTTTTTTGTTGCTGATTTCTTTGTTGCTGGTTTCTTTGTTGCTTTCTTGGCCACCGCTTTCTTCACTGGAGTTTTCTTGGCCGCTCCTGCCTTTACCTTCTTTACAGTTTTCCGCTCCGCTGTTTTCTGAGCGAGTTTGTAGGAGCCGGAGGCGCCAATACCACTCAGCTGAATCAACTTTCCATTTTCCACATTCCTCTTTAAACTTTGCCTGATTTGGCTCCCCCGTTTACCCACATCCACTCCTTTGCTCCGCAGCACCTTCTTGATGGCGGCATTGGAGATCCCCTTGCGATCCTTGCATTCCGCCACTATCTGGAGGATCAGATCGCCCACACTGGGACCTGTTGATTTCTTCCTAGGAGCCGCTGCCTTCTTCTTCTTGGTTGCCTTGCCTGTGGCAGCGGCTGCAGGAGCCGTTTCGGCGGCTGCACTGTCGCTCATGTCCAGAACTCCGCACCAAATCTCTCCGTCAATGTGAACTGGATGAGAAATGAAGCGTTTGGAGGCGGCACTGAGCAACTTAAAGGCAGCGAGCGGACGGGGCGGAGACAAGCTGCTGTCAGCTCCAGGCTGCTGCTGCCTTCTCTGTGTTTCTCTCTCGTCCCAAATCCTTAATTTCTACTCAAATCCCGGCTCCACACTATACCAGGTTCAATCCTCACTGTGTCTGACACCTTAATGCCTGTTGTGGAAAAGATTTCAGGCGGATTGAAGGCTGCATTTGGAATTAAAACCCGTTTCGCTGCTGCACTGTTCGCGCTCTGTCACGCCTTCGTTGTCATCTCCCTTACGTTTCGACTTAAATCTGAAAATTAACAAGGAAATTGCATTGAAGTCTAACTTTGAGAAGTAGGAGAGATACAGGGGGAGAATTTGATGCAAAAATATGTTAGTTTTACATAAGAATGTTGCGGAGATCTCACAATCTGAACGGACACACAAACACAGTGATATTCTCCTGTTTCCCCCGCCCCTGTCACACACTCCCGCAGAATCTACACAATCCCAGGCTAAAGTATTTTTGTAATTTAAACTTTCCAGATCATTTTGTCCCTTCCTTCCACACTTTGCCCGCGTTATGTTGGTTAGTTGTAAATTCTCCCTTCACTTTGTCAAACTCTGTACTTCCTGCCCCACATACTGTGTGTTAACCTCACTCCCCAGAGCAGCCAATCAGATGTGTTTTCATGAATTTACAATGATCGTGCATCTTTCTTCAAGATGAAAATACAAATGATCTCTTCACTAAAACTCAAGATTTTCCAGTTTGAGGTTATCGTCCTGCACTGTTCAGAATCACTAAACCCCGAACTCAAACAACTGGGAACCCAGTTAAAGGTTAACCCCAAAGCAGCTGATAGTGGAGTTTTTGACAGTCACAGGCAAACTCTGACCATTCCGATTCGAGCTGAAGATTTAAGAACTAAAGATTAAACCTGGGACATTCTGAGAGGACGAGACAGAGACCATTTCACCCCAAACACTGCAGCAATGTTCATAGTATGTGCCAGTGTCACACATGTTAGCATTTTGTCCACAACCCATGCAGTAACACACTGGAAATGACAGAGACAGAAGAACGGGCGTGAAGAAAGAGACAAAAGGAGAGAAGGGAAGACGGAGAAAAAGGAAGTAGGGAGATAGAGGAACAAGGAGGCAGACAGTTGGCGAAAGAACGAAAAAGAAATCAAGAAACACTAAGCGACAGAGAAAGAGGGAGAGAATAAGAGCTACTTATAGTCAGAGAGGGAGAGTGATAGGGAGAAACAAACACAAACAGCAAAAGATTAAGTCATAGAAAAATGAGACAGAGACATAGGGGGACAGGAATGCAAAAACAGAGAATGGGAAACAGGCAAATAGAGGCAGAGAGAGACAGAGTGTGAGAGATGATGAGATAATAGAGACACACATAGAAAGGTATTGAGAGCCACACAAAGATGGCAGGTACAGTGATAGGGAAATGGGCATAAACTGAGAGAGATCGATCAGAAAATAGATATACGGAGATAAAGAAATAATCAAGAAACTTAAAGAATTAGCGACAGAGAGAGAGAATAGGAGAATAAAATTTAAATATTAATTTAAAGTTAAACATATCATAAATGAACTTATAGAAACACTGCAATGAAGTTTTTGTGAAGATCCCTGAACTTACAAACTCTGGTGCCTGTTTGTGTACACTGAGTGATAATTAAGCATAGCCAGTGCATGTAATCAGCATGCCTTTCAGACTGTGGGTGGAAATCGAAACACTTAGAGGAAATGAATGCCAAAATGAGGAGAATGTGCAAATTCCTCAGTGACCCAAGGTGGCGATCGATCCCAGATCCCTGGTATTGTGAGGTGGTACTGTATTCCCGTGCCAGGCCCTGTATCAATATCAGAATGAAGAACAATATTACAATCACAAATGCATTAGTGGAGGATGTTACTTGAGGTATGAATAGAGCATTACAATACATACATATCACAGACCATAACTGCATCACAAGCATACTCAAAGAGGGATAAACTATTTTGGGAACAGATCAGAGTCGGGAACTTTGTAAGCCAGAGGATTGTATATACCCTGGGGATATTTAAAACCAGGGGACTGTGTCAAAAAAAAAATGAGTGTGCAAACGAGGGGAGTGTTTACAAATGGGGGAAATACATAGAGGCAGAGAGATTCTTCCCGTTTAGAAAGGAAAGCAGAACTAGAGGGCACAGCCTCAAAATAAGGCGGGGGGAGGGAATTTAGACCGAAGTTGAGGAAGAACTTCTTCACTCAAAGGGTGATGAATGTCTGGAATTCTCTGCCCATTGAAGTGGCGGAAGCTACCTCGCTGAATATATTTAAGTCACGGGTGATTTCTGATAGACAGGGGAATTAAGGGTTACGGCAAGAAAGCGGGGAAAATGGAACTGATCTACTTCATATCAGCCATGATGTTGTTGAATGGTGGGGCAGGCTCAAAAGACTAGATAGCCTACTCCTGCTCCTATTTCTTGTGTTCTTACGTTCCAACAAGGGAACCGTTAAATACAGGGGTATGCAAAAATGCATGGAAATTCGCAAAATCAGTGCAGTACAAAAATTAGGGGTGTTTGCATGCCGGAGAGTGTACAAACCAGGGAGGGACATAAACCAGAGTAGTGTGCAATACAGGGGAGTGTATAAACTGGCAGATTGTGTAACACAGAGGAGCATGTAACCCAGGGATTGTGCAGATCTGTGAAACAGTGGAGTGTCTGAAGTCAGGGAATGTGTATCTCAGGGGAGTGGTTGTACCAAGGAAACGTATAAAGCCAAGGGAATGTATTTCTCAGGAATGTATGTTTACCCCGAAGAGTGTGTGATCCTCGGATATTTACCTATTGAATTAATTTGAATTCAAATTAAAATTGGAAAAGGATGGGAATTCAAATAGTAGTCCTAGTTTTTGACAAGATCACATATGGCAGACTACACTGCAAAGCTAAAGCACATGGGATTGCAGGTAATGTCTTGAGATGGAAAGACACTAGTTAGCAGATAGGAAGGAAAGGGTTGGTATAAATGTTTCTTTTTCTGATTGGCAGTGACTATTCGTGTTCTACAGGGATCTGTGCTAGGACCCAAACTGTTCACAATGATTTGGAAGCCGGAATTAAATATATTCACTCTAATGTACAGAATCAGGGATTGCAAGATGCAGAAATAATCCTATATTCACATGCAAAGAAAAAGACTGATTGAGTCAAGATTAACGTATTTCACTTCAGACAGAAGTTAAAGAAAGCACAGAATGAAACACAAGGTGTTTCAGAGAATGGCATCGTGTCTCTACTTAGACTTTCAGAAGACTTTTGACAAGGTCTCACATAGCAGATTATTATGCGAAGTTAAATTGCAAGGATTGTGGATAGCATCTTGAGATGGAGAGAAAGTCTTTTTCTCAGATGGGAAGCATAAAGTTGCGTAATTTGATCTTACTCCAATGACAAGCAATGACTAGTGGGGCATCAATGGGATCTCTGTCAGCACTCCAATTGTTCAGATTATATATTAATAATTTGGAAGATAATAAATATATAATATCCAAATTTGCAGCTGATACAAAGTTGTGTAGGAGGGTGTTCAGTGTGACTTGGACACCTGAGTGTGTGGTCATGTGAATATTAGTTGCAGTATAATGTGTATAAGTGCGAGGTTTTTGGTTTATTGTTATCACATGCATTACCACAGTGAAAAATATTGTTTCTTGCACGCTATACAAAACTTACCATTCAAAAAGAAGGAAACAACAGAGTGTGAAATGTAGTGTTACAGTCAGAGCTAGGGTGTAGAGAAAGGTCAACTTAATGCAAGGTAAGTCTATTCAAAGTCTGACAGCATCAGGGAAGAAGCTGTTCTTGAGTTGGTTGGTATGTGATTCAGACTTCTATATTATTTTTTTCTTAAGGAAGAAGGTGGAAGAGAGAATATCCAGGGTGTGTGGGGTCCCTAGTTATGCTAACTGTTTTGCCGAGGCAGCAGGAAGTGTAGACAAAGTCAATGGATGAGGGTCTGATTTGCTGGATGGATTGGGCTACATTCACATCCTTTTGGAGTTCCTTGTGGTCTTGGGCAGAGCAGGAGCCATACAAACTTTGACACAACCAGAAAGAATACTTCCCATGATGCATCTGTAAAAGATCATAGAATCATAGAAATCCCACAATGCAGAAAGAGGCAATCTGGCCTATCGAGTCTGCACCCGCCAAATCCCACCAAGGCCCTTTCCCATATCCTTACACATTTATTCACTAATCTACAGACCTCAGGACATTAAGGGACAATTTTATCAGGCCAATCAACCTAATCCACACATCTTTGGACTGTGGGAGGAAACTGGAGCGTCCAGAGGAAACCCATATAGACACAAGGAGAATATATAAATTCCACACTGACAGTGACCCAAGCCGGGAATCGAACCCAGGTCCCTGGAGCTGTGAAGCAGCAGTCTACGGTGCCCAGGAGACACTAGATTAATCTCAAACTAATGCAATGTGTCAGAGGATGAGGTTGTTATTGGACAATAAATTTTATGAAATTGGGCACAAAATATGGAAGCAGACTAAAACCACACTCACAGCCCCTCCACTAAAAATCACAAAATCACAGACGCAGACTAGCAGACAGGAGCATGCTTTTAGCATGCAAATGAGGGCTAGCACACAGGAAAAACTGGTCAGGAAGACACCTCCAGGAGTTAAATTAAAAGGTATACTTCCCGACTCCACTAAATCAGCACTTCTAAACAATTCAAACAACCTACAGAGACACCTTCAGATTAGCACAGTTAAGGAAGCATCCCTGGCCCCTCAAACTTCCTGAGAATAATTGTACACCTATTGTTCAAGCCCCTGAGATTCCAAACCATTGATAACCAATCAGACAAAAACGATTAACACACATTTAAAACAATCACCTATACCCTTGAAAACATTGAGACAGGATGGCCAAAATCAAATACTGTAAATAAAGCATTAATGTTTAAATTGCATACTGTACCGAAGTTTGGGTATAACTATAGCCCGTTTCAGCGGGTCTTAAATATGCTTTCGGGATAGTTCGATTGTATGTTCTGACTGTACCTCCGTCGACGTAAAAGAAAATAAAGCTGTGCCATTGTTGAACTTGACCCTGAGTTCGCAGTGGTTGTTTCGCCCACTCGCGCTAACAAAGTCAATAATGTTTGAAATATATGATCAATATTTGCAATTATCTGGAATATTTTGATCTTTTTTTTGGGGCCAACATTATCAATCTGATTAAATTAATCTGAGCTGTTCTGATCAGATATTAACTTCTGCGATATAACAACAAACACACCAATTTGGATGTATTGGTGAGGATGCACTGATGAACAATGGAGACTATGCAGAGAATGATCTCAGTTTGAACTTCAGACAGGAATTATCCAGCAGTTTGAACCGTTCTATGTCTTTTCCCCACAGCCCAGCTCCATTTGCTTAAACTGCGAGCAAATCAAACCGGGGAACCGATCAAATTGGAACAAAAAACAGCAAATGTTGGAAGTTCTGAGCAGGTTTGACAGCATCTGTGGAGGGACAACAGGGCGACTGTTTGATGCCTTCCTCTTCCTAACTCGAAGCATTGGTTCTATTCTCTCTCCACAGACTTCATTCTCTGACATATTTCAGGAGTTTGGGATTCATCTGATATCTACTTGACGTACAGGATCGGTAAGAGTTGAATCACAATTTCTCTCACTGCTTCAGAAGCATCCAGAGTGAGCCTGTTTAAATCAGACTTATTTTGCAATCACAGAATTCTCAGCTGAACCGAGAGAGGTTTGCAGGAATGGAATAGGAGCCAGGATTGAAATGGAAGAAGACATTTTGATTTGTTTTAGAATCTATTGTATTGAGGCGGGAATATTACTGACAAGTTTGGATTAAAAGGACCCAGGTTTCTAACTAGCTTGTCTGGTACTCCAATTTGCACGTTTCGTTCAACACACATTTTTACCTTCCGTTTAGAATTTGATACTGTTAGAGCTGCTGAGATTTTGCAGCATTTTCTGTTGTGGTTTCAGATTGCAGCATCCGCTGTATTTTGTCCTTTATTATAACTCAGAATTTGTTTGCATTTGTTCTCTGAATATTGTGGAGAAAGGCGCATGCGCGATGCTGTACTGCCCCGCAGCCCTGATGCCCTGACGCATGCGCGCTGCCCTCCCCTGGCCCCGCCCATTTCCTCAGTGAGCGGAAATCCTTTGTTTGAAACTGACTGAAATGGAAATGGTGTAGAGATGCCGGCGTTGGACTGGGGTAGTAACAACTCAGTAAGAATTTTAAATCCAACCGATTTATTTGATAGTAAATCTGCGAGCTTTCGACACTCTTGTGCCTTCATCAGGCAAATGCAGTATTCTGGTCTGCAATAGCACACATATCAACACAAACAGTTACAGATTGCTGATTAGAATGCGAATCCTTACATCTAACCTGCTATTCAAGTGTTGAAGTGGCTAACAATGTGTGTAAAAGGAATCCTGAGCATTGGTTAGAGAATTGTGTATTTTCTCCAGAGAGCACAGTAAGTGAGGTTTTTTGCTAACGCAAAGTTACGGGGGTTACAGATAGTGTGTCATGAAGCCAAGATCCCTATTAAGACTGTCCTCATGTGTGCAGAACTTGGCTATCAGTCTCTGCTCAGCGACTCTGTGCTGTCGTGTGTCACAAAGGCCCCTTTGAATAACATTTACCTGCAGGTTGGATGCCGAATGCCCATGACTCTGAAGTGTTCTCCCACAGGAAGGGAACTGTTTTGCCTGGTGATTGTTGAGCGATGCTCATTCATCCGCTGTCGTAGTGTCTGCATGGTCTCCCCAATGTACCATGCTTCGGGACATCCTTTCTTGCGGCGTATTAGGTAGACGGGAAATGTCAGCACCCAGATCAGCGAGGAAACAGCGTTCACATCCCAGCAGCACATCCACTGGGGAGTGTAGACACAGAGGGACTCAGAGACCCTCACTGACTCGGGGCAAGTTCAGGGAGATTCGGGAGCTGTTTGTAAGCGGCAGGGCGGAGCAGGAACCTGTTCCGGGATTGGAGTGAGCCAGGGGGAAGGAAGAGGAGTTCCAGGGACTGTGTGAGACACTGCTGAGGGAGCCACAAGGTAAATAAGCTGCTATTGAAAATGACCGGGCCTTTCTCTGCTCACCTGTGATATGCAATCCCAGTTCAGCTCCTGTTTCAGCTTGTTTGTTGACATTGTGCAGTGAATGGTGGAAACAGGCAGAACAGAGAGGATGGGAACAATCCTGTAACTGACACGGATCAGAGGCATCAGCTCATCCAGCTGAGAAAGGAGAAAGAAATCAGCGAGCAGCGGTTGTTGGTTTCAGTAAATGGTGAGTGCAATGGGAAATTTTAACCAGATCTGAGGGAGTCTCATTGTATCCCCGTACTGACAATCTCTGAGCGGTACTAGTGTGGATAGATTCTAAATGTTGCCAAGTGTTATCAAAGCACCAAAAATATCGGATGGACAGAGGCTATGTGTGAGGTAATAGAATCAGGATTTTTTTTTCTTGTTGGCTCTGATCTGAAGAACATGTATCAATTGAAAAATGTAATTGACTCTTTCATCAACTTCATCTGAGCTTGAGTTATATTTTCTTCCTCTAGATGAACATATGAAGAAATAGTTTCGAATGTGCAGATAAATCATAGACGAATAAGTTCCCTCGTCACCTTCTAAATTGTAACTATGTTACAATTAACATAGGTACAATGTTAATCCTAGAGTGCAGAGACAAAGGCAGAACTTCAGTTCCGCTACTGCAGAGAGCACAAAGAGTTAGAATGTCATTGATCTCTAGTGCTGACTAAACATATTCAACCCAACAGTTGTGCATTTTTTCCCCAAATCACTCCTCTTCAGTATCAATGAGGTCAGGTGAATCGCTCTAAGTCCAAAATCCCAAACATTGTTACATAGTCAGGGGGCATAGAAGTGGCCATTTGGCCCATTGAATCCAACCCAATAAAACTTTGACAAAGGGTCATCCAGATTCAAATCACGAGCTTTTTTCTCCCCTTACAGATGCTTCTAGACCTGCTGAGATTTTCTAGCTTTTTTTTTTCTTTTGGTTGCCAATAAAACTAAATCTACAGTAATCCCTCTTTCCAACCCTTTGCCTGTTGTGTTGACTGTTATGACATTCAACTGTTCATCCATGTACATTTTAAATGTTGAATTTTACTTGTCTCTACTACCCTCATAGACACTGCATTCCCGACTCTGTTCACCATCTGGGTGAAAGAATCTTTCCACGAATCACATTGAAAGCTGGACCTGTCATCTCAGGAGTAGATCTTTAGCTGCCAATGAAATTTCAGATATTGCAGCTAATTGAAATTGCAAAATTAATCCAAGCATTCTATCCAGTCATCACATAAAGCAACACATTGAATTCCATTACAAGGATCTCAAACTTTATCTTTATTTTGATATTGTTTCATCTTCAATAAATGTACCAGACCACTATTTGCATTAATGTTCATAATACCAGATTACAGCAAATAAAATATGTTATATTGGAAATTCCTGAGCAGATTCTTGATTAATAAGGAGGATCAAGGGTTATGAGGAAAAGGCAGGAGAATGGGAAGAAGTAAAATATCAGCTATGATTGAATGGTGGAGGAGACTCGATGGACTGAGTAGCCTAATTCTGTTTCTATGTCTTATTGGACATGTACAGAAAATAAAATAACGTTAGTCACATAGGAGAGATAACCTGGTGGAAAATAAATTGTGGTTTTGTTTTGGGGTAGTGGGATCAGAAACTTTTTTGTTATTGGTTGTGATCTATAGAACATTTTTTTTTAACTGATTACCAGTTGTAAAATGTTCTTGTACCTTGATATCAACTAAGCTTGACTTAAAAAATATATATTTTGTTACTCTAGGTGAACTTATGAAGAAATACTTTCCAAGTTGCAGATTCATCGCAGAAAAATAAGTTCCCTGTTGTCTTCTAACTGTCAGTAGGTACAACATTAACCTTAGAATGCAGAGACACAGACAGAGCATTAGTTCTACTGCAATGGAGAACATAAAGAATCAGAATTTCATTGATCTCAGGTCCTAGGTAAACAGATTCAATCCTACAATCATGTCCTAAAGTACAGGTGAAATAATTTTCCCTGTTCACTCATGGGTAGTATCACTGAGGGCAGGTTAGTCAGTTTCAGTCCTAAATCCCAAGCATTATCACATAATCACAGTATGCAAAAGTAGCTCTTTGTCCCATTGATGCAGACCAACAAAATCAAATCTACAATAATCCCACTTTTCCACCCCTTGGCCCATAAGCTGGACAGTTATGACATTCAAGAGTTCATTTTAATTGTTAGTTTCTCCCCGTCTCTACTACCATCCCAGGCAGTGCATTTGAGACTCTCATCATCCTGTGGATGAAAAAATCTTTCCTCAAATTACATAGAAAGGTGGACATATTGTTTCACAAGTGTAGCTCTTCAATTGCCAATGAAATGTCAGATTGTGCAACTGATTGAAATGCATAGAATTAATCTGAGCATTTTACCCAGTCATCACGTAAAGCAACACATTAAATTCCATTATAAGGATCTCAAATTTTATCTTCAATTTTCATATTGTTTCACCTTAAGTAAATGTCATGTGCCAGATCACTATTCTTGCTAATAGTCATAATATCACATCACAGCAAGTAAACATATCTTATACTGAAACTTGCTGGACTGGTTCTTGATTAATAAGGGGATTGGGGTAATGGGGAAAAGTCAGGAGAATGGGGATGAGAAAAAATATCAGCCACGATTGAATGGTGGAGGAGGCATGATGGTCTGGGTGATCTAATTCTGCTTCTATGTCTTATGGTCATGTACAGAGAATAAAATAACATCACTCACTTAGGAGAGATAATCTAATGGAAAATAAACCCGGGTTCTGATAATAATGACCAACAGTTACAATGTAAAACCCATACATGAATGAAAGAGACAAGAGAGATAGAGCAGTCACTGACGGCTGTAGTTTTTTAAAACAAAACATTGAAAATTTTCTCATGCAAATTAAAACAGAGAACAATCACATTTGCACACTTGAAGCTGATTTTACATTCTTATCCCAAGGCTCTTGTGTGAAATCTTAAACAGAAATGTTTGATTCACCATGTCAGCAGTACAGAATAAAAACTTACCACCATTGTGAGGTAATGCACTTTGGCAGGAACAATAAATGTGTAGAGTATAGGGCTAATGGTAGGGCTCTTAATAGTGTTGAGGAACAGAGGATCTTGGTGTATGTGTCAATAGATCCCTGAAAGTAGGCAGTCAAGTGGATAAAGTTGTTAAGAAGGCATATGGAGTCTTAGCTTTTATTGGCAGGGGGATTGAATTTAGGAGCCGCAGCATCATGTTGCAACTGTACAAAACTCTAGTGCGTCCGCACTTGGAGTATTGTGTGCAGTTCTGGTCCCCACATTATAAGAAAGATGTGGATGCATTGGAGAGGGTACAGAGGAGGTTTACCAGGATGTTGCCTGGTATGGAGGGCAGGTCCTATGAAGAGAGGTTGAAGGATTTGAGTTGTTTTCGTTAGAAAGGAGGCGGCTAAGAGGGGATCTTATTGAAGCATATAAGATGATTAGAGGTTTAGATAGGGTGGACAGTGATAGCCTTTTTCCTAGGATGGAGCAAGCTAGCACGAGGGGACACAGCTTTAAATTAAGGGGTATGAGTTATAGGACGGATATCAGAGGTAGGTTCTTTACTCAAAGAGTGATTAGGGAGTGGAATGCCCTGCCTGCAGCTGTTGTAGATGCGCCAAGTTTGGTGGCGTTTAAGAGGTTAATTGATAAGTATATGGAAGAGAAGGGAAGGGTTTAGTTTGGAGGGACATTGCTTTTTATTTTGGTCGGCACAACATCGAAGGCCGAAGGGCCTGTTCTGTGCTGTAATGTTCTATGTTCTATGTTCTATGTTCTAAAGGGATCATTCAAAATGATGGAAAAAGAATACATGCTTTCATAACAGAAATGATTGGCACAAAATGAGTAAAGATCTATACTGGATAGTGATGTTGCAATGAGGAAAGTACACAGCATGAAATAACACAAACTATGATAAAATAACACAAACTATGATAAAACTATCAGATAAAGACCAAATCCAGATTCCAATGATGTAGACAGACATTCACAATGTGAAACCCACAGCACAAACAAAGAGATGTAAAATAAAAGCACTTATCCACAACATTAATATATAAATGCAGCAATAGCAGGCTTCTCAAGATACAAAGGATAAAGTTAGTCCAAAAGCATACATTGATAATGATGGCAAAATAACAAGTAAACATGTGCATACAACTATAATGCATAGAGTGAACTGGGAGGCACAAGTGAGAAAGCTGAGAACAATTTAAAAAAAAAATTCAAAAAATTGGCAAATGATGTTGCAGCTTTATAGAACCTTAGTAAAGCCGCACATGTGTATAGCATTCAGTTCTGGTCACCACATTACCAGAAAGGATGTGGAGGATCTGGAGAGGATGCAAAAAAGATTTATCAGGATATTGCTTAGTGCAGAGGGCATTAGCAATGAGGAGAAGTTGGACAAAGTAGGTTAGTTCTCACTGGAAGTGGAGGTTGAGGGGAGACCAATAGAAGTCTACAAGATTATGAGGGGCGTAGTGAAGCAGATATGATAGTCTTTTAAGGGACATCTTGACAAATACATGAATAGGATGAGAGTGGAGGAATATGGTCCCCAGAAGGATAGGATGTTTTACTTCAAGTGGGCAGTTTGGTCAGTGCAGACTTGGAAGGCTGAATGGCCTCTTCTTGTGCTGTAATTTTCATTGTTCCTTGTTCTTTGAATGCTCACATAGTAAATTGGAAGGTTGAACTCAAATATCAGAGGAGATGACAGATATGAAGTAAAAGCAATATCACATACTAGAATGCAAAAGGCAAAGATTAAATCCCTACAATTTCATACCAGAGATTCATTGGAAATGATGCAATCCTCATTCGTTTACCATTACTCAAGGGATACAAAATAAACTCATGGACACGTGACCCTGACATTTATAGAGAGAATGTACAATTTCAGTTATATATTAGAGAGTTAAAAATGCTAAATGAAACTCACACATATACATATCAGAAACACGATGAACTGAAGCACATTAGCTCCTAATGAGACACATTATTTGCAGATTAACAACCACGTTTATGTTACAGAGAATGGTAAATTCAGAGTAAAACTCTCAGTCATTGACACATATATCAAATAACTCTAATTGTTGCACAACAGCAACCAACAATGTGCAGAGTAAAATCTCCATACAAAAACATATTGTTCAAAAGCTGATAAAGAAAATTGACAGACACAGAGATATCCCACATTCACTTGGCTTCATTTAAAAATGTAGAAGAGAAGACATTCTCCCAAACTGGAAAATAACAGGTGCAGAAACTCCAATCCCCAATGTACACACATGCATGCTCCAAGTGCAGCATCAGGTCAATTGCTTTCACAGATGGACAAACCAATTTACTTGTTACTATCTGATGGTTGAAAGTGAGCCATAAAACAATGTACCCATTTATTCAGAAACATTTTAACCTGGAGTGAAGTAACAGGAAACTGATATGGTCAGATTCAACTGTTCACAAAACATTATATTCATAAATTTAAAGTTCTAATAATTGAGGGAATGAAACATTTCTACAAATGTAGTGTGAGGTACAATGATCAGATAGCTGTGAGAAGGACTGCCTTCCAAGCCACTGAACATAGTTTGATTTCCCCATATTTTCTATATTTTTAATTTATTTAATTAACTATTTCCAGCATTGAAGTAAATCACTTTTAAAATAAGATGATCAAAGTGGTCTTATAAGCATGTTTTCGATGTAAAATTGTGTTTGTTTATTGATTAAAAGTTTTATTGTAACAAACGTATAGGCTTGTAAATTAATAAAGTAAAAAAAAGCTATAATTGATTGAAACATGCAAGAAAAATGCAAGCACATTCAGGCAATAGATACTCCTGATGTCTGCTGAAGGCAGTAATTGAGATAGATACATAACAGTATCAATTTAAAAAGACAGAACTTAAACACCGGAAATGCTGAGATAATTCCGATACAATGTACAAAGAACAAAGACCAAAACAGCACAGGAAACAGGCCCAATGAGCCCGCGCCACCACCCCGATGTTCCCACCTCTATCCGTGATCCCTGACTATGTTTATAGATCTCTGGATTAAAAACCAAATTTGAAACAATTTAGGGAGAATTTGTTTTGCCAATTAGCCTAAGAGCACATCTTTGGGATGTGGGAGGAAACTAGAGCACCCGGAGAAAACCCACGCAAACACAGGGAGAATGCGCAAAGTCCCACAGACACAGGCTCAAATCCATGTATCTGCACAGCACAGCGACAGTCACTGAGCTGTCATGTTGCCCATCAAATGGTCCAGGTCGAGCGTACACTAACGACATGAAGCACGAGGATACTCTCAAAAAAAATCCAAGAGCAGCCCTCTCACGACCCGTCGCATGTATGCCCCTTGTTAGACAACAAGGTGGACCAAAGCACCTGTAGGCTAAAAACAAGTACATCAATATCATCATCTATTTACACATTTCCCAGGGACTCCCAAGGCTCATGATCCCTATTTTAAATCAGTTTTCTATACCCCTCCATTCTCATTCTGTTCGTGTGCCCATCTAAGTATTTCTTAAATAACTCCAGACTGCCTGCCCCCACCACATTACTTGGCAGCGCATTCCATACCATAAAGTATCACTCACAAAGTACACAGATACTCTCAGATCATCAGGCCAATGGAACAAAGAACATAATTATATGGTCTGATGCTGCTGTGATTGTAAAAGAACAATTTACAATCAAACAGTCAAACAAAGCACCAATGGGTGACTTCTGAAAATTTTCCTCTAACCCAGAAGAGGGGAGAAAACTTAAATCATTGAATTTAAAAAGCTAGATTTAAATATCCTGTGTGACATTGGTCAGAAAAAAAAATAGTAATCTGTAGCTAAAGTAGATAAAGTACAATTTACAGACAGAAATTGTATAAATTGCTCAAGAATTCGGCCAAGACCACATGTTCCATACAATTGCAAGATAAAGAAAAAGTCACAGCACATTATAGAAAACTGAAAGATAAATGCACATTGCAGGAATTACATGTGAGGCCATGGATCTAATTGACATATCCACATTTTATTATTTACATAGTTTCAAAATAAATACCATTCCCCAACTCAAATACAGCTAGTGAGATCAACATATTCCTATAACATACATCAAATTCATTTTATAAGTTATCACAAACAGATATCAATATGTTAAGATGTTAAACAAATACATTCCAATATAATGGCAGATATAAAAATGAATTTCAGATACATGGTCCAAAGATGATGCAATGTATCAGGCACTAAAAGACCCAAATAGCAGCACATTATCCACTTCAGTAAATAATGGTAAGAATAATGGTAGGAAGGATTACTATTTAAATGGTGAAAAACTGCAGCATGCTAAGGTGCACTAATCGCAAAAACACAGTATGCAGGTGCAGCAGGTGATTAAGAAGGCAAATGCAATGTTGGCCTTTATAGCTAAGGGGACAGAATATAAAAGTAGGGAGGTTCTGTTGCAGCTGTATAGGGTGCTGGTGAGGCAGCAGCTGGAGTACTGTGTGCAGTTTTGGTCACCACATTCAAGGTAGGATATATTGGCCTTAGAGGGAGTGCAGAGAAAGTTTACAAGGCTGATACCGGAAATGAGGGTGTTGGAATATGAGGAGAGACTGAATAGGCTCGGTTTGTACTGTTTGGAGTTTAGAAGGCTGAAAGGGGAACTTATAGAGATAATGAAGGGGATGGATAGGGAAGAGATTGAGAGACTCTTCCCGCTTAGCAAAGATAGCACGATTAGAGGGCACAGCCTCAAGATTGCGGGGGTGGGGGAGTCAGATCGGAGTTGCGGAGGGGTTTCTTCACGCAAATGGTATTGAATCTTTGGAATTCTATGCCTGATGAGGTGGTAGAGGTTTCCTCACTGAATATGTTCAAGTCAAGAGTGGATAGGTTTTTGATTGACAAGGGAATTAAGGGTTACGGGGATAAAGTGGGAAAGTGGTATTGAAATATACAGATCAGCCATGATCTCATTGAATGGCGGGACAGGCTCGAGGGGCTGGATGGTCTACTTCTGCTCCTATTTCGTATGTTCTTATGTTCTTACATAATCACCCAGTGGCAGAAACACAGGATATTTAAATGAACCATACATCCAATGTCAAACTGAACTTGATGAGAACTGAATTAATCCTCATTAATATTTGCTTTGAGAGAGTGACACAAACAGATTCAAGTCCACACTCTTAGAATCTCCAAAAAAATGGACAAGCCATGCAATAATCCACCTCATTGAGATTCTGAGAAAAATGTGCAGAGCTATAACCACAGTAATATTCAATATATTTCAAAGTCAAGTAGACACAGAGCTGAATCCACAGTCAAATAACATGCCACAGACTGAATGACATGAAAAAAACCCACCTCAGTGTCTTTGATTGAATCATAATCAACATTTGTTCCAGACAGATCCCGCTAGAATCCACTCTCACAGATTGAACAAAGAAAATTACAGTACAGGAATAGGCCCTTCAACCCTTCAAGTCAGCACTGACCATGCTGCCCAACTGAACTAACCCTACCCTTCTGGAGACAATATCCCTCTATTCCCATCCTATTCATATATTTGTCAAGATGTCCCTTACAAGCTACTACTGTATCAGCTTCCACTACTCCTCCAGCAACGAGTTCCAGGCACTGTCTGTGTAAAAACTCTGCTTCATACATTTCCTTTAAGTATTGCCCGTCACACCTTAAGCCTGTGCCCCTTAGTAATTGGCTCTTCCATCTTGGGAAAAAGCTTCTGACTATCTGCTCTGTCTATGCCTGTTATAATCGTGTAGACTCCCATCAGGTCACCCTTTAACCTCCATCATTCCAGTGAGAACATAACAAGTTCCTCCAACTTCTCCTCATAGCTAATGTCCTCCATACCAGGCAATATCCTGATAGATCTTTTTGTACTCTCTTCAAAGCTGCTATCCTTCTGGTAGTGTGGCAATGAAAATTGAACATTATATATGAAGTGCAACCAAGCTACGGTTCTATAAAGCTGCAAAATGACTTGCCAATTTTTAAACTCAATGCCCTGGCCGATGAAAGCAAACATGTCGTATGCCTTTTTGACTACCTTCTTCACCTGCATTGCCACTTTCAGTGACCCGTGTACCTGTACACCCTGATTCCTCTGCCTATCAATACTTTTAAGGGTTCAGCCATTTACTATATGTTTCCTATCAGTATTAGAACTTGCAAAATGCATTACCTCATATTTGTCTGAATTAAACTCCATTTGCCATCTCTTTGCCCAAGTCTCCAACTGATCTATATCCTGCTGTATCCTTTGATAGTTCTTATCACTATCCACAAATCCAACAACCTTGGTGTCATCCGCAAACTAATCCAACTGGTTACATTTTCCTCTATGTAATATATAACAACGGTCCCAGCTCTGATCTCTGAGGAATGCCACTTGTCACAGCTCTCTATTCAGAAATGCATCCATCCACTGCTGGCCTCTGTCTTCTTTGACTGAGTCAGTTTTGTATCCAACTTCCCAGCCCACCACTGACCCCGTGTGACTTCATCTTCTGCACCAGCCTGCCATGAGGGACATTGTCAAAGACCTTACTGAAGTCCATGTAGATAACATTTACTGCCCTACCCTCATCAATCACCTTTATCACTTCCTCAAAAAAACACTCAAGTTCATGAGGCATGATTTCCCCTTCACAAAACCATGTTGCCTTTCACTAATACATCACTCATTTTCAAGGGGAATAAATCCGTTCTCAAAGAATTCTCTCCAATAATTTCCCTACTGCTGATGTAAAGCTCATCAACCTGCAATTACCTGGATTATTGTTGCTACCCATCTTAAACAAAGGAACAACATTGGCTATTCTCCAGTTCTCTGGGACCTCCCCCGTAGTCAGTCAGGATACAAAGGTTTCTCTCAAGGCCCCAGCAATTTCTTTCCTTGCCTCTCTCAGTATTCTGGGGTATATCCCATCAGGCCCTGGAGACTTGTCTATCTTAATGTTTCTCAAGAATCCCAATATCTCCCCCTTTTTGATCTTGACATCCTTTTCCAGACTCATCATCCACCAAATCTTTTTCTTTGGTGAATACTGACTCATTTAATACCTTACCTATTTCCCTTCGCTCCACACATAGATTGTGGGAGTGTCAATTACTAGGGGGCACAGGTTTAAGGTGTGAAAGGCAAGGTTTAAAGGAGATGTATGACGCATATCCAGATTGTACTGGATAATTTTAGAGACTGATTTAATTCCAGTTTTGCTACATTGCAAATACTGAGCAATACACAGAGAGATAAAATATAAACTTTACATATAAAATGTGAAGAATTGTGCATGCGGAGTAATGCAAACCATTCAGCATCCACTGGAAGGAGAAATCAAAAAATGAACATTCTTTTATACAATCCTTAAGAGCAATTATCAATCAAAAGAATTTTCACTCTCAAGAATAAAAAAAAGCATGCAAAGTACAACAGAATGACTGATGTAGAAGTAAAACTTTATTTTAACAGTGAGACAAACAAAAGCAACATCCACTTGTAGAACAATAAATTCTAAAACCAAGAATCCCATAAAGAGATTTGCAAATCAGATTACTATTCTTAACAGTACTCACAAGGTGTTTATTAAATTAGTACCTGGGATCAGCATGTCCTATGATGAGGGATTGATTTAATTAGGATTATATTCTCTGAAGTTCAGTCTCTTGAGAAGATGAAAGATATGGGACAACATTTGGAAAATCAGTATGAAATCCAACATCATTCATGATCACATTGAAAGATCGGGCAGGAGCGATGGGCCACATGCTCTAATCCTATGCAATTTATTGTTTTCCTGTAACAGGTACACTGCACAATCTGCTTTGAAATGCATGGAACAATGCAAAAAAAAAAACAACATCCATTCACAATTCAGGAATGGACAGTGAATAGTAGACATATCCTCATTCCAGAGATAGAGAGACAGAGATTGAAAAGCCTTAGTCAATTATAAAATAAATGCTTGCAGAATTATGACAATTATGATGAATTAGCTAATAGATAGAGAATAAAATCCAGATACAGATAATCATGTACAAGTGAAATTTTACTCTCTCATGCCAGAAAATCACAGATATTGAGCAGAATCACAACCAGTAAACCAAACTGATTTGGGACAGTCAGCATGGTGTTGTGAGTGGAAAATCATGTCTCACAAGTTTGATTGATTTTTTTTGAAATGGTAACCAAGAAGGTAGATGAGGGCAATGTGGTTGATGTTGTCTACATGGACTTTAGCAAGGCCTTTGACAAAGTACCACATAGTAGGTTGTTGTATAAGGTTAAGTATCACAGGGTCTAGGGGAAAGTGTCAAAATTGATACAAAATTGGCTTCTTGACAGAAGCAAGAGAGTGGTTGTAAAAGTTGTTTTTCAAACTGGAGGCCTGTAACGAGTGGTGTGCCTGAGGGATCAGTGCTGAGTCCACTGTTATTTATCATTTATATTAATAATTTGGATGAGAATATAGGAGGCATGGTTAGTAAGTTTACAGAAGATACCAAGATCAGTGGCATAGTAACAGTGGAGAAAGTTATCTCCAATTGCAATTTTGAACAATTGGGCCACTGGATTGACGAATGGCAGAAGGAGTTTGATTTACATAAATGCAAGGTGATTTTTTTGGTAGATTGAACCAGGGCAGGACTTATTCAGTTAATGGTAGCACACAAAGAGATCTAGGGGTACATGTTCATAGCTCCTTAAAAGTGGAGTCACAGGTGGACAGAGTGGTGAAGAAGGTATGCTTAGTTTCATCAGTCAGAACATTAAATACAGGAGTTGGGACATCTTGTTGAAGTTGTACAAGACATTGATAAGGCCATGCTTGGAATGTGGTGTACAGTTCTGGTCACCCTATTATAGAAAGGATATTACTAAACTAGAAAGAATGCAGAAAACAGTTACTAGATTGCTACCTGGACTTGATGGATTGAGTTATCAGGAGAGGCTGGAAAGACTAGGCCTTTCTTCTCTAAAGCATAGAAGGCCGAGGGGTGATTTATAAAATAATAAGGGGCATAGATCAGCTTGATAATCAATATATTTTCCCAAAAGTAGGGGAGTCTAAAACTAGAGGGCATAGTTTAAGGTGAGAGGGGAGACATACAAAAGTGTCCCGAGGGGCAACTTTTTCACACAGAAGGTGGTGTCTGGAACAGAGGTAGTAGTCGAGGCTGATATGATTCTGTCTTTTAAAATGCATTTAGAAAGTTACATGGATGTGATGGATATAAAGGGAAATGGGCTAAATGTGAGCAATTGGGATTATCTTAGGGTTAAAACAAAGGATAGCATAGACAAATTGGGCTGAAGGGCCTGTTTCTGTGCTGTAAACCTCTATGACTCTGTAAAAGATGACAAGGTTTGAAACCATTACTATTTCCTGTGTCAGAAACTATTAGAAACCAAAATGAAATACCATACTCACAAACACCTAGATAACTATCAGGTTGGTTAACACTGCCACAATTGTCACATCTAGCAGTGACAGAGAACAACCCACATTTTCTGTGCATTGGCATGAACAGAATAAAAAAAAACACATAATTTACAGAGATTGATAGATTTATTTCAAAACACCCAGACATAGAACCATAGAATCCCAGCTGTGCAAAAAAAGGCTGCACCAATCCTCCGAGTATTCCGACCAAGACCTACCCTCGACCCAATTCCCATAAACCCATTTACAATGTTTAAGTTATCTAATTTGCTATTGTTTTTACACCAAAGGTTTCTTTCGCATGTCTAATCCACTTAAACTGTACATATTTGGAATATGGGAGGAATTCAGACTCCTGGATGAAACCTGTGGAGAAAAAAAGTTAATAATGAAACGTGCGTGTAAGAAGTTGTAAACTGTAGAATAGTATCGATGGTAATAATGAAACATAAAATGCTTAATGCAGAATAAAAATACAGATATGCACGGGGGTCGGATAGAGGCAGACTTTTTTCAATCAGATTTTTGTTAGTGTCCGCGTCAGCTTGTGTCCAATATGCGTTTGAGCCGCAATTTGATTATGTAAATGTGCAGTACAGAGGCAGGCCATTCGGCCCATCGATGCTCTAGCTACCCTCTGAAAAAAATATGTTACCCGCATTCCTATCTCCGTAAAGTGTTTACTCAGGTAATCCTGTATCTAACCTACACGTGTTGGGACACTAAGGCAATTTAACATGGCCAATAAACCTAACCTGTGCATCTTTGGATTGTAGCTTCAAACCGGAGCGCTCGGAGGAAACCCATGCAGACACAGTGGGAACATGTAAACTCCACGCAGACAATTACCCAAGGGCGGATTTGATCCCGGATCCCTGGTACTATGAGGGCGCAGTGATAACCAGCCTTTGGGATTCAACCCAAATATCCGGACGATAGAATGAAATGAGGAACAGTTTTGCTGGTGAGGAAAAGAGGCATGAACGGTGTCAGCGTTATTTTATAGAGTGATGTGGTTTCACCAGCGGAGAGAATGCGCTGGTATCGCCGGAGAAATTGAGAAAGTCAAGAATTGTTTGAATAAAGAAGCGGCAAGGGGAGTGAGGGAAGGAACTGCCCAGAGAATTTGTGGATGCGAGGAACAATAACTGTGATTGGTTAATTCGGATAACCAATCAAATAAGGAGAAAACCTTGTATCATCGCAGATTAGCCAATCGTGAACACATCTATCGCCTATCCCTCATTTGCATACTTGTCTGGGTTAGCCGATAAATGAGAAGTTTAAGCAGGCATTTCAAATACTCTGTATCTGCAGTCTGCGTGCACCATGCCTGAGGAAAAGAAACTCCAAGTTTCCAAGAAGGGCGCCAAAAAAGCCCAGAAGAAGCCGATATCAAAAAGCGGCAAGAAGAGGAGGAAGTCCAGGAAGGAGAGTTACGGCATCTATATCTACAAAGTGATGAAGCAGGTTCACCCCGACACCGGCATCTCATCCAGGGCCATGAGCATCATGAACTCGTTCGTCAACGACATTTTCGAGCGCATCGCGGGTGAGGCTTCCCGCCTGGCCCATTACAACAAGCGCAGCACCATCAGCTCCCGGGAGATCCAGACCGCCGTGCGCCTGCTGCTGCCCGGGGAACTGGCCAAGCACGCCGTGTCGGAGGGAACAAAGGCCGTGACCAAGTACACCAGCTCCAAGTAACACTGTACAATGTAGTAAAAAAAGACACAACCAAACGGCTCTTTTAAGAGCCACCCACAACTTTTATAAAAAAGCTATACTATCATCGTTTTTGAAATCACTTCAAATAGTTTTTTACATTTGCGTTTCAATCAGAAAATCCTGGATGGAGGACTCAGTATTTGATTGAGTCTGTTAACTGTTCCCCACGAATAATTTGGCCTCTGACTCTGATCAGCTCTCAGAGCAGCCGATATTTACACATGGAATATTCGGTAGGAAGTTGAAAACGTTGCCCTAGACTTTGCGCCCTTCAATTTTCGGATTTTTTTTTAAATACGGATTTCCCGCAGTTTGCAATTTCAATTAACTTCGGCTTCTTGCCAGTTCGAGAAATCCCACACATAAGCGTACAGCATGGTGGCACATTACTACTGCCTCACAGCGCCAGGGACGCGGGTTCAATTCCGGCCTGCGGAAATTGTCTGTGATTTTCAATCTCCTCGTGTATACGTGGGTTACTCTCACAGTCCAAAAATCTTATGACGGGTTAGGTGGATTTGTCATGATAAATTGCCACTGAATGTCAGGGGTTATCGTGGGGGTTACGAAAATATAGCCTGAGTTGCATTGTTGTCGTTGCAGGTTCGATGGGCCGAATGGCCTCTTTCGCACTGCAGGCTTTTCAATGATAAAATCAGAAATAGATGAATAGAGACAAACCCTTAAACTAGGTCGAGAAATAGACTATAATCTTGAACGGAAATCTGAATTACGCATTTTTAACATTCCTAATAGACTTTTCCTGTGTATTTTGGCGCTCATTTGAAATAAAGAATCGGTTGGAATTTGAGAATTTGGCGCCCTTTGCGCCCTCAGCACCGTGGCTTTTTCCGATTGGTGCTTTAAACAGATATCTGATTGGATATTGTGGAGAAGGTCTCATTAGGTTTTCCCCAATCAGCAATGTGTGCACCGCCATCCCTCCCCAAGCTATAAGAGAAGTGAATCTGGACAGCTTTTCTTATTCACTGTTAAAGTCTTTGTGATATTGTGATAATGTCTGGAAGAGGGAAGACCGGCGGAAAAGCTCGGACCAAGCCTAAGTCTCGCTCCTCCCGGGCTGGACTGCAGTTCCCGGTGGGTCGTGTTCACAGGATCCTGAGAAAGGGTAACTATGCGGAGCGTGTGGGTGCCGGAGCCCCAGTCTACCTGGCTGCTGTGCTCGAGTATCTGACGGCTGAAATTCTGGAGCTGGCCGGCAACGCGGCCCGGGACAACAAGAAAACCCGCATCATCCCCAGGCACCTCCAGCTGGCCGTGCGCAACGACGAGGAGCTCAACAAGCTGTTGGGAGGAGTGACCATCGCTCAGGGCGGTGTGCTGCCTAATATCCAAGCCGTGCTGCTGCCCAAGAAAACCGCTGCAGCACCTAAGACTAAGTAAAGCGACCATTCTGAAATCTAGCAACCCCAAAGGCTCTTTTCAGAGCCACCCACTTTCTCTGTGGAAGGGCGACCCATTCCATCCAATTGGTGACTATTTTGTGAGAATGTCTCTATAACTAACTCGCGTAGCTTCTCAATCCTACTCATCCCAGTTAATGTGTGGAACTTGATGTTTGTACAAAAAAAATACCGCTTGAAAGAAACAAATTTGAAAATTTGTATTGGTACGTTTCTGTATTAGCCTCTCAAACTTAATGTGGGTTGTAATTCAATTTTTCCGCAATATCTTGCATTCACAATGGGTTTTATTCAATATCTGATAATATGCACCATTATCCTGTTAAGGAACTGAGTAGGAATTTAACTAGTTCAGAAAACAGATCAATAGTGAGAACCACTTTGTCATGTTCTTAATGCCATTTCCCGTAGTAGAGACGAAACATATACATTCTGTTGAGATTATTAAGTTAATTCTGTATAGCACCTACTTCTAGAATGAATGTATTTTAAACGACGATTCGTGTGTCTGACCTAAGGCGTGTGTGATGTATAGAATCCTTATATGCCTGACTCGCGTGGTAATCGAGAGTGCTTCTAAAGACATCTTAACAATTGCAATTAAATTACTTTTCATACGTAACAAATACACATCACAACAATCTAACAAGGAGAAAATGAACTGTGCTGCCGAAGTAAAATTCAGGCCTTTACCTGACACACACGGTGGTTTTGAAAAGGGCTTTTGTTCGATTGTGGGTTGCTCTCAATATGAGTATGTGGGTGGCCCTGAAAAGGGCCTTGGGGTATTGAAAAGTAGGTGAATTTGTTCAGCCGCCGAATCCATAGAGAGTGCGGCCCTGGCGTTTCAGAGCGTACACCACATCCATGGCAGTGACCGTCTTGCGTTTGGCGTGTTCGGTATAGGTGACCGCATCTCTAATCACATTCTCTAGGAAAACCTTCAGTACCCCGCGGGTCTCCTCGTAGATCAAGCCCGAGATCCGCTTGACCCCACCACGGCGAGCCAGGCGGCGGATGGCTGGCTTGGTGATGCCCTGGATGTTATCACGAAGCACTTTGCGGTGTCGCTTTGCTCCACCTTTCCCCAGTCCTTTGCCTCCTTTTCCTCTACCAGACATGATTTTTTTTTCAGTCAAATCGTTGCTTAATGAGAGAGGAGTGGCTGTAGCTTCCTTTATTATACAGCTCGCCCCGACCTGACTGAGAAAGAGAGAGAGAGAGGCGGGGCAGGGAGGAGACCAAAGTACCAGCAGCCTTTGAATTTTGAATAATTGACCTCAGTTACTGAGAGCAAAAATTCATTGGTTTATGTTACTGCGTGTTGTTTTCGGGCAGAGTAGGGGTAACAAGGTGAAGCTTTTTTATGAAGATACCACTGCGGCATGGTGACACAAGAGTTAACAGTACTGCCTCACAGTGCCAGGTTCGATTTCTGGCTTGGGTCACTGTCTGGAGTTGGCACATTTTTGTGTTTGCGTGGGTTTCTTTCGGGTGCTCCGGTTTCCTCACCTACTGATTCTCCTCGGTCAACTCGACTAGTTACATACTCAAAAAATTCCAGCAGATTCGTCATGCATGATTTCCTTTTGTAAATTCATGCTGATATTGATTATATTTTTATTGACTTCTGCTCCTAGTTATGTTTCGCCAGTCAGGGAAAACGGCCATGCAGATGAGCTTCTAATGCTACCTTTGCCTGCAGGTAAGGTTGAAATGTAAAGATAAAAATGTACTTAACAGAAAAAGCCTGAATCTCTCTTTCTCCCTCTGTCTTGTCCCTGAACCATTCTCTCTGCTTCAGTTGCTCTTTGGGTTTGAACAGCTGATTGGCGGATCAAGATGTCAATCAGCTGGGGAGTTGCAGATTTGCCCCGTCACTGCACATGCGCAGACTCTCAACGGGAACAGCTAAGGAGCGGCGTCGATCACCTCGCATGCCCAGTATTGATTGCATTTTGAGGGTGAGCGCGAGCGGTTTGAAATTCAGGGTGAGAGACAGTTTGAATCAATTTAACCTGAACCCAGAGAATTAATCGGGTTTTCACACCGACTATATCTGGGGTTACTGATACTGTTTCAAAACATGGAACGTTTCTGGAAATTAATCTTCAGCCTGGAGAGAAAATGGCGAATTTCCTCAGAAATGAAACACAATCTGGGACAGAGAAACAGTAATCAGCCGACAGCCGGTAACCCGGAGGAGGGAGGAGCGGGCCGACCCGGGAAGGAAGGGGAGCCGGCCGCTAGCCCGGGAGGAGGAGGGGCGGCGTGTGAGCCGACAGTGTTTGGTTTGATTTATTATTATCACGTGTATTCCATGCAGTAGAAAATATTTTTTTCTTGCGCGCTATAAAAACATACTATTCAAAAAGAAGGAAAGGAGAGAGTGCAAAATGTAGTGTTATGGTCATGCATGCATGGAGAGGACTATCAACTTAGTGCGAGGTAAGTTCATTCAAAAGTCTGATAGCAGCATAGGAGAAGGTAAAATTGAGTCGGTTGGTACGTGACCTCAGACTTGTGTATGTTTTCCTGACGGAAGAAGGTGGAAGAGGGTACATTTGGTGTTGCATGGAGGCCTTGACCATGTTGGCTACCTTTCCGAGGCAATGGGAAGTGTAGACTGAGTCATTGGATGGGAGGCTGATTTATGTAATGAATTGGGCTACATTCACGACCAGTTGTAGTTCCGTGTGCAGAGTAGGAGCCATATCAAGCTATGAAAAACAAAAAAGAATGTTTTCTATGGTGCATCTGTAAAATCTAATAAGTTGTAGCTGACATGCCAAATTTCCTTCATCTGAGAAAATAGAGGCATTGATAGGCTTTCTGAATTAGTGTGTTGTCATCAGGGGACCAAGGCAGATTGTTGGTGATGTGGACACCTAAAAAATCTGAAGCTCTCAATTATTTCTACTTCATCCTGATTTTTGTAGTCAGGGGCATGTTCTCAATATGCTTCTTGAAGTTGATGACTCCTTCATTTTGTTGACATTGAGGAAAAGATTCTTGTCGTCACACCGGTTCACCATATTCTCTTGTCATTATTTTAGTTCCGACCCCCAACTGTGGTGTCATCAGTGACCTTGAAAATTGAGTTGGATGGGAATTTGGTCACACGGTCATAAGTGTATAAGAAGGGGTTGAGGGCATAACCTTATTTGGGACTGGTGTTGAGGATAATCGTGAAGGATGTGTTGTTGCCTATGCTTACTGATCACGGTCTGTGTGTTAGGAAGTTCAGGATCCATTTGCAGAAAGAGGAGCCAAGCCCCTGGCTACGTAGTTTGAATCCGAAAGAGAAAATGCTGAAAAACGTTGGTAGATCTGGCAGTATCTGTGAGGAGAGAAATTGGCTGATGTGTGAAGTCGACGTGACCCTTTCTTAAAGATAGCTCTCTAGCTTTGACAAAGGGTCATCTGGACTTGATGTCAGTTATTTTCTCTCCTTACAGATGCTAAGATTTTCCATCAATTTCCAATTTTCTCTCTTGGTTTCAGATTCCAACATTGCTGAAATTTGCTTTTATTCACTGAGTTTGAAGATGAGTTTCATAGGAAGAATGGTGTGTAACCTGGGGACAATGGAGTCAATGAGACCAAATTGTGTGTAGGAACATCAGAATTGGAAGGCAAGCAGTTCAGCCCTGGGCAAGTGTGCGGTATTGAACTTTGGGAGATCAAATATTAAAGAAGAGTATACAGTTGATGGCAGGGCCCTGAACAGCTTTGATGTAGAGGGAGATATTGCTCCCTGTAAGTGGCCACAGAAGTGGATAGGTTGGTAAAGAAGATGTGTGTCATGCTTGCATTTGTTGGGCAATGAGAACAAGAGTCAGAATGTCATTTTGCAGTTTTATAAAACTTTTGTTGGGCTGCATTTAGAGCATTGTGTTCAATTCTGGTTGTTACATTAAAGGAAGAATATAGAGGCTTTGGAGACAGTGCAGAGGAGTATCACCAGGTTGCTGTCTGGCTTAGAGGATATAAGCTGTAAGGAGAGGCTGGGCAAGAGTCATTTTCTGTGGAGCGTCAGAGGCTGAGGGGTAGTAGAGTTCTATACAAGTGTGAGAGGCATAGATAGGTTGATAGAATCTTTTTCCCACAGTTAAAATGTCTAATATTAGGGGGTATGCACTTGACATGAGAGGGGGAAAGTTCAAAGGAGATGTGATTGGCAAGTTTAGAGTGGAAATTGTCTGGAACACACTACCAGGGATGCCTGTACCGGCAGATACAAGAGGTAAGGTGGTAGTATATTACCCTAGACTAGCAATCCATAGACTCAGGGTAATGCTCTAGGATGCAGTTTCAAATCTCGCTACCACAGGTAGTTAAATAAATAAATAAATGTAAAAGTCTAACAATGACTATGACATTATTGTTTAAAAAAAACAGTTTGGTTGACTAATACCTTTAGGATGACACAGTGGTTAACATTGCTGCCTCGCTGCCCCAGAGACCCGGATTCTCAGTGTAGAGTTTGTACGTGCTCTCCTTAAATACACGGATTATGTGGATAAGACCTGTATGGGATTGTTGTCAGTAATGGCTTGGTGGACAAATGGCCTCCTGCTCTTGTCAGAATTTTATGACTATATGGTTATGTCAGTATCAATGTGAGTAAAATATCAGATAATTGAACATTATATGATCTGAAACTTGAATATAATTTGATGCGAGGGAACAGTTTCAAAGTTGCAGAATTTACTGATTTGAGACTAAATTATGTTTGTACATTTGACAAATGAAAGGACTGATTGAGAGCTTAGTTGGAGACAAAGAGATGCGCAGTGGCATAGTGTGACATATGAAATTTCATATCAGCCCCTCGCCCGACCTGTCCTTCTGAAGCCAATTCCCACAATCTGAGTTGTCTTCTGGAATTACAATCTCTCTCTATGCTATTCATACCTTAGCAGGCAGAGGTTGCTTGCATGGTCTTCTGCTGCATACCTGTCATTTCCTTTTTGTGAGTCTCAATCCTTCCCCCTCACGTTACTGTTTGGGTCCCTGTTGGAGGGCTCTCAGTGAAGGAATCATCCTCACCATTGGGGACTTTGGTTGGAGGCGTGTTGCATGCAGCAATCCTTTCAAACTGTAGATTGAGTCGGTTTACAGATACCCACAATGCTTGCTGCCTTTGTAGCCTTTCAGAGTCTGTGGATAACTATTAAAGTAAATTCTCTAATCTGAACACATATTTTCTGGTTTTCTGAAAAATCTGTAACTTTGTTTATGGTTGCAGTTCTGCCCCATGTTTCTGACCTTGATGCACCCAGTATATAAAAGGTTGAGGAGCAGGAAAGAGTTCCTTGCGGGCCTGCTCCTAGGCTTGGCCAGATGGGCTAGGTAAAGGAGATTTGATGGAGTTGTCCTTCACATAACTGATGCCTTTTCTGTCGTCATGTAAATTGCTAGTTTCCCATGGAAAAGGAGCTCGTCATATCTACCGACATGATCAAAGAATTCCTTACCTGTGGGCATTGCAGGGACTGTGATGCAAGTTGAAACCCTTTAATGAGATTTTTTTCTTGATGTTTCAATTTTCTTTTGGGATTCTGTTTACTTTGCAATATCCCAACATGCAGAAGGAGTTCTAGGAAGCACTACCAGAAACTTATTCCGATGCATACCTTCCAAAGAGTATCTTAAAGTAGGAGAGGGATCCACAGACAGAAGAGTTTTGTGAACAGGATTTTCAGAGCTTGGCAACTGAAGGTAAGGCTCCCACATATAAAATAATTCAAATAAGGGTTGATCACACTTGCAGGAATACAGAAGTATTGCTATCATCTATGGTTGAAGTAGTTTGTATAGACGGGCATGTTGAGGTCATGAAGAGAGTCAAAGCTCAGTTGAGCTTTGGGATGATGAACGCAGGTGATGGGCAAATGAGACTTGCTGCAGGTTAGGTTAGTAGAAGCAGACTCTTAAAGCAGTGGCAATCCTCATCTTGCATGTATAAAGTGATTTTATTTGTTGAAAAGCAGTGTATTTATGACACAGACAGTGAGACCATAGATAATAGTGTGGGAATGGAAAGAAACACTAATGAGTTTATTTGATAATAATCTCACAAGCTTTTAGAAATGATGTTCGCCTTCCACACACCTGATGAAGGAATACCATTTCCGAAAGTTTGTAGGATTACTATCAAATAAACTCGTTGGACTTAAACCTGGTGTTGTGAGACTTGTTAGTGTGTTTACCCCAGTCCAATGTTGGTATCTCTACATCAAGAGAAAGGTACTTCATTGATCACTTGTTCTGAGAATGTCATTTTTATCTTTGATAAGAGCTGTATTAATATTGTGGCAGAAGTGGAAACTTACAAGTTCGAAGGAAGTTGTACATTAATTTTTGGAGGTAATGATGTTAAGTATGTTGGAGAGAAATGAAGGCTGGGCGTGGACCAAGGTTTTTTAGGAACAAATTTGACAAAGATGTTTTTTTTTTTGAATAAGCAGTAACAACTGTACCTAGATTGTGGAGTAACCATCAGATCTTCCAGTTATCTTTACGTGGCATTTGCGAGATTGGAAATACTTAAAAAAAAAAACTTCCACAAATGATTTCTGGATATTAACTCACTGCTTAAAGTTACAAACAAGGTATTTTCACTTTTCTATTTCCATTTATCCCTCCTTTTTAATCCATTTATTTCAGAGCATCGGAGTCTGATAACACTCTGATAATAGAGCTAATGGAAGGACTCTTATTAGTGTCAATGAGCAGAGAGATCTCGGTGTACGTGTGTATAGCTCCCTGAAAGTTGGCACCCAGGTTGATAAGATTGTTAAGAAGACATACGGTTTTAGTTTTTATTGGTAGACAGATTAAATTTCGGAGCCATGAGGTCATGTTGCAACTGTACAAAACTCTGGAGTATTGCGTACTGTTCTGGTCGCCGCATTATAAGAAAGATGTGGAGGCATTGGAAAGGATGCAGAGGAGGATAACTAGGATGTTGCCTGGTACGGTGGGAAGGCCTAATGAGAAAAGACTGAGGGACTTGAGGTTATTTTCATTAGAGAGAAGGAGGTTAAGAGCTAATCTAATTGAGGCATACAAGGTGATCAGTGGATTAGATAGGGTGGACAGTGAGAAACATTTTCCTTGGATGGAGATGGCTAACACGAGGGCGCATAGCTTTAAATTAAGGGATGGTGGTTATAGGATGGATGTCAGTGGAAGGTCCTTTACTCAGAGGGTAGTAAGGGAGTGGAATGCCCTGCTTGCAGCAGTTGTGTACTCGGCAACTTTGAAGGCGTTCAGATGGTCAGTGGATAAGCATATGGATAACATTGGAATAGTTTAGGTTGGAGAGCCACTGTTTGCCACAACATCAAGGGCTGAAGGGCCTGTTCTGTGCTGTAATGTTCTATGCTCTAACACCTGTCACACTTGTGGCTGAAGGTGTCCATAGAGGAGAATATCCAACATCTTCCAAAAGAAGGACAATGGACAATAGTAGGTTCAGAAAATACCCTCCAAAAATAATCACCGTCCTGTTACTGAATGCAGATCTCAGGCAAGAGCCTGTAGCTCACACAGGAAGAGGGAAAAACACAGCAATAGAATTATGAAGCTGTTAAGTTGATATATTCCTTGAAGATGTGCTAAAAGCAAGTATCTCAGAGCATTGTAGGTATGAACATGCAGAAGGCATATGGACAGACTATGAAAATTTGAATCATGGAATTGAGGCAAGTTATTGACTTTGTTATGAACAAAGAACAAAACAGCACGGGAAACAGGCCCTTCGGCCCAACGAGCCCGTGCCTCCACCCCGATGTTCCCACCTCTACCCGCGATCCCTGTCTATGTTTATAGATCTATGGATTAAAAACCAAATTTGAGACAATTTAGGGAGAATTTGTTTTGCCAGTTAGACTAAGAGCACATCTTTGGGATGTGGGAGGAAACCGGAGCACCCCGAGAAAACCCACGCAAACACGGGGAGAATGCGCAAACTCCCACAGACACAGGCCCAAATCCATGTATCTGCACAGCACAGCGATAGTCACTGAGCTGTCGTGTTGCCCCATCAAATGGTCCAGGTCAAGCGTACACTAACGACGTGAAGCACTAGGATACTCTCGAAAAATATCCAAGAGCAGCCCTCTCACGACCCATCGCGTGTATGCCCCTTGTTAGACAACAAGGTGGACCAAAGCACCTGTAGGATAAAAACAAGTACATCAATATCATCATCTATTTACACACTTCCCATGGACTCCCAAGGCTCATGATCCCTATTTTAAATCAGTTTTCTATACCCCTCCATTCCCATTCTGTTCATACGCCCATCTAAGTATTTCTTAAATAACTCCAGAGTACCTGCCTCCACCACTTTATTTGTCAGCGCATTCTATACCCCCCCGTGTGAAAAAACTCCCTCTAGTTTTCAAGTTATACCTTACCCCCCTCACCCTAAGCCCTTGACCCCTCGTGCTATTTGAGTCCATCCTAGGAAAAAGCTTAACCCTGTTTACTCTATCTATACCTCTCATAATCTTGTGCACCTCTATTAGATCTCCTCTAAGTCTACGTCTCTCTCAGGAAAACAGTCCCAATTTGCCTAACCTCTCCTCATAACTCAGATCTTCCATACCAGGCAGTATCCTGGTAAACCTCCTCTGCACCCTCTCCAGAATCTCCACATCCTTCCAGTAGTAAGGTGGCCAGAAGTGGACGCAGTATTCCAAATGAGGTCTAACCAACGTTTTATACAACTGCAACATGGAAGGCCAGCTCTTGTACTCTATACCCCTTCCTGTAAAGGCTAGCATACCATATGCTTTATTCACAAACATATCCACCTGCTTTGCCACCTTCAGAGGCTTGTGCACCTGCACTCCGAGGTCTCTCTGCGTTTCTATACTCTTAGTAGGTCTACCCTTTATCATATACCTCCTCCTTACATTCTTTCTCCCGAAATGCATCACCTCGCATTTATCAGGATTGAATTCTATCTGCCCAAGCTACCAGCCTATCTATGTCCTGCTGCATCGCCTGACAATGCTCCTCACTATCCGCAAGTCCAGCCATCTTTGTATCGTCTGCAAACTTGCTGATCACTCCACTTACTCCCTCTTCCTAGTCATTTATATATATTACAAATAGAAGCGGTCCCAGTACCGAGCCCTGCTGCACACCACTAGTGACCAACCTCCAGCTAGAAAAACACCCTTCCACTATTACTCTCTGTCTCCTATTACCAAGCCAGTTACTTATCCATCCAGCTACCTGTCCTTGTATCCCATTAGCCTTGGCCTTCTCAACTAACCTCCCATGAGGGACTTTATCCAACGCCTTACTGAAATCCATATAGACGACATCAACGGCTCGCCCTTCGTCGACCGTTTTCGTCACCTCCTCAAAAAATTTCCTGCTTCGTATAAAACGTTTACTGCAGCCTGCAGGTCACTGCATTTACGTTTAAATTCCTCTACCTGTTGCAGTGCAGCCTCTCTCTCACTGTCGGAGGAGTGGTAGATAGTGAAGAGGGGTGTTATCGTTTGCAGAGAGACTTGGACAAGTTGCAGAGCTGGGCCGAGAGGTGGCAAATGGAGTTTAATGTGGAAAAGTGTGAGGTAATTCACTTTGGCAGGAATAACAAATTTGTAGAGTATAGGGCTAATGGTAGGACTCTTAATAGTGTTGAAGAACAGAGGGATCTTGGTGTATATGTGCATAGATCCCTGAAAGTTGGCAATCAAGTCGATAAGGTTGTTAAGGTGGCATACGGAGTCTTAGCTTTTATTGGTAGGGGGATTGAATTTCGGAGCCGCAACGTCATGTTGCAACTGTACAAACTCTAGTGCGGCCGCACTTGGAGTATTGTGTGCAGTTCTGGTCCCCACATTATAAGAAAGATGTGGAGGCATTGGAGAGGGTACAGAGGAGGTTACCAGGATGTTGCCTGGTATGGAGGGCAGGTCCTATGAAGAGAGGTTGAAGGATTTGAGGTTGTTTTCGTTAGAAAGGAGGCGGCTAAGAGGGGATCTTATTGAAGCATATAAGATGATTAGAGTTTTAGATAGGGTGGACAGTGATAGCCTTTTTCCTAGGATGGAGAAAGCTAGCACGAGGGGACACAGCTTTAAATTAAGGGGTGATAGTTATAGGACAGATATCAGAGGTAGGCTCTTTACCCAAAGGGTGGTTCGGGAGTGGAATGCCCTGCCTGCAGCAGTTGTAGATGCACCAAGTTTGGTGGCGTTTAAGAGGTTAGTAGATAAGTTTATGGACAAAAAGGGAATGGTTTAGTTTGGAGGGTCGTTGCTTTTTCCTAATTGGTCGGCGCAACATCGAAGGCCGAAGGGCCTGTTCTGCGCTGTAATGTTCTATGACAGCACGCTGTGCCTTTTGGTAAGCTTTATCACATTGAGTATGGAACTGGCTCATGTTTTTCGTATTGAATTGGTTCCTTTCCTCTTATGTGTTTACCTCCGCTTCTAATTGCTGAATGCAAGTGGTAGCACTCATTAAGTCTTGTTTTAGTTGGGTTACCTCGACTTCTCTGTCCCATTTAACCCGGATAATCTCTGCTTCTCTACCAAGGAGCTGTTCTAGACAACTGGCAATTGCAATCACTTTGGGAGCCCTTTTACCCACTTCCTTATGGGCGCAAAACCAACAATTCTCTCCCTCGGATTCCAGATCACTCCACTATGCCCATTTGGGCCACTTATGGTTCAAACGTGAACAGAGAACTTCCTCCATTCGGCATGACTGGCCATAATTATTTCCTTTTAGGATTCGTCACTTAAGTATAGGTAAGGGATCAGCCAGATCGTATCCATCTATTTTCATCGTAATCATGTATTTGTCAAGGTGCCCCTTAAGGACTATTATCATATCTGCTTCCTCCAGCAGCTAGTTCCAGAAATCCGCCACCTTCCGTGTAATAAAAAAAGCTTCATACATTGCTTTTAAACATTGTCACTTGCACCTTGAACCTACTCCCTCTAATAATAGACCCTTCCAACCTGGGAAAAAGTTTCTGACTATTCATTCTGTTCATGCCCCTCATAATCTTGTAGTCTTCCATTAGGTCGAGCCTCAACCTCCGTTGACCAAGTTTCTCCTATCTCTCCTCGTAGCTAATGCCCTCCAAACCAGGCAACATCCTGGCAAATCTTTGTTGTACCCTTTCCATACCCTCCACACCCTTCTAGAATTGAACACTATACTCCAAGTGCTGCCTAACTCAGGTTCCGTAAATCTACAACATGACTTGTCAATTTTTAAATTGAATGCACCAGCAGATGCAGGCAAGCGTGTTTTGTGCCTCTTGATTATTTTTTCCATCTGTGTTGCCACTTTCAATGATTTCATGTACCTGAGATCCTTCTATGTATCAGTACTCGTAAGGATTCTGCCATTCAGTGTATAGCTCTCAAGTTTATTAAACCTTCCAAAATGCATTACCTCATGTTTCCAAATTAAACTCCATTTGCCATCTTTCCACCCAAGTCTCCAACCAATCTGTAGCCTGCTATATCCTCTGACTGTCCCCATTACTATCGGCAATTGTATAAACCTTTGTGTTGTCCACAAACTGACTGATCAAACCAGTGACATTTTCATCCAAATCATCTTTATGGATTGCAAATGATGTTATATTGTTATACCTATATGTGTGTGTGTATATATATATATATATATATATAATATGACAAACACAATTTCATTTTCCTCCCCCCCCCCCCCCCCCATTTTGGTGATAAATATTTTCTCAGAACTCAATTGAAATATTCAGACCAATAAAGCTCAATTTTAACAATCACGTATTAACATGTTGCTCGCAAACTGCTTTATTCAATGAGCAGTCCATGCAAATTAGAATTTTGTTTGACATTTACCTGTAAAGTTATTATTTAATAAATAAGGATGTTGCTGTACTGTTATTTTTTTTCTCCAGGGAATGAATTGTCTCTTGGATGATCTTTCACTGAACCTCTTCTCATTTCACCTGTGGATTGCACTGTGTGTGTATGTGCTGTGTGTGTATTGTGTGGTGTATGTGTTTGCATGCATGTGTGTTGTACATGCATGTGTGATATGTGTGTTGTATGTTTGTTGTGCTTGCAATGTGTAGTGTGTACGTTTGTGTATTTGTGTTTTGTGTATGTTGTGTGTGTATGTCAGAGTATTTGAGTTACTTTGTGTACATGTGTGAATGTGAGTATGCATTCATATGTGCTGTATATGTTTGTTTTTGTGTGTGCCTCTTCTGCATTGATGGTGGTGGCTTCTTTTCTAAATATTCCATTGGGACTCCTGTGATTGTGTGTCTTACTTGTGTGCTTCTGCTTCTGTGTATGTGTCTGTGTGTATATGTATACGAAAGTGTGCATAAGTGTGTGAATGCGTACATGCATATTTCTGTTGGTATGAGAGAAAGTTTGTGTAGTGTGTTTGAAAATTGTATGTGTGTGTGCATGTTTCTTATTCTCTTTGTTCTATCTATGTGGTATGTGAACGAGTCTCTGTATGTATGAATGAGTCTGCCCTTCCATGTGTGCATGTGAGCTATGCTGTCTTTGTGTGTATGTGAACAAGCCCATCTTTCTGTATATGTTTGTGAGCAAATGTGTATTTTTGTTGTACATGTGAGTTTTCCTTTCTTTGTGAGCAAGTATGTCATTCTGCGTGTGCGAGCGAGCCCGCATCCTTTGTGTTTCAATCATTGTGATAGATTTTTATTTCAACCATTGTGATGAAAGTGTGTGTCTCTTACTGTGAATATGTTTGAGCCAATATGAGTTTGATTGATGGATTTGTCAACATTTACAGAACAGATATAGGCCAATCACCCATTGAGTCAACGTCAATCAATAATGATCTGAAGGCATTAATCTCATTTTCCAACACTTTGAGGTGATGGCAGTGCAAGTTAATAGTGAATACCATTTGACAATTTGCGACTCAACTAACCTTTCATACAGTGGGTTCTTCAACCTTATCATACTGTAAGTGAAAAGATGTTTCTTCAGCTCTCTTTGTAGTGTTCCAACTCTTAACTTAAAACTATAGCCTTTGGTTATCCACCCCTCCAAAAATGCAACAGGTGTACTATCCAATATAGGTATTTCCTTATTGTCTTATGTACCTCTATCAGGGCCCCATAACTGCTTCAAAAAATTACCCTCAAACTATCCAATCTTTCATCAGAGCTAGGACCCTGCAAACTCAGGCAACATCCTAATAAATCACCTCTATCCCTTCTCTACAATAAAATTCTTCCTACAATGTGATAATGAGAAATGTGAGCAGTACTTGTGTTGTGGCCTAACCAATGTTTTATACAGTTGCTTTTTTTTATTCATTACCTTGACCAATAAAGGCACTTATCCCATATTCCCTCTTCACTGCCTCACCAACCATCCTGCCACCTTCAGAATCTGTACACAGCATGCCAATGTATGCTTGCCATCAGTATTTGCAGGAGCTTACCATTCATTGTGCTTCTTTGATCGTTGTTAGACTCCACAAGTGCATTATTTCTCATTTTTCCAGGTTGAATTCTGTTTGCCACATTTCTGCCCACCTGAAGAGTCCATTTAAATCGTTTGGAGCTGGTGGCTACCCCTCTCAATGATTACCTCCTTATCAATTTTCACATTATCCACAGAAATTTGATCATAACGCTTTACATTTAAGCCCAGATCATTAATCTCATCAAAGTCATAAGCGTGCATTAGCCCTGAGCCCTGTTACAACTGATTAGAAATAGATTTTTAGTCACAAAAGTATTCCTCTACCATTACCCTACACTTCCTGTTTCTCAGTCAATTTTCGATCTAATATCCTGTTTTGTCTTAGATCCTTACTGCCCTTGTTATCATTAAAAGTGTATCATGAGGAATTTTATCAAAAACCTTTATAAAGTCCATAACAACCATTCCAGATTTATTACCCATCAAAACTCCTGGTTATCTCCTCAAACTTCCAAACACAACCTTCCCTTAATAATTCCATGCAGACTATTCATGATTAAAATCCATTAATCCAAATGCAGGTGAATGCTATCCCTCAGAATTCTTTCTAGTAACTTTGACTACAAAGTCTGAACTGACTGGCATCTAACATCTTGGTCAATCTCTAATTCAATTTTCTTATTAAGAGACAATATCAGCAATCCTCCAGTCTCCTGGCATTGTACCTCTGGCCAGAGAGGATTTGTAAATATTCGTCAATGTCTCTGATACCTCCTGGTTGTGTCCTTCAGCAGCATGGGATAGAACTAATCTGGGTCCCAAGTTTTATCCACTTATTTGGTTGCTAAGTTTACTTGTACCTTCACTTCATATGTTGTTTTGTTTAATATTTCATACTCTTTCATCCTGATGTCCACATATGTGGTCTGTTTGCATTTTGAAGGTTGATGGAAAGTATTTATTGAGGGTTTTCCCCATGTGTGTCAAATTCACACGCATACACACAACTTTACATCGCCCATAATTAACCCTAAAATTTCCCTGTTATTCTCTTGTTCTTCATATCTTACAACAACTATATTCTACCCATCAAAGTTTAGTGCTTTTGCTTTCTGAATTTGCAGCTCAGATTAAAACAGCTCAAATTGCACATACCCTAGTTACCCAGAAATAGTCCCAGTGCCCCAAGAATCTAAAGTTTTCTACCCACCACTCACCATCTCTTCAGTCGCACAATCCTCTGTTCTATTCTTCTGTTCGTATCCTCACTATGGTGTGATACATAGAGACGTCGGAGATTACTACCTTTGAAGATATGCATTACAATTTATACGCTCATTCCCTAAAGTCTGCTTGCAACACTTCAACATCTCTTTCTTCTAATGTCATTATTGCCGCCATTGACCATGATATTTGATTGTTCACATTCCAACTTCAGAATGTCCTGCAACTGTTCTGTGACATACTGGACTCTAGCACATGGAGTCTGTCTGGCCGCTCTAGCGTCTATTGACTCCTCTCACAAGTGTACATTGACTCTTCTCACTATTGCTGTTCTCCACAACTCCGACCACATCACTATCACCATCCTCAATGGAGCTGCTAGAGTGCCCTGTCCTTGGGTCTGGTTCGTCTCCAAAGAGGAACCATTGCTCTCACTATTTTCCAAGGCTGAATAATGGCTTGCAAGCAATACGTAATTGGGATATTCCCTTAGTTTCTTCCTGGATCATTTCCTCTACCTGGCAGTCACCCAAACTTTCTTTGCGTCAACTCTCTTGAGCACAGCTGGAGGTGGTGACAACCGTAACACTTTACCACCATAAGCGCAGGTGGTAACACTTCTGAGACTTACAAATGAACTATTATTCCACGACTGTTACTCAAACACAAAGAAAACTGATCCCGTGTAGTTCCAGCTGGAATCACAAATGATCATGCAAACCACGCAGAGCATCAGGAATTTTCCATCTAGTATGATATGTGCAAATCACTGGACAGAGTTTCTTACACAGAGCTAGAGTGGCAAGGCGGCAGATTGGTTAGTACTGTTGCCACATATTGTCAAGGACTGAGGTTCAATTCTGACCTCGGGGTGACTGCATGGAATGTGCAAGTCCTCTTATGCCTGCATATTGCTTTTTCTTGATTTCCAGTTTCCTCTTGCAGTCAAAAGATATAAGGGTTAATTGGATTGGACATGTTAAATTTCCCATTATAGTAATGGGATTTGGCTGGGTAATTGTGTGAGGTAAGAGGGTAGGCCTGAATGGGATTGTTGCTGATTCAGCTCGAAGGACTGAATGACCTCCTTCCACTCTGCAGAGATTCTATGATTCTACATGGAATGCACATATTTTCTTATTTATATTATTTGAAACGTGAGTGTGTTCTTCTTTCTGTGTATGTGTCTATATGCATGTTTATGTTTGCATTTATATGCATGAATATGTGCATGTTCATGTATGTGTGCATGAGCGGTGTCTGTCAATATTCTTTCTTATGTTCGCATTGGTACACACATGTATTCACTTATTTATTAGTGTCACAAATAGGCTAACATTAACACTGCAATTAAGTTACTGTGAAAACTCCCTAGTCCCTACACTCTGGCACATGTTCGGGTACACTGAGGGAGAATATGAAACAGCCAATGCAACTAATCAGTACATTGATCGGACTGTGGCAGGAAACCAGAACAGTAAACCAGAGAGGAAATCCGCACACAGACACGGGGAGAAAGTGTGGACTCCACATAGATGGTAACCAACGTCGGGAATCAAACCCAGTGCAACACATCAGTGCCAGCGTGTGTGTGTGTGTGTGTGCGTGCGTGCATGCATGTGAATGATCATGTATTTGGTTGTGCTACTGTGTTAGGAAATGTCTGAAACTCTGTTTTTAAATGTTAATGTTTCTGTGTTTGCATGGTAGGGACCAAGGAGAGCCTAAAGAGTTGAGGTGACATCAAAGAGACGGAGATAACTGGTGTTTTATTGTCAAAAATGTTGGATCATTTCTGCTGTTTTGCCTTCTCAAATGACAGAGAAAAAAACTTTTCATTTAAATGTAATAGGAGAGAAATATATTTATCACCATTTTACTGCATGAGGTAAATTCTGAACGAAGCTATTCAATTTCCCAGCAAAAAACATCTTCCATCAAGATCTTCCTCATTTATAAAGATAACCGGCTTTCAGAATTTCAAAAATATTCTAGTCACTCCATGTTTCAAGCATTTCCACGGAACAATGTCAGTTCTCTTTTGTTTATCTTACACTGCGTCTCTGCTCTGTGATCATGATGTTGGGTTTCCATTTTCAGCCATTAAACACTCCCTTTATTATTTTCCATCTCTCCAACAAGTATGGAAATATCATGAGTACAGAGGAGAGGTGAAAGGCCAGGGGGTTTTGATTGATGGGGAAACCAAGAGTGAAAGTGAAAAGCTATGCTGTCACCTTGCCTTAAAATCCAAGCTGAAACACAAATTCTCAATCTGAGAGAATGCCAACTCAGCAGCGATACAGAAAGATGGTGTCTCCATTAAAATGGAGCTGGTACTCAAACACAAACAAGTACACACACGCAGATGTCTGTGAAAATCTTATTTGCCTTCTGTTAGTGAAAACCTATGTAATGTTTATAATTTATTTTATTTAGTATAATAAATAGGTTTACCTGAACACTATACTGAAATTACTGTGAAAATCTCTGAGTCATCAGAATCTGGTGCCTTTTTGGGTACACTCAGGGAAAATTTGCATGGTCAGTGCATTTAACTAACACATCTTTCAGAATGTAAGAGAAACAAAAACACCCGGAGGAATCCCAGGCCCAACAAATTTCAGCTGATTCATCAATAACGTTCTGTCCATTCTATGATCAGGACTTGGAGCATTTACTGATGATTGCACAGTTTGCAGTGCCACCAGCCACTCATCAGATACACCGGGTACACTCAGGGAGAATTTGCATGGTCAATGCATCTAACTAACACATCTTTTAGAATATAGGAGGAGCCAAAGCAGCCAGAAGAAATCATTGCAAACACGGGGAGAAAGTGTAGACTTCACACCGTCATCCAAGCTGGGAATCGAACCGAGCAGCAGAGCTAACAATTATGTCAACATGCCACCCAACGTTGTTCAATCCTTGCTGCATTTGAATGTAAACAACTGAAATTTGTTGGGCCTGGGATTCACAATATTGATGAATTTATGTTGTGCTCCTAAATTTATTGTAGACGTTGTAAATGAAATAAAGCATGAAACAAGAGATACCATGATATTATTAATGGTGGCAGATAATTCGAAGGAAACTACTTATATTCGTAAGGACTTTAAAATTCAGTCCATTCTGGGTCACTGGGTAAATCATAGGAAAACACACTTGTTTATATTATGTGTTTGAGGTCTAAAGAAGAAGACTAAGGAAACAAATAGGCTGAATTAAAGAAAAACAACATGAGACATGATATATGATTATGGGACCCATAATGCAAAACAAAATCCATCACATTTGCTCGATAGTGGCAAGTTCAGTGAGGTTGTTCATTTCAGAGAGAAAAAAGCCCTGATGAACCCCATGCAAACTAGAAGTCTGGATTACTGCACCTCCTTAAACTGCAAAATACACAACGGATATTCAAGATTATGTGGTATATATGGACTTTTGTAAGGCATTCGATAAGGTGCCCCATGGAAGGCTTCTGCAGAAAATGCAGATGTATGGGATTGAGGGTGATTTAGCTAATTGGATTAGGAATTGGCTAGCTGATAGAAGACAGAGGGTGGTGGTTGATGGAAATTATTCATTATGGAGTTCGGTTACAAGTGGTGTACCTCAGGGATCTGTTTTTGGGCCCCTGCTGTTTGTAATTTTTATAAATGATCTGGATGAGGGTATTAAAGGATGGATTAGTAAATTTGCAGATGACACCAAAGTTGGAGGAGTGGTAGATAGTGAAGAGGGGTGTTATAGCTTGCAGAGAGACTTGGACAAGTTGTAGAGCTGGGCCGAGAGGTGGCAAATGGATTTAATGTGGAAAAGTGTGAGGTAATTCACTTTGGCAGGAATAACAAATGTGTAGAGTATAGGGTTAATGGTAGGACTCTTAATAATGTTGATGAATAGAGGGATCTTGGTGTATATGTGCATAGATCCCTGAAAGTCGATAAGGTTGTTAAGAAGGCATACGGAGTCTTAACTTTTATTGGTAGGGGGATTGAATTTCGGAGCCACAACGTCATGTTGCAACTGTACAAAACTCTAGTGCGGCCGCACTTGGAGTATTGTGTGCAGTTCTGGTCCCCACATAATAAGAAAGATGTGGAGGCATTGGAGAGGGTACAGAGGAGGTTTACCAGGATGTTGCCTGGTATGGAGGGCAGGTCTTATGAAGAGAGGTTGAGGGATTTGAGGTTGTTTTCGTTAGAAAGGAGGCGGCTAAGAGGGGACCTAATCGAAACATATAAGATGATTAGAGGTTTAGATAGGGTGGACAGTGATAGCCTTTTTCCTAGGATGGAGAAAGCTAGCACGAGGGGACATAGCTTTAAATTAAGGGGTGGTAGTTATAGGACGGATGTCAGAGATAGGTTCTTTACCCAGAGGGTGGTAAGGGTATGGAATGCCCTGCCTGCTGCAATTGTAGATGTGCCAAGTTTGGTGGCGTTTAAGAGATTAGTAGATAAGTTTATGAATGAAAAGGGAATGGTTTAGGTTAGAGGGTCATTGCTTTTTCTTAATTGGTTGGTGCAACATCAAAGGCCGAAGGGCCTGTTCTGCGCTGTAATGTTCTATGTTCTATGTTCTAAGATATTGCTGCTTCAACCGAGATGGAACAAACCACAAAGCTGATTCGTTCTCAGCGAATTCAGAAATCTCTTGTTAGACTAAAAGATGACTATTACCGAAACATTATTGAAATAACTTTATCATCTATTTTTGAAAAAAAAATCTTCTGTTCATAAATTCAGTTATGAAGAACTAAAAGGAAGAGGATGACCTGCAATGTAGATAATGTGGATTGGAGGTGGAGCGAAGGGCCGAGAGTACCTAGAGGTTGTCAAACGTGTCTAAAATTGCATACACGAACACAGAAAAATGTCCACAAACACATTCATAAATTCACATGCACACAAGTGCACCCTTTCTCTCCACCTCACATGCACACATGCACACTAGCAGCAGACACACATTTGCATACACAAACCCAGACTGTGCACAAACACAGTCACAAAATCACACACACAACGTGTTTGCACAATGTCTCACCACCACTCACATGCACAAACACACATGCCTGCACATCCATTAGCTTACCTTGGAACAAACACACATGCACACATAAGGATGAGCTCAAAGATGGAAAACTGATCAAAAGATCCACATGCCTGTAAGAATGCACTCACTCATGCATAGATAGACCGAGAAGGCTCACAGACAGACATAAAAAAGACAAGGATATTGATGTAAATATAAATAAATACAAACCCAGAAGAGGTGGTGGCACAGTGTGATACAGGCAGGAGGGAATTACCCAGGGAGTCTTTAACATCAACTCTTGACTCCATGAAATTTCATAGCTTCATGTTAAACATGGGCAAGGAAGCCTTTTACTGGTTACCATGTACCATCCTCCTGTGGCTGATGAATCAGTACTCCTGCATGCTGAGCAACATTTGAAGGAAGCTCTGAGGGTGCCAAGGCTAAAAATGTATTCTGGCTGGGAGATTTCAATGTCTGACACCACGAGTGGCTCAGCAGCAGCACTACTGATTAAGCTTTTCAGGTCCTAAATGATATAATTGCGAGGCTGAGGTCTGCAGCAGGTGGTAAAGCAACCAATATGAAGGGGGAAAACACCTAACCTTATCCTTACAATTTTCAAGACTTCAGATGCAACTGTCCATGAAAGTGTTGTTGAGAGTGACTACTGCACCATCTTTGTAGAGAGAATGCCCACCTTTACATTGAGAACAACCTCCATCGTGTTGTGTACCACCATCACTGAACTGAATAGGATTGATTTCAAAGAAATCTAGGAACATAAGATCGGGCATCCATAAAGCACTGTGGGTATCAAAGGCAGCAGAACTGGGCTCCAGCACAATCTGCAACCTCATAGCACAGCATTACCCCCATTCAACCATTACCATGAAGACAAGGGATCAACTTTGGTTGAATGGAAATGCAGGACAGCATGTCAGGAGCAGCATCAGTCATTCCTGAAATTGAAGTGTCAATCTGGTGAAGCTACCAAAGAAGACTACTTGTATGTCGAATGGCAAAAAAAAAGTGACAGTGCTAAGTGATCCCACATTCAAATGATCAGATCTTAGTTCTGCAGTCCTGCCACATTCAGTCGCGAATGGGGACATACAATTGAATTATTTGCTGGAGGAGGAGGCTTAACATATGTCCATATCCTCAAATATATAGGAGCCTAGCACATCAATACAAAAGATAAGGCTGAAGAATTCACAGCAATCTTCCGTGACAGGCGTCAAGTGGATGGCCCATCTTGGCCTTCTCCAGTGGTCCCATGCTTTTCAGTTACCAGTTTCCAGCCAATTCAATTCGCTCCATATGAGGTCAAGAAATGGTTGAAGCATTGGGTATTGCAAAGGAATGGGCTCTGATAACATTCTGGCAATACTACTGAAGACATGTGCTCCAGAACTTTCTGCTCCTCTACTATGTCCCCTTCCTGTACAATTACAATTGGAATCTACCCAACAATGTGGAATATTGTGCAGGTATGTCCTGCACACAAAGCAGGACAGATCCAACCCAAGCAATTACCACGCTATCAGTCTACTGTTGATCATCAATAGAGTGATAGAAGGGGTCATCAACAGTGCTAGCAAGCAGCAGCTGCTCAGTAATAACCTGCTTATTGATATCATAAAAACAGTTGGAGACACTGGATGCTGCAAAGGTAATGGGCCCTGATGATATTCTGGCAATAGTACTGAAGAGTTGCACTCCAGAACTTGTTGATCTCCATGTCAAGCTCTTCCAGTACAGTTACAACATTGGCAAATATGAAACAATGTGTAAACTCGCCCACGTTCGTCCTGAGCACAGAATGCAAAAAAAAATCTAACTCAGTGAATTACCATCCAATGAGTCTAGTCTTGATCATCAGTAAAGTGATGGAAGTGGTCATTAACAGTGCTGTAACTCAGTGTCTATTCAGCAATACTCTGCTCAGTGACACTCAGTTTGTATTCACCAGGGTAACTCAGCTACTGACCTAATTACAGCCTTTGATCAAACATAACAAAAGAGCCCAATTCAGAGATGAGGTGAGAGTGACAGCCATTGACATCAAGGACACATTTGGCCAAGTGAGGCATCAAGGGGCCCTAGCAAAACTGAAATCAATGGGTGTCAGGGGCATACTCTCTGGTTGGAATCATGCTGGCACATTGGAAGATGAGTCAGCCATCACAGCTCCAGTATATCTCTGCCAGAGGCTCTATATGTAGTCTCCTGGGCCAACCACCTTCAGCTGCTTCATCAATGACCTTCCCTCCATCATAAAATAAGAAGTGGGGATGTTTGTCGATGATTATACAATATTCAGAATTATTCCAAACTCCTCAGATACTGAAGCAGTTCATGTGCAAATTCAACAAGACCTGGACAATATCTAGGCTTGAGCTGGCAAGTTGCAAATACCGTTCATGACAACCAAATGCTAGGCAAACATCAACACCGATAAGGGAGACTGGACCTTGGCATTCAATCGGATTACCATCACTGAATCCATCATTGTCAACATCCTTGGAGTTGTCATTGATCAGAAACACAATTGGACTCGCTACATAAACATAGTGACCACAAGAGCGGGCCAGAGGCTAGAAATAACGCGGTGAGTAACTCAGCTCCCGACACTGGAAAGCTTGTCCATAATCTTCAAGGCACAAGTCAGTAGTGAGATAGAATACTCCACGCTTTCCTGGATGGTGCAGTTCCAACAACACTCAAGAATTTTGACACCATCCCAGACAACACACCTGCTTGATTAGCACTACATGTACAAACAGGCACTCCCTCCACCACCGACGCTCAGTAGTATCAATGTGTTTTTCAGCATGATACTCTGTAACAAATCAGTAAATATCTTTCGCCAGCACTTCCAAATCCATGACCACTTTCATCTAGAAGAACAAGGACAGCATTTACAAGGGAGCATTTCCACCTCTAAGTTCCCCTCCAACCTAATCACCATTTCGATTTGGAAATATGCAACAGTCGCTGGTTCAAAATCCTGCAATTCGTTCCTGAATGGCATTTTGGGTCAACCCACAGCACGTGGACTGCAGTGAATCAAGAAAGCAGGCCATCACCACGATAAAGGCAACAGAAATGGGCAATAAATACTGGCCAGCCAATAACATCAATGTCAAACAAATGATTAAAAAATAAACACAACCAGTTACCCAAGGCTGGAATCAAACACCAGTCCTTGATGTTGTGACTCAGAAGTGCTAATCATTGTTTGATGGTGCCGCACAAAATAACATACTTGTGCAAAGACTAATAGATGCATAAAACATTGCGCGTGCACACACACACACACACACACACACAAAGCTTGCAAATGCACACACACAGTCACATGTACATGTAATCACAAATACATGAATAATCACATACATACACAAACATTCATAGAAGTACAATGTGCTAATACAAACATGAACATTGGTAAATATGGCATCACACATGCGCATATTCACCCTTAATAACACACAATAATTAATGTCCAATATTCTTTGCTCTGTTTCAATCTTAGACAATCTTAGACAAGCTATCTTAGACAAGCCTTTTGTATGAGGATGTGACTAGTGCGGTAGACAGAGGAGAACTGGTGGATGTGGTGTTTTTAGATTTCCAAAAGGCGTTTGATAAGGTGCCTCACAAAAGGTTGCTGCAGAAGGTTAGGGTGCATGGAGATGGGGGTAAGTTGTTAGCGTGGATAGAGGATTGGTTGTCTAATAGGAAACAAAGACTTGGAATCAGTAGGTGCTATTCTGGTTGGCAGTTGGTGACTAGTGGAGTGTTGCAAGGATTGGTGCTGGGACCTCAACTGTTTACCATTTACATAGACAATCTGGAGGAGGGGGCTGAGTGTAAGGTAACAAAATTTGCTGATGACACAAAGATGAGTGGAAAAGCAAATTGTGTGGAAGATGTGGAAAGTCTTCAGAGAGATCTGGATAGGCTGAGTGAGTGGGCAAGGACCTGGCAGGTGGAGTATAATGTTAGCAAGTGTGTGTTTATCCACCTTGGTAGAAATAATAGAAGGAGGGATTATTATTTAAAAGGCAAAAAGCTGCAGCATGCTAAGGTGCAGAGGGCCCTGGGGGTCCTTGTGCACAAATCACAAAAACACAGTCTGCAGATGCATCAGATAATCAAGAAGGCGAATGCAATTTTGGCCTTTATAGCGAGGGGTATAGAATATAAAAAGCAGGAAGGTCTTGCTGCAACTATACAGGGTACTGGTGAGGCCGCAGCTGGAGTACTGTGTGCAGTTTTGGTCACCGCATTTGTGGAAGGATGTATTGGCGTGAGGGAGCGCAGGGAAGTTTCACTAGGCTGATACCGGAGATGAGGGAGTTATCCTAAGAAGAGAGATTGAATAGACTGGGTCTGTACTCATTGGAGTTTAGAAGGCTGAGAGGAGATCTTATAGAGACGTATAAGATAATGAAGGGCATGGACAGGATAGAGGTAGAGAGATTCTTCCCACTTAGAAAGGATAGCAGGACTAAAGGGCACAGCCTTCAAAATAAGGGGGACGGGGACAGTTTAGATCGGAGTTGAGGAGGAACTTCTTTACTCAAAGAATGGTGAATCTCTGGAATTCTCTGCCCATTGAGTGGTGAAGGCTACCTCACTGAATATATTTAACTCACTGGTAGATAGGTTTCTGATAGACAAGGGAATTAAGGGTTATGGGCAAAAAGCAGAAAAGTGGAATAATCCACTTCAGATCAGCCATGATCTTATTGAATGGCGGGCCAGACTCGAAGGGCTAGATGACCTATTCCTTCTCCTATTTCTTATGTTCTTAGTTTTTTTATAAGCTTTCAGAATCACATCAAGCATCACACAGATATGATTCCTCTTTTTCAAGCATAGATTCAGACAGCGTCATGTGCATTCTCTCATTTTCGCTCTGCCCCTCTCCCTCTCTTTCTCACACACATACATGCAGACACACTCAAACATACCGAAGTATGGATGCAGAAACAAACAGAAAGACAGACACACGCACAGGAATGACACACATTCATGAATAAACATGCATAAAGAAACAGAAAAACGTGTATATGTGCTTGCATATTAGCACAGTGCAATGGAAATAGAAGCAAATAAAACACACGTTTCATAGAAAGGGCAGAGAATTGTACAGTGCAGGAAGATGCCATTTCATCCATTGAATGTGAACTAAACATAATTTCACCCTGGCCCAATCTCGCCACCCCAAGCTCTACCCTAGCTAGTACTCCTGATACTATAGAACAATTTAGCATGGGCAATCCACCTAAAGTGGATATTTTCTGACTGTGAGAGGAAACCAGAGCACCTGTAGGAAACCCAAGCATGCAACATGCAAACTTGACAGTGAGTTAAGCAGGAATCGAACCTGAGTCCCTAATATTGTGAGGTAACAGTGGTAACTACTGTGTCACCTTGCCAGTATGCATATAGCCTCTCACACACAGGTATGAAGGCATACACACATATACACAGACACAAAAAAACACCGAAGAATAAAAAAAATGTTGCACAGGCACATGATCAAACGGGCAAACACATGCACACACACACATTCTGGATCAGAGATAGGCAAGCACCCACTAGTGCAAACAATCAAAAACATGTAGATTGAGATGTGCAGAATCATCCTTGAAAATATACAGAAAAAAGATAGAGACATGCATGCAAGATAACACACGCACTGCTTACAGGAATATAGGCACATAAGCAAAAACTCAGATACCCTTAACTGAAGGAGAGTATGGAGACAAAGCAGTTTGTCATGAATGTGATAAGAAGTAGGAGTGTTCGATGGTAGAAGGCAAGAACTAGCATACATTTTATTACCGTTATATTTGCATAAATTGTTTTTTGAAAAAAAAATGCATAGTTATTGCAGAGCATTCATAGTGTGAACGTGAAAGGGTTTGAAAGATGAAACCATGTTTGAATGTTGATCGTTCATTTTCTTTTATTGAGAGGAAGGTATGATTTTAGTTTTCTTTTCAGAATTTTTTTTAAATCATGATTCAGCAGCTCTTACAGCATCAGTGGTTCTTAGATCATAGCTTCAGTGATGCCATTGTTGGTGACTTGGCAGGAATTGTCCCTTTGTTGCATTTTATGTGGTATAAATGGGGTTGTTTGTGTTTACTCTGGGATTAGATCTACAATCTAGTACAGTTAGGAGAAAAGGTCATGTGTTTTTGGAAAGTTTTTTTTTGCTTTCCAATGAGTGAAGGTTCATTGTTGAGAGTTCTGAAGCTGAAGATTTTGTTTTAGTTTTAGCAAAGGCACTGAAGTCTCTATCTCTCTGCCATCCTGTTTGAGTTGGAATTTCTGCTGGTTATCTCAAGGCAATGTTTTGCCTTCCAGAAGGGAAGACCAGCCTTTGAAATGACTGAATTCCACATAAGCTACTGATTGCAGTGTCTAACTTTCAAATATAGGGTGACGTTATTGTGTTCATCTGGGATCATTTTGCAACTGAATGATCACAAACCTCTCCCATGCTTGTTACTTGAATGTCTACATAATCACTCTATCTGTTAGTAATTTGTTAGACACATTGTCAACCTGATTATCTGTGCTTATTTACTGCTTATTTTTAGATTGTGTCTAGTTTATAACAAAATATTACCTACATCTTTGTGTTTCCAAACATGGAGTCAATGAAATAAGTTAGTGCATTTTCCAGACACAGAATTGATGGACCTAGAAAATCATCTCACTCCTTAAGACGGCGAACAGTGTTTGAAAATTGACACCAAACACAATGTACAACATTCATGTATAACACCCAAACATTCTATCACCAGAGCTGGATGAATGTAGCCTTGTTATATGGATTCTGTGATCGGCAATTCATTGCCCAAAATCCATCCTCTTAACATGGAAGCTGTTTGCTGATCTTCACTCGATGTAGAAATGTACATCGAGTGGGATCGGTGCTGGGGCCTCAACTATTTACCATTTACATTTACCAGATGATCTGGAGGAAGGGGCAGAGTGCAGGGTGATGAAATTTGCTGATGACACGAAGATGAGTGGAAAAGTAAATTGCATGAAAGGTGTGGAAAGCCTGCAGAGGGATCTGGGTAGGTTGAGTGAGTGGGCGAGGACCTGGCAGATGGAGTATAATGTTAGCAAGTGTGAAGTTATCCACTTTGGTAAGAATAATGGTAGGAAGGATTACTATTTAAATGGAGAAAAGATGCAGCATGCGAATGTGCAGAGGGACCTGGGGGTTAAAAGTACTGGTAGCTCTAGCTTATCAAATAGCATTTAATGTATTATTTTCAGCCAGTGAAAATGAAGGGATCACAAAACAGTGCCAACTCAGTTAAATGTGACTTGGCAAGGAATCAGCAACAGTCTGCTTTACAGTGCCTTCCTTGCTGTTGTCATTCACTGTTTTGTGGAATTTATTGAAGGTTGTCAAGTTGTAGTTGTCAATGAAGTGAACAGAATGGATGGCCTATGTAGTGAATGGTGCAAATGTTTATGTATTTTTGTAATTGCACTCAACTCCACTGTGATAAATTGCAAGGACAGAGTATGTTTTTCATACTGAAAGTGAACAAGTTTATATGTTTCCAATAAACATTTCTGAAACTGCTCCTGAAATGATAATTCTGAGACAGCTCATTGACCTGAACTTTAAAATAAAATAAAAAACATTTTCAGCATTGGAGAAGAATAATAGGAACTTGGGAATTTAACATTGTTTCTTTCTACATTGATATTGCTAGAACCAATGTGTTTTCCAGCACTTTTTTTTCATACTGATAACCTAAATTTTTATTCTGGTGTTTGTTTCTGTCCATGCATTTCTGGAGCTGCAGGATATTTCCAGAATTTTCTGAATAGGTTGATACCCAAGACAAAGTGCAGTTTCTTCTTCATTTGATTTCATTATATTATTGTCTTGGACTGAACAGAATATAAAGAAAAGGTAACAGTGGGAAAACACAAATAAAATTCAAATTTCTATGTTAGTGGTTCAGGAATACCAAATGTAACCACAATGTGAGAGAGCCAGATTGTTTTCATGTTATTATATTACAACAATCTGTTTCCTAACTGAGTGCAAACTTGCTTTGAGATAACCACTTTAATCGATATATTGTAATATCTCAGGTTTGGTTACATAAGGCTCTGTATGCATGAATAATTGTGATTAAACTGCAATCCCATTATAAAGTGATTTTCTGTGTGTTTGTGTGCTATTTCAGAATAACTAAATCTGTTTAATTGTATTACTTCTCAATTGATTTGTACGTACCAGCATTGTGTACAAATTAATTTAGGGTTGATGAAAAAAAATCAAATTAATAAATAAATACTGGCGATTGTGCTCCTAGGTTTCTGTCCTTGCTGAAGAAGCCTTGGTGTGCTTTTGCAGTGCATCTTGAAGTTGCTGTACATGGCTGCCACAATTCATCTGTGGTGGAGGGTTGAGTGTTTATGGAAGTGATGTCAATCAAGCAGGCAGCTTTACCCTGGATGGTGTTGCGATTCTCAAGTGAAGTTGAAAATCCACTCATCCATTTTTATCCTGATCTGTGTCTTGTAGATGATGGATAAGCATTGGTGTCCTGCAAGTGAGTTAATCACCATAAGATTCCTAGCTCTTTCCTTCCCTGAAAGGCACAGTATCGAAATGGCTTTTAAAATTCAGTTGTTGTTCAATGGGTATCCAAGATGTTGATGGTGCAGGTTTCATTGGTGGTATTGCCCTTACATGTCAAAGGGGATAAGTTAACTTCCCTTTTGTTGGAAAAGATAATTGCCTGGCATTCATGTGGTGGAAATTTTACTTATCACTGGTCAGTTGAATAATGGTGTTGTCCTGGCCTTGTTGTATTTGGACATGGAATGCTTCAATATCTGAGGAGTTGCAAATGATGCTGAATATTGTAGCTATCAGAAAACACCCCACTTTGGCCTAATGAAGCGAGAAATGTAATTGATGAAGCAGCTGAATGTGGTTAGGCCGAGGACACTACCCCAAGAAATTCCTGCGTTGATGGACCTGCAATGATTGACCGTCAACTGTCAAAATCATCTTCCTTTCTGTTAGGAATCTTCCTAACTAGTGGAGATTTTTACACACAATTTCCATTGCATTCAATTTTGCTAGTGCTTATTCTTGCCATACACAATCAAATATTATCAACATATCACTCTCACCTCACTTTCACCATTTGTCTGCGTTGTCCATGTTTGAATCAATGCGGTAATGAGATAAGAAATGGAGTAACCCTGGTGAAACCCAAATTGAGAGTCAATGAACAGGTCATTGTTGAGTAAGAGTCGCTTGGTAGTCCAAATGATGGCTCATTCCATCACTTTAGTAACGATCAACAGTAGAAAACATGACATCAACTGGCGAGGATCGACATATCCAGATTATTGTGTAAAGGGCATACCTGAGCAATTTTCCGCATTGCAGAAAAAAATTGAACCAAAAGCAGAGCACAAATGCTGTCTGTTACCTGGAGTCTCAGGTTCAAAATTTTATGAAACATTTGCTCAGTTACCCACGCTGAATTCAACTGCCTTGCTCCAGTTCTACCACTGTCTGACAAAATGAATCACAGCCCTTTACATTTCATTCCTTCAGTAAGTCCCCGTCTCCAGCGTATTTCCCTCAGAGAGACTATCCTCATTTTGGCTTCATTTCACAAATTTTCAAAATTGCCCTCATATCTCTTAAACCTGTAACGTTTTCTCCTATTCCTCCAGATGCATGAGTAAACTTTGCCCAAGCAAGTAAATTCTTTAAAGAAAACTAGTTCTGTATTATCAACTAATGCTTGGCTGTGCTTTATATTATATTGCACCACTTTATCATCAGAAGGACTTTCTCTTAACACTTTAACAAACTGCACTGACTTATCCTGTTTTACCACGTCTTGATGTAGAGGTGCCGCCGTTGGACTAGGGTAAACACAGTAAGAAGTCTCATAACACCAGATTAAAGTGCAAAAGGTTTATTTGGTAGTAAACACCACTAGTTTTCAGAACGCTGTTCCTTCGTCAGATGAGTTAAGACTTCAGCTGTGAAATCATGGTCATGTGTAGATTGAGATGTAAAATCATATCATGGTGTTGCATAAGTTGAGATATTTAGTCATATTGCATTTTTTTTAAGTCGAGATGTGGAACCAGAATTTGTTGTTGAATTAGTTGTAGATAATTTATTGTACGAACTCTGTGTCGAGGAGTCACATATTTAAAACTGAAGGTTATAGAACATAACGGCATCACGGAATAGATTGGAATAGTGAAACTCTAGCATTGAGAATTTAACTTTTGTAAAGTTCAGGCCACGTGAAGAAGAATACTGAAGCAAGATAAGATCTAAAGATGTGGCGACAATGATGACAGCACCTTTAACCTCTCATTTTATTCGAAAATAAATGCAATGTTATTTTCTAGTCTTTGAAACATGGCGATTCAGTCTGAGAAATAAACACATTAGACACCTTAAATTGGTGTTGTCATATGTTTGTTCATTTTAAGACAAATCTAGTTTGAGTGATGATGCAATGCCAATTCCCCAAACGTGATTTCACACTGCATAAATTCAGGTCTTTATGAATGTACCACCTTAGAGTAAATGCAGAGGATATCTGCAGACCTAAGGGATACATCACTTCAAACTCAAAATGTCATTTCAAATGGTGAAGACAATTTTCTACACTGTGCTGGGTGTTATTGGTGTACCTGGCAAGTGACTGCAATCAATGAAGTTATCAAAATCTGCGAGTGACCTAATTTTCCTCAGTTTACAGACACCCAAATAATGATATTTACTGCTCCAGGGAATGATCTGCATTTGGTTAATATCTGATCCCGAAGAGTCTGCATTTGGTTAAGTCCAATCAGGGAGAGGGACTGAGCATGATTAGGGTCTAATCCGTGTGGAAATCTCTGGAAGTGATTGATGTCTGATCACAGGAAGTTTTGAATCTATTTACTGTCTGAAACGGGGAGAGTCTGAACCTGGTTAGTTTAAGATCAGGAGGAGGGTCTGCAGCTGGCAAATGTCTGATCCCGGGATGGTCTGAACATAGTTGCTGATGACTCCTGGCAAGGTCTGAACCAAGGTCAATGTCCAATGTCAAGAATGTCTGAATTCTGTTAGTTTTTGATCCATGAAATCACCTAAGCCTGGTTAAAAGCGGATGCTGGAGATGGATTGAAACTACATAGTGTCTCATCTGCGGGTTTGTATGAACCCAATTAGTGTCTCATCCCAGAGAGGAGCTGACCTTGTTAATGTCTGGTGAAAGTTGATAGACTAGTGGTATTATTAATGGAGTATTAATCCAGAAACTCTGCTAATGTACTGGGAAGCCGGGTTCGAATTCTGGAACGGCAGTTAATGGAAGTTGATTTCAATAAACATAAAATGGAATTAGGAATCTACTGATGACCATGCAACCATTGCCAATTTTCGAAAGTCCCATCTTATTGAACAATATACTTTAAAAAAAAATTATGAGGTCTGACTTAGATGTGACTACAAAGCCACATCAATGTAGTTGACTCTCAACTATCCACTAAGGCGAAGTAAGGCTGGGCAATAAATGTTCACTAGCCAACAATTGCTAGGTCCTGGGAATGAGCAGTAAAAACATCCTTCCTTTTACATGGCGACGAGGGTTGCAGATGATAATTCAACCATGCTCAACTATGTTCTATAAAAAGTCCAAAATGATCTCCCTTCTTTTGAAATCTGTACTTCTATTGATGAAGTCAAGTGTTGCATATATCTATTCACCAAAATACATTTATTTCTTCAGAAATCTATAGATAAACACGCCAAGGTCTTTTGTTCTCCAGAACTTCCTGTTCTCATGCTGCTCATTGAAGTCTTCGTGTCTCATTACTCTTTTTGAAAATGAACCACCTTTCACTTTTTGGCGTTAGAATTGTCTGTTAGCTGTCCATTTGCCCAATCAGTTTATAATTTCCTGTAGCCTAAGACACAAAAAACACGCGTAACAACCTGGACAATTCTTGTGTTAACTTCAAACGTTAATTCTATGCTCATATTGTCATTTATGTTTATAAATTGTTGTTGAATAATAGTAACCCCAGCAACAATCCCTGAGAAATGCCACTGGACACGTGTTTGCTATCACTAAAGTATCCTTCTGTCATCACCTTCTTTCCAACAACTAAGCCAGTTTTGAATCCAACTCATCAAATTTTCCAGCATTCCATGTGCATTGGTGCTATTTATTAGTTTTGAATGTGGGATCTTATCAAAGCTTTTGGTAAAATCCCTATAAACTATGTGAACTTTCAATCCTAAGCTACACAATTGGTTACCTCCTTGAAAAAAAAAATCAAATTAGTTAGGCATGGCCGTTTTTGATAAACCCATGCTGAATATCGCTGATTAAGTCTTGTTATTTTTTCTCAGATGCAGACAAATTCTCTCCTTCAGAATTTTCCCCAATGGTTTCTCGAACACTGTCTTGAGATTCATTGATCTGTAGCTCATGAGATTAGCTCTACAAACTTCTTAACTACTGGAGCCACATTAGCAGTTCTCCAGTCCTTAGGCACCTCTTCCATGACTAGAAAGGATTGAAAGGTTTGGGTCAGAGCAACTACAATTTCCTCCCATGGCTTCCACAACAGCCTAGAACACAATTCAGTGGACCTAAACATTTGTCCACTTTTACACCTGCTAACACCTCCAATAACTTCTCTTTCTCTGTGCAAATTTGTTCAAGAATCATGCACTCTCTCTCCCTGAGTTCTATAGCTTTATTCTCATTTTCCAGGGCAAAGATGGATGTGAAGTATCACTCAGCTGTCTACTGATGTGCTTTGGCTCCAACAAATGCAATGAATAGGGAGGGCAGACCTGCAGGGACCCCAGGATCTAGTAGTAGGGTGGGCTGGGTACAGTTGCAAGGAACAAGAACAAAAATCAAGGCACAAAGGCCATCTCTAAGGAGGATCCCCAGAAAACCAAGGGAGGGGTAAAAGCTGTGATGGAGAGGGCAGGTGAAGGGGAACAGAATGCCACAGAGACCGGCGGGAAAGCAGGAGGTGAGATAGTGGTGGGGGATGGGAAGGTTAAAGGGATCGATAGGAGATTCTGTGGGGAAAAGAGAGACTCCAGGATGGTAGTCTGCCTCCCTGGAGCAGGGGTCCAGGATGTATCAGAGAGGGTAGAGGGAATTTGGAAGGGAGAAGGGTCTAAGGCAAATGTAATAGTTCACGTAGGACAGAAAGATGTAGGAAGAAAGCGCAGGGGGGACTTACGTAGACAGTTTAGGGAGTTGGGGGCTCAACTGAAAGGTAGGGCCTCCAGGGTGGCATTCTCTGGGCTGCTGCCTGTGCCTGGGACCGATTGGGTAATAAATGAGACACTCCAACTAAATGCATGGATGAGGGATTGGTGTAGGGCAGAAGGCTTCATATTTATTGATCTTTGGGAAGTCTTCAGGAGGGAGGGTCACCTATTCACGAGGGATAGGGAGCAGTTGACTGGGAGGGGAACACATATTTTAGCTGGGAGATTAGCTGGAGTGTTTCAGAAATGTTTAAACTAATAGGGAGGGAGGGTGGGGAGACAGCGGGAACTGGGAGTGGGAGAGAGAGGGATGATAGGGTAACACCAGAAGGTAGAAAGGAATATCCGAGAGCTGAGGGTCTTCAGTGCATGTGGTTTAATGCGAGGAGTGTGACTGGCAAAACAGATGAACTGAAGGCAATAATGTTCACGAGGAGTTTAGACGTGGTGGCGGTGACCGAGCCGTGGTTGAAGGAGGGGCAAGACTGGCAATTGAATATTCCAGGGTATAAGTGTTTTAGGTGTGACAGAGTTGGTGTGAAGAGAGGCGGGGGAGTGGTTTTATTAGTTAAGGACAACGTCATAGCAGTGCAGAGGGAGAGAGGTATGGATGATTTAGGAATTGAGTCTCTATGGGTGGAGTTGAGGAATAGGAAGGGAGTGGTTACTCTGTTGGGTTTTTACTACAGACCGCCCAACAGCCCGCAGGCTGTGGAAGAAGGGATATGCAGGGACATTTTAGATAAGTGTAGGAAAAATAGGGTAGTAGTAGTGGGAGATTTCAATTTTCCTGGATTAGATTGGAGAGGGCCCAGAGCTGTAGGAGTGGACGGGGAGGAATTTGTACAGTGTGTTTTGGAAGGGTCCTTGGAGCAGTATGTGGATGGCCCTACTAGAGAGGGGGCTATACTGGATTTGGTTCTGGGGGAATGAGCCAGGGCAGGTGGTTGACATCGAGGTAGGAGAGCATGTGTCAAATAGTGATCACAACTCTGTCTGCTTTAGGATATTAATGGAAAAGGACGAGACTGGCCCAAAAGGGAAGGTATTTAACTGGGGGAGGGCTAGATACGGCCAGATTAGGCAAGATCTTAAAGATACGGATTGGGATAAGCTTTTTGAGGGCAGGTTGACGAGGTACATGTGGGAGTCTTTCAAGGGAAAACTAAACTCTCTGCAGGAAAGATATGTGCCGGCAAGGAGGAAGGATGGGAAAGGTAGGATTAGAGAACCTTGGCTTACCAGGAGATTGAGGACTTGATCAAGAAAAAGAGAGAGGCTTACATTAGATCTAGGCAACTAGGGACTGAGATAGCGCTGGAAGCTTATAGAGAGTGTAGACGGGATCTTAAAAGGGGTATTAGAAAGGCAAAAAAGGGCCACGAGGTGGCTCTGGCAGGTAGGATTAAGGAAAATCCAAAGGCATTTTACACCTATGTAAGGAGCAAAAGGATGGGTAGAGGCAAGATTGGACCTCTTAGGGACAGTGGAGGGGATCTATGCTTAGAGCCTGAGGGAATGGGGGAGATCCTGAATGAATACTTTGCGTCGGTATTCACACAGGAGACTGGACAGATGTCTGTGCCTGATGTTGACAAAGTTGAGGAGTGGTTGAGGGAAATAAGGATTACGAGGAAAGAGGTGTTGGGGCTGTTAGGCAGCTTAAAGACATATAAAGCTCCGGGGCCTGATGGCATTTACCCCAGGCTGCTAAGGGAGTTGAGTGAAGACCTAGCTGGGCCTCTGACGCAAATCTTTGTCTCTTCCTTGGACACAGGTGAGGTCCCAGAGGACTGGAGGATAGCAAACGTAGTACCGTTGTTTAAAAAAGGTCAGAGGGATCACCCAGGGAACTATAGGCCGTTGAGCTTGACTTCAGTTATAGGTAAGCTAATGGAGAGGATCCTTAGGGACAGGATGTATGAGCATCTGGAGCGCTGCGATCTGATCAGGGATACGCAGCATGGCTTCGTCAAGGGGAAGTCTTGTCTTACGAATCTGGTGGAATTTTTTTGAAGAAGTGACAAAAACAGTTGATGAAGGACAGGCTGTTGATGTCGTCTACATGGATTTCAGTAAGGCGTTTGACAAGGTTCCTCATGGTAGACTGATAGAGAAGGTGAAGGTGCATGGGATACAGGGCCGGGTATGTAGATGGGTCGAGAACTGGCTCGGGAGGAGGAGACAGAGGATAGTAGTGGAAGGCTCTTTTTCCGGCTGGAAGCCTGTCACTAGTGGAGTGCCACAAGGCTCAGTACTAGGTCCTCTTCTATTTGTGGTCTACATAAACGACTTGGAAGTAGGGGTAGTGGTGAGATCAGCAAATTTGCTGATGACACCAAGATGCTTGGATTGGCGGGTACAGAAGAGCAGTGTCAGGCAATACAACAGGACGTAGACAGGTTGGTAGATTGGGCAGATAGATGGCAAATGGAATTTAATCCCGAAAAATGCGAGGTGATGCATTTTGGCCGGAAAAATGTAGAAGAGAATTATAGGATAAAAGGTAAAACTATAAGGAGCATAGAGACGCAGAGAGACTTGGGGGTGCAGGTTCACAAGTCTCTGAAGGTGTCCTCACAGGTGGAGAAGGTGACAAAGAAGGCGTATAGTCTGTTAGCTTTCATAGAAAAGGGTATAGAATATAAGAGTAGGAGTTTGATGTTGCAGTTGTATACAACTTTGGTTAGGCCTCACTTGGAATACTGTGCCCAGTTCTGGTCTCCATACTATCGGAAGGATGTGGGAGTCCTTGGAGAGAGTGCAGAGGAGGTTTACCAGGATGCTGCCTGGTATGGAAGGACTGTCCTATGAGGAACGATTAGATAGACTGGGGTTGTTTCCCTTGAAAGACGTCGGCTTAGAGGGGATCTCATAGAGGTGTATAAGATTATAAGGGGTATAGATAGAGTAAACGGAGGTAAACTTTTCCACCTTTAGAAATGGATAGGACGAGGGGTCATGGCCATAGGGTGAGGGGGTCTATGTATAGGACGAATATTAGAGGGCAGTTTTTCACACAAAGGGTAGTGGGGGTGTGGAATGCACTGCCGAGTAAGGTGGTGGGAGCAGGCACGCTGGGGCTGTTTAAGGGTCTTTTGGACAGCCACATGAGCGGTATGCAGATAGAGGGATATATTAGGACTGTTTAACGACGGCTTTTTTCCACAGGTAATTCGGTCCATAATTTGAGCACGCATTCGGCAGGTGGTGCGGGTACAGCTCTTGGATGTTGATTCATGGGTTGCCTGGTACCTCATGTCGTAAATGAATGCTTTATGTGGACCATCTGAAGGGCACCATGACAGCTCAGAGACTATCGATGTTGCTGTGCAGACACTTGGAATTGGGCCGGTGTCTGCGGGAGTTTGCGCGTTCTCCCCGTGGTTGCGTGGGTTTTCTCCGGGCACTCCGGTTTCCTCCCACAACCCAAAAATTCGCTCTTAGGCTGATTGGGAAACAAATTGTCCCTATGGTGACAATTTTCCATATTAGGAATAATATATATATTATTATATAGGAATATTAAAATAGGATAATGTATTTGGTATGACGGCAGCGCGGGCTCGTTGGGCCGAAGGGCCTGTTTCCCGTGCTGTGTTGCTTAATAAAAAAATAATAATAAAAAAAAAAGATGGTGTCTTTTGTCACAAATCGAACTTAATCTTTTCCAGGTTATCCACCTCCAATTGAAATACTTAAAGCATATGTTGAAAGTTTCATTATTTTTACCAGATATAGTCTTCTCACATTCTCTCTTCACTCTCCCAGTTGCCTTCTTACAATCCATCCAGTACTTTCTGTAAAGCATTAATTCATCCACATTTTTGCTCCCACTATACCAACTAAAATCCTCTCTCTTTTCTGTTCCTTTTCATCTCATCCGGAACATACTGTTCATCCAGGTTCTCTGGGCTTGTTAATTCTTCCTGTCTCCCTAGAGCAAACATGTTGGGCCTGCATATTTCCTTTTACTCTCTAAGCTCTTCTTAGACTTGCACATTTGTTGCTGTCCCCGGTCTACTTAAGCCAGATCCTGCTTTATGTAACTAAACTCCAATCTCCCTCAATCCAAAAGCTTTGTTTTGCATCATGTTATTATTGCCCATAATAAGCTAGTTTGTATCATGTTGTGAGTGCTATCATTACAGTGCTTCATCATCACCACCACAACCACCTATGGTTTCATTCTCCAAAATTAAGTCCAGCATTCCGCTGTCCCTTGTTGGAGCATTTATATTTCACCTGAAACATCTTCCTTCATACATTTCAAAAAATACATAACATCAAGATTTTAGCACTATGTTTATCCTGATTAATGTTGAGAAATTCGAAATTAGCAGATATCTGATTGTATTATAGAACATAGAACATTACAGTGCAGTACAAGTCCTTCGGCCCTCAATGTTGCGCTGACCAATGTAACCAATTTTATGACCCTCTATCCTAAACTATTCCAATGCTATCTATATGCCTATCCACTGCCCATTTGAATGCCCTTAAACTTGACGAGTCCACAACTGCTGCAGGCAGGGCATTCCACGCCCTTACTACCCTCTGAGTAAAAAACCCACCTCTAGCATCTGTCCTGTAACTACCACCCCTTAATTTAAAGCTATGTCCCCTCGTGCTATCCATCTCCATCTGAGGAAAAAGGCTCTCACTATCCACCCTATCTAACCCTCTGATCATCTTATATGTCTCTATTAAGCCACCTCTTAGTCTTCTTCTCTCTAATGAAAATAACTTCAAGTACCTTAGCCTTTCCTCAAAAGACCTACCCATCATATCAGGCAACATCCTGGTAAACCTCCTCTGCACCCTTTCCAATGCCTCCACATCTTTCTTATAATGTGGCGACCAAAACTGTACACAATACTCCAAGTGCGGCCGCACCAGAGTTTTGTACAGTTGCAACATAACATCTCAGCTCTGAAATTCAATCCCTCTACCAATAAATGCTAACACACTATATGCCTTCTTAACAACCCTATCAACTTGAGTACCAACTTTCAGAGATCTATGCACCTGTACACCAAGATCTTTCTGCTCATCTACACTATTAAGAGTCCTACCATTAGCCCTATATTCTACACACACATTACTCTTACCAAAGTGAATCACCTCACACTTTTCCACATTAAACTCCATTTGCCACTTCTCGGCCCAGCCCTGCAACTTATCTATGTTCCTCTGCAAACTGTAACGTCCATCCTCACTGTCTACAACTCCTCCGACTTTGGTGTCGTCAGCAAATTTACTAACCCATTCCTCTACACTCTCATCCAGGTCATTTATAAAAACAACAAACAACAATGGCCCCAAAACAGATCCCTGAGATACACCACTAGTAACTAAACTCCAGGTTTAATATATCCCATCAACCACCACGCTCTGTCTTCTATCAGCTAGCCAATTCCTAATCCAAATTGCTAAATCTCCCTCAATTCCATGCATCTGCATTTTCTGCAGTTTTCTTCCATGGGGAACCTTATCAAACGCCTTGCTAAAATCCATGTACACCACATCAACTGTCTTACCCTTATCCAACTCTTTGGTCACCTTTTCAAAAAACTCAATAAGGTTTGTGAGGCACGACCTTCCCTTCACAAATCCATGCTGACTGTCCCTAATCATATCATTGCTTTCTAAATGACTATAAATCCTATCCTTTATAATTGTTTCCAAAACTTTCCCCACTACAAATGTAAGGCTCATTGGTCTATAATTTGCAGGATGGTCTCTGCTCCCCTTCTTAAACAAGGGGACAACATTTGCCATCCTCCATTCTTCTGGCACTACATCTGTAGCCAATGATGACATGAAGATCAAAGGCAAAGGCTCTGCAATCTGCTCTCTAGCCTCCCAGAGTAACCAGGGATAAATCCCATCCGGCCCAGGGAATTTATCTATTTTCATACTCTCAAGAACAGCTAACACCTCCTCTTTATGTACCTCTATCCTATCTAGTCTACAACCCTGTATCCCAGTATTCTCTCCAACTCCGTTGACATTTTCCCACGTGAAGACCGACGCAAAATATTCATTCTGTGCCTTACCAATCTCTATAGGCTCCACGCACAACTTCTCACTCCTGTCTTTCACTGGCTCTAATCTTGACCTAACCAATCTTTTATTCTTAACATATCTATAAAAAACTTTAGGGTTCTCCTTTATCCTATCCGCTAAAGTCTTCTCATGTCCTCTTCTAGCCCTTCTTATCTCCCTCTTTAGCTCTCTCCTGACTAATTTATAACTGTCCAGTGCCCTAACTGAGCCTTCACATTTCACCTTTAAATAAGCCTCCTTTTTCCCTCTTTACTAGTGAACTAACTTCCTGAGTACACCACGGTTCCCTGACTCTACCATTTCCTTCCTGCCTGACAGGTACATATTTATCAAGGACTCGCAGTAGCTGCTCCTTGAATAAGTTCCACATTTCAGGTGTTCCCAGCCCCTGCAGTTTCCTACTCCACCTGATGTATCCTAACTCTCGCCTAATAGCCTCATAATTACCTTTCCCCCAGCTGTAACTTCTTCCCTCATTGTAACCTGATTGTAATATTGTGAAATGCGCACATATTTGCTCCTCACTTTCTTGCTGACCATCTGTGAGAATATAATAAACACCTAGCAATGTGGCTGCACTTTTTTTATTCCCAATCTGTAACCATACATCTTCACTCGAGGCCCACTCTGAGATAATGTCTTTCTTTGCAACGGTAACCAACTCCTTGCCAAATAATGCAATGAATCCTCTTCTTTTACGCCCTCTACTCTCTTCTGAAGCTTTTAATATCGAGAAATGTGAACTGCCTATCCTGCAACCACATTCCCCTCAATACATCTCTGTGATGACAGCAAGTTCACAATTCCATGCGTCAAGCCTTAATTATCTGTTTTACTTGTAATACCCCTAGCGATAAAGGAGAAGTCATCCAGCCTTACCTTCTTCCTTTGAAATTTGATATGGTTTTACTACCTGCAGCCTGATTGTTTTACAGTATTATGCTATGGCCCTTTTTTATTAATGGTTTATATCCCAGCCCCTTGTTGAATTGATTTAAACTCCTTCCAACAGCACTATAAATCCACTGGCAAATATGTTCTTGCCACTCGGGTTTAGCTGTTGATAGTGCTGTTTGTACAAATCCTACCTTCCCCAGAAACTGACGCAGTGACACAGAAACTTAAAGCACTCCTTGTTGAACTCACTCTTAAGGCAGGGACTTACCTATACTGATCTTCTATATCTGTGCTCCCTAGCACTTGGCACTGCGAGTAATCTAGAAATTACAATATGAGACATCATGTCTTTTTTTCAGTTTATTGCCTCGCCATCCTCTTCTTGATGAAAATCCTCATTCCTGTTCTAGCAAGATGATTGGTAACAGCAGATACCATGACCTGTGATTTATCACAATCACTCTTGAGGGTGCCCTACACCCATTTAGTGGTACCCTGTATCCTGGCACAAGAGAGATGATATACCAACCTGGAGTCACTCAGACACAGTGCTGCCTATCTGTACTCTGGACTGCAGAGTCTCTTTTACTATTGCTCTTCCTCTCCTTCTCTCCTCCCCTGCAGACAGGCTGTGAGGATTCTATGTGGATCTTCTATACTCCCTAGTGGTACCAACTCTCTAATCAGCCTTCAAAAGGGATAACGTTTTGGGAGCAAGTAAGGGGATTTATTGACTGTTGGTTTCTCTTGGACTGTCTGGTGGTCACACATTCCATTCCTTATACAAGTTATTTCAGCAGTTGCACGAGTACCTCTCCAAATATGCTATTTACGATGTTCTCAGACCCACGAATGCTCAGCAGTGTACTAACCACCATTCCAATTCTAAAATCTGAACTTGCAGGTACTATAGCTGGGTACACTTCCTGCATGCATTGTTAGTCCCTGACACTAAAAGTGTGTCAGATTTCGCATAAAAAGACAAAAGGAGCAAATCTTCACTGGCTTTCCATGTATATACCATTTAAATTAATACTTGGCAGACTTCTTAAAACAGAATAAACTAATTCCTGATGATTGACAATTTAACATGTTTTGAAAATACCCACCAGGATTATTCACCCATCAGCTGCTCCCTTGGTTCACTTTTACCTCGGAGCATCACTGCCTGTATTACCGATCATTTTCCCTGCAGCCGCCAAAAAAAGAAAGTGGATCAGGCCTAATTATTACACTGATTTGTACTTTCCTGAACTATGCGTTCTCTCCCTAGGTCTGAGATCTGTTACCCACACAATTTTTGGCAGTATCTTGCAAGAGGAGTTCCTGAAGTGTCTACATGTTGCTTTCTCGATCAATGCATTGAAGAACAAAATATGGAACACTCCACTCTCGATTGGAGGTTGTGTAACGGGAAACTAATAAATTACAGTCAACTTCTGGGAGACATGTTGGGGATGAACAAGTAAAATATGATGGAATACTTCATTTAGACGGAGAGTGACACAATTGATTCTGACATTGCAAGAATGTCAGAATTCTTGTCTTGTCTTTGTGCAAAAGTGAGAAGGGGAAAGTGACCAAACCATGCCTTACAAGAGAGGATAGAGATATTGTTAAATCCAAGGAAGGGGCATACAAGTTGGCCAGAGGAAAAAGAGAAAAACAACAGACCTTAGGATTTAGCAAAGAAATTGATTAAGAAGAGGAAAATTAATAAGTGTAAGCTTTCTGTGCAAGTTTCAACAGGTATGTGAAAATACAAAGATTGTGAAGACAAACGTAGTCACTTACATTCAGAAACAGAGGGATTTATAATTCTAGAACAAGAACATGGCTGGCCAACTAAAACATACTTCTGTCTTCACAAAGGAGGGTACAAATAACAAATTAGAAATCTTGGAGAACAGAATAGTTAATTAGAGAGAGGAACTAAAGCAAGTTATTAATAATTGAAATGTCGTGTGAGGAAAACAGATGTGATTGAAGATTGATAGATCACCATAGTGCTATAGAAGCCACAACTGCAATGTTGTTTGGTGTCCTTATCCAAAGACTGATTTTCTTGCAATAGATGGAGCGCAGCAAATGATTATTAGACTGATTACTGAAATTGTTGATGTATGAGAAACGATTGAGACAGGATTATAGTCGCTCTGTTTCATAACAATATTGGATAATCTTCTGGTCAAGTGCAAAATTCTAATAGGGCAAGGTAAGGGAGATGTTGGAAGCATGTTCCCGATGGTGGGGTTTCCAGAGAGAGAAGTCATGGTCGAAGGATATGGGGTGAACCATTTAGAAATGACATGACAATACGTTTCATCTCTCAGAGAGTTTACTACTGCAAAAATCAGTTGAAGCAAAATCTTTGTATGTTCTCAAGAAGGAGCTTGATATAGCAAAGGGGATCCACGCCTAGAGGTGGAGAATAGGATCAGAATATCAATTTGGATGATCAACCACAGTCATAATGAAAGGCAGAAAATATCTGAAAGACTAATTTACCTACTCTTGAATCAATTATTTATATTGCTGATTTAACCTGATCATTGGCTGAACTTCGTGTGTTTCTGAACCAAGTGTTGTCGCAGGCTGGGATGGGTCTGACCTGCTGTGGATTTGAGCCTGGTGTATTTCTGTACTTGGTGTGTTTCAAAGCTGGTGTGGGTGTGAACCTGGTGTGAGTCTGAGCCTGGAGTTTTTTTAAAATATATTTGGTATGTTTCTGAACATGTTGTTGGTCTCAACCGGGTGTGTTCCTGCTTCCAGGGATCGCGGATAGAGGTGGGAACATCGGGGTGGCGGCGCGGGCTCGTTGGGCCGAAGGGCCTGTTTCCCGTGCTGTTTTGTTCTTTGTTCTTTGTTCTGCATCTGGTGGTTTCTGAACGTGGCGTGATCTGGTCTGTTTCTTAACCATTTACGGATTTGAATCTGGCGTGGGTCAGAACCTGATGTGTGTTTGATTCTGGTCTGTGTCTGAACCTAGTGCAGGTCTGAACCTGATGTGAGATTGAACCTAGTATGATCTGAACTTCGTATAGCTTTGAATCTGGTATGGGTTTGAACCTGATGTTGTTCTGAGCCTATTGTGGGTTTGAATCTGATGTGGATCTGAATCTGGTGTGAGTCTGAACCTGCTGTTGGTCCAAGCCTGGTGTGGGTTTGAAACTGGTGTTATTCTGAAGCCGTTACTTTGTTTGAACCTGATGCAAGTTTGAACATGATGTATTTCTGAACCTGGTGTGGGTTCTGAGCCTATTAATTCTCTGAACCATGTGCAAATCTGAGTCATGTATGGTTCTGACTCTGGTGTGAGTCAGAAAATGATGCGGGTCTGAGACGTGATCCTGTACTGGGTGTTCATGTGAAGAAGGTGTGCATCTCTTCGTGGTGTAGAAACGAAACTTTTATGGGGTGAACTTGGCTTGGGATTTAACCTGATGTAGTTCTAAACCTGGCGGTCTGAGTTTGGTGTGGTCTGAACCTGGATTGGATTTAAACATGGTGCGCGTCTGAATCTGTTGATTTGCTGAAGCTATTGATTGACTGATCTTGATGTGAACTTTGAAATGTTCTGCATCAATGAGTCTGTGTGCCTGGTTAGGCATAGGTGTCGGGTGAGGGCTTTAGACCAGGTAGAGCACTTTGTCTTTCTCCAAACGAACAACTTAACCATTTCACTCACTACTCAAACCTTGTCAAGCATCTCACAGCGCCTCCCCTAATTCCACACATGCTTCAATATATGCCTCCCCCCACGAATCATTAAATTCATGTCCATTCCAAAACCAAAAGCCATCTGCTGCTAACTCACTACCCCCAAATGGCAACTGCAGGACTTCCCTACACCACATCCCCATGCCTTTACTCTTCACAGTCCATCAATCAACATCTAACCTACACTTCCATCTTTCTTTTTTTTTGAACACCATCAACCCAAATTGATGACTAAGTCCTGGCTTTACAATCCATATCGAGATGTGTAATCGGGTAATTTTCTGTTTTTATTCCCTTTTTCTCTTGTGCAGTTAACATATTGGCGATTTTTATCTTAACCCGGGGGAAGTGTGGCTTCTCCATCTGCACCACTCGCTACTTGGTGGCCATGGCAATGTCGGACCTGATGGTCATTATCACTCAGGTTATACTTTGGAGGCTCAGTTATTACTATTTTGGATATACTTGCCTGGACACCACCCCTGTGTGCAGTGTTCACAATGTCCTGTACTGTGCTGCCATAGACTGCTCTGTCTGGTTCACTGTCGCTTTTTCCTTTGACCGATGCGTAGCCATCTGTTGTCAGAAACTGAAATCAATATATTGCACTGGGAAAAATGCAACTACCATTCTAGCAACAACTGGCATCCTGCTCTATGCAAAAAACATTCCCTGGTACTTTTCAGTGGAACCTGGAGAGATAATAGACAATGTACCACGGTTCTGTATTGAAAAAAACAAGTTTTTATTCTGACCCTGGATGGATAGGTTATGACTGGTTTGATTGCGTTTTAACCCCATTGGTCCCATTCAGTTTAACCCTGTTGATTAACACAGTGACAATTAGACTGACGAGTCGAACCCAGAAGCGACTGAGGGCTCAGAGGAAGGGCGAGAAGCACAGTGACCCAGAGATGGAGAGTAGAAGAAAGTCTGTGATTTTACTGTTCACCATATCTGGCAGTTTCATTTTCCTATGGTTGTTATATGTTATAGAATTCTTATATTATGGCACTGCTGGAATAAATTACACTGATTATAACAATTCTGAATATATATTTCAACAATTTTTGCATATGCTGCAGAATTTGAGTTGCTGTACAAACACGTTTATTTATGTGGTGACTCAGTCCGACTTCAGGTAACAGATCAAGATCATGGTAATATATCCACTCACGTCGATTATTCAATTAAAGAATAAACAAATCAATTGACAACATACTTTCAAATGGCGTAAATGTCCCACTAACTTTCTATGCATCAAACCTGAGGCACAAAATTATTTCAAAACCACTTTGAATGAAATGTCTCAACAAAATATGCTCTTTAAGCACAACAACGATATTTCAGATGCAATTGAGGTGAAAAGCTAATACAAGATAAGCGAGGTCCAGCCAAATCCTATCAAAGTAATTTTTTAGAAATGAATTTGTACTAAATATCAGAGAAGGCATTTTGCAGTTTCAGCTGAGATTTGGGGAGAATAATTTCATCATCGCATTGTATCACTGCTGAGTGTCTTGGTAAAGGTAGGAACTGTGGTGAACTGCATGGAGAATAAAAAATCAATCTCCTTGTGGGGTTCAAAGAATACAAATTTGCTGGGAATAATCAATTGCCTATCCAGATGGAAATCGCCAACTGAAACCTTTATGAGGCCGACCCACCAATGACCTGCAGAAATGACCGTCCTGTCAGGAGTCAATGTTCCTGTTAATTGGAGCTTTCTGGATTGAAATCTGCTGCTAGCATTCTATCACAATCTGCTACTGCCACTGCTGTTGAATTGGGTGCTGTTTAGACTGCAACTGAGCCTGGGTGCAACTGAGTCTACCACTGACCCTGTATACAACTGAGACTACCACTGACCCTGTATGCCCTTGGGTACTGTGGCTGCTGCCCAAGTAACTCACTTTCTAAAGAACAAAGAACAATACAGCATTGGAATATTTGATATAACATTTGATGATTGATACAATGCCAAGTGCTTAGATTTATTGAATCACTTGTGACTTTGAATTTATCCATATTTGAAATTTGTAAGAATAAACATGACGTGATTTTAAAATTGTTTTCAGACAACTTTTGTATTAGCAATTCATCATTTTTTTATTATTATTTAATTTCCCTGACAAAGATTTCTATAAGGCATCTCAATTACTATTCAATAGTAATTTATTTATGATTTGATTCAGATATATAAATCACAATCTCCTAAAATCACAATAAAACCAGGAATTGTTAGAAATATTCGCAACAGCCTCAGCGATGTAATAGCAACATCAATAACATTGAGGGTTCATGCGGAATTGACCTCAGTTTCATCAACAAATCTTGGCTGTTGTAGATGCGCCAAGTTTGGTGGCGTTTAAGAGGTTAATTGATAAGTATATGGAAGAGAAGGGAATGGTTTAGTTTGGAGGGGCATTGCTTTTTATTTTGGTCGGCACAACATCGAAGGCCGAAGGGCCTGTTCTGTGCTGTAATGTTCTATGTTCTATGTTCCATGTAACACAACCGTGAAAGAGTGTATATATCTGAGAGCACAGAGCAGTCTGAAGATGGACGGGGAAGGGTAAACATTGTTGGAATTAGCTCCATTGTGTTAGCTTCTACCTCATATGTGCAAAAACGTATGAAAAATTAATAAAACACTGCTGGTAATAAGACTGTTATGCCTAATTGATGATGTCCGAAGTAGAATTCTTCGAGATAGATACCTAGGGAATTGGCCTTCATGAAATTGCGCACAATGATTCATTGTTGAGTTCCTGAAACATCAAATGTTATGGAGTCGCTGATTTTTGTGTCTACGGGCAATCATATGATTGTAGTTTGCAGCATCCTCCATCATCTAGTGTTCTGAAAACATCTCACAATGAAGCCAGCTCAGGATGAGGAAGGACCTTTCAATGAGGAAAAGTAACCATGAAGAAGGTGAAAGGGGAATATTAAGGACAGAACGATACTGATGATTAAGGCCCAATGGAGGCAGATTGCAGATGGGCTGAACAGCAGGGCCATCGATTGGCACATGTGTCAATGAAGGACATTGCTGTGGCTCATGCAGCATTACTACACATAATGCCTGCCTTGAACTACAGTACAGGTTAGCCTGGGAGGAAGAGGAGCATTTTGGAAAAACCAAGCACATGATATTGTATCAATTATATCAGATGTGAAGAAACTTTAGTCTATGATGCCAGCAGTTTGACGCTGAGAAGAATGAAGTCCTCTGAACGAATAGTAACCTCAAAATGAACTGATTGTTATGCAAATATACGGAAGACCAGCTACCAAAATCAAGGGAGAAGCCCATGTGCCATCCTCAAGGTAGTCCTGCTCAGTGCCCTTAACTCATGCCCACTGTTACAAGAGAATGGAGCACAATCTAATCAACTGAACAATCCAGCCAACAGTTTACACATTTCCCAAGGTGAACACATGCTTTTCATATTCAACATAGCATGAAATGAATAATTCAACAATTTTCTTTGCTGACTGATTGCAGATATTTTGTTATCTCGGATTTACAATTTCAAAGCTTGAGGTTTTCAGAAAGCTGTAGACTTGTGTAGCAAATTTAACGTGGATCTGTTAGAATACCACTGCCGTAATAGAAGCAGTTAATGTTGTCCAACCGGGAACCATACAGAATATATTATGTGGAATGTACGTGTTACCTTCACTCGGGTTTTATATTCCGTTATGAGAAATATCTGTCTGAGTAATGCGAACTATTTTAAATAAATCTGGATTAGGTAAAAGGGCACAATCTCAGAAAATTCATGGCGATGAGGTAAAACACAGACACCACGTGTTGGGCCTAACTTGGGATAAGCCACCCTTACGCAGCATCTCTTTATTCAGAAGACTTGATTTGTCTAACCCTTTTGCGTAAGACTGGCCCAAATCTGTGGAGCACATGTGTTACTTGTTTATGCAGGCAAACTACATTACTGCAAAACAAAAATACAATGGATAATTCTCCTGACTGTTTGTGTACCTTCAGTATTTGCTGTCATTTAGAATGTAATTTTCTCTGAGGCACGAGATGCTTAAAGTTTTCAAAAAATAACTAAGTTGGTGGCCACTAGAACCAAGAACCACCTCTCATTCTGAAACATTGTAGGATTTAGTTGGCAGCCGAGAGCCAGTGGAATCTGTTACAAGTTTCCTTACTGACATAAGACGACGGTGGAAGCATGTAAATTTGTTTTAACCCTTATCAAGAGACTTAGGGGTGGTCTAGCATGTGTGATTAATAAATGAACCATTCACAAACGCCTTCCAGTTGAAACTGAATTCAAGTTCAAAAAGGCTTTACAGCTGACCATCTCAAAGAATAAAGAACAAAACAGCACGGGAAATAGGCCCTTCGACCCAACGAGCCCACGCCACCACCCCGATGTTCCCACCTCCACCCGTGATCCCTGTCTATGTTTATGGATCTATGGATTACAAACCAAATTTGAGACAACTTAGGGAGAATTTGTTTTGCCAATTAGCCTAAGAGCACATCTTTAGGATGTGGGAGGAAACCGGAGCACCTGGAGAAAACCCACGCAAGCACGAGGAGAATGCGTAAACTCCCAAGACAGAGGCCCAAATCCATGTATCTGTACAGCACAGCGATGGTCACTGAGCTGTCGTGTTGCCCTTCAAATAGTCCAGGTCAAGCATACACTAACGATGTGAAGCACTAGATACTCTCGAAAAAAATCCAAGAGCAGCCCTCTCATGACCAATCCCGTGTATGCCCCTCATTAGACAACAAGGCAGGCCAAAGTACCTGTAGGATAAAAACAAGTACATCAATATCATCATCTATTTACACACTTCCAAGGGACTCCCAAGGCTCATGATCCCTATTTTAAATCAGTTTTCTATACCCCCCATTCCCATTCTGTTCTTGTGCCCATCTAAGTATTTCTTAAATAACTCCAGAGTACATGCCTCCACCACTTCACTTGGCAGCGCATTCCACACCCCCACCACCCTCTGTGTGAAAAAAATCCCTCTAGCGTCCAAATTATACCTTACCCCCCTCACTCTAAGCCCACGACCCCTCGTGTTATTCGAGTCCATCCTAGGAAAAAGCTTTACCCTGTTTACTCTATCTATACCCCTCATAATCTTGTGCACTCTCTATTAGATCTCCTCTAAGTCTATGTCTTTCTAAGGAAAACAGTCCCAATTTGCCTAACTCATTGGAAAATGCTGCAGTTGGGTCATATTGCTTGATAGGTACCCAATGGAGATGGATACATATGCCAGTTCGACTGAGTTCAGAGTCAAGGATTTGAGCACATGCGATTACATTGTCTTATCAAGGAAGCATGCAGATGCATGTAACCCATGGTCTGCAGACAGTACAATTCCAAAGCAGATCCCTTCAGCATCTGGCATTGCAATTATTGCCAGTTTGCAGAGCCACAACAGTGGAGGAGTCTAACAAGAGCTACATTTAAAAAACAACCCAAAGGTCCACGTCCAGAGAATTTACGAACTGGAATGAACACCTATATCTGAGTTACAACAATTAAAATATGTAACAATGTCTAAATCGGATGCAATCAAGATAAACCTACGGTCTTCATGGAGGTTGATATGGGAGCATATCGGTGGTTGGAGAAAAAATATTCCATAAAGCTCATTCTGCACTCTATGCCTGAACTTCCATCAAATCCTCAGCAAGACGGGAAACCTAATGGGGGAAGCTTTGCGAATTGGGCATACAACCGCTGCCCTTGCCTTCCATAAAACAATGCTAGTTTGGTTACGAATACTCACGATGGAGGTCTGGGGGCATGCCTGATGCTGCAAAATTCATTGCGAGGGGTCCATCTAGATTGGTTTAACATTTTTCAGCTAAAGAATGGCTACCTTAGTGAAGTTTTCTTAAGAACCCAGATACTCCTGAATGGAAGAAATAATAATGGCAATGAATCTTTTGTAACCTTCAAAGGGGGGAGGAAATGCTTCTTGGTTGTAGACACCAAAGATCACGTGCTGGTAAAACTGAAGCAGATTGTGGTGGCCTGAGGTGGGGAGGGGGGGCGGGATGGTGATGGTGGGGGACACCATTAGAGCCCACATCCCACCTATATAGATGAAGGGGAGAGCAGCTCTTCTTTGAAGATATCGGGATCCATAGTTGCCGTGCCGAGCGGTTCAACCGTGGCCGGCAAGGAGTGACAAAAACGGAGTTATGTGTGGTTGTCAGGAATGCATATGGACATAGCCTTCAGTGTTGACAATGCTAACAAGAACAGAAACCATCAACAGCGGCTTCCCTGTAACCTTCAGAACAGATAGGAAGGCCAAGAACGTGGTAGTACATTGACTACCGCTGTCTATTCATGGGTTTAATGTTCATTGTTATGATGGAAGCCCATCCAAAATGGATGAATGCACACAGAGGGTGAAATCATCAAACATAAATACGACAGCACAGGAACGTCATGTCTCTCATGACACACAGGATCCTGGAGGTTCTGGCTTCTGTAAATGGCCTGTTCGGGCTTCTGTAAATGGTCTGTCCATTAACAGCCAGGAATTCTCGTTTTTATGAAGTCGAATGAAATTCAACACACTGGGACAGTGCCATATCAGTCATAATCTAATAACCTTTTGGAAAGAGTGTGCCAAGTGTTAAAATAGGTTTAAAGTAATAGTCCGGTAGCCTCCTTGGACAACAAGTTGTCCCGATTCATTTTCAATTACATGACGACCACCCCCCACACACAAACCCCTCCACACAGCTACTAGTTTAGTCTCAGATGCATTGATTGTAGACAGACAAATCCGCCCAATATTGAGCCTGATATCTCCAAACATTTGGTGGTGGGGGGGGGGGGCGGTGAGGAGGGGGCGCAGAGTGTGGAAATGATCAAGAAGCCTAGCACCAGCCATGACAGGCACTTAAATGTGGACATTAGGGTGTTATTAAAGAATCACAGCAATGGCCCTATGTGGTTATAAGGCACTGTCGCTGAAGGAGACGTCATATTTCTTGCACGGTCCAAGTGGGAGATAACATTCTATGAAGACAGCTAGATCATTCAAAAGCGGTTAACCCTCAGGCTGTGCCTGAAAAGCTTATAACCACATGTTGAAAACCTCAAAACACATTTCGGGAGCTGCTAGGTCCAGCTCTCCTGTCTGTTAATTAGGACCTCTCAGAGTGAAATGCTCAGAGCGGACTTAGTTGCATGGACTCCTTTGTCACACAACAAAAATAGCGAAAGTATGTTTTGATGCACAAGGAAATATAGGTGAGCATTTCTATTTCCCATTCTGTTGAATTGGGCTTCTAACTTTCCCAAAGGTTCAAATGATTTAATTCACCTATCTTTCTATTAAGTATCTCCCCGCCACGATTACAATTGTATGCATCTTTTGTCTGCGCTCTGCTCCATCTCTGTCTGTGACCCTGATAAAATATCCGCTCAAACTTGAGTCTGTTTCATTTATACACCAACGCAAACCCAGTGAACCCAGTAAATATTGTATGTGTAAAACTTAGTCTCGATACACGTAGATTGCAAAAGCTGCGAAAGTCTCATCAGTGATGCAGGGCCAGGAGAGGTTTTGCAGCTCATCCAACGCGAAACACTCAGCTTTAACTTTTGGTAGAACTCTGAATTCCCAATTCCAACAACCGGATTCTTGAACTACTTGAATCAATATTATCGCGGTGCTAACTTCACAGAGGTGTGTGTGTGTGTGTGTGTGTGTGTGGAGGGGGGGGAGGGGGAGGGGGTGGGGGGAGGGGGTTGGGGGTGGGGGTGGTGAAGGGGAGACGGGGGTGGCAGGAGGAGGCTGATAGGTTCAGTCAAGAATCATGGAGGACGTTCTTAAGTTAACATTTGGGAAATTAAGGCTAGGATGTGGAGAGATTTCTTAGGAAAAATGACATTTTTTTTTGAAATGTTCAAATGTCAAGCTGTTACAGTTATTATGATCTAAAATCGATTCTGTATTTTAGTAAATTATAAGAAGATATTGTATGAAGGTAGAGATATGCAATAAATTAGGCAGAATTGCATTTAATGAATGTGAAAAAATGAGCGAAACAACAAATGGCGTGCTGCTGCTTCATTCTCGTATGTTCACATTTTTTTCGGATATACTTCCTGCTGCCTATGTTCTGATCAGATAAAATATCGTTATTCTATCAACAATTCAATGTAACTTAAACGCATTCGTAAAATCCAAAATTTGGATATATTGAAGCATGGTTTCCGAACTACTGTTTGTATTTTCATTTTAGATCAGATTATTTCCTAACCAAAGCGTGATACAGAGCAAATCTATAAGGCAAACTATATAATTGTGGTGCATAGTAGTCACATCCTCCCAATGTGGAAATGACCCAGCTTTTCCTTTTTTTATGCCAACATCCATCAATATCAGGATATCAATTTCAGTGTCCAGGTTTAATATTTGTAGTGATTGCTTACGGTTAAATTAAGCAATGAGTTTCTGAAATTCTAAATGTACAATATCCACGTGTCCACACTCTCTTTCTTACCAATTTTATTATCCAATAAAACAACACTTGCAACAGCAGACATGAACAGAACTTCCCTTTCCACAGTTCATGTCTCCGCTACCAAAGCGTACCATTAACTTCCACGTGCCTGTATGTGCTCAAGTCCATGAGTGTGTTCCAGTAATCAAACGTTAAACATATTCTGAAGCATTGAATTTAAACTTACAGAGAACAAAAAAAAAATGTTCAGCCAGATTCCTCTAAGTTGTTCCGATTCTCGTGAGAAGTGGAGTTTCCCAGCCCAGTGAAGAGAAGATGTTGTGTAATTGAGAACATTCCGCAAATATTTGAATTGCTTTTCGGATATTAGCTGAGACTAAAAACGTTTTTGCATAGTATGATACTTGCAGTTCAGGCAAGTTATTAGATTGCACCTCTTTATTGTGAAGTCATCTAGATGTAGACAAAAGCCGTAGGTAGAAGAAGGATTGGAATGAGGCACTCACTGAGTGTTAAAACAGGCAGCGCGGGCTGGAAGGGCCGAAGGGCTTGTTTCCTGTGCTTTGTTCTTGTTCATTGAATGAGGACGACATCTGGTAACACCGAAAAACTGACAACTGTTTCTCTAGATTGCATTATTTTGAGCTCAAGCCTGCACATCATTGAAGCAGATAGTCTACAGTTCTTTCTTTTGCTTAACATCTTATCAGCCTGCAAGCAAATTGAACAAATTTCCCCTCGCCATCCTTCATCGGTGGTGCAGTAATAATGCAAATAGCATTCATCCATTGCCTAGCTTGCAAAAAAAAATGAACGATTTGTTGTCATGGAATTGTGCCAATTCTATTTATTTTCTTTGAACTGCTTTATTGCATGCAATGGAAAGAATTTGAATATAAATTTGAATTTAACTTTCAAATTGGGAAGTATGCTGGGGAGTCAGGTCGTAATTTAATCTCGGCAGCATCACCAATACGATGTATGGACTGAAAGATTATGCACCTGGTCCTTTTAACTTTCCGAGCAAGGAATTGACATTGTGAGACACAATAATGGAAGGTTGTATTATTTCAAGCAATTTGCACTTTACTTGACGTGCCATTCTTTCTTCCCCTTATTATCCACTATTGAGATAATATGCTCTCCTCTTGACTTGCTGCAAAGTATTTCATCGATGTGCACCCGAAGAACTCAGAGTGAGTGCGTTCCAGGATTTTGGCACAATACATAGTCTAGAGAGCAAAATATTACAGGTGAGACTGATGAGTGGCCATTGAAAAAAACTTGAAATAAGTCATTGAATATCAAATGCACACTGTCGGATTATAATTGTTGAAAATATCCATCGCCATTTTATAAAGGTACATCTAATGCACTAATATGGGTAGGAATTGCGTGACATGGTGGAAAGAAATGAACGAACAGTTTTTATTTGAACACCTGCCCCCACCACCCCCCCCCCGCCAAGAAATCATTATTTTTAAGCCAACTAGCACATATCAGAATGTATAAAATAAACACGAGGATGAGAGAGAAATAAATACTGTGAACTTACTTGCCGAATTGAGTGAAGGTCAAAATAATGGGAAGAGTTTTGATTAACCTCAGAGAATGAAGGAGTGTGGACAATACAGGGAGGACATGCAAACACTGCACAGATAGCGACCTAAGCTGATAATCGAACCCAGGCCACAGACGCTGTTAAGCAGTAATGCTAACCACTGTGCCACCATGTCGCCCGGCCAGACTGACATATGTGAGCACGTCAGAATGCTGTGCGGAATCGTAGCATTGCATATGTGCTTTCTGAACCCTCACACCCCCAGAGAACACCAGTAAGACAACGGTAATATCTTACAATTGAAGGTGGCATTGAAAGCATGCATTTAACCCCACATAGTGTTGCATATTCAGCCAGAGACAAATGATCATATTCGTTGTTTTATTTTGTATAAATTATCATTTTTTTGCCTGGAAGTGACAGAGTCAATGATAGTGGGAGGGTTCTAGTTGTCTGGAAGGAAAAACAATCGGAGAACTGGACACTGCCTAATAGGATGAAAGTTTACACGTTGAAGAAACATTGGAGATATCTATAGGAACAGAGGTAATGCTATTACGGGCCACACAATGTGTGGTTGTCAAAGATAATGAGCTATATTGCCTTTTCCGGCCGTACATTGTGATGCTCGTACGGCTCCCTGTCAGGGAGAAGAATGGGGAAATATGAAAGTTCCAGCAGAATAACCGCTCGGCATCTGGGCGACAAGTTAATGTTTCCATAAAGTGTATTCGACATTGTCTTTGGTCACACAACGGCCAAAGGAGAGAAGCTGGTTGGAACAAATATCCATTCATATGATTAGGAAGGAAGATAGCCATGATAATAATAACTCTGCCGCGTGAATATGTTAAAAGAGGGAAATCACATGGACAAAAAAAAACAACTGCAAACACTATAACTGCAAAGACATTCATGTCAGCATACTTCGTTCTAGGCTGCTAGTTCCAGCCAAAAATAACTCTGCGAGAAACAGATGTCACCTTTGGATAGTGCAGTGAAGAATGTCGCCCAGTGTGGGATTACTTACGTCTCAGTCCGGGAGAGGCTAAGAAGGCAGACATTTGGTCAAGGAACGACTGATTTGTGATCCAAAATTCAGTCATTGCTGGTGTATGAAAAATCGCTTGAAGAATGACTTATTGGAGTAAACAAACTTTATGTCAAAGAACAAAGAACAAAACAGCACGGGAAACAGGCCCTTCGGCCCAACGAGCCCGCGCCGCCACCCGATGTTCCCACCTCTACCCGCGATCCCTATCCATGTTTATAGATCTATGGGTTAAAAACCAAATTTGAGACAATTTAGGGAGAATTTGTTTTGCCAATTAGCCTAAGAGCACATCTTTGGGATGTGGGAGGAAACCGGAGCACCCGGAGAAAACCCACGCAAACACGGGGAGAATGCGCAAACTCCCACAGACACAGGCCCAAATCCATTTATCTGCAGAGCACAGCGATAGTCACTGAGCTGTCGTTTTGCCCATCAAATGGTCCAGGTCAAGCGTACACTAACGACGTGAAGCACTAGGATACTCTCGAAAAAGATCCAAGAGCAGTCCTCTCACGACCCATCGCGTGTATGCCCCTCGTTAGACAACAAGGTGGACCAAAGCACCTGTAGGATAAAAACAAGTACATCAATATCATCATCTATTTACACACTTCCCAGGGACTCCCAAGGCTCATGATCCCTATTTTAAATCAGTTTTCTATACCCCTCCATTCCCATTCTGTTCATGTGCCCATCTAAGTATTTCTTAAATAACTCCAGAGTACCTGCCTCCACCACTTTACTTGGCAGCGCATTCCATACCCCCACCACCCTCTGTGTGAAAAAACTCCCTCTAGCATCCAAATTATACCTTACCTCCCTCACCCTAAGCCCGTGACCCCTCGTGCTATTTGAGTCCATCCTAGGAAAAAGCTTAACCCTGTTTACTCTATCCTTCATAATCTTGTACACCCCTATCAGATCTCCTCTATGTCTACGTCTTTCTAAGGGATTTGCCTAATTCTCCTCGTAACTCAGACCTTCCATACCAGGCAGCATCCTGGTAAACCTCCTCTGCACTCTCTCCAGAGTCTCGACGTCCTTCAGGTAGTAAGGCGACCAGAACTGGACGCAGTATTCCAAATGAGGTCTAACCAGCGTTTTATACAACTGCAATATTAAAGACCAGCTCTTGTACTCTATACCCCTTCCTATAAAGGCTAACATACAATATGCTTTCTTCACAACCTTCTCCACTTACTCTGACACCTTCAGAGACTTGTTCACCTGCACCCCGAGGTCCCTGTGCATTTCCATACTCTTAATAGGTCTACCCTTTATCATATACGCCCCCCTACATTCTTTCTCCCGAAATGCATCACCTCACATTTATCAGGATTGAATTCCATCTGCCATCTGTCTGCCCAAGCTACCAGTCTATCTATGTCCTGCTGAATCGCCTGACAATGCTCCTCACTATCCGCAAGTCCGAATGAATATTATATTTAATCCAGTGTATGATGCTTACGATTGGTTCTAGTATATATATATATAAAATAAGGTCATACCTTAGTGGGGATATACTAATTATTTGTAATCGAATTTTAAAATGTATCTTCTTGTGTACTTCTGAATTCTGTACTCTGACTGGCCTTGGCCATCTTTTCAGAGTCCTGTAACTGTAAAAAAAATCATTTTGAAACACACATTGTCTTTATTAGTGGAACAAAAGTTAAAACGTTTTCAACAGGTGGAACATCATTAGAAACGCCACATCAATTGGCCTCGCTTCAGACAACATTCAGTACCATTGCCTTGGAAGCACAGTAGCCGTCGTGTGTATCATCTACAAGATGCATTGCTGGAAGTCACCAATGTTTCCAAACCCATTGCTATTATGATCTAAATGGAGCAGGCCAAGAAATACAAAGGAAGGCCATCAATTACAAAATCCCTTTTGGTCGCTAACCATCTTGACCCGGAAAACTCGCTTCGCTGTTGCTGATTCGCCATCCTGAAAATCTCTCCATTACAGCACACTGGCTGCACTTTTGCCATGGACCGCAATGATTATTGAGGGCAACTCTCTAATACTTTAACAACTTCATTACAAAGGACGATTAATGCAGATATTAATTACCCTGTATTAATTATATTGAACGGAAATCTGCGTTATTTGGTACAACTTTGCCTAACTCAATTTCCCTTTCCTTACTGTACTAATTCAGCCTTTGACTGACTTAAGTCAGTAGCGTAGCTCTTGATATTTTTACGAGAGTAGACTGCTTTCTGCTGCTCAGGACAGGAGCCTTAGAATTTCCGTGCTGATTATTGTAAAAATTGGTGTCTTGATCATTCCGTGCTAATTATATTACATGATTTATTGCCATAACAATATATTTTTTGGAAGTTTTTACACCGCATGGAGTCAGACTCGATTGATTTTTGTTTATTTACTAACAGTTCGTGTGTCTGTTTATGATGGGTGTTCATCCAATTTAATAGTTCATTTGGATAGTCTGTACCAGTTGGAAACATAGAAATATAGAAAAACTACAGCACAATACAGGCCTTTCGGCCCACAAATTTGTTCTGAACACGTCCTGATTTTAGAGATTGCTAGACTTATCTATAACTCTCTATCTTACTAAGTTTCTTGTAACTTTCTAAAAGTCTCTTAAAAGACCCCATCTAATCCCCTTCCATCACCGTTGCCGGCAGCCCATTCCACGCAGTCACCACTCTCTGAGTGAAAAACGTACCCCTGACATCTCCTCTATACTTGCTCTCTAGCACCTTAAACTGTGTCCTCTTGTGGCAGCCATTTCAGTCTGGGGGGGGGGGGGGAGCAAAAAAAACCCTCTGACTATCCACTCGATCAATATCCCTGAACGCCTTATATACCTCTATCAGGTTACCACTCAGTTGCAGAGTCTGAATAGATATCATTTCCTATAACAGTTGTAAGAGCTTTGAAGGATTTGAGTCAGTTGGAGTTTCTGAATTTGGTTTGGTTGGAGTGGTGTTCAGGCAATTTGCGGGTCAATGCTACTTTCTGCATCTCTTTTGACTGGAATGTTTGTACCAATCGTTGTGCTTGCATGGACCTGTTGGGTTTGTTAGAGAGTCTGTGTCAAGTGGCGTGTACGTAATAGTTCTGGCAGTTTTATCATTTTACGGGCGCAGCGGCCTAATTTTGATACTGGTTAAAGTGTTTGAAGTGTTATGATGCATTGAATACCGTTTAGTTTAGTTTGAAGAGAATTAGTGTATTGACACCCAATAGCTATTTAGATTTGAATTAGTGAAGACGATTTATTTGTTATAATTTCCAATATATATTCAGAAGTATCGTAGTTTAATCACTCACGCATACAGAACATAGAACTTCACAGCGCAGTACAGGCCCTTCGGCCCTCGATGTTGCGCCGACCAGTGAAACCAATCTAATGACCCTGTAACCTAAACTCTTCCAATGTTATCCATATTCCTACCCACTGACTATTTGAACGCCCTCAAAACTGACGAGTCCATAACTGCTGCAGATAGGGCTTACTACCCTCTGAGCAAAGAACCTACCTCTGACATCCGTTCTATAACTTCCACCTTTTAATGTAAAGCTATGTCCCCTCGTGTTACCATCACCATTCGAGGGAAAAGGCTCTCACTGTCCACCCTATCTAACCCTCTGCTCATCTTGTATGTCTCAATTAGGTCACCTCTTAACCTTCTTCTCTCGAATGAAAATAACCTCAAGTCCCTCAGCCTTTCCTCATAAGACCTTCCCACCCATACAAGGCAACATCCTAGTAAACCTCCTCTGCTCCCTTTCCAATGCTTCCACATCTTACTTATAATGCAGTGACCAAAACTGTACGCATTATTCCAAGTGCGGCCGCGCCAGAGTTTTGTAAGTTGCAACATAACGTCATGGCTCCGAAATTCGATCCCTCTTCTAATAAAAGCTAACACACCGTACTCCTTCTTAACAACCACAATAAAGACAGAAGTTAGATGTCAGAGTATAATCGTGCGTCCCTGAGCAAAATACTTCAATATTTTACATTGAAGTAGAGAATGGCCACACTCGATGGAAAGGCAAGGCTGAAACGGTATGAAACATCGAGATGACAGTGATTGTGCTTAACTGACAGCCTATTTGCTTTCAGAATGCAGCACCTACGTTATTTGTTAATTAATGTGCTCACATTTGCCAGTCTCCATCAGTGAGCTCGATGTCGTCATATGCTTGCTCAATTAAAATCAAAAATAGATTAACAATATTGCACCATCAACATCTCAAGGCAGTTATAAATTAAAACCTTTGGGCATCTGGTAACTCAGAGTTTAGTCTAGAGAAACTATAAGCGGCAAGAAAGTACTCATCACATCACCCAGGAAAATGATGCAAACATTTGAAATGGTCGCCAAAATATTCTACCTAATTTTGGCTGTAATTGGTATTCCTGGTAAGTGATTATAACCATTGCATATGTGTAAATCTGTGTACGCGATTTTTTTTTCTAGTTTTACTCTGATTTATATTTTTACATGCTAACTCCTTAGGTTCCTTTATCCAGAAATCTGGTCGGTGATATATTTTTGCTTCAGCAAAATACATTGACCTATCACTATTGTTGTGTATAATCTTCCGTCTGCTAATAATACGGGTTTCGTTAATCACAGGCTTCCCGAATTTTCATCTTATTGTATTTTAGCGGAATATTCTCGAATGTTGAATCAGATTGCAATGAAAACAAGCTCTGTGAAACAAGATATTGATGGGATTCAGATTAAAATCACGGGATGCCCCTGCGCAGTGCAACATAGCTGACGCCAGAGGCGCAATATGCCAATGTAGAATTGCGCTGCGTGTGGGTAACTGACCGGAATCTATAATTTCAATCAGTTGTACATCTCTTTCTACAGAAAGTTACTGGGTGTCGGTCACTGATGAAAATAAATAGGCAAGTTCTACTATGAAATAATACATTTTCTTGTTGCATACATAGTGTATTCCACGGCATTGTTTCTAAATTATGCCAAGAGTATCAAGATAAAACCTGAAATTATATTCTATTAAAAAAAAACCCAGAAAATGCAGTAAAATCTCAGTAGGTCTCATGACATCGATGAAGAGCGAACAGAGCTTAGGTTTCGAGTCTGTTCGATGCTCCATCATAGCTGAAGACAACAAAAAAACAGGAAATTTTTACTATTATGTTGAAGATACGGGGGGTTATGAGTGCTGAAAAGAAAGGCAGCTGTCGATGGCAGAGATATTGAAAAATCTGCCATGACAAAAAAAGAAAGGGGATGTAAGTGCTGATGAGCGTGGTTAAGAAAACTGTTGATAGCGATTATTAAGAAAACAAAATGTGCCAATGCCAGGACAAATATAATCCGAGTGGGAAATGTCAAATAGCTAACAACTGGCCCGGCTGGAGATGGTAGAGGAGAGGGGTGGGGGGGGGGGGGGGGGGGCGGAGGGTGTAGAGGTTAGAGAATTGTAGAGGGGAAAATCGTAAGCGAGGATAAAATTAAAAGAAATTGTTTAAAAATGGAAGAATATAAACAAATTCAATAACAAATAAATTAAATGTAACTAAGTATGAGAAATGGGATGAAGGTGGAGGATAGAGCTAATGGTCTGACGTTTTTGAACTCAATGTTAAGTCTGCAAGGTTGCAATTCCTAATCGGTAGACCAAATGCTGTTCCACCAATTGATAATTTGATTTCTTGGAACATTACAACAGCCCAAGGACATGTTGAGAAAAGAATATGATTTTTCTTTTATTGGCAAATGGCACTTATATTCTGTTCATTGAGGAAGACAGTTCATATATAACTTGAAATGTCTCCATTTATTTGTGCATTTTATTCAACTGCTACAAAAGAAAGTATCATGATCTACTTCCTGACATTTGCGCAAATTTAAAACTGTCTTCGAATCCTTTTGTTTTTGTTTTAGATTTCTCCTCCGATCTTCAGGAAATTAACTCTTGTTCATTGCTTGGAATTTTATGCTCCACTAGAGCCAGTGATTCTGCTTTCAGTATTTTTCGTGCCTGTTCCCCAGAGCTTTAAAAATCTGTGATCCCAATTGATACTTCGTTCGCAGGAATTATTCTGAGAATGTATTGTTCGCGGCAAACAATGGTACTTGGCTTTGAGGCGTGTTGAATATATTGAAGCTTTCCAAATTTCATTGTGTGTGTGTGAATTCATCATGCTTAATGCATTGAACTGTGCTGTGACTGATGTGCTTTCGCTCCTGTCACTATACTTCTTGGCTGTATCCTCAACTTTGTCTCTGTATTTTTTATTGCCTTCTTTTCCCCAAATTCCTATTTTGTTTATTTAAATGTGAGAAAGAGAGTGATTACAGGGACTTAAGGAACAGGACTTTGCATCTTATGCCGATTTGAATCAGACCTTTTGACCAATTCTCCCTAGTTTAATAATAATATGTAGGGACCTTTTTTTAATGTTTGTTCTTTTTTTTGCTTCTGTTCTGAGATTAGTAATAATTCTGGCATGTTGTCAGTTTCTGAGTAACTTTTACTTAGTTAAACTGACTAACACCTATTGTATTGAGATATCCTGCAATTCAAGAGAGAAATGGAGAGGTGCGGTGGCACATTATTTAGCACTGCTGCTGTGCGGCATAGTGGATCTCGTCTCGATTTCGCCCTTGGATGACTGTGTGGAGTCCCTATGTTCTCCCTGTATCCTCCTCTGGCTGCCTCATTATCCTCCCACAGTCCACAAATGTGCGAATCATTTGGATTGCCAATGTAAGTACGCTGAGGCAGAGGGGTAGACAACGGGAGGGCCTCAGAAAGATGTAATTTCCGGGAATTAGTGTCGATTAGATGGTCAAAAAGGGCTCCATTTGCTATACAAGGATTCTAAGTTCTACGGCCAGGAACTACGTTAATGCTGTTGCTTTCGGAATATCCACTGACTATGTCTCCAGTTTTGGGGTATGTTCTATCCTTAGTTTTAAAGAATATGAGAATTGTTATGGTTCTAAGACAATGTGACCTCAGTGTCATGCTTCCCAATATGTATTGATACTTTGACTTCAGTCAGTCCAAACAGCAGTTATGTTAACCAGGGATATCTGATTCTGGTGAGGTATATCTGTTATTGAGGATGGAATCTGATCCTAAGATAAAGTCGGTAGCTCAGGAGTGTCTGATCAATTTGGGTATTTTAATGTCAGGAAGGGTATTTTACCAAGTGCGGGGCGGGAATGAGTGAAAACGAAACTTGATACCAAGAGAATGATTTATATCAGAGGGAATCTTAAATTAGGTCTAGTTCTGATCGATTCTAATCGTCAGATTACTTCTGATTCCGAGAGTTGAGGTTGATTGTCTGTCAGATCGAAGTGATGTTCTATGATCATGAATGAGGTCTACTCCTGGAATGGATTACTGACGTAGAAGGGGTAAAATGCTGACTTTTTTTTATTCGGGTGGCGTCTGACATTCATGGGCTTTCACAGCCCGGAGTCAGAGCGTTTGTAATCCTCAGGTGAAGTCTTGTAAGGTGGTTGGGGAAAGATTTGCTACTGAGAAATAAATGGACTCAGCAAGATGTTCTGATGCTGAGAGTGACAAATCTTTTTGGAAGTAAGGGTGGTGGAGTTTTATTGTTGGATGGGTGAGAATATTAGTCTTGAGCAGACCTGACTATGACTGGCTGATCCTGAGGAGATTCTGAGCACTGAACTGTGTAGTGATATTGCAAAGCACTGGACACATCTTGGTGTTGTGACGAGTCTGAACGGGAAATGATTATAGAAGGAATAGAATCCTGCAAGTTGTGAGATGTTTTCTGAATGGTGATCTGCCCATACGAACTAATATATCAGGTATACATTCCTTGGAGAATTAAACTGAAACTTTTAACAGCACTGGAAATTTGCTCTCAAAGGTCTTCTTGCATTTGCAACAGAACATATTTAGTGATGAATTCACTTTAAAGGTAGGTAGATTTATCGATTGTCCTCTCAATTGTGTGTTTTTAATTGTGTGTCAAGAGTAAGGGCATATTCACAAATAAGATCACATTCAATGATAAGGACACGCTTATGGATAAGTTCACACTCATGAATTAGGTCACACTCATGAATGCAGTCACAATCATGAATAAGGGCATAAAGGTCCATTTAGACAATGACAGTTCTCAAACACTCACTATGTAATTAAGTTATCCCGTTGCATTATTGCTCTACAAAGTGGATAAGAGCAAAGCAACGCACAGTGCAGAAACAGGCCTTCGGCTTCCAAGCTCCTGCCGGTCATGATGCCGTACCTAAAAAAAACCCTTATTTTGAACTGAGCCCTCTCATTCCATCCCTTCTTACGTACCCATCTAAATGCTTTTTAAATGTCGCTCATGTGTATGCTTCCACTGCCTGTTTTATCAGCACATTCCAGTCACACCACTTTATGCATGTAAAACTTCATCCACACATCTCATTTTATTTTTTTCTCCCTCACCTTGCACCTGTGCATCCTCATCACAGGTTCATCCATTCCGGGATAAAAACCTCAGACTATCAACCCTGCCTACGCTCCCATATGTTAGTAAACATCTTTCAGGTCTCCCCTCACCAATCCTAGTTTATTCAATTTCCCATCAGATTCAACGCCCTCGACGCCAGGCAATATCCTGGTGAATCTTATTTTCCACATATAAAGATTTCTCGTACTTCCGGTAGCGTGGCGACCTGAACCGCAAGCTAAAATCAAAATGTGGTAACCACGATTATATAAAAGCTACAACCTGATTTTCGAACACTTGTATCCAATGCCTGGCCAGCAAATGTAAGCTTGCCATATGTCTTCCTAATCACCTTGGCCACCTATGTTGCTTCTTTAAAGGAACTGTGGACGTGAACGCCCAGATTGCTCTTACGGCTAATATCCGAAAAGTTTCTGTCATTTCCAGTTTAATTGGCAAATGCATTTGGTCCTGGAGAATGCATCACCTAACATTTATTCGGATTAAGCTCAATCCAAGTTGAATAGATACGTTGATTGGTTAGTCACAAGTAGACTTGCATTGAACTTACTGTGAAAATCTACTACTCGCCGTATTCTGGCGCCTGCACCGGTAAGTAGAGGGAAAAAAATAGTGTAGCAATCTACCTAACCAGCAAATGTTTGGACTGTGGGAGAAAACCCACTCTGACACGGGAAAAAGGTGGAAACTCCACACAGATCGTGACCCAAACCAAGAATCAAACCCAGATCCCTGGCGCTATGAAGCAGCGATGCCTACCACTATGCCACCGTGCTGCCCTCTGCAAATCCTGTGCCCAAGTCTCCAATCTATCTATATATTGGTGTGTTCATTGGCAAACCCCAACAATCTCAGCATTTCAACCAACTTCCGTGTTATCCACAAACTTATTAATCATATAACCACATTTTTCTCCAGCCTGGAGCATTTACACATGATGGAGCGTAAATACGCATGTTGAGATTTAGATATGTACTACAAGCAAGAGGTCCTCGAACTGGTGCCTGCAGAAGACCATGAGCTATAGTTTTAATTCTGAAAAAAAAACAGCCTTCCACCACTCCTCGTTGGCCTCCTTAGCAAAGCAGTTCTGTATACATCCAGCCAGCCCTCACCAAATCCCATGTAATTTTTGTTTTTGTATCAGTCTGCCATGTGTCTCGTCAAAGGCTCAACGGAAGTCCATATTGATTATATCTACTACTCTTCCCTCCTCAGTTATCACTTTCATCTCTACAAAACTTCAATCAAATTGGTGAGGCATAATCTTCACCATAAAAATCAATGCTATCTGTTACTAAATGGTGGTCCATTTTATACCAAATGGAATATATCCTCCTCTTCAATATCTTTTCAAAATGCTTTTCCACCACTGATGTCAGACTCACCGGTTACAATTTTCAGAATTATCTTCATCCTGTTTGACAGGAAGTTCACAACAATTACATTGCACACTCCCATCATCCGGGATTGTAGTTCCATACTCTTTCAGGAAAAAAATTGGACGTACAACATATTTTTTTTCTGAAATTCCAAGTTATCTATATAGAATTCCAAATTATCTGTGTAGAACATAAACAGTTGTAACCAAATCATTGATTTTTGGTACATCATTACTATTTGCCTACAACGCTGAGACTAACTCTTTTATTTCTACAATACTTTTTTTTAAATCCTGTAAACCATTTGGCATTCCATAACAGTGCATTTTCCTCAATCCCATATTCTCTATAACTGTTCCAGTTCGGCTGTGTGTATCTTTATTGAAAGGTTTCCACAAATCAAAATGCACGAGACACATCGGGGTTTCATTTCAATTGATACAAATAACATCCCCCCCAAAAAAAATCAGCAGGCATGTACAAAGTTACTGTTCGTTTTCATATCCATGGTGAGTGTAACCAGCATGTTCTTTAATTTTCCGGCATCTAAATGTCACTTGCTTAATAATAGATTCTAACATTTTTTTCTACAACGGAAGTCAAATTTACAGCTCCGCAATGTTCTATTATCTCTGTTGACCCGTTCCTCATCAGCGAGGAAACATTTAAAATATCTAGTCTGCAGTTTAAACACCTAATACTATCACCCCTTCCCGCATTCTGTTAAGATGTATAGATGTCAAGCATGGAGCAAATGTGAGCTTTATTTTTTCTTTATGATTTTTTTTCTGTCTTACAGCTAATGTATTGGCAATTCTGATCCTGTCCTTGGGGAAGTGTGGCCTCTCTAACTGCACTACGTACTACCTGGTTGCCATGGCAACGGCAGACCTACTGCTCATTATCACAGATGTCATTTTGAATCAGATTAGTACATACTTTTTCCCATTGAATTTTCTCGACATCACCCCGGTGTGTAGTGTTAAGGGTGTCCTGCTGAGTGCAGCCAGAGATTGTTCTGTCTGGTTCACCATCATTTTCTCCTTTGATCGATTTGTGGCTATCTGTTGCCAGAAGTTGAGAGTGAAATATTGCAATGGAAAAACGGCGGCTATTCTTCTAGGAACAAGTGGCATCCTGCTTTGTGCAAAAAACGTCCCTTGGTACTTTACATTTGCACCTTATGCGATCATAAACAATGTTCCATGGCTCTGTTATACAAAAGTAATCACTTTGATTGACCCAGGATGGCGAGGATTTCAATGGTTTGAAAGAGTTTTAACGCCATTGCTCCCATTCAGTTTAATTCTCTTGATTAACTCTCTGACAGTCAGACACATTTTAGCAGCCAGCAAGGCCCGCAAGAGACTACGGAGTCAAAATAATGGAGAGAATCGCAGTGATCCAGAGATGGAGAGCAGAAGGAAGTCTATGATTTTACTCTTCAGTATATCTGGCAGCTTTATAATTTTATGGTCAATGAACGTTATATTTTTCTTATATAAACAAATTAGAGGAGCCGTTTATTTAACCGATTCTGAGACGATATGTCAATATACTGGATGGATGCTGCGAAATTTAAATTGCTGCACAAATATGTTTATTTATGGAGTGACACAGTCTAAATTCAGAGAGCAGGTGAAGACCTTGGTAAAATATCCGGTGACATCAATTATTCAGTTCATCAATAAACAAAACCTCTAAGGGGATTTCAGAGCGGACAGTGACTTTTTTCGGGGCACTATCAAATGTTCATTATGAACGCAGAATGCACACATTGAAGATTAAAGAGCAGAAGAGTAGTGAGACCTTGTGCAACGATGTTGGGTTGGATCAATGGATGACACGTCGACTTCCACTGCACCAATTCTCATTCATCTCGGGCTATCCGCCGACAACCCCCTCCTTTTTCAATTGGGGAGCACCGTTCAGCTGATAGAGGGATCATGTTATTAAGTATGATGACCAACCATAATGAAATGGAAATACAGGGCTTGCTCGAAGATTCAAATAGTCTTCCCCTTCGTCTATTTTCTAACTTTCTATGATGTTTGGCATCTGATCCATACGAATGACCGCCAGCTGATTGTGCGTTGGTCAGTCAATGTACATGCTTAAAAGTGACCGAGAGCTACATTCACCGATCAAAGATCTCTGCCTGCAAACTGCCAAATCCCACCACCTAATTTTGGAGATTCAGTCAACAGGAGGCAAACACGCAAGCAAAGATTTGAGAGCGCGATCTATCTGACAGCTGAATTCAACTGTCAGGATGTGCTGTTGTCTGCTGATTGACATTATATGCAGGCAGTCTGCGGCCTTTGTTTCACTCACGACAATCATTTAATCTTCTCATTTTGTATGGTTGTCTTCAATCCTTCCCACAACAGGACAAGTTCGAACTTATTCTGATCCCGACTTAAATTTATACCATTTGTTTGATGGTTTAATTGATTTTATTGCTATTAAATAAATCGTCTCTCATCATCTCTTTGGACTGAAATTTATCTTGCACCTGAAAACTGGTTACATTTAATTTGCGTATGTCTGAAAACAATCTGTCATCACCATGGTTCACAACAGAATCAGATTTTAGTTCTTTATCATGATCCATTCAGAATTACATGCGCCTTTTCCCCAAGAAAAAAAATCACAGATACAGTACAAACGCAGTACGCAGGCCCAGTACATGTTTGTGGTTGTATACGCTGTATATGTGTTTCCATGTCCACTTCATAATACGCAGTAACCATGTCCCTCTGTGCATAGGCTATCATGTTTTAAATGTAAACTTTCGAGATAATTCATTCCGACCTAACATTGGCTGCTATGGGACATAACCTATCAGCAAATTGCTCACCACTCTCCTCTGCAACATATACATTTCACTGAGATTGCCCATTCCTTAGAACTGAAACTGTCATCATAGCCCTTTCATCCCACAGACCAGATGAAGAGCAAAGCTGCATCATCTTAAAAGCATGAACATTTTCAGTTCGAGACTTTGATGAAGTCGACTAATAACTGGCGGTTTCGAGCTAATAGTTTTCATTCGCTCGACCACACATGTTTTTGAAACAGCTCGGGCACAGGTTACCTAGTTATCACATTTCTGTGAGTTGTGCATTTTGACCACCCACTGGATACATTCATTCCTGGAGAATGGCCTGTTGAATTTTGATATTTGCTGATTGACATATGTTACTGTCTCTACTATGGTCTTCCAGAAAACAGGAAAATGTGCCTCAGTGGCTGATCTGTCAAAACTAGTCATAATGTCAAGTACATTTATTAAAACCCCAATTATAACTTGTTTCCAACATAGTCAAATTCCATGTGAAAAACTCACTCAGATTGGCACAGATGCGTCATGTGTCCTTATTTCTGGTTCAGGCCCTCCAGGCAAGTTCAAATTGGGGTCATTGCCAAGTAGTACAAACAATACGAAATTCAGGCCACTATAATCAGAAAATCACACCATTTTTGTTCTCGCACCATAGCCCAAACCCTGTGTTTATCAGTGACAGGAGCAATTTTTGATCACCAAGCAGTGAGTAGCTTGTGCTTTGTACATATAGATTTAGAATTGAAGTGTTGGAAAACGTTATGGGATGGTTTGTTACACAATATAATCTTTTCTTTTCAAGGCCCTCAGACACAATGGTAACTTATCGCCGATCAGTTATACTTTTCTGCTGAATGGCCCCTCAACTGATATCCAACTAAGCTGAGCGTTGCTGGCTACAGCTCAGGTAACCCACCGCAGACAATAGTGTTTAGCCACACGACAGTACACACAACTGCATCAGATAAGCCACTTTTTAAGCATGGGTCTGATTAGTATCCAGCTGTTCTTGAATCTGTTGGCCAAATTAGAGTCTCTGTAAAATAAAGCCATCATCACTGTTCCAACAAAAAGCATTCAGCAAATTAATTCCATGAGACTGGAAGCCCTTGAGGGTTCCTTGGAAAATACAGCCTTTGGAAATGGTGTTGGTACCATGCGGGAGAAGTGAATTAATTGGAATTTTTTTTTCAAAGAAACAGAGCACCAGTGTTGGAAAATATTGGAACAGTGGGCCAGACTGGATTCTGTGCTTTATGAGTGTGGTGGGAGTAACGTTTCTGGATTAAGGAGAGTGTTGGTGTAAAAAAAAAGACTGTGACATTTAAAAGCTAATATGTGCATGATTGCAGAATCAACTGCATCCAGCATGTATCCTGTGGTTAACAGAAATCAAACTGTTGCTGACTAAATAACAAACTAACATTTGAGCTGTTATTGTATAAAAAATGTGGAGCAGACAAAACAAAATCAGAGCACAAGGTCCCGATGGTCAGCATTGCTTAAGATAAAGTGCAACTAAAACAATAAGTTGTGTTTTTTTTTAATTAATGGTTGTTTTTGAAAGAATGCGATTGGAGGTCAATTGTTGCTCGGGGAGTCCAATTGGATAATGCATGTAAACACCCAAAGCTAATGACGAGATAACCGCTGATGTCTGTATGATTAAAGTGTATAAAAACAGCTAGCCACTGCTGCAAATTGAGAAGTTGACTGTGAGCACTGCAGAGTGCTGGCACTTCTCTCAAAGCTTTGTTCAATAAACTGCATGTTGAATCTTTAAGTCTGACTCCGAGTGGTGATTTCCCACAATAAGGGTAAAAACGAATGACTCAATCCAGGGTAATGAGTGCTCAATTTAATCTGTGAAGGACACAGTCAAGCACATCTGAGTCCCCGGAATTTCCCAAGATTATGCAGGTCACTGATTGTAAAACCCCGTCCAACGTGCAAGATTAATTATGAGTACTTATCACATTCGTTGCAACACTTCAAGAAGATGACTAATCATCAATTTCACAAGGGCAAGGACGATAAAATCGTTGACCTAATCAACGGGAATTAAATCCCATTAATTACACAAAACATGTTTGCAGGCACACTAAAGTAGTCTCCAAACTAACCTTTGTACAGATGTCTGTAGTACACGTTCTGCTTCAACAATACTTAATGTTATTAAGTAATATACAATGCTGTTATCTGTCAGCCAACAGATGAAAGTTTGTGCTGCATCCCCACAGACAGACATCGAATTTCTAGTTTACGTTTTGGGACAACCCATTTCTGACACCTTAATGCACGACATCGGACAGACTTTGGACACAGGTGAGGTCCCAAGGACTGGAGGATAGTAAATGTAGTACCGTTGTTTAAAAAGGGTTAGAGGGATAACCCAGGGAACTGTAGGCCGGTGAGCTTGACTTCAGTTATAGGTAAGATAATGGAGAGGATCCTCAGGGACAGGATGTATGAGCATCTGGAGCGCTGCAATCTGATCAGGGATACGCAGCATGGCTTCGTTAAGGGGAGGTCGTGCCTTACGAATCTACTGGAATTTTTTGAAGAGGTGACAAAAACGGTTGATGAAGGACAAACTGTTGATGTCGTCTACATGGATTTCAGTAAGGCGTTTGACAAGGTTCCTCATGGTAGGCTGACAGAAAAGGTGAAGGCGCATGAGATACAGGGCCAGGTATGTAGATGGGTTGAGAACTGGCTTGGGAGGCAGAGACAGCGGGTAGTAGTGGAAGGCTCTTTTTCCACCTGGAGGTCTGTCACTAGTGGTGTGCCACAGGGCTCAGTACTAGGACCTCCTCTATTTGTGGTTTATATAAATGACTTGGAAGAGGGGGTAGGCGGTGTGATCAGCAAATTTGCTGATGACACTAAGATGCTTGGATTGGCGGGTACTGAGGAGCAGTGCCAGTCAATACAACAGGACATAGATAGTCTGGTAGATTGGGCAGATAGATGGCAAATGGAATTTAATCCGGATAAATGCGAGGTGATGCATTTTGGCCAGAATAATGTAGAGGGGAGTTATAGGATAAAAGGTAAAACTATCCGGAGTATAGAGATGCAGAGAGACCCGGGGGTGCAGGTTCACAAGTCTCTGAAGGTGTCAGTACAGGTGGAGAATGTGATAAAGAAAGCGTATGGTATGTTAGCCTTCATAGGAAGGGGTATAGAATACAAGAGTAGGAGTCTGATGTTGCAAGTGTATAGAACATTGGTTAGGCCTCACTTGGAGTACTGCGTCCAATTCTGGTCGCCGTACTACCGGAAGGATGTGGAGTCCCTGGAGAGAGTGCAGAGGAGATTTACCAGGATGCTGCCTGGTATGGAAGGGCTGTCTAACGAGGAAAGATTGAACACACTGGGGTTGTTTTCCCTTGAAAGACGTCGGCTGAGAGGGGATCTATTAGAGTTATATAAGATTATAAGGGGTATAGATAGAGTAAATGGTGGTAAGCTTTTTCTACCATTAGAAATGGATAGAACGAGGGGTCATGGCCTTAGGGTGAGGGGGGCTATGTATAAGACGAATATTAGAGGGCATTTTTTCACACAAAGGGTAGTGGGGGTGTGGAATGCACTACCGAGTAAGGTGGTGGGAGCAGGCATGCTAGGGTTGTTTAAGGGTCTCTTGGACAGCCACATGAGCGGTCTGCAGATAGAGGGATATAGCAGGACTGTCTAAATATCTTATTTGTTTCCACAGGCAATTCAGTCCACCTTGTTGACCAACAAGGGCACGCATTCGGCAGGTCGTGCGAGAGCTGCTCTTGGATGTTGCTTCAGGAATGGCCTAGTGCTTCAAGTCGTTAGTGTATGCTTAAACTGGACCATCTGATGGGCAACATGACAGCTCAGAGACTATCGCTGTTGCTGTGCAGACACATAGATTTGGGCCTGTGTCTGCGGGAGTTTACGCGTTCTCCCCGTGGTTGCGTGGGTTTCCTCCCACATCCCAAAAATGTGCTCTTAGGCTGATTGGGTAACAAATTGTCCCTATTTGGGAATCTTCCACAATAGGCATAGCCTAAAGTCATGGATATGTCATTAAGACGTTAGGACGGCGGCGTGGGCTCGTTGGGCCGAAGGGCCTGTTTCCCGTGCTGTGTTGCTCTTTGTTCTTTGTTCTTTGTTGACTGGCGACAGGGCAATTCCGCTTCCGAGAAAATACGTAAGATACGGACAACTCCTTGAAATTAGAAATATTTCACAACTTGACAGAAAAAATCAAGCAATAGTTGAGCAACACAAATGTGTATCATTAAAGGGAAATGGAGAAAAGAATAAATAAACCCGCAAACTGAAGAAAAGGAATGATGTCTAGACTAACTGTCCAAGAGAAGGAAGAAGCTGAGAGAATGGAATGGGCTATTGGTAGAAGACGGATAGTGTGAGAGGGAGTGAGATATAGGTTAAATTTTACGATATATTTCCCAGCTCTGTATTTTCGTAGAACCCAGGTGTTAACAGATAATTAACGTTGCTATTTCTAAGAATCATCAATGAATTTACGACCAGGAATTTTGTTTGATCAAGGGTCTTACAGCCTGCAACTCTTCTCTCCTTATTATTGCATACCTATGAAAACACAATTGAGCCTCGATTGCTTTGGGGGCGGAAGATGGGAACTCCTCTGTCTCTACCAGTGGAAGCACTGACATTTGGATCCTCCGCAGTGCGCCATTTGTGCATTTTCAACGCAGACTGGCATTATTCGTGACTGCCAGATCATCACTGTTTGTTCAGGACATAACTGCAACTGGTCGCTAGCTGTATACTTCGCCGCCACACAATTATTTAAGAGATGGATATAACAAATTACTGTAATATAGCACTCTTACGGAATCGATACTAATATATATATATATATATTTATATATATATATACACACACTATCCACCTGTTGTTAAGAGAAAACATAAAAGAACATAACAACAAACAAAATGCAAAGGTTAGGAATATAGCAAAAATGTTTAATATTACTTTATTAGAGAAGATGAAGCAAACCAGCAATGGTTTTCTCAGCATTTTGAAGTTAAAAGAACCGCTTGTTGGTTAATTAAGTGTGCAAAACTATAAGTTAAAATAATGGCAGAGTAAGAGTTTAAAAGCTCAACAAGAGGGTCTTCGGTCCTCCGTGACTTTGCCACCTCGCCATTACCTATCTATACAAATGTCCAATTCTATCTAATAACTGTCTTTGGCAAACAACAGAGAAAAAAAAGACTTTGTAATTGTTTTGTTTATTTTTAACGTGAAATTCAGAAATTCATTAATGTACCAAATGCAAAACCTACTCTGCAATGATTTCATTCGCATCTCGCTCTGCTAGCTATCTCTCTGCCTCATTTAGATTTGTGTACATCTTCTTTCTGCACTCTGCCCTGAGGCCATGATACGACAGCCGTTCAAGCTTGAATCTGCTTCATTTATATGCTAACGCAAACATTGTCACACAAATCCAGTGAACCTTAAATATTGTATGTACTAAAATGTACTTTCTGCACAGTTTGAAAAAGCTGTGAACCCACCAGTGACTGAAGGCACAGCAAAGTTTTGCACCTAATCCAAAGTGAAACGCTCTGTTCTAACCTTTGATACAACACTACATTCCTATCTTGAACAATCAGCTTCCTGAACTTCTTGTATCCCTTTCTATTACTTTGCAAACAATGCACAACACAGAGGTGTGTGCGTGTGCGTATGTGTGAGAGAGAGAGAGAGGGGGAGACAATGGCAGGGAGAGAACGGTGGGGTAAGTCCAGAATTATGGGAAACGGTCTTAATAGTTGTGAATCTAAGACTAAGAGGTGGAAAGACTTACTAAGGAAAATGATGGAAATTGTTTGAAATATTCAACTGATAAGAAGTTTAGCTGTTCAGCTGATACAAATATTATGTACTGAAACGGATTCTTTACTTCAATTGTCTTTCAAAATATCCTGTGTGAAGTTAAAGATATGGAATAAATTAGGGAGAATTATATTCAATGTATGTGGAAAATCGAGTGATACAACCAAAGGTATGGTGTTGCTTCTTTCTCTTCTCTTCACTTACTTCTGATAGTACTACCAGGTAGATTATTGTGGTAGATAGAGAAGAGAGGTGTTATAGTTTGCAGAGATACTTGGACAAGTTGCAGAGCTGGGCTGGGAGGTGGCAAATGGAGTTTAATGTGGAAAAGTGTGAGGTAATTCACTTTGGCAGGAATAACAAATGTGTAGAGTATAGGGCTAATGGTAGGACTCTTAATAGTGTTGATGAACAGAGGGATCTTGGTGTATGTGTGCATAGATCCCTGAAAGTTGGCAATCAAGTCGATAAGGTTGTTAAGAAGGCATACGGAGTCTTAGCTTTTATTGGTAGGGGGATTGAATTTCGGAGCCGCAACGTCATGTTGCAACTGTACAAAACTCTAGTGCGGCCGCACTTGGAGTATTGTGTACAGTTCTGGTCCCCGCATTATAAGAAAGATGTGGAGGCATTGGAGAGGGTACAGAGGAGGTTTACCAGGATGTTGCCTGGTATGGAGGCAGGTCTTATGAAGAGAGGCTGAGGGATTTGAGGTTGTTTTCGTTAGAAAGAAGGCGGCTAAGAGGAGACCTTATTGAAACATATAAGATGATTAGAGGTTTAGATAGGTGGACAGTGATAGCCTTTTTCCTAGGATGGAGAAAGCTAGCACGAAGGGACACAGCTTTAAATTAAGGGGTGGTAGTTATAGGACGGATATCAGAGGTAGGTTCTTTACCCAGAGGGTGGTAAGGGTATGGAATGCCCTGCCTGCGTCAGTTGTAGATGCGCGAAGTTTGGTGGCGTTTAAGAGGTTAGTAGATAAGTTTATGGACGAAAAGGGAATGGTTTAGGTTAGAGGGTCATTGCTTTTTCCTAATTGGTCGGCGCAACATCAAAGGCCGAAGGGCCTGTTCTGCGCTGTAATGTTCTATGTTCTACTTCCTACTGAAAATGCTCTGAGCAGATAATTTTCTTATTCTGTCAGTAATTCAATGTAATTTTTAAAATAATCTTGAACTTCAATATTTACTTCAAACATTAGGATATATTGAAGCATGATTTCCAAACTGTTGATTGCATTTTCATATTAGGGCAGATCGTGTCGTAGCCAAAGCATGATGCAAAGCAGAACTACAGGGTGGACTGTGTCGCTGCAGTACCAAGTAGTCACATTCTACGAATATGAAAAGTTTCCCTCTTTTATCTGATATCAAACAATCATACATCCATCGATATCAGCATGTCAATTTCAGTGCTCAGGTTTAGCATTTCTAATGACCACTTACATTTAAACTTAACAATGAGTTTCTGAAAATTTAAATATACCAAATCCACATATGGACACTATGGAAGAATGAAATGAGATGAAATAAATAAATAATACATGATTAAATAAGAAAATAATGATGGAAACGGGAGGTAGATGGAGGAAAGAGCCAAGTTATTGAATAAAATGTTAAGATGCAAGGCTGAAATCCCTAATTGGGATATGAGAGGTGGTGTTTCCATTTACTGGAAGCTGCAACAGACCAAGTTTGGACATGTGAAGGAGAGAATAGGGTGGTGCTTTTTTTTTCTCTAATGGCAAGTGGCACACTTATATTCTGCTCATTGAGGAAGATGGTTAGTGAATATATAACTTGGGACATCTCCATATATCTGTGCTTTCTATTCAACTGTGATAGCAGAAATTGTAATGAGCTTCTTCCTGACATGTAAGCAAACTGAACGCTGTCCTGCAATTCTTTTTGTATTTGTGTTTCTCTTTGAATTTAACTCCATTTCTCTTTGAAATTAACTCCCATTCATTGCTTGGAATACTATGGTCCCCTAGAGATATTGTTTTGGCTTTCAATATTGTTCGTGTATGTTCTCCAGAACTTTAAAAATTAGTCACCTCAATTGATACTTCATTTGCAGGAAGTATTCTGAGAATATTTTGTTTGGGGCAAACTGTGGTATCTGGCTTTAAGCTGTGTTAAACTTATCGAAACGTTGTTAATTTCAGTGTGTGTGAATTCATTATTATTAATATGTTGAACTGTGTTGTGACTGATATCATTCTGCTTTAATCACTTCATGACACTATCATTTTTGTGTTTTTATTTAATTATTTATTTTTCTCTCCCAATTCCCATTTTATTTATTTAAATGCGAGAAAGCCAGTGGTCAGAGAGGCACAAGAAACAAACCTTCTCATCTCATGCCTGTTCCAAAAGACCCTTTGACCTGTATCCCTTATTTCATGTTAATACGCAGCCTTTGTTTTTTTTTTCTGATCGTCTGCTTTTGTTGTTCCTGTTCTGAGATTGGTCATATTTTTGCTATATTTTTTGCTATATTTTAGCTGTAACTAAGTTACTGCTGAGTAACTTTTACACAGTTCAACTGATTAACATCGGTTGGATTGATAAATCCTGCAATTTAAGAGAGAATAAGGAGCTGTTGTGACCCAGTTGTTAGCACTGCTGCTGTACAACACAATTGATTTAAGTTTGATTCTGCCCTTGGATGCCAGTGTGAAGTTCTTTTGTTCTCCCTATTTCTTTCTTTATTTGCGTCATTTCTACACACAGTCGAAAATATGCTGATTATTTGGATTGCCGTGGTAAATGCGCTGGGACAGAGAGGTGGAGCATGGGACAGCCTCAGAAAGATGCAGTGTCTGGGAGTTAGTGCAGACTTGATGGCCCAAATGGCCTCAATATGCTATTTACGGATTATAAGTACCTATCTATAAGTATCTATCTGTAAGTATCTATGGCCAGACAAATACTTCAATGTAGTTCCTATTGGAATATGCATTGACTGAGTCCCTAGTTTGTAGCATGTTTTATCCTAGGTTTTAAACAACGTAAAAAATGGTTATTGTGAGAAGATAACGTGACCTCAGCGGCATACATCATAATATCTATTGATACTTTGAATTCAGTCCATCTAATTAGTGGTTACATTAACCAAGACTTACATACTCATGAAGGAATATCTGATGCGGGTGACGCATGCCTGTTAATGATGATAGTCTGATCCTGAGATGAGATTTGTAGCTCAGGAGTGTCTGATCAATATGGGAGTTCTAATGGCAGGGAGGGGATTCTGTTCAAATGTGGGGCAGGAATGAGTGAGAATGATACCTGATACCAACATTATTATTATTACTATCAAAGGGAGCCTTAACTGGCATATTATCCTGGTTGATTTTGATCATTGTATTGCATCCGTTTCCGAAGTTGAACTTGCTTGTCAAATCAATTTGATGCACGATGATCATGAGGGGGCTCTACTCCCGGAGTGGACGACCAATGTGGAGGGGGTAAAATCCCGACCTTGGTTGTTTTTCCGAGGACGCTTGACGTTCACGGGCCTTCTGAATCTAGAATAAGATCCTCGGGGGTCTTGACATGAGGTTTTTCAATCCGGTTTGAGTGAGAGGTGATTGGACCGATGATCTGATGCTGAGATGATAAATCTTGTTGTGGGTCGGGGGAGGGTTCTAATGCTGGCTAATAGAAAATATTGGTCTTGACAAGGGTGTGACCATGATTGATGATCTTAAGGAGACTTTAAGCAGTGAATGGTAGTTGAATATATGAGGAAGATGTCTAATCTAGTGGTATTGAGAATTGTTGGTCATATCCTCGTATTGTGCCAATTCTGAACGGGAATGATTTCATGAGAAATGATATCTGACAATTGGAAGATGTTTTCTGAAGGATGACGCGTCTTTGAGCGGGATCAAATCGTTAGAGTATAGGTATGCACCTAATAAATAAAGTCTGATTCTGAAAATCGTTCGTCAAGGTCCGAGAGGAGAATCATGTGGCATTTGATCACGGTGTACAGGGATTCGCGGTACCTGATCCTGAATGGCCACCTGATCACCGGGAGCGCGCTATGATCCTGACTAGACCCCGAAGTGTAGATGTAGGCTGTCAACCTAGGGAGCGAATAAACCTGAGAGGATAATGAACCTGGGGTGTTTTCTTATTTTGCGGAGTTTCTGATGAGTGAAGTTTTACGATACTGAAGAGGGAACTGTCTTATTATGAGGAAATTGTGAACCCATCATAGGACATCTGCATCTGATGGAGTGCAAATCGCTATGTCTGTCCTGTCCAATAAAGAAGATTAATCCCAGTAATGGGTGGATGGCTTACGATATGATGCCTGATCCTGTGAATGTAAAATCCCAGGAATTCGAATCTGACGCGGGGAAAGCATTTAAACCTCGAGTGGATTTTATACCATGAAAGTAATCTGATTTGAGGATTGAACAATTTCTGAAAGCTGGATTCTGCCCCATGGATACGTTTGTTCCTGAGGAGACCAGGTCTGCTCGCCTGTTCGAAAACTGGCCAATACTCAACTTAGGGCAGTGCTGACAATCACGTCAGTAGATGGAGACTCTGTTCAGCTGGAGTGTGGAATGTTATTGAGGATGGTTCCATAATTCAACTTTATGGTGCTGATTGTAATGATTACATTCGGTGTTTGTGTATGTGCTTCCGGCTTATGTTGAGATTTTTACCCACAGTGAAACATAGGGAACATTGTCAGGACTAGCCAATTCGTCCAGTAGAACTTGCTCTGCCTTTTAGGAGAGTATGGTCAATCTTACTTTGTTATCCCCGCAATCAAAAGCCAATTCATGTCATTAGTATGTAGAAACATATGTATTTCTGCCTCCGTTTGCCAGTGAAAACAACGCTAGTTTATGCAAACTCTCCTCACATTCAATGCCCTCGTGGCCAGGCAGTATGCTGGTGAATCTTATTTTGTCCTGTATAAATCTTCCTCATAGTTCTGATAGCCTGGTGACTCGAAACGCATGTTGTAATCAAAATGTGGCCAACCAATGGTTTATAAAGCTGCAATGTAATTTCCTAACATTTGTATTCAATGCTTGACCAATGAAGGCAAGATTACCACATGACTTCTTAAACACTTCGGCCATCTTTGTTGCCATGGACGCCCAGATGCGTCAGTGTGTTAATGTCCCGAAAGTTTCTGGCATTTCCACTTGAATTGACTACTAAATTTGATCCACCAGAGTACACCACCGCATATTTATTCGGATTAAACTCCATCTAAGTTAAGTAAGTTTATTTATTTGTCAAAAGTTATCATGAAAATATGGTAGTCGACGCATGCTGGTGCCAGTTCGGGTACACAATGGGATAATAGGCATAGCCAACTGATCTAACCAGCGCATCTTTGGACTGTGGGAGGACACTGGAACACCCCGAGGAAACGTACGCTGACATGGAGAGAATGTGTATATTCCACACAGATGGTGACCCAAGCCCGGAATTGAATCCGGGTCCTTGGCTTTATAAGGCAATAGTGCTAACCACTGTGCCACTATGCCACCCTCTGCTACTTCTGAGCCCAACTCTCCAATCGATTTATATACTCATGTATCCATTGTCAAACACTGCACTCTCGGCACCTCAGTCAACCTCCTGTTATCCAAAAACGTACTAATCATATAACCCACACTTTCATCCAGTGCAAGGCATCTATACCTGATCGAGTATAATTTTGCAGAACACCATGAGCTATAGTTCCATCTTGTGAAAAAAAGAACAGCTTACCAGCATTACTCATTGTTCCCACAGCAAAGCCAGTTTTACATCCATCCAACCAACCCACACTGAATCCCATGCAATTATTGTTCTTTGTACCTATCTATAATGTGGGACCTATTTCAACACTTTACGAAAGTCCATATCCACTAAATCCATTGTTCTTCACTCCACAAATATCATTGTCACCTCTGCAAAAGCTCAATCAAGTTGGTGAGATATGACATTCATGTTAAAAATGCTGTCTATCACTAAGTTATCCTCTTTATTCTAATTGTGTTTATATTCTGTCCTTCAATTTTTTTTCCAAATGCTTCTCCACCATTGATGTCAAACTTACCAGCCTATGATTTTTGGCACCATCACTCTCTCCATTCTGACAGACAGTTTACAATTATTACATTGTATTCCTTCTCCCATCAGCTCGCACATTGGTTTAGGCAACGTCCCTATCATTTGGAAATGTACTTCCATGCTCCTTATCTACTCAGAAAAAAAATGAAAATCCAAGTTATCTATGTGAAGCATAAACAGCTATGGCCTAACGATTAACCTTTCTGATACATCAGCACTATTTGCCTACAATGCTGAGACTAACCCTTTTATTTCTACAACTTTTTTTTAAATGCTGAAAACCATTTATCACTACATAATAATGTATTTTCGTCAATCCTGCATACTTTACATCTGTTCCTGCTTGGCTGTATGTAAGTTTATTGAATGTCTTCCACAAATCAAAATACATGAGATACATTGGATTTCCTTTATAATTGATACAAATAGCTTTCCCAAAGATATCACCAGTGTGTCAAACATTATTGTTCGTTCTTATATCCACGTTGACTGTACTCAATATAGTCATTAATTTCCCAGCAGCCGTATACCACTTACTTCATGACAAACTCTAACATTTTCTCTATGGAAGTCAAATTTGCAGGTTAACAGTGTTCTGTTTTCATCGTTGATTCATTCCTCACCAGTAAGACAACGTTTCACAATTTCTAGTCTGCAGTTTTGATACCTAATTGCATTACCCCTTCTCCTGCATTTTGTTAAGGTAGTGGAATGTCCTCTGTATCTGTGTCAGGTTTGGAGCCAATGTGATCTTTATGCTTCTTTACATTAAACTTTAATTATCTTACAACTAATGTACTAGTAATTCTGATCCTGTCTTTGGGGAAGTGTGGACTCTCTATCTGCACCACATGCTACCTGGTAGCATGACAATGGCGGACCTACTGCTCATTATCGCAGACGTCATTTTGAGCCACATTGTTATATACTATTTTCCTTTGAGCTTTCTCAACATTACTTCTGTGTGTAGTGTTAAGGGTATCCTGATGAGTACAGGAGAGATAGTTCTGTCTGGTTCACCATCATTTTCTCCTTTGATCGATTTGTGGCCATTTGTTGCCAGAAGCTGAGAATGAAATATTGCACTGGAAAAACTGGCTGTTCTTTCAGGAACAAGTGGCATCCTGCTTTGTGCAAAAACATCCCGTGATACTTTACATTTGCACCTTATGTGATCATAAACAATGTCACATAAGGCTCTGTTATACAAAAGTAATCATTTTGATTGAGCCAGGATGGTGAGGATTTCAATGGTTTGAAAGGGTTTTAACACTGTTGCTCCCATTCATTTTAATTCCGTTCATCAACACTCTGACAGTCAGACACATCTTGGCAGCCAGCAAAGGTCGCAAGAGACTGAGGAGTCAGAATAATGGAAAGAATCACAATGATCCAGAAATGGAGAGCTGAAGGAAGTTTATGATTTTACTCTTCAGCATATCTGGCAGCTTTATACTTTTATGGTCAATGAAGGTCATATTTTTCTTGTATAAAAGTATTAGAGCAATTGTTTATTTAACTGAATCTGAGACGATATGTCAGTGTGGGGATGGATGCTGCGGAATTTAAATTGTTGCACAAACATTTTTATTTATGGGGTGACACAGTCCAAGTTTAGACAGCAGATTAAGAAAGTGGTGAAATATCCAGTGACATCAATTGTTCAATTGATCGATAAACAATAAGCAAAAATAAAAGTGAGTTATTTTGGGACATAAATCAAATGTTCATCTACAAACACATAATGCACTGCAACTGCCACGGTATGCTTCTGTCTCTAATTGGCATTTTATACAGCAGCCAGTGACCATCGTTTTTTTTTATCTACATTTCATACTTGACAATCATTTAATCTTCTCATCTTGTGTGGCTATCTTCCATCATTTCTGCACAGAAGGACAAGTCGATCTTAGTCTGAACGAGCCTTAAAATTATACCATTTATTTGGTACTTTTTTTTTAGTTTTAAATGATTTTGCAAAGAGGGGGTCATCTCCGTGGAATATTGATTGAATTTTTTGAAGAACAAATGAAGATGATTGAAGAGGGTAGGGCAGTGAATGTTGTCTACATGGACTTCAATAAGGCCTTTGACAAAGTCCCTCATGGCAGATTTGTGCAGAAGGGGAAGTCACATAGGATGAGAGGTGAGCTAGCAAGGTGAACAAAAAACTGGTTTGATCAAAGAAGACAGAGATACTAGTGAATCGTGTGTTTCTGAATGAAGGGCTGTGACAAGTGGTGTTCCTCAAGGATCAGTGCTGGGACCTTTGCTGTTTGTAATATATATAAATGATTTGGAGAAAAATATAACTAGCTTAATTAGTAAGTTTGCCAATGACAAATGGTTAGTAGATTTGCAGATAGTGATGAGAACTATCAGAGGATTCAGCAAGAAATAGATTTGTTTGTAGACTTGGGGGAGAAATGGTGGATGGAGTTTAATCCGGACAAATGTGAGTAATGTATTTTGGAATGTCTAATATGTCTACAGAATATGACAGGACCCTTAAGAGAAGTGATAGGCAAAGCGATCTGGGTTTGCAGGTGCACAGGTCCCTGAAATTGGCAATGCAGGTTCAGAAGGTAGTCAAGAAGGCTTTCAGCATGCTTGCCTTCATCGGCTAATGCATTGAGTTTAAAACTTGGCAAATCATGTTGCATCTTTTACGAGCCTTAGTTAGGCCGCTCTTGGATGAAAGTATTCAATTCTGGTCGCCGCACTACCAGAAGAATGTGCAGGCTTTGGAGAGGGTCCAGAAAAGATTTTATGCAGAAAAAAAAATCGAGAATGATGTTTGGTATGGAGGACATTAGCTATGAGCAGAAACATGGTTTATTCTTACTGGAACAATGCAAGTTGAGGGGCAGTGTGATAGAAGTCTACAAGGCAGAATGGATAATCCAAAGATTTTTTTTTTTTCCCAGCGTGTAAGAGTCAATTACTTCGGGGCACAAGTTAAAGGTGTGAGGGGTAAGGTTTAAAAGAGGCAGGTTTTTTACATAGAGTTTGGTGAGTGCCCGGAACTTGTTGCCGGGGAAAAGTTGGAAGTAGATACGTGAATGACTTTTAAGGAGCATTTTGACAAAAACATGAATAAGATGGGAATAGAGTGATATAGTCCTCAGAAGGGTAGAGGATTTTAGTTAAGTGGGACAGCATGGTTGGTACAGGTTTGGAGGGCTGAAAGGCCTGTTCCTGTGTTGTAATAGCTTTTGATCTTTCTTTCTTTGTTCTTTGTTTTTTTTTTGTTTTAAATAATTCGCTTCCCAGTTCTCTGCGTTGAAATTTATCTTGCACCTGTAAACTGGTTCCATCTATTTGCACGTGTCTGAAGACTGAAACTGTCATCATCATGGTCCACAACACAGTCTGGTTTCTGTTGCTTATCATGTTCCAATTAGAATTACAAGTATCTTTTTGTCTAAGAACACACAGGTCCAGAACGAACTTAGCATGTGGCTGTATACGCTGTACATGTGTTTCCATGCCCATTTCATAATACACGGTAACCATATCCCTATGTGCATAGACTATCAAACTCTCCTTATTAAGCTCTAAACTTAAACTTTCGAGATAATTCATTCTGATCTAACATTGGCTGTCATGGGACATAATCTCTCAGCAAATTTCTCACCCTCTGTACGAGATACATTTCATTCAGATGGTCCATTCCTTCGAAGTCAGACTCTCATCATAGTCGTTTCATCCCAGGCACCAGCTAAATGAACCATTGCTGCATCATCTCAAAGGTATGGAAATAGTCCGTTCAAGAGAAAGACAACATTGCATGCACACCTGATCTTTTGCTCTTATGAAGTTGACTGATAACTGGAGATTTGGAGCTAATGATTTTTATACGCTCAAAAACACATTTTTGAAAAGAGTTTGGACTCAGATTTGGCCAGTTATCAGATTTTCATAAGTTGTACATGTTTTGCCGTTCACTAGATAAATTTATTCCTGGTGGATGGCCTGCTGAATTTTGAAATTAGATGATTGTCTTATCTTGACAGTCTGCACGTGTGGTCTTCCAGGGAAGAGAAAAAGAATGTGAGGCCATTAACGTGTTCCGCGCCACATCAGTCAGATGGCCACTTTACCGAAACCCGGAAATGGCAGCGATCCGATTTTCACCCAACTTTATCACCCATTTCCTCTTTAAAGCTGTGTTTGCCGATTTGGAATCGCGCCAAAATGAATCTGCTGAATAAAAATCTGAATCGGCTAATTCAGTTGCTGAAGAGCGAGATTAGAGCTTCCAACTGCTCTCTTACTCAGGTCAGTGATTGTTGGAGGGGGCATGGGGGGGCCGGTGGGTAAGAGGGACGAGGGAGGCGGGTCATATTCTCTGGTTGGGAGAGGGGGTAGGGAGGATAGTGAGGACAGTTCATTCTCGGGGTGGGGAAAGGAGAGAGACCAGATCGTTGTCTGCCTAGGCGGGGAGGAGAAGTGGGTGGGTCAGATGGATCTCTTAGAAATCACAGAATCATACAGTACAGAAAGAGGCCCATCGAATCTGCACCGATCATAGTTCCATCCAGGCCCTACCCTCATATCCTTACAGACTTTGCCCGCTAATCTTTCTAACCTACACATCTCAGGACACTAAGGGTCAATTTTAGCATAGCCAAACAATCTAACCCGCATATCTTTGGATTGTGGGAGGAAACCGGAGCACCCGCAGGAAACCCACGCGGACACGAGGAGAATGTGCAAACCACACAGACAGTGATTACACGAGCCTGGAATGGAACCCAGGTCTCTGGAGCTGTGAAGCAGCAGTGCTAACTGCTGACATACCTGATTCCCAGGAAATTCCAAGGTGAGCATTCTGCAGCTCACCGACAGTAGCTCCGCCCAAATTAAAGAATGATTACGAGTAACTTCATCACGTTGATTGTAATACTTCAAGAAGATGACAAATCATCATCTTGTCAAGGGCAAGGACAATAAAAGAGGTGGGCTAACCAACTGGGGTCAGATGCCATTAATTACACCAAACTTGTTTGTAAAATAGTTTCCAAATTGGCACTGGTACAGATGTCTGTGTATGCAATCTGCTTCTACAGTATTTCAAGTTATTAAGTAATATACAATGATATTATGTCAGTCAATAGATGAAAGTTTGTGCTGCATTCCTGAAGACAGACATCGAATTTCTCGTTTATGTTTTGGGACAACTCATTTCACATACCTTGATGAACAGCTTCAGACAGACTGCCGACTGGTGACAGGGCAGTTGCTCTTCGAAGAAAAATGCATAGCACACCGACAATTGCTTGAAAGTAGAAACATTTCACTACTCGGCAAAAAACCTCAGGCAACAGTTGAGCAACAGTAAGGTATATGGGCGGCACGGTAGCACAGTGGTTAACATTGCTGCTTCACAGCTCTTGGACCCTGGATTCGATTCACGACTCGGGTCAATGCCTGTGTGGAGTTTGCACATTTTCCTTGTGTCTGCGTGGGTTTCCTCCGTGTGCTCCGGTTTCCTCCCACAATCCATTGATGTGCTGCTGAGGTTGATTGGCTATGCTAAAAAAAAAGTGCACTAGGACGCTTAGTTAGAGGGATTAGCGGGTAAAATATGTGGGGATATGGGAATAGGGATTGTGGTCGGTGCAGACTCGATGGGCCGAAGGGCCTCTTTCTCATTATATGGTTCTATGATTTCTATATATATAATTAGAGGGAAATGGGAAAAAAAGAATTAATAAACCCGGACGCAGACATAGGGAACGAGAGAAAATATATTGCAAGAAAATATGTCTGTACAAGAGAAGAAAGAAGCTGAGAAAACGGGAAATAAGAAGGGGTGAGAGAGACAGATTGTATTTTACAGTATATTTCCCAGCTCCGTAGAAGCTGGATTTCTGCTCGGCCGATGAATTATTAACGATAATTAACGTTCATGTTTCCAGAAATCATCAATGAGTTAGCAACCAGGAATTCTGTTTTAGTGCTGCTAAGGGATGCACGCTGGTCTCTCAGCCTGACAGGAAAGTCTACAACTCTTCTTCTCTCTTTGTTATTGTGGTTGTCAGATATTTTCCAAAGAGGGAATTTCAATAATTACACATTGGAGGTAATTGGCAGATGAACTGGATGGAAATATAGAATATTTATTGTGGACACAGCTTTGTCATGTGATCTAGGTTATGTAGCTTGAAATTAAAATGACATCAGATAGACAGTACTTTTACAGCTGAAGAATTGTTGAAATTATGAATGTTAAAATAATAACATAATTATTGAGGAGGAATTTAAATTATGTAGTTTTCTCGTGCAGGTAAAGATGCAGCGCGGCCATTATCGGCCTCATTGCCTCCTCTAGCTGAACATTGCTCCAAATGCAGTAATTATGTTTTACCAGTTAAACCATTGCATAGATTTGTCGCTCTTTGAACAACGAAATGAATGTTTTGGTAGATGGCAACTAGATACCATTCAATACTCATCATCTGCTGGTGATTATTAACTGTGGAATAATGGACCATTATCCAGCAATCTTTTCGTGAACATAAGGAGCAGAAGAGAATATATGAAAGGCACTTCTTTTTGTTCTTGTGTGCCTGGCGTTTGCACGGACTCTCACTGACGATAACAACCACTAAACAGAAGAGTCCATCTATTGTCGAGCAATGTTTATTGCGCCAAGCGAAATGCATTGATCTACTCCAACCTGTATATTCGTTTCATTGCTCGGTGACTGCTATGAACTTAACTCGATCAATTTGCTGTAATCATTGGAATGCCCAGTAAAATGAAAAAACAAAACAAAAAAAACTTCAGACTTTTAAGATTAAACACAAAATATATGTTCCCTCATGTTTCACAGTTCTAACAACTTTCATCCAAGCATATATCCCTTATCGACATGGTATTGCATCATTTACATGCTGACTCTCGTCATGTACTCCATGAAATGTCTACTATATTTTCAACACTCTCGCCAAACCATGGATCCTCCTCACCAGTATGTGATGTGCTCAGATCCATCAACACTGCGAGATAACTGCGACTTTAAATACAACTGCACGGCACATTCCCTAGTTATAATCCACCAAGTTTTGGTCTTCATTCCTTCAGTTGTTTTGAACATAATCCGCTGAATTCCTGCCCTCTGCTTATTTGGCTCAGTGCATCCATTTCACTGTAGTCCTGTTTGGCACCCATGGATTTGTCTATTGAACTGTTGGCGAGACACATTTCAATTTTATTTTCCTTGTGCTGAGGCCCTGCATTCCTTATTATTTTGTTACACGGTGCAAGAAGTATTGTGTGGAACTGAACTGTGGTCTGTCTGATAAACCACATTTGAATCAAAGTGCAAGTTCGGATATCCACATTCTGCACTTAGAACATTCTTGTAACATTATGTGACCAGACTGAGATATATTTGAATCTTTATTTCTCCCTGAAAGGTTCAAACATGGGATGTGAATGGGTTGGATTGGAATATGCACTATGCGACTGGAATCAAGATCAGAACGATTTTATTGATAAATGCCCAGCTCTGTTTAACTGCTATATGTCAGAGCCATATGGGAATCTGATGAAGCTCAATGTATGTTGTGCTATACAGATTGTGCTACACCTGGGAGCTCAAAGAACAGCTAAACCATTGATACATCAATCATGTGAATGGATCTATGTTTTTCATTTGTCATTTATTATTCGTTTAACTTTGTTGCCATATTGGCATGGGAGGTAATGTGGCTGAAGAACATGGTAGTGCCATATTGACATCTTGCAGTACCGGGATACCCATCATCACAGAACTCCCAACTCGCATTCATTGAATGAGGGCCAGACAGAGACACGTGGACATAATACCGTGAGAGGATCGCTACCTTCGCTTCATAATCCACTAGACCGGGCTAACCCCAACTGTTTTTGCTAACACTAATGCCAACATTATATATTTATGATATATATTCTATATCATAAATATAGAATAAAGAACTCATTTGTTCCTTCAATGAGGCATAACAGTTTTTTTCATATTTCATGAGGTTGATAATAAAGTTGACAATCATCTTAAAATCCATCTGGCTCCCTCATGTCATTTACGGGACAAAGTATCTCTGAATTACTTGCTATAAATTGTCAAGCTTTACCAATGGTTTGCAGGAAATTCAGAATAGTTTAGCACCACCTTTATTTTTCAGGCTAATGCTGGGAGAGCAGTACTTCAAAGATCTCTGACGAAGACTCTGATGTTCTGCTGCCGTATGGGAATAAAATATCCCCCTTTGCCCAGGTATGCAATGTGGTGTGTCTCTAGTGTAACCTATATGGTGTTCTTTGTTACAATTCGCTGTAACATTAAAATTTAAAGCGTTTCTTTTGTTTCACCAATTGAATGTCCATGCATTACTCAGATGATATCTCTTCCACACCGCTTTGAAGCTCTCGAGATAACATTCCCCTTGTTTCTATAGCATTGAACGGGAAATTGTGGTAGTTAACATCATGATTTCTTCCAATTGCCCCAATATTCCAGATTCCATGTTACACCCTGCTCAGTATTAACATGCAATAATGGATTCTCTAAGTATAATACCGATTAACGATTTGCTCTCCAGTATATATCCAGAATGCATATAGGGGTTAAATCCCTGAGCTGGCATCCAGTCAGCCTGTAGCTTGTATGTCTTCTGAGGTTTAACAGTTCTTCGCTTGTAACAAGACCTCAGGTTCATTACTTATTCAACCCAATGTGTATGTGTATTCCTTCAGTTTAATACTATTATTAATTTGCCTTGTACACCATGGTTTGGGGACAGTTCGCTTATCAATCTTGCATCAAACAGGAATTTTGAGTTATTCGTCATCAATGAGGCCTCGACACCGTTAGTCATTTTGAGGCTGGTTGTGACATGTCTGAAGATGACCGATCAGGCCAATTCGGGCGTAGAATGTCCTGGCACACATTGGATAGACTTGTGTAGACATTGTAGTTGTTGTTCTGGTGGCTCTGGACTTAAGTTGTGCTTCAACAAAAGACCTTGCTTCATGAGCTTGACAGCCTTTGCAAATGAGGCAGCGGCAGGTCGGGTGGTTTTGTGCCAGCGTTTCCCAGGTGCTGGTATCAATGTCAAGCGACTTCAAGGAGGCTTTGAGTGTGTCTTTGAAACGTGTCTTCTGCCCTCCATGTGAGCGTCTTCCAGCAGGGATTTCCCTAAAAAGGAACTGCTTGCCTATGCACTCGCCTGACATACGGATGACGTCACCTGTCCACCAGGTTTGCGCTGTCATCAGCAGTGTGTGGACTGATTGTAGACTTGCTCGAGAGAGAACTTCAGTGTCCGATACTTTGTCTTGCCATCGGTAATATTCTACGAAGACAAGTCATGTGGAAATGATTGAGCTGGCTTACATGCATTCGATACACACTCCACGTTTCACAGATATACGGGAGGGTAGTAAGTAACGCAGCGCAGTAGACCTTCAGTTTTGCTGCTGGGCTGATTCCTCCACGTTCCCATACAATGGAGCGCAGTACACCAAAGGCAGAATTGCCTTTGCTATTCTGCAGTTAATTTCTGCATCAATACTCACTGCTTGAGAGAGGGCGCTGTCAAGATAAGTGAACTAGTTAACTGCTGTAGTTTCTGCCTTTGATTGTGACTGTGCTTTCTATGTATAGTGTATGAGGAGCAGGCTGGTGCATGACTTCGGTCTTTTTAATGTTGATGGTGAGTCCAAAGTTGTCACAAGCCGTGGAAAATTTGTCCATACTGACTTGCATCTCTGGCTCTGAACCAGCATACAAGGCGCAGTCATCAGCAAAGAGGAAATCTCTCAGAACAGTCTCTTCACTTTGGTAATAGCTTGAAGTCTCCTCAGGTTGAAAAGCTTCCCATGCACTCTGTACTTGAGGCTGATTCCAGTAACATTGTCCTGAAAGGGATCATTCAGCAAAGCAGTAAACATCATGCTGAACAGTGCGGCTGTGAGCACACAGCTCTGTTTGACGCCATTGGTGACTAGGAATGCCTCAGATGATTCTTCATCATCCAGTATTCTGACCATCATGCCATCATGGAATTGGCGTACCATCTGAATAAACGAGGGGAGGGAGTGGGCAGCCGAATTTTGACATGATCCTCCACAGGCCTGTCGGCTTACCATATTGAAAGCTTTCGCGAGGTCAACAAAGGTTGTGTAGAGCTCGCGATTCTGCTCCTGACACTTCTCCTGAAGTTGACGCGCAGCAAAAATCATGTCAGTAGTCCCATGACTGGCCAGACTGTGGAAGCCATACCGTGACTCTGGAAGCAGGTCCAGCTCCAGATGCGTGACCAGACGATTTAGCAGGACTCTTGCGAGTGTTTTTCCTGTGATGGAGAGCAGTGAGATTCCTCATGATTGTCGCATACTTGCAGATTGACTTTTCTCTTGTAAAGGTGTGCAATGGAAGCATCTTTAAGTTCTTGAGGAATGGATCCTTGCTTCCAAAAAGACTGGAACAACTCCGTGAGCTTCTTGTTAAGTGCAGGACCAGCAGCTTTATAGATCTCTGCGAGTATGGCATCTGTCCCTGGGTATCACTAATTTCCCTTGTAAACCATGGTTTGGGGACAGTTCAATTATCAATCTTGCATCAAACTGGAATATATAGCACGTGGAGTTCGCGTATTTGTTCGTTCAATGCTTGTCATTGCCTATTCACTGTCTTTCCTTTCAATAATGTTTCCCTTCCATCGAGGCCAATTCACGCCTCATACCATCACAGCTAGCTTCATTGAGATTCAAGAACATCATCTCAGAATCAATAACATTATTATCGACCTTCAAAAATCATTCTGTCATATTATATTCATCCGCAAGAGTTCTCTCGCAACTAGGTAGCCATCTAATAATTTTCATTATATATTACCCCGTCCAAGATGGCATATTCTCTTGTTGGCTCCTCAAGGTACTATCCCAGAATACTCTCTCGTAAATCTGCAGAAATTTCTCCTCTATTCTTGTGTCCAACTTGACTTCCTTTATCTACGTGCAGATTAAAGCTGCACACAATCAGGGTGTCTTCTCTGATGCTCTTCCCAAAATCAACACCACTGTTTGATGGTTTGCATACAACGTTGACAAATGTTTTGACCCATTCTGTTTCTTAATTCGATGCACGCAGATTTCAAATCATCTATGCTATTATTTTCCCTCGATATTTTAGCAACACCTCACTTAATCACGATGCAATCCAATCAACTTTGCCTTTCTGTTTGTGTTTCCGAAGCACTGAATATTCCTCAGTGTTTTAGTTCTTAACCATCGTCAAATTGGAGCTAATTGTCCACAAACCCAAATGTATCATAGTCCAATCTGCACAACTGATTCATCAAATCTGGTTTGAATGTTCCAAACACTGACATACAAGACTGTAGGTTGAACTCTTTTAACTTTATTGTTCATTTCTTTTTATTTTAACTCTGGTCTAATCAGACACGAGCCCTTGATTTCTCAGCCTACCAATTTTCTGATTCTCCGTACAGTTGTTTCCTCCTTTTCTTAAGTTCCCATGCTCTGAATCCATGAAAAGATTTTCATCCACTTGCCATATAATTTAATCCTCCTCCTGCACGCCAAACCACTCCAGCAAGTATGCCCCCAAGTGTATCAGAACTGATCCATCCTATCTATACACCATCCAGCACGTACAGGTACAATCAACTCCAGTACCGGTTCCAATGCACAAGGATAATCATATGTTCCACTGATACCGTATTTACTGTCCTGTATTAATCCTATGATCACAAACATAGACGATTTGGAGGAAGGGGCTGAGGGTAGGGTAACAAAATTTGCTAATGACACAAAGATGAGTGGAAAAGCGAATTGTGTGGAGGACACGGAAAGTCTGCGGAGAGATCTGGATAGGCTAAGTGGGCGAGGACCTGGCGGATGGAGTGTGACATTGACAAATGTGAGGTCATCCACTTTGGAATAAAAAAGAATAGTAAGATGGAATATTATTTAAATGGTGAAAAATAACAGTATGTTACTGTGCAGAGGGACCTGGTGTCCTTGTGCACAAATCGCAAAAACTCAGTCTGCAGGTGCCATCAAGAAGGCGAATGGAGAGTTGGCCTTTATCGCGAGAGGGATAAAGTGTAAAAGCAGGGAGGCAGTGTACAAGGCACTGGTGAGGTCGCAACTGGAGTACTGTGTGCAGTTTTGGTCCCCTTATTTGCGAAAGGATATATTGGCCTTGGAGGGAGGAGAGAAAAGGTTCAACAGGCTGATACCAGAGATGAGGAGATTAGCTTGTAAGGAAAGTTTAAATAGACTGGGCTTGTATTTGTTGGAGTTTAGAAGGCTGAGGGGGGATCTTATAGAGACTTACAAGATAATGAAGGGGCTAGATAGGGTGGAGGTAGAGAGATTTTTTTCCACTTAGAAAGGAAAACAGAACTAGAGGGCATAACCTTGAAATAAGGGGAGGGAAGGGGGGGCTTTTAGAACAGAATTGAGGAGCAATTTCTTCACAGAGGGTGGTGAATCTCTGGAATTCTGTGTCCATTAAAGTAATAGGAGCTACCTCATTGAATATGTTTAAGTCAAGGGTAGATACGTTTCTGATAGACAAAGGAATTAAGGGTTAGGGGGAGCAGTCGGGAAAGTGGAACTGATCCACTTCAGATCGGCCATAATCTTATTGAATGGCGGGGCAGGCCTACTGCTCCTATTTCTTATGTTCTATGTATCCTGCTGTCTCTACTCTAGCGAGACTATGGCACTGTTAGTAATCCTGAGATAACTACCTTTTATATCACTTTCCAGTTTGCTTCCTAGCTCAATAAGTTCTGCTTTTAGAACAGCATTCCATTCTACGTAGTTTGCGCCGACATGTATTACGATGATTGGTCGTTTAGTCTTCTCCTTTAGCATGTTCTGCAGCCGCTTTGAGATATCCATAATCACAGTGCCAGAGAGTTAGTAAATTATGTTTGGCTCTCGTTTGCGGCCACATAAAACTCTACTACCCCACTTAGAATTGAATCTTCGATAAAAATTGCACATAAACATTCGGATATTATGTATGACAACAATAGTTTACCTGCAATCCTGCCTTTGTTGGAAGCTGAATATTTTGTTTCAGCAGATGAAAAATCTCGACCTCTGCACCTTTATTAAAATACATTTGCCGAACGACTGTAATACGGGATCATTAAGATTAATGCACAATTCATAACTTCTCCGGCTAGGGAATTTTCGAGCAGATGAATTAGCAAAAAGGCTGCTCCGGGGGGCGAATTATGGCAACTTACGGTGAGTGAACAGATAATTGTTATTACAGTTAGTCGGGTTAACTTTTAATAATGATCAGTGAAGAACAGTGCGAATGATTTAAAGCAGTTACAGGATGGAACATATCCTGCTTCATAAGATAAGTTATAAATACAAGCAAGGCGTTTTGTTAAAGCTGGAGATTATAGAACATGGAACATAGAACATAAACATTACAGCACAGAACAGGCCCTTCGGCCTTCGATGTTGCGCCGACCAATATAAAAAGCAATGCCCCTCCAAACTAAACCATTCCCTTCTCTTCCATATACTTATCAACTAACCTCTTAAACGCCACCAAACTTGGCGCATCTACAACTGCTGCAGGCAGGGCATTCCACTCCCGAACCACCCTTTGGTAAAGAACCTACCTCTGATATCCGTCCTATAACTATCACCCCTTAATTTAAAGCTGTGTCCCCTCGTGCTAGCTTTCTCCATCCTAGGAAAAAGGCTATCACTGTCCACCCTATCTAAACCTCTAATCATCTTATATGTTTCAATAAGGTCTCCTCTTAGCCGCCTCCTTTCTAACGAAAACAACCTCAAATCCCTCAGCCTCTCTTCATAAGACCTGCCCTCCATACCAGGCAACATCCTGGTAAACCTCCTCTGTACCCTCTCCAATGCCTCCACATCTTTCTTATAATGCGGGGACCAGAACTGCACACAATACTCCAAGTGCGGCCGCACTAGAGTTTTGTACAGTTGCAACATGACGTTGCGGCTCCGAAATTCAATCCCCCTACCAATAAAAGCTAAGACTCCATATGCCTTCTTAACAACCTTCTCGACTTGACTGCCTACTTTCAGGGATCTATGCACATACACACCAAGATCCCTCTGTTCATCAACACTACTAAGAATCCTACCATTAGCCCTATACTCTACACATTTATTATTCCTGCCAAAGTGCATTACCTCACACTTTCCACATTAAACTCCATTTGCCACCTCTCGGCCCAGCTCTGCAACTTGTCCAAGTCTCTCTGCAAACTATAACACCCATCTTCACTATCTACCACTCCACCGACTTTAGTGTCATCTGCAAATTTACTAATCCATCCTTCAATACCCTCATCCAGATCATTTATAAAAATTACAAACAGCAGGGGCCCCAAAACAGACCCCTGAGGTACACCACTTGTCACCGAACTCCACGATGAATATCTCCCATCAACCACCACCCTCTGTCTTCTATCTGCTAGCCAATTCCTAACCCAATTAGCTAAATCACCCTCTATCCCATACATCTGCATTTTCTGCAGAAGTCTTCCATGGGCCACCTTATCAAACGCCTTACTAAAGTCCATATATACCACATCAACCGCCTTACCCCCATCCACCTCTTTAGTCACTTTTTCAAAAAACTCAATGAGGTTAGTAAGGCACGACCTACCCTTCACAAAACCATGCTGACTATCCCCAATCAATTCATTTCTCTCTAAATAACTATAAATCCTATCCCTAATAATTCTCTCCAATACTTTGCCCACAACAGAAGTAAGACTCACTGGCCTATAATTCCCTGGAAGGTCTCTCTTCCCCTTCTTGAACAATGGGACCACATTCGCTATCCTCCAGTCCTCCGGAACCACACCCGTAACCAACGACGACCTGAAGATCAGAGCCAGAGGCTCTGCAATCTCCTCTCTTGCCTCCCAGAGAATCCTAGGGTAAATCCCGTCCGGCCCAGGGGACTTATCCAACTTCAAACCCTCGAGAATATCTAGCACATCCTCCCTATCTACTTCAATACTTTCCAGTTTGCTACCCTGTACCTCAGTGTTCTCCATAACTACATTTACATCACCCTGCGTGAATACCGAAGAGAAATATTTATTCAGTGCCTCTCCAATCTCTTCAGGCTCCACGCACAACTTCCCACTGCTGTCTATGACTGGCCCTAATCTTGCCCTAACCAATCTTCTATTCTTAACATATCTAAAGAAAGCTTTAGGATTCTCCTTAATCCTATCAGCCAAAGTCTTCTCGTGTCCCCTCTTAGCTCTCCTCAATTCACTCTTTAGCTCCCTCCTGGCTAATCTATAGCTATCCATTGCACTAACTGAGCCTTCAAGCCTCATCCTGACATAAGCCTCCTTTTTCCTTTTAACCAGCAAATCAACTTTTTTGTACACCAAGGTTCTCTTACTCGACCATTTCCTCCTTGCCTGACAGGGACATACTTATCAAGGACTCGCAGCAGCTGCTCCTTGAATAAGCTCCACATTCCAGATGTTCCCAGTCCCTGTAGTTTCCTAGTCCAATCTATGCACCCTAATTCTCTCCTGATGGCCTCATAATTACCCTTCCCCCAGCTATAACTACTGCCCCCAGCTTCATGCCTATCCCTATCCATCACTAAGGTGAACGTAACCGAATTGTGGTCACAATTATGTCGTATCAATCCCATATCCTAACCAAGTCATTGACAAATGCCACAAGGTCAAGGTCGTCAGAGAGCAGAAACAGCTGCTGGACGTATTAAAGGATTATTCTGGTGGTGGAATATGAAAAAGGATGCAAAGCATTACGTAAAAAGCTGCTTAATATGTTTCCACAACAATCGAGACAGGTTTGAAACTAAAGAGGAATTGATGGGAAATAGACCAATTGAAGGACATGCACTAATTTACAAATAGATGTTGATCCTTTATCATCATGCTAGAGAGGATACAGATGCATCCTTGTAATAATTGTTTTCTTTTTAATCGGTTGAAGCATTCCCTACTTGAATTTATACAGCTAATGTGAAAGCTAATATTCTGATCCAAAAAAATGTTTGCTGAGTGGGGAAATCTATGCTGTATCGAACCGGACGAAAGTACACATTTTACAGTCCAAATAATGAAACATGTCCTGAAATTATTTGGGATTAATTAAAAGTTGCATATTGTTTATCACTGTCAATCATGTGGGATAATTGAAAGGATGAATCATACTTTAACGTCTTTAGCGCAAAATATTCTGTAGGAAATTAATTCCATTTAGTCTCCGTTTGGATTATAATGTGAAATCACGAATTCTGCAAATATAGGAAGATATCATGTTAAACAGATGAAAGGCTTTCGTATTCAGAACAGTCAGCAATAACATGTCATTTTAGAATATGTGATCCGTATGATGTTCATGCTCTTTTCCTGGTTGATTCCAGTTTGACGGATTTGCTATCACTAACTTTGCTATCTGAGTCACTAAGTAATTGAATAGGGAGCTCAACAGATGCTTCAGTAGTTCAATCACTGAATTCGATGCATATATGGGGACGAGATGAAGACAAACGTCCAGTTAAAATCGCAGGACGATTAAGGAGAATGGAAAAGAGTTTGCGGAGGAAGGGAATGGTCATGTTGGAGACAGTCAAGGCCAGGAACAGACAATTGAATAGAAAGTTGAAGACAATGTTCATTGGAGAATTGGACAGACTGGGTGAGAGTCAGAGGAACAGACATTTGAACTGAATGTTCAGCAATGAACATTTGGCCAAATTTAAAATGATGAAACAATTAGGATTCCTGCCGGAGAGCATTTAGGCCAATGTGTTTTTAAATTTTAAAAAAAAATCCGGAGTTAATATTTCCACACGATGGTAGAATTACTAATGTTAAGTTACAAAGTTAAATTCTATTCGCTGATGAACAGATTGTAAAACTCTACATGATAACTGATGCTATCTTGATCTTCTCTTATACGGTGACTGAAGATTGATTTCATCAGAGGAATCATTCTTCTTGGATCGGTGATCAGTGTGTGATCGCAGAAAATGTTGCTTCAGAATGAACACATTTGTAATCCAATGGAAGTCATGTATTTTATTCCCCACTGAGCAGTACAATGTAGAATTGCCCATGAATCAGATGTCCCAATAATGTTTGGATGTGACAATCATTTTTCTTGTTAATAGGACAGTATGTCTGATTATAAGACAATTAACACTGAAGTTGAATAAGATCCTTACCGATATAGTATGACAAATAAGTTTTATGAAAATGTTGCAAATTTGTGCGTGGAGCCTATGTATGTCACAATGTGAAATGGGTTTTTCATCCACTGGTTTTAGATGCTATATGTAAGAGATAAGACTGTACAAAGTTCCCTGAAGAAAGTGATTATTACATTTTCTTCAACATACATTGCAAAACTAAACCTATTATTTCTCGGCCTAGACTGCTTGCTCCAGAACAACATACAGCAGTGGTGCATACTTGTCTTAAATAACCTCAGGACTACAGGATAGTTTAGTCAGGAAGGCAACTGGTAAAGTTTTATGTGATAATGGTTGTCAAGATTTAGTGCCAGTAGTATTCGATTTAACTGGGTTTCCATTAACAAATTGTATAATTCTCAAATTTCATTTTTGCATTTCCATTTACCATAGAAGTTCCTGAAAGAGGAAATTGGGAGTTCGGAAGCAATAGTAAATTTGAATATTAGAACAAAGAAGTAAATGATTAATCATCTCACAACACCCTGAGGCATAGATATGTCTAGAATTAATTTGGTTCACTCGACTAATTTGGACATTAAAGGCAAGGGGTTAATGCAATAGGTAGAAATGTAACTATTATTACTGCTAATGACTGATATAACACTAAAGGGGAATTGAAGAAAAATCAAGATCCTATCCATATCGTCACAATAAAAGGCATGCCAAGAAAACAAATAATATTATTAAAAGGCAAGTCAATGATCATAATAAAGAATGGAATTGGACTTCTGTTATTATTTCTGATAATTGTCTGATTGAACAGCTTCTGAAAAATTTTAAAAACTCTATCTAATGAAAAGTTGATTACCAATGTGCAGACGAGTATTTAATTCGATGACAGAGAAAACCAAATATGCCAAAATAAAAGCAAATTACTCAGCTGCCGGATGCTTTGATAAAGTGTCATCTGGACTCAAAATGTCAGCTCTTTTCTCTCCTTACAGATGCTGCCAAACCTACTAAGATTTTCCCACGTTTTCTCCAAATACTTCAAGTTTCAATTTAGGCAGATAACTAGAATTTCATTTGAGAATACTTGTGGAGGAAGTTTAGGAAAAGGCGTTATGAGTTATGTTGGGAATATCAGCAATTCAATTCGAAGAAATTGAATTCAAATTTTCTGCGGAAGAAATTTATTGAATTATTGAAAAGGCTTTGAGGATAGGATATGGTGGTGTTTTAACTCCAGTTAATCAGAGGGACAGAATAATGGATATTCATCTGAAATGAATATCAACAGACTGGTGAGGTAAGTATTTGCTCTCATCCAACATATCTTAATCAATAGGTTCTATATGGTTTCAATGCGAATATGGATCTAAATTATACAGCGAAAAATAAAAGTCTTGATAAGGTTATTTAATGGGAAGTTTGCAGGGTGAAGGAGAATAAAGCATAACAACTCCACTTAAATGATGTGAATACAGTCCATTTGTATGCTGAACAACTAAAAACTCTGCATTCCATCTAAACCACTAATTTCAGCTATAATTAGACTATATGAATTTAATTGATACACAGAAGAGATATGGTATCTTTAATGTTAGTGATGATTTTAAATAAAGATTGGATAATTAATTTGATCAAAGCAACATCGCAGTTGCCATTCCATCAAAGAGTATGAGGCGAATAAAAGAGGAGATAACTGATGTCCATCAAATATTCACTACAAAATTCCAGGGAACTAAGGAAATTACGAAAGATGTTGACGCTATGAAAGTAAAAAACAACTGGAAGGATAATACCTGATGTTGAAGCAAGATTGTAAATATTCAGTCATGGATACAGCTTTCGTTACATGTTGCAATTTTAATTATATTATGTTCTTTAAAGTATTGATGTTGTATGCAGTTTTGTTTGTAACAATGGAAAGGAAAGCTAATGCAACAGTTGAAACTCGAAATATTATTACATACACAAGAGAGGACTTTAAGAGCAATTACCACAATGTGATTTTAGAAAACTGGGGACTTCTGGTCACGTTACTCAAAGTTATTGGCACTCACCCCAACCTGTAACCAAAAAAAAAAACAGTCATGCTGTTTGATCAAGCCAACATATGTTGTGGAATTGTCTTCAGCGATCCTTTCCGTTTCCACTCTTAACTCCAAGTCGCAGATGCAAGCTCGAAGTTGCTTCAAATGTTGACTTTGTATGTGGATCTTGAACTGACACTGTGTGCAGACAAAGTAGATTTTTTTTTTTGGTGGGGGGGGCGTTCATGGGTTATGCTAGGCAGCATAGTTTCAATGTTTCACATCATGTCCTTATGTCGGTTAAGGCAATACGATATACATTCAGTCTAAAGGAAGCATTTTGTTTAAGAATGACTTTATTGGCCTGATCGAACAACGTCATTGTTTTCTGGTTATAAGTTGGGCTGAGTGCCAGGAAACTTTCTAAAAATTGGGATAGTTGAGAAAGTAAAAAAAAATAATCGATTTAATTTCATTTAATTTCATTTAAGCCCTTGTTCAGTCTTTATCTCCAGCGATATCTCAAGACCAACAATCACAATGTGGATGAATAAACATCTTCAGTGAAGACTCGCGAGGATGAATCAACATCAGAAACGGATTTGACCATATCCTTCGGAACTGGGTGGTGTCCGTTTTTAGTTAAATTGTTAAAGTGTCAGTTAAAGATGCAAGTTACAGTTAAATAAATAATGCTAACTGCTGAAGGGTGAGAATTAAAGTTTTGCAACTCGATGTTGGTATATAGAGTGTTAAATTAATGACATAAAGTTTGTTTAAATGAATTTCAGTCTGTTCCTGTTCTTTGGGTTGTTATCTTAAACCAATTACCTGGAAAGGGAATTGTGTTAATATTCAAGTACTAGTGTTGAGGAAAGGAAACAGTTATCATTGCACTGTCATCATTTTGAAATGGGCCTACTTTTCTGTCACCAAAGTGAACAGGACCTACTCTCACTATGTTGTCACCATGGATAAAACAACCAACTTCCACGGCAGTTCGACCATGGGGAAAAAAGTCTCACTAGCGCTCTTCTGTCTAGAAGCGAAGCAGGAACCCCTCCCACTAAGCTGTCGCCATGGAGAAGAGGACCAGTCCACTGGACTGTAATCATGAATAAAAGGACAACTTCTACTTCCCTATCACAATGGCAAACATGACAGACTCCTACTGCACTTTGACACTTGATAAACTTACTCTCTGACAGCATATGACCAGGATATTCCATAAGTGCACTCAATCCTTCTCATCAGCTTGTTATGGAAGATTTTAAATTGTTTTGCCTAGTGGGGGAAAGAAACAAACTGGACAATTCTCATTCAACTGTCAGGTTGAGAACATGACACGCTCCAGAACTTCCATAGCAATTAGAATTGTACACACTGAAACCCCTCTGTCAGTGAACAACATCCTGTTGCATCCATCCTATACATGGAGAACAGGACCAGCTTTCACCCAGCTATCACTAATGGGATGCACTTCACCAGTTTCATGGAGAACTTGACACGTTCCTTGTCCACAATATCTATGGACAGCAGACAAAATGGCCACTATGTCACTATTTGGAGTATGGGCTTTTGACAATTCTGAAGTGACTTTACATTCTGATCTTGCCTGCTACTTCAAAACAGTCCACTCAGAACAGCCAACTCCATGAGAAACTCCACCAAAATTAGTGTCTTTGAAATGTGAAGCAGACTGGAAGTGTTATAATCTCAGTGACTTAATCCTTTTGAAAATACCTGGAATGAACAAGAGAAATGAATGGCTTTTTCAGCAGCTGCTTCGCTTCCTCCCTGAACTTACTTTGTGTTACAGCATAAATACCCATATTTGTGCAACAACTCAGGAGCTGTAGCATGAACCCCAATTCTGTAACATAAATAGGAAGATATCGAGGAAAGTATTGCAGAAGCTCCATCCGTCTATGTATAGAGTAAACCATTAACATTGACCAAAGGATTATAAAATTAGCTGAAATTACAAATAGTAAAATGATGGATTTCCTTTGACTCTCCATCTCTGGATCTTTGGCACTCTCCTTGCTGCTTTGAGTCCGGAGTCTACTACGGGCTCGACTGCTTACTACAATGTGCCTAATTGTAAAAAGATTCAGCAAAAGAATCAGAACAAATGGGACTGCTACAGTTAGAATCTGATGGAGAAACTCAATTATGGCCCAGGTGCTAGAGAATTGAGTCACCATTCTTACATCATAAAACCAAGGAAGATTGCTAAGTGAATATTTACTGGTGAAGGTAAAATATCAGGTGATATTCTTTAGAAAGCTCATCATGGCCACTGTCCCTATAACCACGACCGCTGTCTTTTCTGTGCAGTATTTGTTTTTCAGCTTCTGGCAAGAAATAGCCACAAATCAATCAAATGTGAATGCAACAGTGAACCATACAGAGCAGCCTGTGACTGCATGAAGTATGAGAGCATGGATATTACACAAGGGGTGTACATTAGGAAATAAAACTGTTCCTTAAATACAACTGGAATATGTCTCAATATCAGATCAAAGATAATAACCATTAGATCTGCTGCAGCCATGGCTATCAGGTTCCAAGTGACACATTTGGAGAGCCCACATCTTCCATGAAACAGGATCACAATCGTCAGAATGTTAACTGTAAGACAAAAAAATCTTTGCAAAGTTATCAGTTGCATAGAAGTAAGATGTGTCCAATTTCATTTCCTCACAATTTTCGTGTATCACTTTAACTTAATATGTATTGAAGTTAGTGTAAAATTAAAAAAAAACAGGATGGAATAGGCTGGGAAACAATGGGATGAAGAAGTTACTAAGGAGACCACGACACAATGCAAATTAGCTAACTGCTCTTCATTCCATTTCCTTTCTTTCATCAAGGCTACTGTAGAGTACCAGAGACCTGGGTTTCTTCCCAACTGGGACCACTGTCTTTGCAGAGAATTTATGTATTCCATGTGTCTGCATGAATTTTGTCCTGATGCTGCAGTTTCATATATTTTCTCCCACAGTCCAATGCTTCACTCCCTTGCTTAGGTGCATTGGTCATGCTATAATTCTCTCTAAGTGTACCTGAATAGGAGCTGGAATTTGGCAAAGAGGAGATTTGATTGCAGTGTTAATGTAAGCTTGCTTGTGACATCAAAAATATCCCAAAACATACACTGAAACCTTTTTGTTTCTTGCTTCAAATCATTCTCCCTTTCACAATTCCAAATTCAGATGATGTGAGAATGACCAGAAATATTCAATCATTGCCTTTTAAAGCAATACTGCAAAATGCACTGTGTGTTTCAGCAACAGCAACGCTGTACCTTCACTTAACATTTCCAGCAAATTAAAACATACTGCAGAACTTCATATGAATCTAAATATTACAATAAAATACATAGGCACAGAATGTCAGGATGAGAAGCTAATGTAGTGGTATTGTCACCGGGCTCATAATCCAGAGTAACACTCTAGGGACACCAGATTGTTGTAAACTCTATTTGGTAGAAAAATGGTATTCATGCAATGAAATCAGATATATTTGGCCTGGATTGTCTTCCATGTGACCCCCTATCCAGAGCAATATGGCTCACTTGCGAATAGCCAATAAGTGCTCCGGCTAGCAACACCTATATCCCATGAACGGAAAGAAAGGAAAGGACCACTGCTTGATTTTCAACAGCATTTTAACGATGCAAAAGCATTCTAGAGTTAGTAAGTGGTCATTTCCATGAACTCAAATGTATTGAGCTTAGAATATGATGTACAATCAGGTTAAGGATATTCATGTCTCATGGAAAACAAGGCAAGCTTAGAATTTTGAGCCGCGCATGCAGGATGTAACAAAGTGGAGTCTGCAGAGAAAATGTGCCTTCTTGGAAAACACTGACGGAGGTAACAATGTAAAATAAACTGCCTGCCAATTCAGCCACAAATGTGGAACAATATGCATCCTCAGAGGCATGATATATTTCGAAATGTTTTACCAAGTAGAAGCTGAGTATTTTAATATATTCCATTGCACTATTATGGGTGCATAGAATTTCTCCACGTGCCCTGCGCACCATTTATCCTGCTTTAAACGAAATATAAATACTACCCACAGATTTCACTCTGTTCGTTAGTAAGCATTATGTATACTAAGTTGTAAGGCTGAGGCACATTTGTAAACTAATAACCTTCAAAAACTTTTGCGGAATCTAGTTGAAAAGCTCTGTATTCGGAAATAACGTTTTTATACAAAATGTTTCTTTATATTACCATTGTGAAAATGACTGAGCGAAAATTGATTTAATCGAAAGCATGTATTAGGGTTGCACACTTATCGTATTTTGAGGCCGTAGTGAAGTTCAGGAAGCTTATTCTCGTTTGATACCCTAACTGTTTTATTGATCGTGTTATTGGCCAGATGCGCTGCTATAACAGCCCGTATTAGATCGTGGAGGGTTTTTTTCATCAGATAATCTGGCCTGTCTGGAAGGATGGATCAACTCCAAAAACAACCTCCAAAAATAATAGGGACTGACTAAGTTATATACCACAGAATCGAGTCAAAATTCAATCAGCTATATTGTTGATGCCTGAGCTATCAAAATAATTCTAGTAGGGATTATTTGGTCTAAATATTATTCAGGCGAAAAAGACAGACAAAGACGTCCAGTGGGAAGCCATAGAACAAGTTTCAAAGATCAAAATCAAGTTTGCTGAAAAATCTAATAGAAAATTCAGCCCTGTGGAAGACAGGCATCATTTTCTTTTCTTGGATTGATGGCACCAGAGCTCGTGGCATACGAATGCAGATGTCAGTGCCAAAGAGACTGCCGAGGGGGTGATTCATTTTGAACTGTCTACGGCATCAATGGGTCACGATTAACATAGTTTTCGGGTTTAGATAAAAGAAAAAAAAATCCCAATTGGAATGCTTAACTTATAGAGGAATTCTGATAAATGAATTGGAATATTACATTCAATTCACTGGCAACTTGGGACGCAGTATATGTTAGTGGGTAAAGAGTTGATGAGTGAATAATACAGTGGCATGTGTTTTCTTCTGGACAGCCAAGTTTTTGATTTTTTTTAAATTATGAAAAGTTGTAATTTAGTCACTTTGCATGTTAGAATGTGTACATTCTGCTGCAGATTAGCAAATATGTATATACCGGTTCATTAGCAGACAAAATAGATTGGGATGCAATAAAAATCACAATCAGCAGGCTTGGTGAAGAATTGGGAATGGATTTGGAACTGTGTTGTGTGTCAAAGCTATTAAAGAAATTTCATACTGTCTATTTCAGTTTCAGGTATTATCGAAAATGTGTCAATGGAGGAGATAGATAACGATACTGTTTTGTGATAAAGATCAAAGTCAATAAGAGCCATCTTCTTGTTAAATCCATGAGCAATAATGCAGGTCCAAATACTAAAGGAGAAAATATGCAGGAAGAAGAAACAATCCAGCAATGTGGCTAACAAGATCAAAAGAGCATTTAAACATTTAGGCGTGTGCTAACAAATGAGAATTTGAAAGTTTGTCTTACCAGGAACGCCAACAATAGCGAGCAAAGAATAATAGAAGTGTTGAATAATCAGCAGTATAAAAAGAACCCGATTAGTTAATGTACTCCAGAATGAATTTGCAGTCAAAAGGTTAATCCAGGTAGATAACTTCCGATCTGACGTTGTAAAATTCAAGTAATCTGTTCCAAGATTCTGTCCCAATGTTGTGATATTCCAATCCATTGCTCTCAGTCTTCGACCCGCTGTAACAACATGCCAATTTCTTTTATCCTCTCTGTCTTCCTGGAGTTGTTGATAACTGTGCTTAAAGTGTTGTTACTTCTGATCCAATGTTACAATGTGCTGAAATAGTTACTTATTTATAGCAGGTCGAAATCCCCCAGTGACAGTTTGAATCCGGATTGAGTGTTATTAAGTACAGTCATTGAACAAATAGATACACTTAACCCGTTTCAGTCCAACACGTTTTTGTGGAGCATGTATTCAGTATGGGATGAATTTGTGATTCTCAGGGAAGAAATGTTGAAATAGTGGAACAGTGGTTGGAGAATTGAACCAACTTCAGGTATGTAGCAATTGCTGCACACTGATGTGTTCCAAACGTCCAACCCTTTAAGAAAAATAACAGTAGTAAAATGCAACAAAACATGCCTAGTTATGATGGATAGGAAGGCATATGGAGTCTTGGCTTTTATTGGTAGAGGGATTGAATTTCGGAGCCGCAACGTCATGTTGCAACTGTACAAAACTCTAGTGCGGCCGCATTTGGAGTATAGTGTGCAGTTCTGGTCCCCGCATTATAAGAAAGATGTGGAGGCTTTGGAGAGGGTACAGAGGAGGTTTACCAGGATGTTGCCTGGTATGGAGGGCAGGTCTTATGAGGAGAGGCTGAGGGATTTGAGGTTGTTTTCGTTAGAAAGGAGGCGGCTAAGAGGGGACCTAATCGAAACATATAAGATGATTAGAGGTATAGATAGGGTGGATAGTGATAGCCTTTTTCCTAGGATGGAAAAAGCTAGCACGAGGGGACACAGCTTTAAATTAAGGGGTGATAGTTATAGGACGGATATCAGAGGCAGGTTCTTTACCCAAAGGGTGGTTCGGGAGTGGAATGCCCTGCCTGCAGCAGTTGTAGATGCGCCAAGTTTGGTGGCGTTTAAGAGGTTAGTTGATAAGTATATGGAAGAGAAGGGAATGGTTTAGTTTGGAGGGGCATTGCTTTTTATATTGGTCGGCGCAACATCGAAGGCCGAAGGGCCTGTTCTGTGCTGTAATGTTCTATGTTCTATGTTCTATAATGTATCAATGAAAGTTTCAAGAAGAATGTAGAGTCTATAATCTGGAACAAACTGAATTGCCTCTTCTACAAAGAAACATGGGTATCATAGAGAACAAACAGCATTCAGAAGTTCAAAAAACATGACATTTAAATATAGTGATACAATAATTTGGCATACTGTCTGAAAACAGTGTGTTGATTTTCAAGTGATTACATTTAATACACCGTACATGGAAGTGCTATTGATTCCCTTTTAGAGACATCTGTTAATAGAATGTGGTATTGGCAGATGCTATCGAAAATGCTTGAATTTGCTAAAAGATTGGCAACAAACAGAAATAATGAAAACAACAGGAACTACGCATTAAAAGTAATTGGTGAAACATCTAGGAAAAAACATGAAGACAACGTGCAATATCCGAACACCAAAGCGAATGAGAGGTAATGCATTTTGGAAGGTCTAATACAGATAGTAAATGTACAGTAATAGGCAGAACCCGGAAGAGTATTGATAGGCAACGACATCTGGATGTGGCAACGTAGGAGAAGGTAGTCAAGAAGGCATATGACATGTTTGTCTTCGTAGCCGGGAGAATGAGTTAAAAATTAGCAAGTCATGTTGCAGCTTTATAGAATATAATGCTCAATCTGGTTGCCACAATATCAAAAGGATGTGGAGGCTTTGGAGAGGGTACAGAAGAGATTGACCAGGATGTTGCCTAGTATGGAGGGCACTAGCAATGAGAAGAGATTGGAGAGACGTGGTTTGTTCTAACGGGAATGACGGAGATTGAGAGGCGACGTGATGGAAGTCTGCAAGATTATGAGGGGCATGGACAGAGAGGATAGTCAGAAGCATTTTCTCAGAATGGAAAAGTCAATTATTAGGGGTGAGAATTTTAAGCTGGGAGGGGCATGGTTTAAAGGAGACGTACGAGGCAAGTTTTTTTTTAACGCAGTGAGCGAGGGGTGCTGGAATTTGTTGCCGGAGCTAATCGTTGAAGCAGATAGGACAGTGACTTTTAAAAGGCATTTGAACAAGTACTTGAATCAGGTGGGGATATGGTCTCGGAAAGGGAAAAGGGGTCGCATGACCGGCCCAGGCTTGGAGGGCCGAAATACCTGTTTTTGTTCTGTAATTTTGTTTGTTCTTCTTTTCATTTGGCCGCGATCCCGAATCATTTTTAAAAATTCCAGCGTGCGCTTGCCTATTCGACACAATGTGTCCTCATTTGACAATTCTGCCATGCTTTTAATCAGTCTAGCAAAACTTTGCTGCACTCCATCCGTGTCAGGTAGATACCTTCTTATGTGAGGTTAGAAAAAAAAAAAATCAGACAATAAGTCTAATAATCTATAGACATCGAGTTGCTACGGGTATAATCAGCTCTACGGAACGAGGTCATCACTTGTAGAGTGAACAAATATGAGACTACATTGTTCGCTCATAGAGCTAACAAGCTAATTTCATGTCGCCAAGCTGAACAAACGCACGTGCGCTCAGTATATCGCTATGAATAGTGAGAATGGGTGTAATATCCCTCTCACACAGTGAGAACAATGTCAAGAGGCCGTGCTGCAGGCAACCTCTCCCCCCCCCCCCCCCCCCCACCCACCCTCCCACCCCCGCCCCGCCACCTCCAACCATTCTTCTCAAGTACTCGACAGAGAACCCAACACAACCCGTCCTCCTCCCCACATCTGGAACTTTCACATCCATCTGTTAGGACAAGTGGAGTTCTGCACTCTCTCATTTCTTTCTCCATGAATGGTATGCTTTGTCTGTATAGCACGCAAAAAACAATAATTTTGACTATATGCTAATATATGTGACAATAATAAATCTAATCAATCAAATCAAATCAATCAAATTAAATGTATGGTTTTGCTCACTGACCAGCAGCAACTATTGTTCATGGCCACACGCAGGAACACATCAATGTCTCTGCTGATGGTTAATCCAGATCAATATGGAGGCCAATTCAACAGGCTCAATTACTCTGATTTATCATGCACCCGCAAAATTAGAACACCATCGCGTTGCTGAGGGGTCGTCATAGAGACCTGAACGTAATCACCTCAATCATCTTTAAGTTCATCCCAGTGCTTCACATTGACTATAAAAAATTGTCTTCGCTTTCACAGTTCATCCTCTGAAACAACAGCCACATCCTGTCATAGTCTCATCGTTACTCCAGCAGGAGCTTCTATTGCCTCATGGTGTCCGAATTGCTCACTCCAGACTCCTACCCCTCCCATAAATGACATGGGTACTGACTCTGCATCAGAGGGGATGCATGATAAAAATGGCAGCGTATTGTTGTGGCACGTTTCAGAAATGGTGCCAAACATGATATTGAATAGGGTTAGTTTTGTCACCTTCCTACGTTACATCGGGTTTCTCCACGCTAAAAGTTACACACTGCCAAGGATTAAATTGAAAGACGCTTTTTCATTCTTGGGGCAAAGAACATATAGAACATAGAACATTACAGCGCAGAACAGACCCTTCGGCCTTCGATGTTGCGCCGACCAATTAAGAAAAAGCAATGACCCTCTAACCTAAGTCACTCCCTTTTCATCCATAAACTTATCTACTAACCTCTTAAACACCACCAAACTTGGCGCATCTACAACTGCAGCAGGCAGGGCATTCCTTACCACCCTTTGGGTAAAGAACCTACCTTTGACATCCGTCCTATAACCACCACCCCTTAATTTAAAGCTATGTCCCCTCGTGCTAGCTTTCTCCATCCTCGGAAAAAGGCTATCACTGTCCACCCTATCTAAACCTCTAATCATCTTATATATTTCAATAAGGTCTCCTCTTAGCCGCCTTCTTTCTAACGAAAACAACCTCAAATCCCTCAGCCTCTCTTTATAAGACCTACCTTCCATACCAGGCAACATCCTGGTAAACCTCCTCTGTACCCTCTCCAATGCCTCTACATCTTTCTTAAAATGCGGGGACCAGGACTGTACACAATACTCCAAGTGCGGCCGCACTAGAGTTTTATACAGTTGCAACATGACGCTGCGGCTCCGAAATTCAATCCCCCTACCAATAAAAGCTAAGACTCCGTTTGCCTTCTTAACAACCTTATCGACTTGATTGCCAACTTTCAGGGATCTATGCACATACACACCAAGATCCCTCTGTTCTTCAACACTATTAAGAGTCCTACCATTAGCCCTATACTCTACACATTTGTTATTCCTGCCAAAGTGAATTACCTCACACTTTTTCACATTAAACTCCATTTGCCACCTCTCGGCCCAGCTCTGCAACTTGTCCAAGTCTCTCTGCAAACGATAACACCCCTCTTCACTATCTACCACTCCACCGACTTTAGTGTCATCTGCAAATTTACTAATCCATCCTTCAATACCCTCATCCAGATCATTTATAAAAATTACAACAGCAGGGGCCCCAAAACAGATCCCTGAGGTACACCACTTGTAACCGAACTCCACGATGAATAATTTCCATTAACCACCACCCTCTGCCTTCTATCAGCTAGCCAATTCCTAATCCAATTAGCTAAATCACCCTCAATCCTATACATCTGCATTTTCTGCAGAAGCCTTCCATGGGGCACCTTATCAAACGCCTTACTAAAGTCCATATACACCATATCAACTGCCTTACCCCCATCCACCTCTTTGGTCACTTTTTCAAAAAACTCAATAAGGTTATCTTTGTCCAGAGACTCTGCAACTCGATCAATTTCGGGATATTTACCTGTTATGCTGTACTCAATGAACAAAGAACAAGAAATAATTAAAGAACAAAGAGCAAAGGGGAGACAGAGACAGAACCGTTGGCCTTCCTGGCCCGTGCCTATCATGATCCTGGAACTAAGCTAAAAAAACAAGCCTGTTCTTCAGACTGTGTCTCCCCATTCCCTCTATATCCACATACCCATCCAGATGCCTCTTAAATGTTGTCAAAATGCCTGTTCACCGTGTCGTCTCATAGCGCATTCCAGACGCTCACTACTCTATATGAAACAAAAACCCTGGCACATTTCCCTTAAACGTTCACCCCCTCACATTGAACCTGCGCCTCTTTGCAATTAATGCTTCCATCGTGGCAAGAGAAGCCTTTGATTAACAACTCTGACTATGCCTCTCATAATTCTGGAAAACTATATTATATCATCCCCTCAGCTTCTGTCTTTCCAGTGGAAATACTTCTACTTTATCCAGCCTCATAGGCAACTCTGTTGAGGCCAGGAAACTTAGTGGTGAAGAATATTTGCATGATCTCAAAAGCTTCCATGCCGTCTAAGATTCATTGGTTCGTCGCTCTGGCAATGACATTCATCTTGAGGAGACAAAGCACATTCTTAAGATGCATGGAATTAGGTTTAAAGCAATTTCTTGGAGGACAATCTCCTTCTTAGGGGGTTCTTAATGCTGTGTGGTTAGGCAGCCTTGCATGAGAACCATCAACACAATCTTACTGTTACATCTGAGTATAAGACTCCGCTGGGAATTTTCCAGTAATCCTCTCTGGCCTCATATTATTGACGATTACAATTGTAGCTTTCACTGCATTCGTCCTTTCTAAAGTGAGAAGATCCATATTTCTCATGATGCAGGATATCATCACATCACTGTTAACCCCACTCTGCCCTTGCAGACTGGCTTCTCAAAAACAAAAACAGCTCCCCAGGATCTTTGATTAACACTCAGTGATGTCGGTCTGTTGCGCCATCTTTCTCTTAGTTTGCAACTCCAGTAAGGAAGCGCGCCCACTCAGCTACTGTTCGATCTGAAAAGTAAGGGGAAAGAACATAAAACCGAAGCTTACTTATCAACCAACCGATCCCCTCAGAAGGGAGACTGAGATGCAGGGAAGGTTGGGTCACTCCAGTTCAGCCTAGATCGTGTTCCACTTTTATGATAAACCTAGGAGTGGGATTTTCCATTTCTCTCTTGATCTGTGTCTACAGTTTGGATATACAGTTTCATAAATTATTGAATTCGATAGTGCAGGGAAGGCCATTCGGCTTGAGCTGTACATGCATGTATCTGTTTTCTTTTCATCAGTAAATATCTTTTGTTCCCATCGAATATGAAATACATGTCACCAGAGATGCATCACACGTTTGCATACTGACGACGTGGATGGAATATCTTTTGATTGCTGAGCTTGACTGTCATATTTGGAGAAGAAGGATAATGTGTGGACAATTGAGTGCCACAACACTTAGAGGGAATTGCTGAGATAGTGCGAGATACTGTCGAGCAGATGAAGTAACCATTCTGATGCGACCACCAAGTCAAAAGGTTTGCAAAGATACAGAAAATGACACTGGAGAGCGATTCGCCTTCAGGAGTGTTATGATCTTTTTTTTAGGTGAAGAGAAAAACAAAGAAAGGGCTGCTCTTCGGGTTTAAAAGGACTTCGTGTTTAAATCCTGCATCATGAGCAATTAGGATAGCAGGCAGACAAACGCTTGAGTTGGATATTTTCAGTGGTTAAGAATGGAATGGCATTCCAAAAGTAACTGCAGGGCTCGATCCAGAAGAACGGGACTCTGATAAGTCAAGTTGATTTATTTTAATAATAATCTGAGCAAAGACTGCAGGGTCTCCAGATTGCGAACACTGCACTGTTGGATTTCTGGCATTGAATGTTTGATGTTCTGGATCTAAAGTCGTTTATTGGCTGTCAGGAACATAGATTCATAAATGTTTACAGCACGGAAACAGGCCCTTCAGCTCAACTTGTCCATGCAGCTCTTTATTAAAAACCTCTCAGCTAATACCAATTGCATACATTTGGCCCATATCCCTCTATACCCATTGTACCCATTTAACAATCTAAATACTTTTTTAAACACAAAATTGTACCCACTGCTATTACTACTTCTGGCAGCTTGTTCCAGACACTCATCACTGCCTGTGTGAAAAGAATTGCCTGTCGGGACACATTTGTATCTACATAAGAACATAAGAAATAGGAGCAGGAGTAAGCCACCTAGTCCCTCGAGCCTGCCCCGCCATTCAATAAAATCATGGCTGATCTGAAGTAGATCAGTTCCACTTTCCCACTTTCTCCCCATTACCCTTAATTCCCTTTTCTTTCAGAAACCTATCTACCCGTGGCTTAAATATATTCAGTGAGGAAGCCTCCACTACTTCAACGGGCAGAGAATTCCAAAGATTCACCACCCTTTGAGTGAAGAAGTTCCTCTCATCTCTGATCTAAACCGCTCCCCACTTTGAGACTGTGCCCTCTAGTCCCGCTATCCTTTCTCAGCGGGAAGAATCTCTCTACCTCTACCCTATCTATCCCCTTCATTATCTTATATGTCACTATAAAATCCCCCTCAACCTTCTAATTTCCAACGAGTACGAACCTAGTCTACTCAATCTCTCCTCATAGGCTAACCCCCTCATCTCCGGTATCAGCCTAATGAGCCTTCTCTGCCTTCTCATCTTAAACCTACGTCCTCTAGTTTTAGATTCCCCTTTGGGAAAAGATGTTGACTACCTACCGGGTCACGCCTTTCAATAATTTATAGACCTCTACAAGGTCACCCCTCAGCCTCCTCGGTTCCAAAATAAGAAGTCCCAGTTTATTCAGCCTCTCTAATCTCAATTCATCAAGTCCCGGTAGCATCCTACTAAATCTTTTCTGCACTCTTTCTAGTTTAATAATATCCTTTCTATGATAAGGTGACAAGAATTGTACACGGTATTCCAAGTGTGGTCTTACTGATGTCTTGCACAACTTTAACAAGATGTTTTAACTCCTGTATTCAATGATCTGACCGAGCATGCCGAATGCCTTCTCCACCATTCTGTCCACCTGTGGCTCCACTTTCAAGGAGCTATGACCATTGACCCCTTGATCTCTTTGTTCTGCAACTCTCCTCAACTCAGTTAACTGAGTAAACTAATGAGAAATGTAATAGGTATCTGGTCTGATATGAATTCGGACAAAAGACCACGTGATCAATTGAAGTAAACTCAGTTCTCAGTTTGCCTCACCAAAACAACCTCAAACTATGCAATGAATTCACCTTCCATCAGCATCCTTTTATTGTACTGGAACGATTCTGCTACCATAAGTGGTTTTGGGCCATAAGCATTCATCAGTGATTTGGACAGCTCTATTTGGGGATACTGTGCCAATTTCTTTGGTTTTCTGAGTCGTCTTAACGTGGCAAACATTTCACCCCCTTTCGTACTGAGGAACTCTATCACTGCCAGTTCATCCTCTGCTATATTTCCTTTTTTTAAAAAAAAGTTGAAACGCTCCTCGTGGAGCTTTTAGTTCCCCGTGTCTTCGGTCAAAGTCCCCATTGCCTAGAACTAACTTCTCAATTCCCGATTCCGTTGAGGAAACCCTTTTTTCGGCCTTCTTGTTCTTGATCTATTTTTCAAGTTATTTTGCTTCTGCGCGAATTGTGTCGCCGCTTCCTCGCTGACTGTGCTCCCCTACTCACTCCTTCGTTGGCTATCTGTCTTCCTTGGCGACCACTTCTATCATGGAGGTCTCGGCAATGCCGGGGAGGGACATTAGCCTCTGAGTGTAGCCCCAGTCCCCTCACAATCAGCTCTTTCAGCCTTCACAAAGAAATGTTTCTTGCGTCGTTCCAGGTCTGTCCCCTCGTGATCACTCTTCCAATCCTTAGGTCTGTTCCCTCGCTTCTTCCTTTCACATTGGTGATACCCAGCGTGTTCAGAGTCCAGGATGGCAACCTAAATCTTCCTCTCTTTCCCGAATGCAGTCCGCGGGCCCTGCCTCAGTCCGTCGCCTGCTTGAGGCCTAATTTTGAGACTTTTAAAAATCATGAGGTTAGTGGTCGTAAAGTAATTGGAACAGTTTATTAAAACGTCTCTATCTAAGCACAGTCAGGCTGGCTAACCAAGTTCATCCAGAATGGAGCATGAGCAGCTTGAGTCCCAGACTACGGGACCCGTTTCTTTAAGGGGGCATGCCCCAACATACAGTAATCGTTTCTAAATAAAGCCTCACATCCTTCAATTGCATTATGGGGCCAGGATACATATCACATGTCCGTTTCCTGCATCTCCTTGAAATAGAGGTGTGATTGTTTTCTCCACTTTTACGATAACCATCACTACTCCCCATCCGCTTGAAACAGAACAAAGAACAAAACAGCACGGGAAACAGGTCCTTCGGCCTAACGAGCCCGTGCCACCACCCCGATGTACCCATTTCTACCCATGATCCCTGTCATCCCTGTCTATGTTTATAGATCTATGCATTAGAACCAAATTTGAGACAATTTAGGGAGAATTTGTTCTACCAATCAGCCTAAGAGCACATCTTTCGGATATGGGAGGAAAGCGGAGCGCCCGGAGAAAACCCACGCAAGCACAGGGAGAATGCGAGAACTCCCACAGACACAGGCCCAAATCCATGTATCTGCACAGCACAGCGATAGTCACTGAGCTGTCGTGTTGCCCATCAAATGGTCCAGGTGAAGCACTAGGATACTCTCGAAAAATCCAAGAGCAGCCCTCTCAGGACCCATCGCGTTTATGCCTCTTGTTAGACAACAAGGCGGACCAAAGCACCTGTAGGATAAAACAAATACAAATATGCAACAAAAGGAAATCATGCAACATCACCTGATTGCAGCTCCATGTTGGTTGGACTAATTGAAACATGGTGCAAATTTTAATTTGTTGTTGAGAGCACTGAATTTTGAAATATTTTAAGTCACCATGAAGAGAGGATAGGCGAATGCTGGAAATCAGCGATCCAGTGAGAATGCCACAAATGAACATGAAGGCAGCTGTTTCAGATACAGGGCAGTCCAACGGCGGGACAAGCGTTTCATTAAAAGTCACGGTAATTCAACAACGGTATATTGCCATGCTGGTGCCTGCTAAAAATCATCAAGGTCAGAATACGGAACGTTTTGCAGGTTCAGCTAAGTAATTACGAATCCATGTGATACGTGGTACCAGCGAGATGGCGGGTGTATATAATGGAGCACTATTTCCAATTTCCCTGCAGCCACGTGGAAGTTATACTTCACGTCCTCGATGCAATGTACAATTGGGTGAATCGAAGGATCAAACAGCGCTGTGAAGATTGATGCACCAGTGAGGACTTGAAATTTTTGTCAACTGTGCTACGGCTGTTGGTCCATTTTGGTGAGATGTGTGGAAAGTGTATTTGAAGCTTTTTGATGTAACTGGTAATTCAAGCTATTGATTTTTATGACAATTGCTGTAAACAACAAAAACACAGGTGGTGAGCACCTTGCTGCAACAAGCAACTTAACAAATATTTACCAACAATTCGACGAGAGAAGACGATCAATACATTAAAATGTGTACTGGAAATAATATATATTTATAATAACTGCATTTAACATTGATATCAATTCAAAGGACTCAACGGCCCAGTGCAACCTCTCCCACTCTGCACCTCACACCCAGCCCGATCTATAACAGAGAAAATTATTATCCAAGACGATTAAATGGCTTTGTCATGTCTCAAAATGTGTTTGTATCTTTGTCAAAACTCCTCAGCTCAAATGTCTGTTTAACCGATTTAATGAATAACAATTATAAGGGTCAGGAGTGTGTCTATAGGGATATGTCTGTTTTTTTTTTAACTGAATAGATTTATTGGCCTGGCGAATGTGACCACATAACTTTCTTCACGGATTGCATTGTGTTTAAATGAGCTGATTTCAGGCCAACAGAAGCTCTGAACAGTCACGTGTTGGAACAAAGCTGTTTAATTTCATTACCTGAATCTGTGTTCAGTGAGCTGTAATTAATCTGAATATCATTTTGATGTTGTAAGCAGAGAGGGAAATGTTTGTTCTGCTGACCATCATCGTTTTTATTACTTAGATCTTAGTATCTCCAGAGCTCATCATGTGTATGAGATTGTTTTATTTCCCTTCTCAATCTGATGCAAATTATAACGTACGGTTTCTGAACTGATTTTTCTTCTATGACTTTTTCTCTCCTGCTCCGTTTCGAAGAATTTGGCTGTTCGACTTGCAATAATATAATATCAAAAATTTAGTTCAAACTGACGCCTTTAATTTTACGTTGCCATGCCTATTCTATGGTAAAATAAATCAACTGATTTCACTCACTTTTCTTTTCCGCTCAACTCGGCAAATTAGTTTAGCTTTGCATAATTATCCAATTTTCTTTTTATGCGTTCTGGAATCTGTCTGCACCACAACATTAGGCAGGATAATGTGCATCCTAACTTCTGACAACATAAATAGAACACGTTTTTCTCATGTTAATTTTCAAAGAGCATCGATTCATCGTCATTCTTTCGTCATCATTTTACAAATATATTCCATTCCTCTGCACTTCCTTTGTCTATACACCACCTCAATCAGAATATTTCACAGAACTCAAACAGCATAGAAGAGGACATTCGACCTATCGACTGCACCGAAGATGTGACGAGAGTATTTTATCTAGGCCCTCTACTCCACTTTATCCCCGCAATGCTAAGTACTTACCCTGCTAATCTCCATGACCGACGTATCTTAGGACACTAATGGGCAATTTAGTACGCCAGTCCACTTAACCTGTGGAAGGAAACCAGGGCAGCCGGAAAAGCCCACACAGAGACTGGGAGAATGTGCACACTTCACTTATATAATCACCCAAAGCTGATATGGTAGTGATTTTTAAGGAGCTAATGGACAAATACATGAATAGGATGGGAATAGAGGGATATGCTCCCTGGAAAGGTTATTTAAGTCAAGCAGCATGTTTGTTTGGTGCAGGCTTGGAGGGCCGAAGGGTCTGTTTCTGAGCTGCAATTTCCTTTGTTCTTTAATAGAGTAATATGTGTTCATCTGCGATCTCCGCAGCTCTTTTCCCGGTTTGAACTTTCCCTTCCTCAACATGAATCCCTATTACTTCTGAAAGTGAGTTTTTTAAATTGCTCCAGCAGAATAATGTATGTGCAAGCCTCATACGTCTTCACTATCTTTATTGTTCTCACCCATCTGTTGAAAACTGTTCTGTTTATTTCTTTCAAATTCGATATAATTTCTTTCGTGCATTTCTGAAACCTTGTTTATATGCTTCTGGTACCAGTTCGTAACATTCAGAATAGTCCTTTCTAGCTCTTCGTATTTTCCAGGCATCTCAACTGTTAGTGTTGCGGACACCTCTGTACCCTTGCCCACCAACCTGGTCTGAATATTAACCACACCTCCGCTGACCAGCTCATTTCTGCTGCTAATGTCTCAAAGGAACTGCATATTTTTCATGACATTTTCGTCATATTTGTACATATTTGTATATATCCCTCATAGATCGATAGCTATGATGAGTTTGTCGGTCGTCAGTTCTATCTTGCACGTTTATTTCTGTTATTTGAAGACATTTTGCTTCAAGTTCCATCTAAACTTGTTCCAACTCCAACAATATTTTCCTTTCTTTATCTTCTGCTAGGCCTGCCTCTCTTTTTTTCTTCTCTCTCTCCTTTCCTCTTTCTTCTGCTACTCTCTCATTCCTTCACTTTTTCTTCCAGCTCCAACATTTTAAATTCATTTTCTAGCTCCAATTGTCAGAGTTGCACTTCCATTTTTTTCTCTAAGTCCACTGTGATTGATCGTGTCTCTGAAATACATAAATGTTTGGCTAGCTCTGTTTCAATTTCAATTTCAATTTTGTTATCCCTGCTTCAAACCAATTTTAGCCTCCTTGCTAATTCTACAAGGTCCTTTTTTTGCCTTTCTTCACTTTTTTGGTACATTTTGGAAGCATCTCCGATCCACAGAACCTCTGTAGCAATGCTATGTGCCATTTCCCATTTTTAATTCAACCAACAGCATGTGACTGAAATTAAACAAAGTTTCCACTTCTTACTCAAGGTTAATTTAAAGATGTAGCACTGTTGAAATGCCGCACCTGAGCCTCCAAACTGTTGTTCAGATGAGGTTGATCCCACTGTCTCGAAGCTAACACCAAAACACCCAGACAGGATTAGCTTGCTTTATAACGTGTAAAACCTGCGTTTAAAATGTGGTTACTTGCGCTTCAGAAGCTTGTAGTGGTTAGATACAAATTAAATCTCTGACACTATCTCGAAAATCAACATATAATATTTGATCAGTGATCTAACAGTGAACAACTTTACTAAATTATCAACAAAGCAAATAAAGCAACGTTATAATGGCATGTTGTTCTAGTAAATACAGTTCAAACTCATTGAGGTAAATAAAGTAGTTTTCTCTAAAATGCAATAAGGCTTTGTGTCCTCTGGAATATTTTAGGTCTTCACTGTAGATTTTTCTGTCTGGAACATCTTTCTTCTTTTTTCCCTGGACCATCTTTGTTATTTCAATGTTTGTTCTATCCCCACCACCACCCTTTTGTTTTTGCTCTGTTTTGTTTTTTTTTACTGTTCTCTATATTTTCTTTCTTTCTTTCTTTCTTTCTTTTTTATCACCCCAACCTTCCCCCCGACTTTATCTTTACCTTTTCTCTCCTTTGCTTCCCCTTTACTAAATTTTACCTCTTGTCCCATCCATTTCTACCTGCTCTCCCCAATTTCTTCATTTTTTCTACCGGTTGGCCATTCAGATACTTTATTGCCTCTGTGGACAGCCAGTAGCAGTCCCCGCCCAACCCCGCCCTTGTTTCTGGGGCAATGACTTGTCCTTCATTCCAGCATCCTGTACTATAAATATCTCCTCTTTCTATGCCTTTTAGCTTTGAAAAAGGGTCATTTTGACTCGAATCGTTAGTTCTTTTCTATCCTTACAAGATGCTGCCAGACCTCTTGAGATATCGCAGCATTTCCTCTTTTGGTTACATTACATATTATTCTCCTATATAGGCACATGTCAAGGGCCGAAATCCATATAAACTATTGTTGCGAGGTTGGGTAGAGTAATTGTGGATTGGTGTTTGTAAAATTATGAAACGCAGTGGGGGAGCGGATCGTATGGTCCTTTTAAATCATCAAGCAGGTGGTTCACCCAGGAAGAAGCTATTCCATTGCAGCCGATGTGCTAACGCCTCTGATAACCCTAAAGACAGGATACCCGGCTGCAAAATTTGTGGTAATGGGGGACGGCGTTCGAGCTCTCCCCTGTTTTCTTTTTGAAAAAAAGAAGTACATTAGAAGCCTAAACTGAAATATTTATATTCAAAAGCCAAGTTGAACACTTCCTTCCCCTTTCGGCATCCGTGTAAACAGAAGATTTGGAACTTGTGGTGCTGGGGTTTTTGGTGGACGGAGTGCGAAGTGAGCAGTTGACTCCTCAATTGCGCCAACGTTTCTATACGGAAACAACATAAAGATTTGCTTTGGGGTCTCACCAGACTCCTTACCGAAAACGAGTACAGTGTTTCGACGCAACTGGCTAAGCTATAAATCCTACCTGGTTTCTATTCACCTGCTCATGAATTGGTTAATGAGTCCTGTGTCTGTTTTTCACACTGAGGCTCCGTGAGTAACGGTCAGCACATGTTGAAGTTTCTCTAGTTTCTTAATTTTGCATAGCATTTATATCAATCCATTGGATGAATTTTAGAATCCCTTTTTGCTCCACATTCAACAAAACAACAACATGGTCAATGAAATCAGAAACTGCGTATTTGAACGGGACCTTTATCTATGGGTGAGGGCTTTTCTAACATGCTCCCCGTCCTCTTGAACATAATCACCATGGACTGGATGTGCAGCAAAAGCGAAATAAAAGAGTTTTCAGAAAGTATGATCTGCAACTCCAGATAGGGAATGTATCCCATGTTTTTGTTTTAATTTGCTAACCATTTTGGAGGATGTTTGTGTCCCCATTCACTGCTGGGAGGAGAACATTGGTAGCTTGCATTTGAGCAAATCCTTATGAATTAATTTGCGCCTTAATAAACTCCTTCCTTCCTGGTCATTGGGCCACGTAGGATATCTCAGGCACTAATTATTTCCCTACCTGGGAAAATATCAAACCCTAATTTAAGTCTGGGGATAATTCCGGACTTGATATTGAATGGAATTGGATTAACCTGATTTAAATGTAATGGCCCAAAATGGGGCTTCATAATTTCGAGCATTTTTCGCCGAAGATCTGTGGGCTGATTCTACACTTTGGGGTTTCTTTACTGTATCCAATTTTCAGGTATGTTGCGGACCTCAGTAGCTTGCTGTCGGCTTCGTTGAAATTTTGCAGATTAGTCTCACCCAGTTTAAATCCATGTAGATTTTTAGGAGCTACCTAATTCTTGAAGCATTCCTTGGTCACTGGCAGGATAGCTGTTTTCTGACGGATAACTTTGGTTTTCTGACGCATAACTTCAATCAATTGAAACTAAATGGGCCGCATAGACTGTTCCATCTTGTCAGAATCGCACTGAATTGAGCCCCAGCAAATCTAATTGACTCATTTCAATTTACTATACCCTGGCTGCTGGTTGCACTATTAATCTCATCTCCAGCGTCACTTACTATTCAGCTTGTTCTCTTTTCGGGAACTATTCCCACCATATCCTTCATTTTCAGTGTCACATGTCTTTTTTTTTGAACAGTATAGTTACTTTGAACAAATGCATACAATTATTCTTTGATTCCCAATATTCAGTCTGTTTCATTGGAAAGGGACTGATATCACAGTATTCAAAGAACAGCTGGACACTTTGGGTTTTGGGGCCGCAGGGAGAATATTTTAGAGTAATTATCTAGTAATAATTTTATTCTTCCCCATGTTAAGGAGATTTCACTGGTTGTTAATTCCACATACATCTATGTAAATTAATGTAACTTATTGATTTCAAAGTATTGTCTATGATGCGGTTAATTGGAAAAATTATTTCCCTGGCCACAGGTTTTCCCACTTTTGGATTTTGTGAGATTACTTTATGGTCAATAAACGAGTCACGTTATTTTTTACAGTGGTCAAATTCAAAATGAATCATTTCCGGATTCGAGTTCCCAAATTTCATACGCAAATGAAGGAATATATTAGTCAACCCGATTTACCGTCTGCTTCATGGTTGCAAGCAAAAATGAGCTTAATATTATATATGTTGTGTTTCCTCTGTTATTAGCAGTGCGTATAGTTTCTAATCCACATATTAGGAGTGCAGCAATGTTCTGAGAGCAACATGCACGGGCTTGTTGGCCTTGCCGAAAAAAAGTAGTTTGGAACCGTGGAGAAGGTATAGAGAGTTAACTTAGCCATAACGGCACACATCTCAATGCTTTAGGACTTCGCAATTTTGATGAACGCACACAATAATTTCTGCTTCCACTTTCTCACTGGTATGATGGTGCAATTCCTTTCCTGGAGTTCAACCCTTCCGATCTTCAACAGTAAGCGCCCGAGTTGAAGTCACCAGGCAATGTTATAAATCATCTTGTCTTGGTGCAATTGTCACATCTCCCACCATTGCTTCCCGCTGTTGGTTAAACTATATATTTGACTGCTCCTGGAATCTTGAAGTGAATATTTGATTTCAGCATTCCCTTGAAACATGAACTGGTTTCAGACTGAGTAAAAGTTTGAAAGTTGTTGCAAGCTTAGGCGATTAGAATCAGTTTAGAGACTGAGATGCAAACTGTTGTCTTTGCTTTGATCTGACTGAAGCACACAGCTTGTTTGTTTAAAGTCTCTGTTGGCTTGGATGGAATGTTTGTACGGTGCAAACGTTTTACCTTAAACGGTGCTTTATGCGTTTGCTTTTTTGACACTGCAGGAATTATTGCATAATCAATTGTAGCCAGCTTATCAGCCCAGCTAATTTCCATTAAAAAAAGGAGGCAGCGGGTTGCACCAAGTGCAAGTCTGACTGAGATATTATCAGAATAAACCATGTCACTATTCATTATCAGTCCTGAGAAATGAAAAATGCACCTAAGACCCCCAACGATTATACAAAGGCAATGCACTTCCAATTAAGAATGATTGATAAATTGCAGGCAGCAATTCCATTCTTTCGACTACATCTTGCCCTCAACAAACCTAATACATCCATTAGGCCTGAGACAATGGTTTACATTATGGTGATAAAAAGTGCTGAATGGAAAGGAGTTAACTGAGCTTGTTTGTTTACCCACTGTAAGTAATTTCAATCTCTATAGTTACATATTACGTCACTGGAGAATTTCATTTATTTTACTAATAAGGGACTCCTTTCTACATGTAACCAGTAATAGCGTCATTTCCAGCGCTAACATAGTTGAGTGAATCCAGTGAAAGGAGAGGATAGATCAAAATCTGAGATCAGTCGACTAGAGTGTCATAACAACACATCAGCATCTAACATCAATCGTTTGGAATGTTACAACAATCGATCATAATCTGAGAACAATAGATTTGAAGGTTACACAATAGTTGTAAATCTGGGAACAATGGATTGTAATTTCACTGCAATGGACAAAGGTTTGTCTGATTGGATTGACAGTTTGTCTCAAAACAGCTGGTGGACAACGTTTGCTGATCGGGTCACATATGCAATTTATATTTTTCAGTACTTTTACTATCCCACCGTGGCTATCGTTGGTGTCCCAGGTAAATATCCCCAACCAGTCATTAATTATGTGAGCAATATTTAACTGCAGTAACATTCCCATCTTTTTCTCTGTTCCGTTGTTGTTTCTGTTGAAGCTCTATATTCAGATGATAGTTGTTCAATGCATGTTCCTTTAATAATATTGCGGATAAGTCCTTTGATCCTGGTTGGATTATCATAACCTCTGCGTACACTAATTCACAGTGTGCTCTCCATTAAAGTAGTGGATGGCGGAGAACAATTGTTCTCCATCAAATGAATAATTAATGTTTTCCCTCACCATGGAGAAGCTGACTGTAAAGTCCCAAAGAGTATCATAAAATAACAACATTTCTGACTGTTCATGACGCTGTTGGGCCCCACTTCGATTGAAAGTGACACAGGAATTAATGCAGGTTTGATCGGGAGCATCCAGCTGGCTTTATCTACAGGTGTCTGCTACTCTTGCCCTTCTTGGTAGTTTTCCTGGATCTGGAAGCTGCTGCTGAAGAAACTTCGGTAAGTGCCACCAGCTCACCGTGCAGTTGGTACACACATATGTCAATGTTCATCGGTGGTGTTTGTTCCAGATGGTGTCGAGCAATTTGATTATTTTGGTAGAGTTGCATTCATCCAGGTGAGTTCAGATTATTCCATTATAAAGCAGAATTATGGCTTGTGGATGGTAGATGAAATGTTAAGTATTGCTCGCCACAGGATACTTAGCCTTTGAACTGCCCTGGTGGCCACAATATGGATAGAATAGTTCAATTTTTCATCAATGGTACCACTCAAGTTGCTGCTAATGATGAATTTAGTGATAGTAATAACATTCAGATTACATTCGCTTTTGTAGCAGGTGGTTATTGTCTTGCATTTCTGTGCGGCAAGTGTTAATTACAACTTAGCAGCCTAAGCCTAGATATTGTCTAAGTCTTGTTGCATGTGGATATGAATTCCTTCACTGTCCGATGAGTCATAAATGGTGGTGAAGATTGTGCATATAGCAGCAAATATCAGAACTTCTGAACTTATAGAGGAGAGAAGGTCAGTGATTAAGTTGCTGAAGATGTTTAGCCCTAAGACACTGCAATGAACATCTCGTTCAGTACTAATCAGGAACCGAGCTGATTGAATTCCAACAATGGTTACCACTTTCCTTTGTGACAGGTTCAACTTTAATAAGCTGAGATGTGGTTCCCTTTATTTTCGTTGACTTTTTTTTAAGACTCCTTGATATAATCGAACAAATGTTGCCTTCCTGTTAAGATTATCAAGTCTCACCTTGTCTCTGGCACTAATATTTTTTGTCCGTATTTGAATGAAGGCAGTGATAAGATTATGAGCTGAGCAATCATGACCAATCTGAAACTAGGCGTCCGAGAGCAGGTTATTACCGAACATATGCATCTGTAGCACTGTTCTGATACCGTCCACCACTTTGCTAATGATTGCATAGACTGATGGGGCTGTTTTTGGTCGAGCGGGATTTCTCCTGTTTCTCATGGAACAGGGCATAACTGGACAATTCTCCACATTGCCGGATAGGTGCCTATTTTGTACTTGTACTGGAACAGATTAGCTACGAAATTTCTGCAGCACAATTCTTCAAGATTATTGCCAGAATATTATTCGGGTCTTTGCAGTCTCCAGTTCATTCAGCTATTTTTATACTGAATCGGCTGACGACAGATATCTGTGACCCTGTGGACTTTCACAGGAGGCCCAGATTCATCACCCCCTCGGCACTTCTGATTGAAAATTGCTGTGAATCATTTATCGTTTGCGCTGATGTGCTGGACTCCTCCATCAATCAGAGAATGGGTACATTTTTTAATCTCCTCCTCAGCTGTTTTATTGTTAACCAGCATTCGCAGCTGCATGTGACAGGACTGCCAATCTTAGATCTAGTCCGATATGGAATCGCTTAATACCTGTTTGTATTGTTTAACACTGCAAGTTTAGGTGTGATTGCTGTTTCTTTTAGGCATGGCCTTCTGCACTCTTCATTGAGCCAGGGTTAATCCCCTATATGGTGGCAATGGTAACCTTTGCGTTATCCCAGAGAATGAGGTGACAAATTTTGTTTGAGCACAGTTCTGCCGCTGCTAAGGGTCCAAAGCACATCACGAATGCCAAGTCTTGAGTTGCTAGATCTGTATTAATCTATTCCATTTGAGACAGTTGTATTGTCATACAAAATGATAGTAGGTAACCTCAATGTGAAGTTTGGACTTCTTCTCCGTGAGGTGTATGCAGGGGCCAGTTCTACTGGTATTCTAGTGGATAAAAAACATCTGTGACAGTCGTGTTCGTAATAGATCAAACATTATTTCACTTTAGCATCTTCCCTCATTATCTGCCACAGTCCCAGTCTAAGATCAGTGCCTTTTGATCCCGATTAAGCTCTATCTCTAATTGTACTACCGAGTCATTTTTGGTGATTGGCAATTTGTCTCCCAACCTCAGTATATTCTGCAATCTTCCAAACATTCGTGATTCTGAAAGGTTCTGTTAAAGAGCTGAGGGGGAAATTGTACCTTGTTATTAGCATATTTCCTTGACCACTTTTGAACTGGTGCTATGCACATTTACGAGGTACAGAACTGATATTCAGGAGTCTCAATGGAATTCCCTCCCAGTTGAGTATCATTATGCTGTCACCGCTGCACTGTCTGCTGGTTTGGCAGTACAGAGCCAGGATTAGTAACGTTGGTGCCTGTGACCTTATCTGTAATTTGTGATTGTGTTGGTATGGTTATGTCAAGTAGTTGCCCGATTAGTCTGTGGGATAACTCTCCCAATTTTGACACAAGACAAATATTATTCAGGAAGACTTTCCAGGGTCGACAGAACTGGATGTGTTCGTGTTGTTTCGGTGGCAAGATTAATGCGTATGATTACAATCCTTGGTGTTTTTGTTGTCGTAGGACAGAATGCTTTCATTATTCCTACCTTCTCTGTGCTAACTAAATGTTTTGCTCAGCTTTTTCAAAGGTATTTAAGATTCAACCGTATCACTTTGCGTCTGGAATCACATATAGTTGAGGTTAGGCCAAACGTTTCCTTCCGAAAGGCTATTCGCGAACAAGGTTCTTTTTTTACGACAACACTTCATTGGTTTTCTGGTCATTGTTAGATTCGTTAGTAATTCCAAATGATCTATTGACTTTAAATTTCACTTACCTTGATTTTTGGCAAGGACATTGCTGCTTTAAAAAGAAACAAGGCACTATAAAAATCTGAGGAAGATAATCTGTTTATCTAACCGAAGAGAACTCAGTGGAAAACGAGTGGCGTGGTTTTAAGTGTAAAAATACACAATATTTGCGGTGATTAACTTCTCAGCAGAAACGGCAGGGAGACTTCTTGTCATTCGCTTGTCAGCAAGCTGGTGCCCCCAACTGAACAACTGTATCCCTTGGCTCACCTCCACATCAGAGGTCATGGATTGCCTCTAGGACCTACTGGAGACGGTGGTGAGCAGAAACGGAGGGACTGTCCTTTTGGGGGTATTTGATTGGCAGGATGTGCACTGAGCACATAGCCTGGTCAAACTTCATAGAGAATCCGACAATCAGCAAAATGAATGAACTTATACAGAGTTTTCTACACTTTTGTTTTATCTTGAATGCTTGGCAAGGAATAGGTTTAGATAGTAAAAAATACCGCAAGGATGTTCCAGACGATTGGAAAATTCACTAATAGAGACAGAGCTTGTTTTAACGGGATTTTTTTTTACGATTGGGGTGGGGAGATATTTCTTCACTGAGAGAGTGGTGCCTCAGTGGAATTCACTAATAGGGGAAATAATTGAAAACAAAACGTTGTGTGATTTCAAGACTGAATGATATTAATCTTTTGGGACTGAACGAATCAAAGAATATTGGTGAAAGATGAGATAAAGTATTGCATTTGTTGAGTAGCCATGATCACAATGACTGTTGAATCCCTCTGAAAGGGCCGAATGACTTTAAATTGCTTTTACTTTGTATAGAGACTCACAACGACTCCTGACATCATGCCAGAAGCACTAGTTGGAAACTATCATCACCCCAGTCGCTCCAGGATATCAGAGTGCTGATTGTAAAACTGAATATGTCATGGGGAGTGACGAAACCATGAAGGAATATTGCCCTCAGAGTACTTGCTGTATTTGTCGTTGCACTTACTTAGAAATTAGCAGGTCATTTTCATCTGCGATACCATCAATCTGGATCTTTTAGAGAAAAACAAAAAACCCAACAGCATAATGCAGAGTGGAATCATCTTGACTACAACACTCATGGCTGGGAACCAACTGTGTATTGGAAAAGAGATTAAAGGAAAGTTGACTTGATTGAGTCACATTGGGCAGCTTTCCACTGATGTTGGCATAGAAAGGGAAATCTTGAAGGGGCCCTTGAGACTTCAGAATGAGGGATCCCTTTTTAATCTGCCACTAGTGTAACACTAGCTTGAATTTTGCCAGCCTGTCAGCCAGGGACCTAGCATGTGCAACGAAGCTGGATGATTGCGATCCGAGTTAACTTTGCTGTTTATGGAACTGCAATGTTTGTAATGTTGTTCTTTCTGTGAATTTTGGGGATTCTAACAGTCTGTGCGAGCGGAAAGCCTGTAGAAGACATACATGACATCTGTATGAGAGCCATGACTCGGCGTCATATAACAGTTTGGCGAGGAATGCGGATTAAAGCATTTAACGTTTGGTACGTCCTCCTACGATATGGTTGCGATGTCCTGAATGTTAGAATTTCTGCAATGCACTGTTTGTTTTGGAAAGCACAGTGGCCACGTCCTTCTCTATATCAGGAACAAAAGTGGTGACACATCCCAAGTGATAAGTTGTTTGAGGACAGTTGTATCTCTTCATTACATGTTCATGCAAGGAGGCTATCAATTCAATTGGCTACAGGCTGATGCAGAACTTTTGTTTTCCTTAAAATGAAAGTTTGAAAAGTTGTAACACCGCAAAGAACAGAGTTGTAATATTGAATGACCATGTGGAAGGCGAGAACAATCATCAGCGAAAACACATTAGGGGAGAAATTTTCATGCCGCTTTGAGTGCACCTAGAGACGCTGCAAAGAAGTCTATTGGTTTGCATGTGTACAACAACTCCCATTCAAAATCTTCCATTGCCAGATCATTGAATCCCTACAGCACAGACGGAAGCCATTTAATGCATCGAGTCTGTGTCAACCACAAACTCTCCCTATCCCTTAATTCCGAGTGCATTACCTTGCTTGTCCCTCTGATATGGACGGGCGATTTATCGTGGCCAATTCATCCCACCTGCACATCTTTGGACTGTATGAGGAAATCGGACCATGTGGAGCAAACACACACAGATATGGGGAGATGGTGCAAACTCCATAAAAACAGTCTCCCAAGGCTGGAATTTAACCGCGTCCCCTAACGCTGCGCCACCATTCCCCCTAGTGCAGAATCATGTTGAAGAGCATTGTGAATAAGATCGCAGTCAACACATGACCGTCCTTCACATAATTAGATGTGGAGATGCCGACATTGAATTGAGGTGAGCACATTCAAAAGTCTCCCAATGCCAGGTCAAATTCCAGGAATGTAAAGAATGGTTGGAATGCGAGTCTTTACAGATGATCAACTTTTTACAGATATGAACAGCATGCATAGAGATAGGGATAATCACTAATTGCCTTCACCGCACAAACGATGCTATATATCAGATACGTCGAGGACATTTTCTTCCTTTCAGTTCCGGTAAAGAATCACTGAAAAAAAACCGCATGATGGCATCAACAAGTTTCATCCTACCATCAGACTTACCATGGTCTACTTTCCAGAATCAGTTACTTTCCTGAGCAACACATCTCTATCACGGACAGACACCTCAGTATTTCACTCCAGCACAAGCCCACACAGATAACTGTACCATGCTCATAATCCAGCTTCTATGTTAAACATGATAAAGAAACCATTTTCGACCAACATGCTCTCCATGTACAAAGGAGAGGAGGAACTCAATAGATACCTTCACACGCTGAAAAACATCCTTGTAAGAATAAATATGGAGCTCGACAAATTGAACAACAGTTCCGACGTGCCACTACAGAAAACTATATCAAGGTCCTCAGAAGAAAACACGAGAAATGGCCAATAGAGAACCTTCATCATCCAGTATATGCCTGGAGTGGAGAAAGTGCAACATCTTTGTCAGAGCTCTTAACACGTCTTCGATGAAAGCAGACATTTTCGCCAAGGTTATCCCCACACCCCTGCTACTTGCCTTCAAACAACCATCCAGCCTCAAAGAGACCATTGTTCACAGAAAACTACCCAGCCTTCGGGAGGACAGCGACCACGACACTATACAACCCTGCCACTGCAAGATCTGCAAGACATCATCGCCATGGATATCACCATCATTCTTGAGGAAACCACTCATCAGGTACATGACACATAATCCTGAGACTACCTCTACGCTGTAGGAAAGGATGTTCCGTGGTGTGGTACGTTAGTGAGACCATGCAGATGCCTCGACAATGGATGAACAGACACCACATTATAATCGCCAGGCTGCAGTGCTCCCTTCCATCGAAGAACACTTCGGTATTCAAGGACATTCAGCCTCCGAACCTCGTGTATGCATTCTCCTTCAAGACACACGACAACGCAGAATCACTGAACAGAAATAGAAAGACATGTTCCACATACAAAAGGACATTCTCAACCGGGATCTTGGGTTTATATCACACTACTTGCAACCGCCAAGATACTGCCTGGGTTTACAAAATCCTACTAACTGTCCTGGCTTGAGACAATTCACACCTCTTTAATCTATGATTTCTCCTCTCTCCCCATACACTGCCTGTACCTTTACAGGCTTGATTACCTGTCAAGACTCGCATTCCAACCATTATTCACGTACGAATCTGACTTATCTAGTAATGTTATCTTTGCCTATATTTGCAGTGTTTGTGGACTAATCTTCAGTCACCTGATGAAGGATCAGTGATCCGCAAGCTCATGATTTCATCTAAACCTGCTGCTGGACTTTAACCTGAAGTTGTGAGACTTATCACTGTGCCCTCATGGTTGGAGTAAAGCTTGCACATTGGAGTTGGTAGTTTTCTTTATCCTCTCCGTACAGGTTACATAATACTTCTGTACCATGGGCAGGATGGTGGGTGGGTATCAAAGATTTTCCAGGACTTCTCAGGGCCGGTGACTATTCAAAGCTTCGAAAGCATTAGTGATGTCTACACATATGATATAGATGCATTCGTTTTGCTCATGATATTTGCATTCCTTTTTCTGCGTTCATAGATTATGCCTACGGTGCCTCTTTTCGTTCAGTGGTCACATTGGCTCTCTGGATGTGTTTTTCTTTCTAGGCTCAGGCATGTTTAGAATTATTCGAGACAGATAGCTCATAGAAATAATAAAGAAGGTGATCCAATGCATCCCCATTTTCTTCTGAAACGGAGGAAGCATGAAGATTCCTGCTCTAAGGAGGCCTGGGTAACTCATGAAAAACTCATGGTATACCGGGCCGGACTACCATGGTTCAAGACTTTTTTGTGCAATTCCTCGGAATGACGGGTGCTGTTCTTCACCTGGGGTTGCTGTGAACCACATTTCATTCAAGAGTTGGGCTTTCATCCAGTTATCTTGCACAAGGCACCTAGCAGAGGTATTTTTGCGTGCCTGACCCCAGATACCGAACTGGCTCCACATTGATGTGCAGTGTCTGGAAATCCATACTTCTCAGCTGAGTTCAGCATTAATATGCTGCTGCAACAGACAGATATTAGTAACTCACAGAAGTTTCTTATGTCACCACTCGCAGCGTCGTCTTGAGTTTTTTTTTACGCAAATGTGATCCAAGGGTATTACAAATATTCCTTAGGTCATGTTAAAATGCGCCCCCTGCTTGACTATAGGCTCACTTGTTTATATTCGTTGCCTGATCACTTGATATGTTTAATTGTTTGCAGATCTTGAAATTTTTTGGTCATTTTCTCCAAATCAGTCCATGTTCTTGTTGATTCTGGTTTTTGATGCCCTGCCTGGTATTATTTTCCCAATACTGCATCTTTGATTATTTCATGAAGTGCATATGCAATGGGATCAGTACTGAGCTCAGGTTTTCCAGAAGGATCCGTGAAAATGATTGCCATCCATTGCTAAAAAGTAGGCTTTTCAGGTTGCTGATTCATGATTGTTTGTTGCGTTGTTATTGGAATTTCTCTCTTGTTTGTGTTTACATTTTGTCTTTAGGCTTTGTGCGAATGAACTGGCCGTATGCAAGGGCGGCAGGATTGTGCATTACTCTGAGAAGCAGGCCATTACTTAGGCCGTGGTGGTGCTGTATGATGCACTTTATCGATAACAAGTAGTTAGAGAAGGAATGCATCATTGCGGTCTTGATGTCTTTTTTTTTGAAAAGGAAGGTTTTGCTGAGGGACAGCTGATTTTTGTTTTGCCGACTCTTTCAAAAGTTAATACCCGTGTTCATTGCAATCACATTGTATCGGAGCACAGGCTGTCACTGCAAATCTACGGTTGAAATCGGCACAGTGGTCCTTGTGAGCAGCATACTTGATGAGATAATGGAGAATAGTGTGTAACGTATCTTGGTTTAGTTTTCGGTCTTGAAGCACGAACTCCCATAGAGTGGTAAGTTGCTTGGCTTGGCTGGAGAGGCAAAATGGCATGATGTATTCTAATTGCCGATCAGCAGTTTAGAAAGGTTACTGGTGATAGTGAACTTCACTATGCAACTGACACAGAGGACAATTAACCTTGAACTTTACCTGACAAATGGAGAACTCCCCAAAGACCATCTTCATCCGCATTCCAGCAGATGTTGGAGGTCAGAAGTGTCTCACTGAAAAAAAATGTCATTCTATTTCATTGCGTTGTGCTTCCGAATTCACCATCAAGACCTTGTGCTTGCTGTTCAGGCGTTTTTTTTTTTAAAGACATGTCAGAAATGGTTAGATTGCAGTGATTATGCTTCAGTTACTATGTTCCATAAATTTCTTCAGCAAGAGAATATTGAATCTACGTTATCATCACCGCATAAAGTTGTGAATGTCGTGGCATTGAGTGCATTTAAGAGAGAGAAAGATAGGCACTTGATTGATAGAGGGATAGAAAGTTACGGGATAAAATGGGAGAAAGGTGTTGCAAAAATCGTCAGCCATTATTGAATGCTTGGGGTAGATGCAATGGGCCGACTTGCCTAATTTAGGATTATATCTTAAAGTGTCACTAGCATCTTCACCTCTTCCCAGTTCAGAATGCTTATTGTTCCAACTTTAATTTGTGACTTCAAATTCAAATATCCCATTATTTCTCTCGAACAGGAACCACAGTCAACTCTTGAAGAACTTCAGATCATCCACAGCTTTCTTGACTCTTACCCATCTAATCCTGTGTCCCATTCAACCATCACTCAGCACTCAGTGATCTAAAGTGGTTCCTGCTCTGACAGCAGCTCATATTCTTTTTAATCATTTCTTTATTGAGATTGCATCACTCCATGGTCTTAGTTATTTCAAAATTTGACCTCTTCTTCGAAAATAAGGTAGAGCAGGTGACAGAAGTGTCAGTGACTGATCACTTTGGTACTAATGAACATGATTCCATCAGTTTAAAAACAGGCATGGAAAACGATACGTCTGACCCAAAAGTGAAAATTCTACATTGGGGCAAAGCCAATATTGATGGTATCTGGCAGGAACTTTCAACAGTTAACTGGGGCAGTCTGTGGGAAGGCAAAAGGACGTCCTTTTGTAGGAGGTTTTCAAAAGTGTGTTAACCAGGGATCAGGAAAACACATTATCTTAGAGTGAAGGGCAAGGCTGGCAGAATTAGGGAAGCCTGGATGACTTGAGATGTTGAGGCCCTGGTCCTGAAGAAGGAGCCACATGCACAGGTAGCTGGAATCAAGTGGATCCCTTAAAGAGTACAAAGGGCGCAGGAGTAGAGTTGAAGAAAAAATCAGGAGGGCAGAAGGGGACTCGAGATTGCTTTGGAAAATAAGCCAAAGGAGAATCCAAAGAGTTTCTACAAATACATAAAGGGAAAACTGGGGATAAAATAGGACCTGTTACGTATCAACGTGATCATCTAAGTGAGGATCCACAAGACAGAGGTGAGATCCGAAAGGAATATTTGTCATCACTGTTCACTGTTGTGAAAAGCATAGATCCTAATGAACTTGGGGAAATAAATAGTGATATACTGAGGGGTATGCTTCAAACAGAGAGGAGATGTTGGAAGTCATAAAGCTTATCAAGGTAGATAAATCCCTGGGACTTGAAGAAGTGTATTTCAGGACATTGCGGGAGGCTAGGAAGGAAATTATGGGTCCATGAGCAGAGATATTTGAATCATCAGTACTCACATGCAAGCTGCTTGAAAATTGGAGGGTGATAAATGTTGTGTCTTTGTTTAAAAAATAATGCAGTTAAATGCCTGGGATCTACAACCAGTAAGCCTCACATCTATAGTGTGTAGGTTGTCAGAAGGTACCTTAAGAGACAGGATCTACAGGCAGTTGGAGACACACCATTTGAGTAGGAACAGTCAGCATGGAGTCAGCATTTGTGAGTGGAATTTTTGAAGGTGTAAACAAGAAGGCAGATGAGGGCAGTGCAGTTGATACTCTCTACATAGACTTTAGTAGGTTTTTCACAAGGTACCACATGGTAACTTGGGCATAAGATTAAATCTCATAGGATCCAAATGAGGTAGCTAAGTGGGTACAGAATTGGCTTAATGGCAGAAGACAGAAGGTAGTTATAGAGGGTTGTTTTTCTTTCAAACTGGAGGCCAGTAACCAGTGATGTGACTCAGGGGCTAGTGCTGGGTCCACTGTTATTTGTTATTTATATTAATGATTTTTATGAGAATTTAGGAGGCATGATTAGTGAGTTTGCAGATGACACCGAGATTAGTGGCATAGTGGACAATGGAGAAGGCTATCTCGGATTACAAGGGGATCTTGATCAATTGGGTCAATCAGCTAACGATGCCAGTTGGATTTTAATTCAGATAACGCGAGGTGATTGTTCGATCAAACCAGGAAAGGACTTATTCGTTTAATAGTAGGGTATTGGAGAGTGTTATTAATAAATAAATCAAGGCCACGCGTTCATAGATCCTTGAAAGTGGAGTCACAGGTAGACAGATTGGTGAAGAAGGCATTCAGCATGCTTGGTTTCATTGGTCAGAACATTAAACAGAGGAATTTGGCTCGTCTTGTTGAAGTTGTATAAGACATTGATAAAACTACACTTGGAATATTGTATAAAGTTCTGGTTACCCTAGAATAGAACCGATATTATTAAACTAGAAATAGTGCAGAAAATAGTAACTATTATTCTACAGGAACTAGATGATTTGAGTTATTAGGAGAGGCTGGACAGACTGGGACTTTTTTGCTCTAGAGCGCAGGAGCTGAGGTGTGATCTTAAAGAGAACTATAAAATAATGAAGGGCAGAAACCACCTAGATAGACAATATGTTTTCCCAAATGTAGGCGAAGCTAAAACTGGAAGCCATAACTTTACGTTAAGAGGGCATTTGTTTCTTTTTTTTCGCAGAAAGGGTGACGAGCGTCTGGAACAAGCTGCCAGAGGAGGCGGGTACAATTTTGTATTAAAAAAAAATGTTTAAAGAGTTGCATGGGTATAGAAGGATATGGGACAAACGCGGACAATCGGGACTAGCTTAGGAATTATAAAAGAGACAGCGCTGACAAGTTGGGCTGAAGGGGCCGTTTCCGTGCTGTAAACCTCTATGACTCTATGACCTCTATGACTTATTCAGTTTGTCACAGCCACATACATGCTTCACATATTACTGTAAATCATTTTACTTCAACTTCTTATCCATTTCACTTCCTACATTTAATATGTTTCAGCCTATTCATTTCACTGACTTGGTTTCTGGATTTTCAGAGTAGAGTCGCTGTTATCTGAAATGAGAAGCTCAGAAATTATAAAATTGTCCCGGACACGCTGTTTTACGCTTTCCACAATGTTCTGTATGCGGTTCTAGGATAGATAGATGTTATCCGAATATTTGAGGCATTTCTTATTAATGTGATCGGAGACTGTCCATTGAATTGTGGTGTTCGTTAATGTTTTCTGAACATGTATTCAGCAACACGAGCAAATTATTCCAGCGTCAATAAAACAGCACAGGTTTTTAAATTGCAGCTGGTGGAACTATGAATCCTCAGGGGGAACACTCTGAGTGGCCTTATTCCGCCTGTATGGTGACCTGCTGCATACTTTCACGGAGGATAGAATATTCGTTGATCCAATCCTGGGCCAGGCATGGGGAGGGTCTGCATCATGACGGGAGTAGAACCGAACCTCAGACAAGAGACAAAGGGTCGGTTCTCAAATCCCGTGTTTCGACATCAGGAGATTTAAACCTACGACTAAAGGAGGAGCATTTGTTTTGTAACTGGCAGCTGGATATATCTGTTGAACCTCCTTCATCAAGACTCACAGTATCTCAGCCAATGCAAAGGAAGTGCTAATAATGGTCATTCTGTCAGTTTTATTTAGATATTTTGCATCTGTAGTTGAAAAACTAGTCTCAGAAATGATTATTAAAACAAAGGACATGGCAGGATTCATGGCCTTTACCTTCCTGTGGCACCCATTGTATTTATATAGTAGATGCAGTCCAGCTTCTGATTAGTTGCAACGCCATTAAACGCCAGACATTAAAGGCCAATCTATTCCAATGTTGCTAATTGTTGCGTAATTAAAATTGTGTATCTCCACATCTGACTGAGAAAGAAAGCGCTGATGAAGTATCTGAAGATATTGTATCCTAGGGCCCTACCTTGAGTAACTTCAGTGATGTATTTGAATTGAGCTGAGCTCTAATAATCTGTACCATCCTTCTATGTGCCAGGTATGACTCCAAAGGACAAAGCATTTCCCCGCGAAATGACATTGACTCCTGCTTTAATAGTTTATTGGTGCAAAGCTTGGTCAAAAAGAAGACTTGCTGGAATGGAAAAGAAGGATGTTTGTGACCTTGTCTTGATATGGGGAGCTCACATATTCCAATACTATTCATCTGAACAATATGAAACCACACTCCAACAAGGATCTAAATTAATCATAGGATATGGTTGGTTTTGAGAAAGATCCTCAACTCCAAATTTTCCCAACATGCCTGGAGATCCACACATCCACAGATCCCCCTCGAGGAGATTATATTGGGAAAAAGCCTGTTGTTCCCATGCATTTGGAATGCAGTTTTTAAGTTTAATGTTTATTTATTCAGGTCTCAATTAGGCTTACATTAATACTGCAGTGAAGTTACATTGAAAAAAGAAAGTTCCAAAGTTTGCAATTTCATAGAAATTCTGTTAACAATACAGTGATTCCTGTCATAGTGAATCCAGATCACCTGCGCAATGTAGGATTCACTGCTATACACACCCCCATTGATGGCAGAAACGCATTTCAACTGATACCGGAGGATCACCATCTCGATGAATGGTTCTCTTTAGTCTACCAAAAAATTGTTGGACAAGTAGTGAATACATTTGTCCAAAGTGGACGTTTGCAGATTACGCATTGAAATTCCACGATCCATGGTGTATCTTCAAACCTGGTTGTGGAATGGCCTCGCCAGCTGACCATAACAATAATGAGGCATTCTCTCAATGAGCAGCTGCATTCTACCGAGGAATCAGGCAATTTCCACCTTTTTTCTCCACAGAGCTTTGAGAATGTTACATGAAGACAACAGGCTGATGAACATGTCGAGTAAATATTTATTTGTTTCTGATTAACGTACCCATCATGGATAGGTAATATGTCAATGATTAACTGACTGGAGTCTTCAGCAGCCAGGTGGCAATAGGCATCCTCGGTCCCATTGCGGCCAATTACAATATGTAGGATAGATACAGTTTCTAAATTGAAGGATATGCTAACAAACGTGAATTGACAAGAATCTTTCCACACGATAGTGGATGACGTTCTGTTAATTTCAAAGCATTCGTTGTCACACTGTCTTAATTGCCGTTGTTAACAGTAGAACAGGTACGTTTACACAGGGATCAACTTACGGAACTGATCCCTTCATTCATGTCTGCAGAAAATCAAGGCGGTAAGTTATATCCTCGCAACTGAATATACGCAGGCTTTTCCCTCAACATTTAATTCATAAATGAGCTCGGAGGCAAAAAAAAACTTGGTGCGTTTAGTATTGCGCGGATCATAATAATTTGGTAATACGTTATCAGTTCCTTGTTTGTTTCTAGATAGAATATGGATATTTAAAATGTTATCTTATTTCTATCGTCGCATAAGAAAATTTCACTGCTGGAATTTCTATGCGCACTTGTTAGGATTAAAACGTCGAAAAATACTATTGTTTGATTTTTGTCGGCAATTAGGTGATGAATGATTGGATTCATGTGGATATGGTGCAATGATATTATCATGTGTGTAGCGATCCAAGGTAATGTTCCATTGAGCTCGATTAGAATCCCATCATGGCAGATGATAAAACTTAATTTTAAAAATGGAATTAAAAGATTAATGGACCATCTAGTACTTAATGTTATTTAGAAGCCTGCCGTTTTGCATGACCTAAATGTGACTCCAGGCGCACAATATTTTGGTTTCCTATTATAATATTAAAAATAAACAATATTTGTCCATAAAGCGACTAGCATAAACGAATATAAGATGTTTTCACATTTTACTCATGTGAAAAGCCCGAGCCTCATCAAATATTGACGTCACCGTGGTTGATAAAAGTTTGGTAGATATTATGCAATGAAAGGAACATCAACACATAGACTCTCATTGAACTTGCAGTTGAGCTGCACAATTTCAGTTAAGATCCTTCGGCATCTCAGGGAGTATTTTTGTATTATGTAGCATGAAAGAAGCTTGTTGTATGCTCTATAACGTGGCAATATGCTGCGGTCTGTCTCTGTAGATTAAGGAGGGCAGAGAAAGAAAACTTGTTTCGACTGAGAACGAGGAAGAGAACGATGAGGAGGAGGAGAGTGATAAAGAGTGTCCACAAGAGGAACACTAAGCCCACGGAATGGACATTAAAGCGTAGACAATGCTGGACGGTCATGGTCATATTTCTTAGTCTATTGGGCTGTGTCACGATGGCAGATTGTGTATTCCTGTTGGATATAGCTATGATTCCCCAGAGACGTTGGTAGCCCAAGAATCAGGTCTGTCCTATTCATGTCCCCTATCACTCTTCTAATATAGCGACAGGAAATCATGCCACAACGTAGGTGAGTAGACAATCAAAAACGTCTGCAGCTATTTGTTGTTGTCATGATGCTACACGGTCTGAGCAATGGTTAAAGGCAAGATTCCATTGAATTATCCTTTAGGAGACCCTGTCACTTCTCCACACCTAAACACTGAAATCCATTTCTTTCACGTCCTTCTTAAAATGCGGTGTCGAGTTATGAAACTAGAGTGTTATACACTTTCACTACACCTTTCTGTATTTTATACTCAGGCTCTGTGTTAAAAAAAACAAGAATTACACATCGTCTGTTAACAAATTTATTATACTCTCCTGCCATCTTCAGTGTTGTGGAAACAAATACCTCAGGTTTCCCTTGTTTCTGCCTTTGAACGGATGTGGTAAATAAAGCTTTTATAGCATCGATCCCCTCACGCATCTGCCCTTTCAATTAAAGATTGGGAAGATTGGAGAATCGGATTTCAGCCCTCTCTTCAATTTATGTTTCTCAGGTCTCAACACTAACACTGACTCGAGCCTCAAGCACGGATGAACTGTTACCATGTAATCGCACCAACAGTCGAGTAGCTTCAACACTTCATCCAATTTTGCAGGTGGTTTGCTGCTTCCTTGATCAGAAGTCACCTCGTCGATTATCTGGCAATGTGGACACAGCGATATGTTAACCTGTTCAGCTTCTGTATTATTACCTCGACCTGAATCAAAGAAAGTCCCACATTTGTTTGATCTGAAGTTTGGATAATTCCAAGTTGATCGGTAGATGTGGACTTTTGATCCAAGATGAAACAAACAAATACATACATCGCACTATCATTTTTAGGAGAGTTTCCAGAAATTCACAGTCCTGCCACAATGCTCAGGTGTACGAAGAAATTTCCGACAATGGTTAGTTTTGTCGGGCTATGAAACTAACGGCGTTTGTGATTTACTTATTTTGCTTTTCACGAGTGTCTGTCTGGATCGGATGGTGGAAATTTGACTATTCTCAGCTGCGGAGCAATGCTTTCAGCTGTAGGAAAGTTTCCCCCTTTTTTTTTGTTTGTTGTTTACTTATGAAATATGCTTCCTAAGTTCCGATGAAATACTAACTTTCGTCCCTGGAGGAATTGCATGCTCAAATTCCATCACAAAAACACTTTTTAAAAAAAATCTGAGCGTAAATTTTCAACAATTGCTGAGCATTGTGATTTGCCCTTTTGTAGGAAATTAGTCTTTTTTTGTTTTAATTCAAAACTGCAGGTCTATTAAATCTGCACATTTTGGATTTTGAGGCCGGACTTCCGCTGATTTCTGCTGCCCTGAGATTGTTTCTTGCGTCTTAACCTCTTAAGTCCGTATTCAATACGTTCCCTGCCAGTTTGCTTCTTATTGTTTTAAAGTCAACGTGTCCTTCAGTATTTTAGGATTTCAATTTTCTTCTGCTGTCTCTGCAATCTTTAGTATTTCCCCGTTTGTTCATTTGGTGTGTTTAAGTCATATTTAATCTTAGATCATGCAACAACAGAAATGGATTGATTGGTAGAAATTATATCGGCCCATCAAGGAAGGATTCAAGATAGGAGCTGTATACATTCTTGTTTCTTTACACTGCTCGGACCAACACTGCAGTGTTCTCACTATGCGGGCCATGCTGTCTATAATATAATTATGTGAGCGTCACTGCACTCCGTTTGTCATTATTTCTCCGTATACCAAGTCATTGCTTAACGACAGCTGGAACTTCCTCACAATCTGAAAATCAACAATGCTCCAGCGTTCTCTGGTTTCTGTCACCAAACCAACTTCCAAACCAAGGAGTCATTGGACAATAAGTCTCACGTGTTGAAATGTATGCAACGTTCATTTAGGTTGCATTTTTATCAAACCCATTTTGAAAGATCAGGGACACTGGGAATTCCAGGCGGTATTAAGAACGTAATAGTTAAAATGAATGGAACTTCATGATCTCATTCATCCCATCGAATCTATACTGGCTTTCACGAATATTCAGATTATTCGCACTCATCCAGTCTTACTCATTTCCCTTGTGATAGCCGTTACTGATCTATCATATTTGTCACTTCATTGCAACTCGAAATAACTCGTTTCTTGAAAAGATGTACGATCCTCACGTGTCCTTTTTATGATTGTCATTAGGTCTCTATCTTCTGATTATCGAACCTTCAACCATTGAAGACATTGTCTCTTGTTTGGAATTGTATATACATTTATAATGCTGATAATCTTCATAACCTCTGAATGGCCACTTCATATTCACTCCGCCATGGAGTAGGAGTTCAATTACTCCATTTGAACCACTTTCCTGTAAGATCCGTAGTCCCTGCAGCAATTCTAATGAATAACTCACCAACATCTTTGTAAAGTTCATAATGTATGGATCTCAGTGTCAATTACAATGCCACAGGTTGGATCTAACGAGACATTCATAAACGTTTACTGTATATTTGTATGGCGTGTTCACGTTGCATATATCCACAAAGCTCGGGATCACGCATGCTTCACTAATTAACGTGTCCTGACGCCATCACAGTTATGTACACAAATACTGCAATCGATGTGAGAGTCACTGTATTCTGCTACAGGCGTCTGTCTGATGTTTATGAAGGCAGTAGCTGTGTGAGCATCATTTCTATAAAAGGGAATTATGCCAACCGACGTTGTTGGAGTTTTGGATTCACTGCAATTCTTTAGAGAGTGTAACGTAATGCAACTATGCGTTTTTGTAAATATGCACGTGTGTATGGAGATTTGTGTTTCCACATCTGTCTGCCTCCACGCATGCATCTCTGTGTATGCTTATTGGTGCGATAAATGTGCAAATGGAGCCATGAGTACCAATCTGCGTTTGTGAAATTGAATTAGTTTGTGTTGTTTCATTTGCATGCACATTTGTGAGTGTATGAGTGCACGCGCGCGTGTGTGTGCATTTAGGAATTGGCATTTTAGATTAGATTAGAATCATACAATTCAGAAAGAGGCCCTTCGGCCTATCGAATCTGCACCGAACACAATCCCACCCAGGCTCTACCCCCATATATTATACTCAGTAATCCTTCTCACCGACACATCCGTGGTCTCTGAGAGGTAATTTCTTAGCATGGCCAATCAACCTAACCCGCAGGAAGGAAACCGGAGCACCCCGAGGAAACCCGTGCAAACATGAGGAGAATGGGCAAACTCCACACAGACAGTGACCCAAGCCAGGAATCGAACCCAGGACTCTGGAGCTGTGAAGCAGCAGTATTAACCACTGTGCTACCGTGCGGCCTAATTTCGTTGCACAAGCGTCTTTTCAGATACATACGTTTAAGTGTGCGATCATAAATGTTTCCTATTGTGGATGCGATTGTTTGCAGATTTCTGTGCAAGAAACTGTGAAGATGTGTTTAATTGTGTGCAGTGTGATTGAGGGGAGAGAGGAGAAAGGGGAAAAGATAGATAAAAGATTGCTTGTGTAATCATATATGGGTGTTTTTTAGGTGTGAACATTTATTTGAATCTGTATCCAATGGGTGTTTGGAATAGTGTGTCCCTATGTATGATGCTGTGTGTGTTAGTGATAAGTACATGTGTTTATTTGTTTATTAGGTGTCTGAGGATGATATATATGTTAGTGTATGGGGGACATGTTTTAATGCGATCGTGTGTTCACAATCGGCATTTCATTGCACATGCTTCTTTTTAGGTCCACGTCTTTGAATGTTTGATCATAATTTTGCATATTAGTTTTTGTTGATGAGGTTATTTGCAGGTTTCTGTGTGAGATTGTATATGTCTGAGTATGTGCTGTGTGCGTGAGAGTGAGAAGAGGGGCAGGAAGGCAAACAAAACAATTTAGCTTGTGTGATTGTATACGAGTGTTTGCAAGTGTGATCATTTGTGTAAATCTGTGTCTATTGTGCAGCATGTGTCGCTATGTGTGATGCTGCGCGTGTGAGTATTTGTGTGTGTCCGTAAGTGTTTATTTGTGCGTATGATGTGAGAGGGGTGGCACGAATGTTAGTGTAGATGGGGTATGTTTGAATAGTTGTACGTATAATTGTAACTATGGGCCTCTGTGTAAGAAAAAGAGGTATGCTAGAGCGGTGGAGATATGTGCATGTGTTTGAAGGTAGGCGTGTGCTTTTATATGTCGAACTTATCTGTGTTTTTTGTGTATATTTCTGCGTGGCTGTGAGCAATTTATTTTGCAATGATATGTATTTTTGTTCATGCTTATGAGATTAGTTATGCACCTTTACGTACAGAGTTTTCGTGTGGAAGTTTCCATGTATCATTGTGCATTTTGTCATTGTGAGTATGAGACTTTGCATCTTATAGAAATATGCGTGGGAGAGATAGAGGATGAGAGAGAAGAGAGAGGGAGGGAGAGAGAGAGAAGAGACAGAGAGAGAGGTAAGTGTGTGAGATTTGTGTGTATATATTCGTGTCTCTCTGTGCGCAGCTGTATAGTTGTACGTTATCTGAAATATGCGCGTGCATTTGTGTACGCTACATGTGTACGTATGTGCCTGCACCTGTCTGTGTGCATGAGTGTGCAGATGTCTGATTGCTTACCTTCGACGTTTTTGTGTAATCGTGTGGTCGTGCACACGCATGTGCCTGTAAGTGTTCCTTCTTACATGTCCGCATGTTTTCATAGTTGGTGTTTACGTGCTTTTAGCTGTTTGCTTGTGCGTGTTGTCTATTTGCGTGTGCAGGCAAATACTTGTAAAAATGAGTTTGGTTCTACTGTGTATCTGTGTGTCTGTGTGTGTGCTTCGTATGCATATATATGAGATTGTGTGTGGGCCTGTAACTGTATGTCTGTTTATTGTTGTATTCGCCCTTCTATTGTGTGAGTGTGCCTGTGTACGCATATGTTTACCTAAATTTGTGCACGTCTGTGTGTGTGTGTGTGTGAGAGAGAGAGAGAGAGAAAGAGAGAGAGAGAGAGACGGCTCACACAGGCATGGCGAAAGTAAGAGATAGAGAAAGCGAAAGAGAGAGAAAGAACACTCGTCAGTAAAATGTATGCTTCCGCGAATATTTGTACAGGATTCGGAAAATTTGTATGCATTATGTGTGCGTGGTTATCGGTGTTTGCCCGTGTGCACCTATGTGTATGTGTCAGTACAATTATATATATTACAGAGTATGAATGTGTGTTGAAAAGTTTCTGCGTACGTGTGTATGTGTGCGAGTGAATATGTGTATCTGCGACTGAAAGCGTTTGTATGCAATGTGCAAGGTATAGACAGAGCGAGGACGTAGAGACACACAGAGAGACAGAGACAGAGAGAGAGAATTATGATTCTATGTTTATAGGAGCCAATGCGTATGATTGCGTGTGTTATTTCTGACTGTCAGTGTTCCTGTGTGTGTCAGTGTATCTCTATGAGTGCTTCAATATGCGTGATAAAGAGTGTGTTTTAAGATGTATGTGCATATTCCTGTATTTGTGTATGAAAAAGTGTGTTTGTGAATGTGTAATTCTGCGTTGTTATTTGGGAGTGAGAGTGAGCTGCTGCCTGAGAGACCGCTTGTATTTGAGCTTGAGTGCGAATGGTTGAGTAGTGTATTTGCGTGTTTGTATGAATCTATGTTTTTGTGTGCCTGTTTGGTTCTACGAGTGTGTGTTTGTGCACAATTGCGCGTTTGTGTGTGCCAGTTGTGCGCATATGTGTATGTGTATGAAATAATGTGAATGCGTATATTCAGGCATGAACATCGTTTGTGAATGGGTCTGCATTCGACAGAGTGTGTGAATATGAGTGAATATGACGTGTGAGCAAAGTTTTATTCGTGAGTGTACGTTATGTGCGTGTTTGAAAAAGGGTGTAAATTCTAACATAGATGTTTATCTCCATGGTAATGAATCGTGAATCTGTGCATGAGGAGTGCATGTTTCCCTTTATTAATTAGGGTGACCTCGCCCATGAACATTCAACTGCATTATAGACTTGTGAATGCAGTGTGCATTAATGAGTTGACCATTTTGATCTAGAACTGGAGTCACGTGTGTTAAAATACCCGGTCGAGTCAGTTGGCTCAATTGGATGGACAGCTGGTTAGCTATGCAGAACGACCCAACTGTGTTGGTTAAATTGTGATATGGCCTAACTGACACCAACCTTGTCCATCATCTGAGATGTGGCAATCCTCAGGTTAACTCACCACCAATTAGCTGGCCTTTGTATGATAGTGAAAGAAGATGTGCGCATTGGAGAGCATTGGTCAATGTGAAAGTGCCCGCAAGTTTTTGTACGTATAAAAAGCGCTGGAAGTTTGTTTTTGTCAACGCAACTATGTTTATTTCTTTTATTATTCTCTTATAAATATAAGATAAATATAAGATTATATATATATAATTATAAATAAATAAATATATTTATTGTGTCCGTCTCTTATGAAACTTCAAATGATTATTTTAATGAAAATTGGCAATGGCTGCAAGGTTTTTGTCACTGATTGCATACTTATTATTATAATTTACAACACAGATGCTGCCATGGGGATAGGTGAGAGATTATTCCCAGGGCATTTGACTCACGTCTGCAACACTAAACCGATGATATGACCACAAACTCCTAATGTTTCCAAGTTTCTCTCGTATATCTGACTGGTTGTGCTCATGCGAGTGTGAAATTGTGTGTGTATTTGTTGTGTACTTATTTGTGAGGTTATGCGCATTAATAAATAAACTCATTTTTATTTGAGTGTAAATCCGTCGGACAATGTGCCTGGGTATGATTGTCTGTGTGCGTTAATGTTTTGATCATTGTGTGCGTGTGTCAGTGTGTAAGAGAGGGAAAGAATGAGTGTATTTTTCTGCATGCACACGATTCTCAGTTTTTGTGTCTGCTTGCAGACGTTAATGTCTGTAGTTATGTGTCTATCTATGTCTATCTGCATTTGTGTGCGCGTGTGTGTGCACACGTCAAAGGTCATGTTTGTGTTAGCTCCTCAATTTTTGAGTGATGCAGATTTCTTACAGTGTTCTCTCCTCAGCAACCTACAGTCACCGATATGACATTCCAGCATCTTTCCTCCGCATTATAGCACTAACAGATCATTTTTCTTTGAGGTCCATAAACTTCATTACATCACACAAAAAACATTAATATGTTTGAAAATATCTAGATCTCCTTAATCAAATTGTTAAATTTGATCCCAGCCTGATGAATAACTCGATTCTCTATTTTCTTTCATCACAGTTAATTTAGTCACGATTGTTGTCTTGTATCGTGGAAAATGTGGTCTCGCCAAATGCGTCACATGTTACCTGGTAGCCATGGCAGTGGCTGATCTACTGACTGTTATTCTCGATCTGATATTAAGACATATTCCCATTGTTTATCAAGAACAGTTTAATTTTGTACGTTCCATCCCCGTGTGCAATATCCATGCTGTTCTACTTTTTGCAGCCACTGACTGTTCTGTCTGGTTCACCGTCACATTCACCCTTGATCGATTTGTTGCTATTTCTTGCCCAAAGCTGAAAATTAATTATTGCAGTGAGAAAAAAGCAGTTGTAGTGCTTGGAATAGTAACCGTGCTGAGCTGTTTAAAAAACATGTTCTGGTATTTTATGCTAAAAAGTCTTTATTTGTTGATAAATATTCCTTGGTTTTGCAATTACAAATTTGGTGTCATGTTCTCACGCGGCTGGGTAACCATCGAGTTCCTCCATTACATGCTGAACCCGTGTGTTCCATTTGTCATGATTCTGCTGCTCAATGTACTCACAGTCAGACATATTTTAGTGGGTAGCAGAGCCCGCCGAAGACTACGGGCTCACAATAATAGGGAGATTGCCAAGGACCCAGAGCTGCAGAGTCGAAGGAAATCCATCATTATGCTCTTTGCTATCTCAGCCAATCTTATTATTTTATGGTCATTGATAATGGTATATTACATATGGAACCGAATTAACCGCATTGTGCACACTTCGATATGGATAAATGGTTATATTATGGAATTGGGCTTCATGTTGCAGACCCTTAGTTGCTGTACGAACACAATTATCTATGCACTGACACAAACTAAGTTTAGGAAGGAGATGAAAAATGTGCTAATGTATCCATTTATTTATTTTCTTCAGTTCAAACATCAGTGAAAAAAAAATGTGACTGACTGAAAATGCTTTTTCCCTTAACTGTCTATTATTGTTACACATTTCCAGCATGGTGAGGGGTTTGGCAGTGGTGAGCACAACCTACTTAGCATTCTTCTCACAGCTTGGTCAGAAAACCAAACATCAATTCATCATTTCCAGTCAAGGATATGGCCAGAACACATAACTATTATCCAGCTCTCTAATATTATTTAAATTGAAGCCATAACCCCATTTTCTCTTGACTGAAACCCGAATACAGTGCCATGTATACATCAGGTGGTGAATCAGAGACAACGTTAAGTCAGGAATATTAAGTGAGGTTACAGGTCACTGTCATCCCAATCTGCTGTTTGCAGAACTTGAGGCAAAGAATAAGTTCCTGGCAACCTGTGAATTTTGTCATTTCCAACATCTTCAAGGAAGAAGAAAAACTGGACTTTGGAACTACTGACGAATATCCAAATGAATCCTTACTGTGATTATCATCGCCCAAACCCTCACTATCTGCCTCCTGCCAGTCTCTGAATAAATCCTGTGAGAATGCCAGTGTGTCTTCCAATCAAACCATGAAATAGAAGATTTGCACTGCAAGACAACTTCAAAAGAGAAATTTCAGAAGCAATGTCAACCATTTTGTATAGCCTTTATCGGTCTATCTTTAGTATTTAAATCAGTAAGTAAGGATGCAATATGGAAAACATTGTCACGGGCCATTTTCAGAGAAACTAACCAACATCAACCAACTCCTTCACGACAAAATGATATAGATGGCACTCACCAATGCAAATAATACATAACATGCGAGAAGACTGCAGCCAAGAAGTGATGCATCATCACCTTTACCCTTTCCTCCATCTTTTTCACCAGCATTCTTTAACTTTTTCAGGAACAAACTTCCCAAATAGAGGGATGTCGTCCAGGAGGATAAATGGAAAAAAACATCAATCTTAATCCGTTGAAACCTAAGAAATGATTTCAAGAAGAATCAAATAAAACTCTTTGGGCTAAAGATATCAAACAATATTGGTGGAAGGAGAGATCAGAATATTAAGTTTCATCATCAGCCTTGATCAGAATAAATGGTGGGGGACACCTGAAGGGCAGAATGGCCTAACACTACTTCTATTTTGAACATTTCTTTATTTCTAAGTAAACCACACTGATATTTCTCATGGAGCTTCAGCACGGGGATAGAACATAGAACATTACAGCGCAGAACAGGCCCTTCGGCCTCGATGTTGCGCCGACCAATTAGGAGAAAGCAATGACCCTACAACCTAAACCATTCCCTTTTCGTCCATAAACTTATCCACTAACCTCTTAAATGCCACCAAACTTGGCGCATCTACAACTGCCATAGGCAGGGCATTCCATACCCTAACCACCCTCTGGGTAAAGAACCTACCTCTGATATCCATCCTGTAACTACCACCACTTAATTTAAAGCTATGTCCCCTTGTGTTAGCTTTCTCCATCCTAGGAAAAAGGCTATCACTGTCCACCCTCTCTAAACCTCTAATCATCTTATATGTTTCAATAAGGTCTCCTCTTAGCCGCCTTCTTTCTAACGAAAACAACCTCAAATCCCTCAGCCTCTCTTCATAAGACCTGCTTTCCATACCAGGCAACATCCTGGTAAACCTCCTCTGTACCCTCTCCAATGCCTCCACATCTTTCTTATAATGCGGGGACCAGAACTGCACACAATACTCCAAGTGCGGCCGCACTAGAGTTTTGTACAGTTGCAACATGACGTTGCGGCTCCGAAATTCAATCCCCCTACCAATAAAAGCTAACAACCTTATCGACTTGATTTCCAATTTGATTGCCAACATAACCATTTCTGCACTCTCAGAACAACATCTCCAAATCAGGCTTGAAACCTTTCAGGTAGCCTGCCAACAAATCAATCTACACCTCAACCTGAAGAAAACTGAAACCTTTTACTCACCCATGTCAGGACAAGATCTGCTCTCTCAGTCCATCAAGCTTAATGGAAACTTTTCTCAAGGGCAAAACTTTCCCCTACCTGGGTACCTAACTCTCACCTAAGGCTGACGTGAGTGTTGAGATTCAATATTGTCCATACATCAATGGTAAGTACAGACATCCACCCAGTGGTTTTATTCAAAATGCTGATCTTGAAATTTACTGATTCATTGTTTGAGATTTAGCTTAAGTCATGTCACACTCCAGCGGTGTATATGAGAAACACAGATAATCTACCAATTTGCACATTGCAAATAGAGATTTTTCACCACTGATTTATGTCGAATATCAACACACTACCGACGCATTAGTTGCAATTATTGACAGTCTCACAACGAATTTAATGAAAATGCTGCTCCACTGAGAAGGGATTAATTACGAAGAATGACAATTTATTGAACTATTGATGATATGTCTGATACATTCCTTTGCGATGTATCTTAAAGTCTGGCACATTTTTCGTTGATTCCCTTCAAATAAAAATACATCAAGAGCGACCATTAAAAGTACTGGTCCACTGTCAGTGTTTTATTTTATACGTTAAAGCAGAAACGCCCCAGATTATTCATTTTCAAAATTAGAACATGGCACCAGGAATAATTATTATTACTGATAATCTGCTAACAGACTGATGATCCATGCTGGCACATCCCACCTGTAATTATTTTAAACATGGAAAATGAACATAAATACACAAGACATTATCAGAGACTCTTTACGAATACTGCCAATATTCCCAGTGATTAATTAGAAATATTTTCTTTCTCGACGGTGGCAACTTATCAACTCTGACCAACTCCCTGAAGTTGACCTGCAAATAATTTTAGAATTCACCAAGAGGCCATAAGCACACTTTATATTTGTGTTGCATGTCTTAGGAAGAACATAAAAGTGAAAGCAAGCTGAATTTATCTAAGTATCTAAAAGAAAGTTATTCTGTACAACTTCATGCTGAACAATGGCAGATACAAATCTGTCGTTTTTTTCTGTCAATTTTTCTTGCACTATAACGGAGGTTTTATGCCATCATAAAACTGCAATCGCAGTGTAAATAAAATCTAACGTGAACTGTGGAAGCACTTGTGTTTTTGTTTAAAACAGACAACCCAGAAGCTGGAAATATTGCACATAAACTGTTAGCATATTAAGGAAAATGCACAGAAAACAAAAACAGTTCCCAACTAAAGAGCAAAGAGTTTCAAAAACTAGGGAAAGGGATTGATGCAAATTCCAGTAATAGAGTAAACTTACAAGAAATTTGAAGAAAGGAAAACATAGATGATCCTTCTTAAAAAGGCTGCAAGTTGCAGATCTGGAGATGGCTTCCAGCAAGATTCATGTGATCATAGATTTTTGGCGCCTTAATAGAGGTTGCAAAGCTGAAATATTCTGTTGCCGTAGCTCGGTACCTGAGACTTTATGCAGAAGTATCTAAAAGGTGATGACGCAGGGATCCTGAAATGAGCGATTGAAATCTGTGAGGTGGATGTTAGGTGAAATTGCGAATAAAAAGTATTGCTTCAGAATCTATCCAATGGCAAATTTGTTGAGATCAGAATTCCTTGTGTCAACGACAATTTCAGTGAGACCAATTGGCTTGCATTGTAACAAACAACTGGAGGGATCTAATGAGAAATCCAACAAACTTACTCTGAGTTGCAACGATCACTGTTTTTATAGTTTGGCCGATCTGACTGCACTTCTCCTATTCTTTAACATATCCAGACTGTTCCTCCACGTCTCTAACCAAAGAATAAAAGTCAGGATCTCTCAGCTTAAAGATGTTTCATGAATACGTAAGGAAAATATATATTTATAAAAAATAGTCCCTAGACTTGAGGCCATTGGAAATACAAATTTCAAATTTTGGAAAGGTTTAATTCATAGAAGTGTAAGTGAGTTCTTACGAGGGTATCTTTCAGCCTCTGTAGGTTTCTGTTTTTTTCCTCCTCATCTGAGCAGATCTTATGTATGTGGAGGGCTTATCTGTAGAGGACGGTTTATTTAACATGTTTATGGTGGAAACTGGAGAAGTGGAACATCATGAGATTATCCGTGGGTTTGCAGTAGAGTGAAGTGCTGAGGTGATCGTCACTGATGGAGGTGCATGAGTCCAGGATTGTAACTGAGTCTAGAGAGTAGTCCATCGTGAGTTCAATGGTGCTGTGGAATTTGTTGATGTTATCATGGAGTCATTTCAGTAATTCTTCACCGTGATTCCAAAGGAAGACAGTATCATCGATGTTTCTGTGTTCATTGTCGATTGAACGTCCTGTGAACGGAAGAGGTATTGTTCGAACTTGTGCATGAAGATGTTGGCGTATTGAAGTGTGAATTCCATCTGTCTGCACGAAGAATTGGTTGTCGAAGGTGAAGACGTTGCTCTCCAGGATAAAGTGGGTGAGTTGTAGAATTGTGTCTGAAGATTGGCTTTTGTTGTATTGATATGGGGGTTGTTGCATTGATGCAGCCGTCAGGGGAAGAGATAGTGTAGAAAGCCGGGAAGTCCATGGTGATGAAAGTGTTCCAGGTTCAACTGGTCCCTGGGTGCTAACTTTCTGTAAGAAGTCCATAGTTTCGCGACAGAAGCTGACTTTTCCTGTTATGATGGTTTCGGGATGCAGAGGACAAAACCAGAGAGATTCTCAAACAGGGTTAGGTTGCCTGAAACGATGGAACAGCCAACTGTGTTGGCCGTGTGTGTCATCGTGAGGCATAAGTATCTGAAATACGGGAATGACCTGCGATAAGAACATTACAAAGAACAAAGAACAGCACAGCATGGGAAACAGGACCTTCGGCCCAACAACACCACAGCGCCATTTTAACGTTCCCACTTCCACCCATGATTCTTGTCTCTGTTTATGAAATCTGCACTGGAACCAAACTGAGGAGACAATTTAGGGACAATTTGTGTCGCCAATTAGCCTAAGAGCACATCTTTGGGGTGTGGGAGGAAACCAGACCACCTGGAGAAAACCCACGCAAGCACAGGGAGAATGTGCAAACTCTCACAGATACTGGCCCAAATCCCTGTATCTGCACAGCAACAGTGATGGTCACTGAGCTGTTGTGTTGCCCATCAACTGGTCCAGTTTAAGCATATACTTACGACATGAAGCAATAGGCTATTCCTGAAAAATTCAAGAGCAGACCTCTCATGACCCATCATATGTATGCCCCTTGTTGGACAACAAGACAAAGTGAATCACCTATAGGATAAAAGAGAAATACACCGATAACATGCACAACTTATACAATTCCCAGGAATGTCCCAAGGCTCATGGTCCTGATTTAAATAGTCTACTGTATACCTCTATCCCTATTCTGCTCATGTGCCTATCTCAGTATCTCTTAAATAATCTAGCGTGCCTGCCTCCACCATCTTACTTGGCAGTGGATTCCATACCCTTACGGCATTCTGTGTGAAAAACCTCCCTCTAACATCCAAGTTATACCTCCCCCCCACCCCCATCCTAAGCCCGTGGCTCCTCATAATATTTGATTCCAACCTAGGAAAAAGCTTAAGCCTGTTTACTCTATCTATACCCTTCATAATCTTGTACACTTCTATTAGATCTCCTCTCTGTCTCTTTCTAAAGAAAACAGCCCCAATTTGCCTAACCTTTCCTCGTAACCCAGTCCTTCCATACCAGGCAGCATCCTGGTAAACCTCCTCTGCACTCTCTCCAGGGTTTCCACGTCTTTCCGGTAGTAAGCCGACCAGAACTGGATGCACTATTCCAAATGAGGTCTAACCAACGTTCTGTACAACTTCAACATTAAACGCCAGCTCTTGTACTCTAAGACTGCTCTAAGATCTGAGTCAAAGGTATTATTAGCCCGTTGAGTTGGCAGGTGTGTTTTGTGGTCGCAACAGCTGGTAGCTATCTATAGCGTTCCCAGTGGTTCAGTTGTCTGCATAGTTCTTTGCAGTTGTCAGTTCTGCTCAATATGATGGCGACCCCTGATTTCATGACAATGTTGTGGTTGGTCTTGAGAACACAGATGGCATTGCGTTGTGTTTGGGTAACGTTCACGACTGCTTTGTGAACGTGGCTGAGAGGTCACATAGACACATCTCCCGATGGCTTGAGCATACATGTTGGGCTTTGGGTACAGGCCTTCCAGAGCAATGCAATTCGGCTCTTTTCTCTTCGCTTGCTGCTCCGCAATTCGTTTTGTTGGTTATGTTGCTGTTGGCACTCTTGGGATGTGCAGAAGAAGGCCCAGAGCTGCATTCACCTGATGAATTCCATTATGACTGCTGCGAGGTCGATGGCATCCATTTTCATGGTGGGGCAGAAATTGTGTCCTGAGCTGAGAACTTCAATTTTGTCTGTTCGAAGGGTATGTATATATATAATACCAGTGTAGGCTGCTGATGGTGATGTTGGGTGTCTCACGCTTCCTCTGTGATTGGTATGCTTGCAGGAGATATTCTTCCATTGCCTTCTTTGCTTGGCAGATTCTGGCAGCTGGTCGAGTTAAAAAAAAATGTGCTATTGGATTCCAGTTTGCAGCGTCTACTGCCGAGCTGGTGTATGAAATGGTTAAGGAGTATGAGTGGTGTGATGGGAGGGTTTCTAAGCATCATCCATCCTATAGGCCAATATGAGGGGATTCACCATCTCTAGTCCTTTCTTGCATTCTTGCATCTTTGTAGAAACTTGATGTCTGTGTCGCTATGCACGATTTTCTTGCAGTTTTTTTTCATATTGATCCAGCAGTTTGTGGTGCCAAGGGCTTCCGAGATATGGAGATGCCGGCACTGGAATAAGTTGGGCATAGTGAGCAGTCTTACAACATCAGGTTAAAGTCCAACAGCTGTATTTGGAAGCACAAGCTTTCAGAGCGCTACTCCTTCATCGGATGAGTGGAGAGGTAGGTCCATAAACATGATATATTTTGCCATAGACACCACTGGATGATAACTGCAGATTGAAATGTGAAGAATTGATCGAGTACTCATCTTTACTGCTGAAGTAGTCTTGATGTACGAACAGTGCGAGTGGAGAGAGGGAAAATCATTGGTTAAAGAGGTTGTGATTTTTTTTCAAGCCTAAGGCTGTTAGTAGAATCTTTGGAAACCCAGAAAATGTATGGGGGATTACATCTTGTTTGACAGGAACCTAAAGTCTCTGTTGAGGCCATCCTCATGCGCGCAGAATTTGGGTGTCAGTTTCTGCTCGTAGCATCATCGCTAGATTATTAATCTAGAAACTCAATTAATATTCTGTAGACACGGGCTCACATGGTAGTGGTGAAATTTGAATTCATCACAAAATATCTGGAATTAATTACCTAATGATAACAATGATACCATTGTCAATTGCTGGAAAGATGCAACTGGTTCACGAATACTTCTTAGGAAAGGAAATCTGCCGCCCTTAACTGGTCTGACCTACATATAACTCCAGAGACATAGCAGTGTAGCTGACTTGAAAATGCCATTAGTCAACTAGAGACGGCCAATAAATGCCAGTCAGTCAGCAATGCCATGTGCCATTAATTAATAAAAATGTGTACAATAAATTGAAAGTGAGCTCTCTGAGATGTCTATTGAATTTTGTCACGTATAACATTCACTAATTGTAGTCACTGATCAGTTAGCAACATAGCTGCAGTCCAGCTTTCCTGTCAGTCTCTGAGAGAACCAATTTGGTTCACCATGGATTAGGTAGTGCAGATTTTGATAAGAAATACCCAATGTTGGCGTGGCAAGTTGAAGCCGGATAAGCAGGTTGTGAGATCATGTTGCAGAAGTGATTTACAGCGATGCCATTTTGATTCCATTCCTACTGCCTCAATGCACAGTGCCTCCAGCAAAACAGGCTGTTGTGATGGAAGATCAGCAGCAGATAGTAAGTTTTGTTTTAGCGACAAGCTTTAGTTACTTTATGCCTTCTCCCGGAAATTTTGAGTCACTGGGTCGAAAAGACTCATCTCCATAAGGCCATAAGGCAATAAGATTTAGGAGCAGAATTAACCCACTTGGCCCATCGAGTCTGTTTCTCCATTCAATAATGGATTCTCAAAAACACATTATCCTGCCTTTCCCATGCAACGTTTGATCTGCTTTCCAATTAAGAAACTACCTATTTATGTCTTAAATATACTGAGTGACCTGGCAGTCACAGCCTTCTGTGGTAGTGACTTCCACAGATTTGCCACCTATGGTACACATAATTCTTCCTCATCTCATTTATAGAGGGTTGTCCCTTTATTCTAAGACTGTGCCCTTGGGCACTAGTCTCTTCCAACATTGGAAACATCTTCTGCATATCTATTATGTCCAGGCCTTTCAGTAATTTGCAAGTTTTAATGACATCCCCCTCATCCTTCAAATCTCCATCAAGTATAGACTCAGGGTCCTCATGCGTTCCTCAAATGTCAAGATTTTCATTCTTAGGAAAATTATCCTGAACCCACTCTGTACCCTTACCAAAGCAGCATATCCTTTCTTAGTTATATGACCCAACATTCTTACAGAACTTCAAATGCAGCCTGACTAGATCCTCATAGAGCCTCGGAGGTGCATTCATGGTTTTGCATTCTAGTCCCCTCGAAATTAATGCTACGTTGCATTTGTCTTCCAACTACCAAAACAATCTCTGACATAACCTGAAATGAATCTTGAACTAGGACCGACCAACCTCCTTATAACTTTGATTTTTGAACTCTATCCTTATTTAGAAAATTATCTATCCTTTTATTCTTGCTAGCAAAGTGCATAACTTTATAATTCCTCGCATTTTATTCCATCTGACACTTCTTTGCCCACCCTCCTAACTTGCCCACTTACTCTGCAGTCTCCCTAGCTATTCAATACCACTTATCCCTTCACCAATCTTTGTCTCATATTCGGCATATCACCGGTGATCTTATGGAGGTCTGTACGATAATGAAGTCAATATCTTTTCCCAAAGTTGGAGAAGTCTAAAACTAGAGGGCATAGGTTTAAGTGAGAGGGGAGAGATACAAAAGTGTCCAGAGGGGCATTTTTTTTCACACAGAGAGCGCTGAGTGTCTGGAACAAGATGCCAGAGGTAATAGTAGAGGCGGGTATAATTTTGTCTTTTAAAAAGTATTCAGACAGTTACACAGATAAGATGGGTATAAAGGGATATGGGCCAATTGCAGACCATTGGGACTAGCTTAGGGTTTAAATAAAAGGGCTACACAGTCAAATGGGGCTGATGGGCCTGTTTTCATGCTGTAAACCTCCATGACTTTAGGAAGACAGATTAGGATTCGAGGGCACAGCCTCAGAGAAAAAGGACGACACTTTAGAGCTGAGATGAGTTTGTGTTTCGGATTCTTGCATCCACACTATTTTGTTTTTCGTTTATTCATCTTTATGGTTAGTTAACAGCCATACCAATATATTCATAAGTAACCAATTTTTAAGCAAAATGACTCTCCTGCAAGTTTAAAGATTTATAATCGGAATGTATAATTAAACTAATTTGAACTTATATTACAGTACATAACCATAAATTGTAATTGTGCAAACATTTTCTTGCTGTCATTTTATGGATGCTTCACTCCTAATGTTACAGCTTATTGTAACTCAGGTTCAACCCCATCAGTGACTGGTTTGTACTGAAAGGGGAGATGAGAAAACCTGAGGTTGTTACTCACTGGCCTGGATATCAGAGAAAAGTATTCCACGATTCAGACTAAATCCATGGTGCTTATCAATAACACTAATACTAGTAGGAATAATGATCTTCAGTATTTATTAATGACACTATCAACGATACTGAAAATAATAATTCACAGACATCCAATTATTATAAATAAAATCTCACACAGTCTGGTACTTACTGCAATTTCTGTATGTTACACTCCGGATTCCTCAGATCCCCAAACGGTAGTTTTACTCCTGAATCTCTTGCTTTATTATCAGATCCAGATCCGTTAGCGGCTGGTTTTTACTGAGAGTAGAAACGAGATCCTTGGCACAGGCAACTGTGAAGTAATTATTATCCGCCTGGATTTCAGAGAACAATAAAAATAATGGAAATTTGGATAAATATGGCAGGGGTGATACAGGACATGGACAGCGTTTCAGAATAAGTTGGATTGCTTTGAATACCAGTGACATAAACTTACTTCAATAGACTTCAGTATGAGGTATTCTGACAACCTCCACCAAATGTAAACTTGTCCAATTTACATACTGCCCATGTTCAGTTTAATATCCGAAATACTTTTAAGCCATTTAATGTACATAGCCTGATTAATAACAGACTCCTGAACCAAATAATAGTAATCAGTGTCAGTTATTTAGTTTCTAGAAACGCAGTAACTTATCCCAGTTTCTGTATTTTACAGAGCAGATTCCTCAGAGCCTGAGAAAATATTTTTGTTCCTGCATCTCCCGAATAATTCGTCATCAGGTTAGACATAGGAAATGAGAAACAAATTAAAATGAGCTGAATTTTCACCAGAGATGGATTTTTGAGGCAGAACAGTGACCTAAACTGCTGCTTCACAGCACAAGGGACCCAAGTTCAATTCTGGTCTTGGGCGACTGTCCATATGGAGTTGGATGTTCTCCCAGTACCAGCGTGGGTTTTTTCATGGGGCTTCTGTTTCCTCCCACACTCCAAAGTTGTGTGCATTAGGTTGATTGGTCATGCTAAATTGCCCCTTTGTCAAGTGGATTAGTAGGGAAAATGTGTGGGGTTACAGGGATAGGACCTGGGTGGGAATGTTGTCAGTGCAGGATTCGATGGACTGAATGGCCTCCTTTTGCACTGAAGGGATTCTATGATTTTTAAGTCAGGTACCCACCATCAGTGTTCAACTGATGAAAGTTATAATTTTTGCATCGGGACAAATTGTTTTGGAGACAGGTTTCCTGCTCATTTCAAGCCAGTGTGGGTGGGAATAAAGTTAGATTTGATGGAAGAGTGGAATCATTTGGACTTCTTGCTGCCCTCAGTGACGCTGCTGGTCAGCCAGAGCAAGAGATCTACAATTTGTGTCAAACTTCTACAGCACCAAAATGGAAGATGAAATGCCACAAGGAGGCCAGAGGCTGTCAGAGAGCAGCAAGGTATCCTTTATATCATCAGTGCTGAACAGAGGTCATGAAGGAAAGGAGAAAACTCGTCTTCCTAGTGTATGGCACGAGGAAGCCGCCTCATTGTGCTGCAGAGGCTCCTCTTTGTTCAACATCATGTGTGTTTCTCTCTCTGAGTCAGTACATGGGTGACAGTGCGTTTCTGTATGGGTTTCAGTGTATTTGGGGGAAAAAAAAAGTCTGCTTCTCGCTGACTGCCTGTAAGTGTGTGAGTGAATTTATGCTTCTCAGTTTGTGCCTGTATGTATCTGTTGGGTTTGGCTGTGGTGGATGTGGGTTGTATGCATCTTTGTATAATTATGTGGCTGTATATCTGTCTGTGTTTGTACGACTGTATTTCTTTCTATGTCAGTGCCTGTGTGTTTGCATAAGAGTGTGTGTGTCAGTGACTGACATTGAGATTATTAAGCAGAAGCACATTTGGAACAGAATCACTAACAAACCTGTGCATTTGGGATGTTAATAGTTAATAAAATAATTTATTTATCATTTACCTTCTGTGCATTTGTGTATTAAAGAATGGTCATATAGTCATTCTCTTTCACCATAATCAACACTAAAACTTCTGACAAATACATGGGAACAGTTGAGGTTTATAATTGGCAGGGTATCTATCCTTAACCAAGGATAGATACATTTTTGAACAGTAAAGGAATTAAGGATTATGGTGAGCAGGCAAGTAAGTGAAGCTGAGTCCACAAAAAGACTAGCCATGATCTTATTGAATGGCAGAGCAGGTTCAAGGGGCCAGTTGGCTTACTCTTGCTCCATGTTCTTACGTTCTGATGTAAACATGAAACATTTGAATTTCAATTGAGCTCTTCTCTCACCATAATCTGTGGAATTGTAGATCAAGAGCTACAAAATGCAAATAATTTGTTTAGATCTTTCTGGTTGAGTGCAGACACAATGTGAATAAAGGTTGTAAAGTTATAAAACACTAAAATATGTGCCATAAAATGTTTGTGTTTTCAATAATCAGAAAATCAGTCTGTTGAGACAATTATCTTGCAAACATTTAAAAGACTAAACATTGACAACGTCTGATACACAAATTACAGAGTGCAGGTAAGTTTACTCACTTCCATTCTGAATAGGATTAGTGTCTGATATAGTCTGAGATAATCCATAACTACAATCTCTGTTTTGCAGAGGTTTATATGCAAGGAGCATAGATCAAATTAGTAGCAAGGTATTTTTTCCTTCAAGCCTGGGAGTCCAAAAACAGAAGGTTTAAGGTGAGAGGGAGAAGATTTGAAAAAAAAAAAAAAATCTTCTCACATAGAGGGTGGTACATAAATGGAATGAGCTGCCAGAAGAGGTGGCAGAGACAAGTACAATTACGGCATTTAAAAAGGTATTTGGACAGGTACACAGGAAACGGTTAGAGGGAAATGGACAAAATGCAGCCAAATGGGAATAATTCAGTCTAGAAAACCTGACCGGCATGGGTGAGTTGGGCCAGAGGATCTGTAACAGAACTGTATATCTGTATGACTCATGCCTCCTCTAGGAATGAGGGAACAAGATTCGTGGACAATGTTTGGTGATACTAGGTAAATGCACCAGCTGAGGTTCTTACTGTAAACTTTAATCCCTAACAATATTGTTCAAACTTCAGCAACCAATTCCCAGGTGCAGATGTGAGAGTTACTGAACTTGTCTGAAGCTCATGAAGAGCAACACCTGCAGTAGCAAAGAACAACCAGCAGATGGTGGCATTGTATCACTCTAATCGCAAGCCAGTGACAAAAGTTTGAGGAAAGGCTGGTGGAGCTTTTAATTCATTCACAGTGACAAGACAGGAATCTCTGACAAGGCCTTTACCAATCTACCCTTTGCTGGATACTGTCAGAATCATACATGCACACTTCTCTCTCTGAAGAATTATCTTGGCTGCTTCCTTCTGAAAAGAGGATGAACACTTTGATGCTGACAACACATCGCTGTTCACACAATGATTTCCAAAATTCTTTCCTTCAACTTGGAGGCCAAAACTGCGCACAGTTGACCAGTTGGAATCTCAACCAAATCAGGTAAGCAGGAAAGTTACTGGCTGGCTGATGGGCTGATGAAATAGGGAGGGAGGTGGCGAGGAATAAAGGATTTGGAAGGAGCTGTCAAAGATGTTCACAATTTAGGAATTTACTGTGACTGGTAGACCAGCAATATTTATAAGTTAAAATGTCACACGCAGTCCCCGTCAAAATTAAGCGTCAAAAAAGAATAACAGGACCAAGACAAAAACACAGGGCCCCTCATCCTTACTCAGAGTGGTTAGACAGGAATATGACATGTACAATGGATTGTGTTATGTTTGTGGGGCATAGGCCCTTTAAAAGAACAGGTCAGCTGATCCTGGGTGTGGGATGACCTACTGGGGATCGGCCCTTTCAGGTCAGTTGTCTGCTGCAAAGTGAAGTGAGTAGGGTTTTCAGTAAACTGTTCTCATTCCTGAGGCCTGCCTTGGAGCAATTTGGAGGGATTAATCACAGTAGTCCCAGACTTAACATTGGTGAAGACATGCTGTCCATTTTGGTGGCCATAAGGAAAGAGCAGGGACGATCGCCACAGACCATTGAGGGAAAGAGTACCAAAACAATTGGAAAGCAGATAGGAACTCAAAAGGCATCAGGAACAGTGCAGGAAGGCAACAAGCACGTGGATACAGGTACCACCACGGAATTGCTCTCTACAACCATCGCTGACATCTGGAGTCTGTGGGGCGAGTGAAGGATTCCTTCAGTTATCAGGTGACCACAGTTAGCAGAAGAGTCACCACGGGTGGAACAAGCTTCTGGTGTGGTTTTCAGAGGAAGGAGAAACGTCAAGGAACTTTGGGATTACTAGGATGTTTGATGACGAGGATATAGGTTAAGGGTGAAGGGGGAAGGGGGAAAAGTTTAAAGGGAATATTGGGGGGGGAGGCAGGTGTTCTTCACACAGAATGGTGGGAGTGTGGAAAGAGCTGCCAGATGAAGTGGTGAAAGCAGGCTCACTTTTAACATTTAAGAAAAATTTGGACAGGTACATGGGCGAGAGGGATATGGAGGGATGCTGTCTAACTGCAAGTCAGTAGGATTAGGCAAAAAGAAAAAAAAATGGTTTGACACAGCCAAGAACGACCAAAAGACTTGTTTCTGTGCTGTAATGTTCTATGGTTCTAAATTGCCTTGGAAGTTCAAACTTCTGTTGGGTAATTGCCCTGAAATAAGAAACATCTGATACTTCAAATTACAAATTCCAGATTGCTCTCACTGTCTTATAGTAAGACCTCCCCAGAAAAATATTAGAACAATTAAAACTTTTCTAACTCCTGGGTAACTATAAATCTGACCATTGCAACCACCCTAGAGACACCCCCCCAATTATCCTGACCACTCCATGACAACCCCTCAGATGGCACCTCATCTTCATGACTCATCCAAATCTCATGCCAACTAAAGTCCCCAGCTTAGTTATGCTCTCAATCCTGTTTTTAAAAAAAAGACAGGCATTTCTTCTTTACATTCAACTCTCCTGCACTATACTGGAGGGAAGGGGCTGAATTTTCAGACCTTCCCTCTGCCAAGATCATATCTTGCCAAAGATGACCCCGTGATGGGTTGATGGGTAGTGGAAGGTGTGAGCAACACAAAATAACATAGACACTGGTGGGACTGCAAGTTCCAGCCAGCAGTCAATGGCAAGCGCCTGAGTCAGAAGGTAGGCTGAGAAATGTCCAGCTGCATTTGAAAATAAATTGCAAGCAGCAGTTTGGCAATCTGACTCTGATTTTCACCCCATGCCACATAATAATGGACATCTTATTTATTATATTAATAATAGTGCTCAAAATATATGGACAAATATCCAGTAATTACAAACATATTCTCACACCGTCTAGAACTTACTGCAGATTCTGTATTTTACAGTCTGATTTCCTCAGAGCCACAGATTGTAGTTTCACTCCCGAATCTCCCAGTTTATTACAACTCAGATTTAGATTAATAAGTGACCAATTTGCTCTGAGAACAGAGACCAGGTCCTCAGCACATATTCTGTGAGCTTGTTAACATTCAGACTGAAGATCAGAGACATAAAAAAAAACAGGAATCAGCGTAAATCCCCAGTGTTTTTAAAAAAAATACCATTACCAATAATATGGCACACTCAAGAAACACAACTATCAAATACTTTTGATGCTGCAAGTTGGATATTTAACAGAATATGCTGGAAATATTCAGTGGGTCAGGCAGTATCTTGAAGAAAGAAACCGATTTAATGTTTCAGTTTGATGAGTTTTAATTAGAATTGGGAAAGAACAGTGAATTAAATTGTTTTAAGTGACGAAAAATGGGGATGGGCAGCTGACAAGGAAAGAAAAGCAATGGAAGTGTAGGAGTGATTAAATGACAAAAAGGATCACGGTGAAATAGAAAAGTGCAGGATTTTCATATCCGTAACCTGGAGTCACTAGGGAGGGAAATGGGAAGGTCAGTGGCTCAGGAGTGGAACTGTTAGTGGGGATGATGATAATAGCAGCAAATTTACCAAAATTTGGACTGGAATGTTTGCTAATCCAGATGTCCGAAGTAATCCAAAGGTTGCTGACATTTTCATTCAGCCTGTGAAACAATGATGTTCTGTTGGTATGGCTGGATATATGGTTGTTTGGTAGTTTGAATGCACATGACAATCCAAGGCACAGGAAAGGTGAAATAAATCATTGAAATCCTGATAGGAAGCGTAATTTGGGAAAGGATTCCAAAACATTTTTGAGTGGAGTTAGGCAGTTTCTCCCTTTGGAGAGCAAAAAGACCTTTTCACTCTCATAAGATGTGTGCCCTGAAGGAAGTTCTTCAGAGGACAATGAGATTAGATTCTACATTCAAAATAGTCCCAGCCAGTTCTTTCTAATACCTGGTATTATCTACTTTTAGTTAGCTAAATAATTAGTGTTAATTTTCAATTAAGGGTTAAAGTTCAGTAAAATAGTTAGATGTGTTGCAACTGTTAAAGTCTAAGTTAACACCTGAACTGTTAAATAAATGGAGAATAAATGAAGACCCAGCTCCTGTCCTTGTTTCTCTCATGAAACTGGAATGTGTGGAGGGTGTTTGAATTAATAGCTGAGTAATAAAATGTTGATTGCCCACCAGGGTGGACCCCAATACATAAGAGGCAGGTTCAATCTTTTTAATGTTTAAAGTTTATCTATTAGCATCACAAGTAGGCTTACATTAATTCTGCAGTGAAGTTACAGTGAAAATCCCTCAGTTGCCACACTCCAGCGCCTAATCGGGTACACTGAGGAAGAATTTAGCATGGCCAATGCATTTAACCAACACATCTTCTGGACTGTTGGAGAAAGCCTATACAGACAAAAGAAGAATGTGCGGTCTCCATATAGATAGTCACCTAATCCAGGAATCAAACCAGAAACCCTTGCATTGTAAGGCAGCAGTGCCAACCACTGTGCCACCTGCAATCAAGGAAGTCAAGGGGGAATTTGATGACTACTTCCACAGGAAAAAAAACATATACAATGATCACAGAAAAAGGCAGGAGAATGGCACACAGTCATAAAGCTAATTTGAGAGCAGCTGCACTCAGAATGGCATGACTGGCATCCTTCTGAACCTATAATAAATCAATGATTCTGTAATAAAACTACAGCAGTTCAAGAAGGTAGATTCAAGAAGGACTAGCCAATAAGGACTACATTCCTTGAATAAAAACATTGTTGGAATAAATTATAAATAATTACAGCCATAAGGGTCTTGGTACAAAATAAAAAAGCATGTTTCCTCTCCCCAAATAGAACCTGATTACTTATGATGCTAAGTAAGGCCTAATTTCCTTTTCATTCAATACAGCTTACAGTTCATGTAATTAATTATTAACAGTTTTCTTTTTCCCAGCATTTGTGTTTATTATGGATACAATCAGAATTCCTACATTGCAGGAAGAGGCCATTCAGCTCATCAAGCCTGCACCACCTCTCCAACAGAGCAGTCTTTTTGGGCCCATCCTCTAGCCAATCCCCATAACATCACTAATTCATTCCATCAACCTACTTACTTGGCATATTTTTGGACTGTGAAAAGCAACTGAGCACTGAGGAAACATCAGACAGTCACCAAGGCCAGATTCAAATCTGAATCACTGGTGCTGAGAGGCAGCAATGCTAACCACTGTTCCTCCCTGTTGTAAGATGTATTTACAATAACACAATATAATGTAATTGTAAATAAAATGCAAAGAACAGTGAAATTTAAGTCAATGCTCAAACTCTTTGACTCAGTAAACCAATAATGTTTTATCAAAGACATTATTATTTTCCACTCATCCTCTTAGTTCAGAAAGATTTCCTGACTGTGTCTATTTTTGATCAAGTTGAAAGGTGTTATTTTGAACAAAATAAATGGCTCATCTACAATGAAAGTATCAAGTATGGGAACCAAACAAGCAGTTAACTGAATTGCTGATATTTGTACAGAATGAATCCCAGTCACTGGAGTCCTTCATACTGAATGCAGCATTTATGCAGATCGAGACGTTTTATTGCATCAGAGTCTAATGACATGAACAAGATTACACGCAGCCAATCAGAATCAGTCGCAATCCACTAAATAAAAATATTTCCATAGATCCCAGGGTGTTCGAGCCAGTGCTTATTTATTCTGAGACTCAAACAGGGAGTGGAATCTGTTTAGGAAGTTCCTTTTCTCAGTTTCACACTCTGTATTTCCACTCTGCCTTTCAACTTTCTCTTTCACCCAATCACTTGACAAGTTATTTGATGAAGAAATGGACCCAGAAACTCCTCCAGAGGCCAAGTTGACTGTGAGGAGGAGACAAACAACAAAACAGAGAAATATCTGAAATCACACATCTTCCTTGCTGTGGGTTTTGCTGAGGAGTTTCTGGATGTCCTCTGGATTTGGAGTCAGGAATTGAGAATGCAGCTACAAATCCTTGGATGGTGACGTGTGGGAATGTGTAAATCACACCATGGGAGAATGATCACTCTCCAAAAGTTCCATCAGGAACCCAGACAGGAACTGGGAAGGTTGCAGATTGACAAATAAAGATTTGAACATGTTCAAACACAATCCTCTTCTCAGACACTCCTGTGAAGACCATCTCACCAAGCTTCAATAACACATCACATGGGTTTTTCATCTCTCGGGCATGGTTTTTCAGAATACTGAAAATATGGTAGAAATAAAGTTGGGTGATAGTCTTGTGAACTTGCTGCTGTTTCTTGTCTCTGTGTGAAGAAGGGTCTGAGTAATATGCTGAGGATCCAGCAGTAGGAAGGGTTGTAACCCATGTTGTACAGGATCTTGTTCTCCTCCATGTGTTTGAAAACAGCTGCTGCAACTTTCTGATTAAAAAAAAAAACTTGAAATATTCCTTCTGTTCATTACCAACAAATCCCAGGATTTTAGTCCAGACACTATGTCAGCCTTTTCCAAAACATGTGATACAGTGAGGTGGCTGGTCACTAGCACTGAGTACCCTGCGAACAACTTATGCTGAACTCAACCATACACAATGTCAGACACATCACACTAGGGATCTGTACACATGAACAGAGGTTCTGTAAAGCTCTGATTGTCAGCAAGATTAATGCTGTCCTTGTATTCATCCAAACCTTCAAAGAAAAACAATGATCCCTCTGGATTCTTCCAGAGGTCTCTTAGAACATTCTCAGGATGAGGATATTGACCCACTATCTAATTCCTCACGTTTATTCTGCAGTGTTTACATCCTGGCATTTAAAATAGAAAACAAATTGAAAGTGTGGGTATAATTTTTCAGTCGCCCAATCTGCATTGATTGTTTTTTTTTCCAATTCCTGGGACTCCATTCACTGCTGATGAACTCCCAGATTTGGATTTTCCCCTTGGAAAAGCTGATTTGCAAAAACTGATTAGTTCAGACTTTTTTTATCCACAGTTCTCCCCACAGATGCTTCATTCTCTCCAATCTTCATGGTCTCAGCCCTTGCCAGCAGCTCATGTTCTACAAGTGTCCAACCTCAAACGCCAGATAGAACTGTTAGAGTTTTGATCAACCAGCTGGAAAGACTTAACTTTCTCCTTCATTAGGATAGTGTTCACTGTGTTTCAGTTTGTTCCCGCGATGTCTCCTCGTTTCTGATGAACATCTTCAATTAGAACAGATAGAAATAAGTTTTAAACATTAGGATACATTGTTCTTCAAATTACAGAATGCCTAAAGAACAGGAGGCAGCCAATTGGCCCATCGAGTCTGCATCATCTCTGAAAAAGCATCTTAGGTAGGCTATCCACACCCCTCTCCTTGCTCTGTCCTTGTAACACAACACATTTCCCATGGCTATTCTGCCTAACCTGCTCCTTTGTACTGATATAAAACTAAATTGCAAATAAAAATGCGATAAGCTGTAAAATATAGCAGGAGGCATTAAATGAGATTCAAAAGTGATTTCTATCGACAGCGCTTTCTAACTTTGTGACCTGTCAGCCAAATCCATTCACTTAACAGTCTGCCTAAATTGTGCCCAAACACTGATGGATAGCTCAGCTTTAAAGAATCATCCTGGACTTAGAACAAAAACACAAAATGCTGGAAAATCTCAGTGGGTCTGACAGCATCTGTGGGGAGTGAATGGCATCAGCATTTTGAGTCTAGATGACCCTTCATCAGAACTTTGCCAGTACAATTGTTTCCTCATCCCACAGATGCTACTGGGATCTGGAGATTACTTCCTGCTTTTTATTTTGCTGGGTTGTTATGTGGTTAATGTAATTAATTGGAAAAAAAATGTAGATCTGCTTGTCAAATGAAAAAGGAGTAAATTCAGGGCCACGCTTGTTGATTGAATGGAGAAGTCCCACATCCAGATTTTGTTCAATCTCCCAAGTCAGCAGTGAATAGAGTTACTAAATTGGAAAAAAAATAAAGAATTTCACCTGGGAGAAGTGCTTATGGCGCTGGATGGTTAGATAGGACTCAATGAAAGAGTCAGTGTTGAAACTTCTGTGCTTGTCTAGGAGATACTGTGGAAAGATAAGGAGATATTGGGTCTGCCTGGTGAGGAGCAAAAAGAATTAGATAATAGCTAGGGAAGAGCAAGAAGTTAGATATAGTTCTTGGGGCTAATGGAATTAAGGGATATGGAGGAAGGAGGGGATCTTGATGTTGAATTTGATGGTCAGCCATGATCAAAGTGAATGATGCAGCAGGCTCGAAGGGTCAATGGCCTCTTCCTGCTTGTAGTTTCTGTGAGTGGACAAAGATGAATGCTGATTTGAAAGTGTCCCTATAACTTGCATTTAACTTCCTTGGGACAACATAGCTGGCAAAGGACAGAGTGGTAAAAGTTGTGAAATTATAAATTTTGTAGTTAAAGCTAATCTTCCAAATTGAAATGGAGACAAGACGCCATAAAATTGGCTGCTGAAATTCCCTTGCAATGTGATTACACTTCCAAATATTTCTAGGTGGATTGCACACAGCCATATGTGAAAAGTGTTGTGAAATTTCCTTGGTCTTCAAGGAGATAATGAACTTCCTTGAAAGTTTGAAAGGATCTGGTCCCTTTGGAGCATTGCAGCTGTTTAAGGGATTTTCTAAATGTAATTGCTACTTGTCTTATTTCTGAAATGTCCAGCAAATTATTCAGTTCGAGGACAATTAGGGATGAACACTAAATGTTGGGTCAGCCAGTGATGCCCACATCCACTGAAGGAAGAAAAGATGACTAGGCATTTTGCCCAGATCATATGAGAGTGGCCACTTCTAAATTTCTTGATAGTGTAATGGCAGGCTGCTGATCCCTATTTTGATGTTGAGAACCATCATGAACATGAAAGAGACATCTCAAAACAGAAACTACGTATCAGCAGGCAAAACCCGATGAAGGTCGCCCAAAAGCAACTATTACAATGCTGCATTAAAACCAGTCTACTTAGAGTCACTCCCTGCAGTACTGAAAAGTACAAAGCTGGAACCTATACTCAGATTCCATCATAGCCACAAACCAAGTTTCAACCTCTTGTCCTCAGATAGAAAAGAACTCGAGCAACAGCCCTGCACCAATGGGCTATAATCTCCATGAAATGGCAGAGTCCGATTGCCACTTTGCTCCTAATCACTTATACTGAAATGAAGCTGCTCCCTTCTGAACTGATTTTCCAACACAGGCACTGAGAAGGCTTTCTATGGGCTGCTGAATAATAGGTAAGGAGGACACATTCTACTGTTTGCAGCACAAAATGTCATGCAGGTACATTTCAAGATCTTGCCATTTTCAGATTCCAGGGAGAAGTACGTTCAGTAAGGAGATAATATTTGGGTTTGGGGAGGGGGTGTGTTGGAGGAGAAGGGCTGATAGGTGCTCTGTGGGAACTGGGATGAAGTCAGGTTGTCAGTGAGGTAGAATAAATAATTTCTTTTGAATGCTAAAAGGGGACGTGCATTGTCATTGTTGCAAGATAAGTACGTGCCGGCCAAAAGGAAAGATGTGAAAGGTAGGATTAGAGAGCCGTGGATTACTAGGGATATTGAGGACTTGATTAGGAAGAAAAGAGAAGCGTATGATAGGTCGAAGCAGCTGGGAACCGAGACAACATTGAAGGAATATAGAGAGAGTAGGAGGGAGCTCAAACAGGGAGTTAGAAGGGTAAAAAGGGGGCATGAAATGATTTTGGCGGATAGGATTAAGGAAAACCCAAAGGCTTTTTATTCCTATGTTAGGATAAAAGGGTGGTTAGAGGAAAAATCGGACGTCTTAGGCACAGAGGAGGGGAACTGTGCTTAGAACCCGAGGGAATGGTGGAAATCCTGAATGAATACTTTGCGTCGATATTCACGAAGGAGAGGGGCTTGTTGACAGCTCCTGTCTCTGAGGGAGCTGTGGACCAGTTGAGGGAAATATCCGTACCGAGGGAGGAAGTGTTAGAGCTTCTAGGTAGCATTAAAACTGATAAATCTCCTGGGCGTGATGGCATTTATCCCAGGCTGCTTAGGGAGGTGCGAGGTGAAATTGCTGGGCCTCTGATGCAAATCTTTGTCTCTTCCTTGGACACAGGTGAGATCCCAGAGGACTGGAGAATAGCTAATGTTGTACCATTGTTTAAAAAGGGTAGTAGGGATAACCCTGGAAATTATAGGCCGGTGAGTTTGACGTCAGTGGTAGGGAAGCTGTTGGAGGGGATTCTTAGAGATAGGATGTATAGGCACTTAGAGCATTGCGATCTGATTAGGGATACGCAGCATAGATTTGTTAAGGGGAGGTCGTGCCTTACAAATCTGGTAGAATTTTTTGAGGAGGTGACGAAGTCAGTGGACGAAGGGCGAGCTGTTGATGTTGTCTATTTGGATTTTAGTAAGGCGTTTGACAAAGTCCCTCATGGGAGGTTAGTCGAGAAGGTCAAGGCAAATGAGATACAAGGACAGGTAGCTAGATGGATAAGTAACTGGCTTGGTAATAGGAGACAGAGAGTAATAGTGGAAGGGTGTTTTTCTAGCTGGAGGTCGGTCACTAGTGGTGTGCCGCAGGGCTCGGTACTGGGACTCTTCTATTTGTAATATATATAAATGACTTGGAAGAGGGAGTAAGTGGAGTGATCAGCAAGTTTTCAGACGATACAAAGATGGCTGGACTTGTGGATAGTGAGGAGCATTGTCAGGCGATACAGCAGGACATAGATAGGCTGGTAGCTTGGGCAGATAGATGGCAGATGGAATTCAATCCTGATAAATGTGAGGTGATGCATTTCGGGAGAAAGAATGTAAGGGGGAGGTATATGATAAAGGGTAGACCTATTAAGAGTATAGAAACGCAGAGGGACATGGGGGTGCAAGTGGACAAGTCTCTGAAGGTGAAAGAGCAAGTGGAGAAGGTTGTGAAGAAAGCATATAGTATGTTAGCCTTTATAGGAAGGGGTATAGAGTACAAGAGCTGGCCTTTAATTTTGCAGTTGTATAAAACGTTGGTTAGACCTCATTTGGAATACTGCGTCCAGTTCTGGTTGCCTTACTACCGGAAGGACGTGGAGACTCTGGAGAGAGTGCAGAGGAGGGTTACCAGGATGCTGCCTGGTATGGAAGGTCTGAGTTATGAGGAGAGATTAGGCAAATTGGGACTGTTTTCCTTAGAAAGACGTAGACTTAGAGGAGATCTGATAGAGATGTACAAGATTTTGAAGGGGATTGATAGAGTAAACAGGGTTAAGCTTTTTCCTAGGATGGACTCAAATAGCACGAGGGGTCACTGGCTTAGGGTGAGGGGGGTAAGGTATAATTTGGATGCTAGAGGGAGTTTTTTCACACAGAGGGTGGTGGGGGTATGGAATGCGTTGCCAAGTAAAGTGGTGGAGGCAGGCACTCTGGAGTTATTTAAGAAATACTTAGATGGGCACATGAACAGAATGGGAATGGAGGGTATAGAAAACTGATTTAAAATAGGGATCGTGAGCCTTGGGAGTCCCTGGGAAGTGTGTAAATAGATGATGATATTGATGTACTTGTTTTTATCCTACAGGTGCTTTGGTCCACCTTGTTGTCTAGCGAGGGGCATACACGCGATGGGTCGTGAGAGGACTGCTCTTGGATCTTTTTCAAGAGTATCCTACTGCTTCACATCGTTAGTGTATGCTTGACCTGGACCATCTGATGGGCAACACGACAGCGCAGTGACTATCGCTGTGCTGTGCAGATACATGGATTTGGGCCTGTGTCTGTGGGAGTTTGCACATTCTCCCCGTGCTTGCGTGGGTTTTCTCCGGGTGCTCCGGTTTCCTTCCACATCCCAAAGATGTGCTCTTAGACTAATTGGCAAAACAAATTCTCCCTAAATTGTCTCAAATTTGGTTTTTAATCCATAGATCTATAAACATAGACAGGGATCGTGGGTAGAGATGGGAACATCGGGGTGGCGGCGCGGGTTTTGGGCCGAAGGGCCCGTTTCCCGTGCTGTTTTGTTCTTTGTCATCATATTGGAAGCATGACCAAGAATGGCCGAGAATAAATATGGAGGCTATGGGATGACAAGCAGCCATCTAGCATGTTTCTGGCAGGGAGGGAAAAGCGACAGCAGAACAATATGGAACAGTTTATAATTCCACAAGCAGACGCAATTCCCAAAACAAGGAAGAATGCATGAAGTTGACAGAAATAAGAGTGAGCAGGGAAAATGTGTCTATACATAACGCAATTAAAGATGGGGAAGCATTTAGCAGGGAAAGATAGCAACAGAGCAGGCAGTGCTGAATTTAGGCAAAAGCTAAACAAGCTACGATTTAGAGCCTCACAAAACTTCAGAATGAAGTAATGAAGAGAACATTTAAGAGTGGATACCAGAAAAGAAAAAAAGAAAACACCAGCTTGAAGAGCAACTCAAAAAAAGTAATCAAAAGTTGGCAGTTACTTTACTCCAGAAACAGATAAGGATCCATACATCCAAGGTGATCAGCAAAGTCCAAGCAACCTCAGCCTAATGCCTCTGTTACTGAGGCAACAGAGTCTGGAATCTCAGCTGAGGAAAACACTGGAAGTGATGTAAATGTGAGCGCTGCAGAGCTGACATCCATAGTTGAAACAACAAAATTCATGAAACTCAATGATGTAGGTCAATGGGGTGTCTTAACCGAGGATGAACTCTCATACTGGATCCTTAAAGGTCCTTTAGAGTGTCAACTCTGGAATGGCCCATTTGAAAACTCAAAGTGGTCATTCAAAAATCAGGACAGATATTGATCAAAAGGTTTTTTTCAGTCCAGAAAGTTAGTGGTGAAATATACAATCAGGAATGGCTCGTGTACTCTCCAACAACTGGCTGTGTTAATTACTTTGTCTGCAGGGTCTTTTCAACATCAACTGCAGCACTAGCTTCTTCTGGTGGGTTTTCTAACTGGTGAAATCCCATTGCAATTAAAAGTCATGAAAACTCTGAAGTGCATAGAACAGCTTTGCTGACATACTTGACAAGAAAATGTGGTTCAACCTTAGATTCAAAGGTGGCAGGACAAATAAAAACAGAACAACAGTACTGGAAACATATGCTTGCAAGTGTTGTTGTGGTGATATGCACATTAGCAGAATGTGGGCTAGCTATTAGGGGAGACAATGACATTTTTGGATCACCAAATAATGGCAACTACTTTGGACTATTAGAATTAGTTGCTAAGTTTGATCTGTTTCTTTCCAACCACACAAAATAATATGGAAACAGAGGATCTGGGTTTCCTTCATATTTGTTCAAGACAATGTGATGAACGTATTCGTTTATAGGTAATAGAGTAAGAGAATCAGTTTTGGATGATTTGAGAAAAGCAGGCTACTCCAGTTTGTCTGTGGACTCTACGCTAATCTTTCCAACATGGATCAACTAAATGTTACAGTAAGATATCTATTACCTGATGATTGTTTACCTATTGAATGCTTTCTAACTCTCCTAGATTTGGAAAATCACAGTGGTAAAAGTATGGCAGACATGGTGGTGGACTAAGTAAAGACTACAACATTGATTTCAGTAAGTGCTGAGGGCAGTCATACGATAATGCAGCAAAAATGGCTGGTAAATACAAAGGAATGCAGCAAATAATTCTAGAGAAAAACAAGCATGCTATGCTTATTCCTTGTGCCAGACATTCACTAAATCTTATTGGCCGTGCTGCAGTAGATTGCTATTTAGATGCAGTAACTGTTTTGCTGTTGTGCAAGAAATATACACTTCCTTTTCATCTTTTATAAAGAGATGGGCTGTGTTGTTATCATTCTTGAATGCACACTCCAGAGTACCAAAGTATGTTAAATATCTGTATGACACTAGGTGGGGAGCACATACCAAAGCTGTGTCTGCCATAGATGAGAGTTACAGGTCAACCACCAATGCTCAAAGTCATCTCCATACTGATGAAAATGAAAAGGGTGACATAAGACAACAAACTAGCAGTCTTCTGGATTTAAAAAAATTACATTTAAGTATTGTTTCTAGGGTATATTATAATCATGAGATATCAAGCCAGTCAAGTAATAAATATGTAATCAGTAAATGCATTCATTTGAAAATAATTTGTATTTTTCATTTTAAATACCTTGCTATTAAATAATCAAAAGGCATAATTATGTTTTCAATTTTTTTTGTGGCTATCCAAGGTCCTGTTTTGGTATGCACCTTTGAGAGGCTTTTTAGTGTTACTATTTAACAAGGGGCCTCCAAGGTTTATATAGCTTAAGACCTCACCAAGTCTAAATCCAACACTGATTGCAGATAAGATGTGAAGATAAATGAAGCTGCTTATATGGGGATATACTGTGCATGAGCAGAATGATTCATCTCTGTAACAAGAACTGGTTTGGGTAAAGTGGACTTTTTTGTCTATAAAACTCTGCTGTCACATTAAAATTCAAAAATCACAAACAGCTTTGTGTTTAGCAGTTATATACACAAATATTGATTTTGCTTTTTAATGACAATCCTGACATGCTAATGAGTAGAGTTAAAATCAAGCATCTGCCCATTTCAATCAGAGTGAAACTTTAGTAAAAAATATTCACAGATCATTTGAACTGCTTCACCAATAGTGATAGTCAATGATTTATTTTGTCCTAGATTGCTAAAATGTTGGCTCAGGGATATTTCTGTTAATCATTATACTGGTCAAAAATAATCCTTGAATGATAGATATCAGTTCATTTTTTTTTTTATGTGGAATAAGTCTTTCTTTAACTACAATTAAGAAGCTAGTCAATAGCTTCAGAATCTTTCTGATCTGGTTTCTTGAAAATTTCTATGGATTCATATTCTATGATCTATCAATCTGTACAGTCTCAGGTTGGATCAAATACTTTCTAATCTCCCAGTCTGAGCAATGTCGTTTTAATATTTCAGTAACATTTTAATGTTCCTCATTTCTCCACATATTTCCCAACAATTTATAATGGAAAGATGTTGTCCAAGGAACACTGGCAAGTTCTGACAGTACATCTTGTAGACAATACACTTTGCTGATACTCTATGTCAGTGATGGAAGGAGTGAATGTTTGTAAAAGGGGTGCCAATCATAAGGAATTCTTATAGTATTAAGTCTCTTGACAACTGTCAGAACTAGACAAATGTAAACAAGTGAAAAGCATTTCGTCAAACGCCTAGCCTGTGCTCCTCTGAATTGTTGATGTTTAGAATGAGGTTAGGGTTATGGACAGGCTTTGTGGAGTTCGGACATGATTTACAATCTGAAGGATTCCTAGCCTCTTGTAGGCACAGTGTTCATATAGTTAGCCTAGTTCTATTTCTGGTCAAGAGTAAACTCAAGGATGTTGATAGTGGCAAATTCAGTTGTGCCAATTGCCTCACAGCGCCAAGGTCCCAGGTTCAGCCTTGGGTGAAAGTCTGTGCAGAGTTTGCATGTCCACCCTGTATCTGTGTGGGTGTCCACTAAGTGCTCTGGTTTCCTCCCACAGCCCAAAGATGTGCAGGTTAGATTGATTGGCCATGCTGAATGCCCCTTAGTGTCCTAGGATGTGAAGGTTAGTGGGTTTATCAGAGTAAATGTGGGAGGCAAACTTGATGGGCCAAATGGCTTCCTTCTACATTATGCAGATTCTATAAATGTCAAGGGTGGATTTTTAGATTATTTCTTGTTGAAGGTGGTAATTGCCTAACAATTGTATGGCACAGATGTTATTTGGCATGTGTCAGCCTGAGCTGGACATTGTCCAGGTCTTGCTGAGTTTGGACATAGGCAGCTTCAATGTCAGCAGTGTCACAAACAGGAATACAGAAACTATGAGTAGGAGTTGCAGGCCTTTTGAACATACTCCAATATTCATTATCATCATGGCTGATCATCCAATCAATACACAACCAGATCCCACATCCCTCCATATTTGTTGTTCCCTTTAGTGTCAGAACCTATATTTAACTCCTTTCTGAAAACATTTCATTGTTGTGACTTTAAGTGTATTCTGTGGTTGATAGTTCCAAAGAGTCTCCGTTCTCTGAATGAAGAAATTTCTCCTCATTTCAGTCTGAAAATGTTTACCCTTTAACCTTAGACTACCCCCGGTATTGGGCTCCTCTACCATTAGAAACATACTTCCTGCATCTACCCTACATAGTCTTGTTAGAATTTTATAGGTTTCTGCAAGACCCTCCCTCATTTTGCATTACTCGAGGGAATATAATTGTATCAAACTCAACCGTTCCTCACATCAGCCCCACTGAATATGGTATGAAAATTGTGCAATCAACAGAAAATGGAAAGGAGCAGCTGAAGATAGTTGGAATTATGACACAACCCTGCGGAACTCCTGCAATGTTGTCCTGGAGCTAAGATCGTTGACCTCCAACCACCACAACCATGCACCTTTGTGCCAAGAATGACCCGAGCCAGCAGAGAATTTTCCTCTTGGTACCATTCCTTGATGCCACATTCAATCAAATATTGTGCTAATGCTAATGAAAGTCACTCGTATCTCACCTCTGGAATTCAGCTCTTTTGTTCATGCTTGTTCAAAGGTTGTAATGAGGTCAGGAGCTGAGTGATCTTGGCAGAAGTCAAACTAAGCTTTAATGAACAGGTGCTGCATGATAGCACAGTTTATGACCACTCTCATCGCATAAATAGTGATCAAGATTAATTGGGCCGGTTGGATTTGTCCTGCTATTTGTGTATTTGACACACCTTGGAAATTTTCCACATTGCTGTAACTATAACTGGGATAGCTTGCTGAGGGGAGTGGCATGTTTTGGACCATATATTTTCAGTACTGTTGTTGAATATTGTCAGGGTCCATAGCCTTTTTACAGTTTGCAGTGCCTTTAACTCTTTCTTGACATCATGTGGAGTGAATCAAATTTGCTCAAGACAGATCTGTGATGCTGGAGATCTCCAAAGAAGGCTGAGTGGATCATCCAGTCAACAATTTTGGCTAAAATTGTTGTCCATGCTTCAGCCTCTTTTTGTTTGCACTGATGTGCTGGGCTCCTCTATTAATTAGGATGGGGATATATGTAGAGCCTCCTCCTCTAGTGAGTTATTTAATTGTCCAATATCTTCATGGCTGAATGTGGCAGCACTGCAGAGCTTAGATCTGATCCATAAGACTATTAGACAGAGAAGCACAATTAGGCCATTTGGTCCATCAAGTCTGCTCTGCCATACAGTTATGGCTGTATTTTTCTTACGCCCATTCTCCTGCCTTTTCCCCAGAACCCGTGATCCCAATCAAGAACCTATCTTTAGCTTAAAAACACTCAATGACTTGGCCTTCACAGCCTTCTGCAGCAAAAAGTTCCACAGATTCACCATCTCTTGCTGAAGAAATTCCTCATCATTGTTTAACGGATCATCCCTTTAGCCTGAGATTGTGCCTTTGGTTCTAGTTTTTCCTGCTAGTGGAAACATCCTCTCCACGTCCACTCTATCTAGGCCTCTCAGTATCCTATAAGTTTCAACAAGATTGCTTCCTCATCCTACTAAACTCCAACAAGTATAGACCCAGAGTCTTCAACTGTTCCTCATACGACAAGCTCCTCATTCCAGGGATCATTCTTGTGAACTTCCTCCGGACCCTTTTCAAGGCCAGCACATCTTTCCTTAGATATGAGGCCCAAAACTGCTCACAATTTTCCAAATGGAGTCTGACCAGAGTCTTATACAGCTTCAAAATTACATCCTTGCTCTTGTATTCTAGTCATTTCAACATGAATGCTAACATTACATTTGTCTTCCCAATTGCTGATTGAACCTATACATCAACCTTAAGAAAATCTTGAACAATCTTGAATCTCTTTGTGTTTCTGATTTCCTAAGCATTTCCCTATTTAGAAAATAGGCTATGCCTCCATTCTGCCTTCGAAAGTGCGTAACCTCACACTTTTTCTCATTGTATTCCATCGGCCATCTCTTCACCAACTCTCCTATTCTGTCCAAGTCTTTCTGCAGCCCTTCGCTTCCTCAATACTACCTGTCCCTCTACTTATCTAATGTATCATCATCAAAAATATCAACACTGCCTTTAGTGCTCTTCTCCAAATCATTAATGTATGATGTGCAAAGTTGTGATCCCAACACTGACCCCTGAGGCATACTATTAGGAAGGCCACAATCCTGATAAAGACCCTTTTATCCCCACTTTCTGCCTTCTGCTAATCAGCCAATCTTTTATCTGTGCCAGGATCTTACCCTTCACACCACTTAACTTATTAACAGTCTCTTATGTGGCACCTTGTCAAAGGCCTTCTGGAAATCTAAATAAATCGTGTTCATTGGTTCTCTTTTATCTATCCTCCTTGTTACCTCCTCAAAGAACTCCAACAGATTTGTGACATATGACTTCCCTTTGACAAAGCTGTGCTGACTTAGCCCTACTTTATCATGCACTTCCAAGTACACTGCAATCTCATCTTTAACAATGGATTTTCAAATCTTGCCAATGACAGAAGTCAGACTAGCCATCTATAATTTCCCATTTTCTGCCTCCCTCTCTTATTAAACAGTGGTGTCACATTCGCTATTTTCCAGTCCTCTGGTACCGTCCTTGTATTGAGTGATTCCTTAAAGATCACAAATGCCCGCACAATTTCCTTTGCTATTTCCTTTAGAATCCTGAGGTGTAGTGCATCCAGTCCAGGTGATTTATCCACCTTTCCTCTCTGGTGCCAACATCCCATGAATTCAAACCAATTCCTTCCACAACAATCTTTCAGCCACACATTTACCTCTTAATCTTATTGACCCTGTGCCAATTAGCTTGTGGATCTGGTAGTAATCCAGAGATTACTACATTTTTGGTTTTTTGATGTCGCTCTCAGCTGTTTGTACTTCCTTAGCATAACTTTTGTTCCTGTTCTACCTATGTCACTGGTATCTACGTGGACCATGATACTGGATCTTTACCTTCCCACTCCTCTGCAGCCCATCTGAGATATCTTGAACATAACCTTCAGGATTTATGATCTTGATCACAGAGAATAGTATCAATGCTCTTAACTGTACAATCCAACGGTTGTGTAATTACTTTCTGTTCACGCTTTTGGCAAAGAATAACTCCTGTGTTGCAGCCTTACCAAGTTGGCACTTTTTTTAAAAAAAACAGTTTTGGGTGGTGGTGCCCCTGCTATACTCTCTTTCACTCTTCATTGAAAAAGGGTTGGTCCATTAGCTTGGTAGTAATAGTGCAGTGGAGGAGGAGGGGGAGGGGACTTATTGTCAGTCTGTCGATGATTCCGAGCCACTTTTAGTTGTGGGTATTCAGGGAATACAAGCAGAGTACATTCTGCATTCTATGCACCCTAATTTGTTATTCATCATGGGATTCATTGTGTAGGACTCCTCATTTATCAGCTGGAGGTTTCCTTGTCCATATTTGAAATGATGCAATGAGACACCTTTAGACATGTGTCTAAAGTTGATATTGAACACACTCAGCACAATGTTGTTATTCCTGTGTACAATTGTGCAGCAAACTCCGGCTGGGTCTATCCTGCCTGTGGGATAGGTGATAACCAGGAATAGCGATACTGTTGTTAGCGATATTACGTGCAAGGTATGAATACACCTGTCAAGCTGTTGCTTGACTAGGCTGAGAGACAACTTTCCAAATATTAGCACAAGCCCCTAGATGCTCTGCATATTTTTGCTAACCCGAGCATGGTAAGTGAAATAGTCACAATGGAAAATTTCCAGAGAACTACTATTGGAATGATTTCAGTTTAGAGATGTTCAGCTATTCAGACTGGCTCAAAGATCTTGTTTATTTAATTTCCTCTAGTGTATACAAATGTGTGACCATGTAAAGGCTAAATAAATAAATAACTCACCCAACAGACTCACTATTGATGAATTATTCCAGTTTATCAGATTGGGGAGGACACATGAACACAAGCATATTCTGAGTGTTCTCTATTAATTTTCCGAGGAGAACTGTAATTTCAGCAGCAGATGTTCGCTGAATCTCTGCTATTGGGATCAGTGTGCCTGTTTCTGACTGGGATGGAACTCATCATGTAAACTAGAAAAGCTGGGGGGTGGGAATACCGATGGGTGAATAAGGAGGTTAGTTACCAGGTAGGGAAGGACTGTAGGCACTCTGAGAGGGGGGTTAGGCAGGTGGTGGAAAAGGGAAATATCCTGACTGAGGGGTTGCGGTGTGTCTATTTTAATGCCAGGAGTGTAGTAAATAAGGTAGATGAGCTTAGGGCATGGATTGCTGCTTGGGAGTGTGATGTGGTGGCCATTACAGAGACTTGGTTGTCTCAGGGACAGGACTGGGTACTTCAGGTGCCGGGATTCAGGTGCTTCAGGAGGGACAGGGTTGGGGGCAAAAGAGGAGGTGGTGTGGCACTGTTGATCAGGGACGGTGATATGGCTGTAGAGAAGGTGGAAGATGGGGAGGGATTGTCTACGAGTCTCTGTGGGTGGAAGTTAGGAACAGCAAAGGCTTAATAACTTTGCTGGGTGTATTCTATAGGCCACCCAACAGCAGCAGGGAACTTGACGTGCATATAGGGAAACAGATCCTAGACAGATGTAGAAGTAACAGGGTTGTCGTGGTGGGAGATTTCAATTTCCCAAACATCGACTGGAATATCCCAAGGGTACGGGGTTTGGATGGTGTGGAGTTTGTTAGGTGTGTTCAGGAAGGTTTCCTGACACAGTACATGGGAAAAGCCTACGAGAGGAGAGGCTGTACTTGACCTGGTGCTTGCTAATGAGCCAGGGCAGGTGTCGGATCTTACGGTAGGTGAGCATCTTGGGAATGGGGATCATAATTCTATCTCTTTCACGATAGCGATGGAAAGAGATAGGATCAGGCAGGCTAGGAAGGTGTATGTCTGGAGTAAAGGGAAATATGAAAACATTAGGCAGCTAATTGGATGCATAAACTGGAAGGAGGTGTTCTTGGGGAAGAGTACAGAAGGGAAGTGGCGGTTTTTCAAGGAATGTTTGTCTAGGGCACTGCAAGACAACGTCCGGAGGAGTCAAGGAGGTTCAGGTAGGACGCGGGAACCGTGGTGCACGAAGGTAGTGGTGAACCTAGTTAGGAAGAAAAAAATGGTATATAAAAGGTTCAGAGAGCTAGGGGATGTTAGGGATCTAGAGGAGTTTAAGGTGTGTAGAAGGGAACTTGAAAAGGAAATTAGGAGAGCCAGAAGGGGTCATGAAAAGGCCTTGGCAGGGAAGATTAAGGAGAATCCCAAGGCCTTCTACAAATATGTGAAAAGTAAAAGGACGAGAAGGGGAGGGATAGGGCCTATAAAAGGTGAAGGGGGAAAAGTCTGTGTGAATCCGGAAGAAATGGCAGAGGTGCTTAACGAGTACTTTGCCTCGGTATTCATGGTGGAAAGTGAACTGGGAGATTGCATTGCAGGTTTGTGGCATACGGAAAAGATTGAGTATGTGGATGTTAGGAAAGAGGATGTGTTAGACCTGTTAAATTCTACCAAGATAGACAAGTCACCGGGATCGGATGGGACGTACCCCAGGTTATTGTGGTAGGTGAGGGAAGTGGTTGCAGAGCCCCTGGCGATGATCTTTGCGTCGTCCATGGAAACGGGAGAGATTCTGGAGGATTGGAGGATTGCGGGTGTGGTTCCTATCTTTAAGAAAGTGAACAGGGATAGTCCAGGAAATTACCGACCGGTGAGTTTGACTTCAGTGGTTGGTAAGCTGATGGAGAGGCTTCTGAGGGATAAGATATATGAACATTTGGAGAAGTTTGGACTAATTAGAAATAGTCAGCATGGTTTTGACAAGGGCAGGTCATGCCTTACGAGCCTAGTTGAGTTCTTCGAAAATATGACTGAACACATTGACGAAGGAAGGGCAGTGGACGTAGCGTACATGGACTTTAGTAAGGCGTTTGATAAGGTCCCACTTGCAAAGCTTCTGGAGAAGGTGAGAGGGCATGGGATCCAAGGGGCTTTGGCCTCGTGGATCCAGAACTGGCTTGCCGGCAGAAGGCAGAGAGTGGTTGTGGATGGGCCTTGTTCTGCATGGAGGTCGGTAACCAGTGGAGTGCCCCAGGGATCTGTTCTGGGACCCCTGCTGTTTGTCATTTTCATAAATGACCTGGATGAGGAAGTGGAGGGATGGGTTAGCAAGTTCGCCGACGATACAAAGATCGGTGGTGTTGTGGATGGTCTGGAGGGATGCCAAAAGTTGCAGCGGGACATAGACAGGATGCAAGACTGGGCGGAGAAGTGGCAGATGGACTTCAACGCAGATAAATGTGTAGTGGTCCATTTTGGCAGGAATAATGGGATGAAGGAGTACAATATAAGGGGTAGGAGTCTTAGCTGTGTTGTAGAGCAGAAGGATCTCGGGGTCCGGTCCATAAGACTCTTAAATATAACTTTAAATTAAGAGGTGGTAGTTATAGGACGGATGTCAGAGGCAGGTTCTTTACACAGAGGGTGGTGACAGCGTGGAATGCCCTGCCTGCAGCAGTTGTGGACTCGCCTACTTTGGGGGCATTCAAATGTTTGGTGGATAGGCATATGGATGATATTGGAATAGTTTAGGTTAGAGGGTCCACTGGCCGGCACAACATCGAGGGCCGAAGGGCCTGTACTGCGCTGTAATGTTCTATGTTCTAAATCGGTCTCGCAGGTGGAGGAAGTGGTCAAGAAGGCATACGGTGTACTGGCCTTCATTAATCGAGGAATAGAGTTTAGGAGTCAGGAGGTAATGATGCAGCTCTTTAGGACTCTTGTCAGACCCCAGTTGGAGTATTGTGCGCAGTTCTGGTCACCTCATTACAGGAAGGATGTGAAGGCTATTGAGAGGGTTCAGAGGAGATTTACAAGGATGCTGCCTAGATTGGGAGGCAGGCCTTATGAAGATAGGTTGAGGGAGCTGGGACTCTTCTCACTGCAGAGACGTAGGTTGAGAGGCGACCTGATAGAGGTTTATAAAATGTTGAGAGGGATAGATAGGGTGGACCCTCAGAGACTATTTCCCCGAGCGGAAATGGTCAATACAAGAGGACACAGGTTTAAGGTGCAGGGAAGCAAATACAAAGGAGATGTCAGGGGTAGGTTTTTCACTCAGAGGATGGTGAGTGAATGGAACCGACTGCCGTCGGAGGTTGTTGAGGCAAATTCACTGGGGTCTTTTAAGAGACTTCTGGATGAGTATATGGAAAAGAATAGAATAGGGGGTTAATAGATAGGTTTGTGGATTGGTAGGTGTGATCGGCGCAACTCGTGGGCCAAAGGGCCTGTTTGTGCTGTATTGTTCTATGTTTTATGTTAAAGGGTTAGTATCATTACAAGCAACATTTAGCCCGTATAATTTCATGGATTGATTTCAATTGGCTGAGGCAATCAAGAAAGAACATTAGCTTTTTATTATTGTTTCTGTGAGTTTCTCATTTTTGCCTGTAAAATACATGACTAAGTTTGCAAAGTGAGAGGGTGGATGTGTTTATCCATGATACTGACATTTTGCAGCATGGTTTGATGGGCCATCTGGTCTCTTCTTACTTGTACAAGAAAATGTAACTGTTTTGTTACATTTTTGACAGTTTATCAGGTGTAGGAGATCCTTATCATTTGGTGTAATGCCTTTCCCTTCATTGTAAGCAGTGTCCTTGCACCTCATAGGTTTATATCAGGATTCAAAAAGAATTGACATTCTTCCAGGTAAACCGTGTCATATATAACAGAAATAATGTCATTTGGTAAGAAAACGTAATGTCCAAAGATTTACATGATGCATGGCAGAAATCCTTCAAATAAGTAATTCATGAGTAACATAAGAAAGCTAATGAGTATTATCATTTAGTATTAGGGAAATTGATTACAGAAAGATGGAGATTATGCTTTAATTGTTAGGGCATAAGTATTGATCAACTTATTTATAGGGATAGAAGCAGTTCAGACAGAGTTTACTAGACAAATACATGAAATGAATGCGTTGTCCATTGAGAAAAGGTTGGACAATGTTTCCACTGCAGTTTGGAAGAGTAGAAAATAATTTAAGATTCTTCAGGGCGGATGCACAAAGGATGTTAATTTTTGTAATAGAATCTAGAACTGGGGTCACTGTTTCAAAATAAGATGGGATTTTCACAGTAATTTCATTGCAGTGTTAATGTAAGATTACTTGTGACAATCTATCAATAAGTTAAATCAATCGATTAAGGCAGAGTTGTGGAGAAATTTGTTCTCAAAGATTTTTGAATATCATTCTTTCAAAGACAGTGGAAGCACAATCTATGAATATTTCAAAGCCCAGTTCAATAGATTCTTGACTAACGAATGAGAGAAAGATTATTGGGGGAAGGCAGGAATGTGGGATTGAGGCTGCAATCTGATTTGCTATGATTTTGTAGAATGGTGAAAGCCAGACGGATATAAAATTGGCTTGATATTAGAAAACAGAGAGTGTTTTCCAAATGGAGGTCTGTGACCAGCACTGTGCCTCAGGTATTGGTGTTGTGTCCACTGTTATTTGTTATTTATATTCATGATTTGGATGAGAATTTAGGAGGTATGGTTAGTAAGTTTGCAGATGACACCAAGATTGGTGGCATAGTGGACAGTGAAAAAGCTAATCTAGGACTGCAATGGGGTCTTGATCAATTAGACCAGTGAGCTGGCAAATGGAGTTTAATTTTGATAAATGCGACATGATGCATTTTGGTCAATCAAACTAGGGCAGGACTTAATGAATAGTAGAACACTGGGGAGAATTAAAGAACAAAGAGATCTAATGGTATATATTCATAGCTCACTGAAATTGATGTCGCAGGTGGACAGAACGGTAAGGAAGGCATTCAGCGTGCATGGTTTCATTGGTCAGAACATTGAATACATGAGTTGGGACGTCTTCTTGAAGTTGTATAAGACATTGGTAAGGACACACTTAGAGTTCTGTGTACTGCTTTTGTCATCCTATTACAGAAAGAATGCTAAACTAGAAAGAGTACAGAAAAGATTCATTAGGATGCTACCAGGACTTGATGGTTTGAGTTGTGAGGACAAGCTAGATAGACTTTTTTTCTCTGGAATGTAGGAGGTTTAGGGGTGATCATATAGCAGTCTATGAAATAAAAAGGAACAGAGATCAGCTAGATATTCATTATCTTTTCCCACAGATAGGGGAGTCTAAAACTGGACAGCACAGGTTTAAGGTAATAGTGGAGAGATACAAAAGGGTCCAAAGGGGCAGAAGTAATAGAAAAGGTAGGTACAATTTTGCCTTTTAAAAAACATTTAGATAGTTACATGACTAAGATGGCTATCGAGGGATATGGGCCAAATGCGGGCAATTAGAACTACATTAATCATTAAAAAAAAAGGGTGACATGGGCAAGTTGGGCTGAAGGCCCTATTTCCATGCTGTAAAACTTTATGACTATAACAGATTTGAGGGGCTGAGTGGACTACCCCTGCACCTAATTTGTATATTGGTATGAATTGCAAGTTCATGCTATGCTGAATCGATGAGGATTCAGGACGATGTAAACAATATTCAACACTTTTTCTGAGACTTTATTTTCCGGTTCATTGGTTCTGACAGATAATCATTCAGATTTAAAAAAGTGAAGTACATGGTTTGAAATTTCTTATTCATCTCTTACCTTTCAGGTGAGTGGGTATTTCTGATAAACATGTGCGATGTTCATATAATCAAATGATTATAATATAATCAGGACCTGAATAAAAGAATTACATTACATGAAATCAAGTGTGTAGTATTATGCAGTAAAATCTGCAGTGTTTAAACCTGAAATTGAATTCACTGTTATCATAACGTACCAAGATCCTGGATTTTGTTCAGTACTTTTGCAGCTTTGGTAACGTATGGCACAGTTTCATAAAGGATTCCACATCACTCTTGAAGCCTAAGATTCTATTTCCATTAAGGAAAAGTTTGGAGCCGTCTGCCCAGTTTCCTTTCTCTGTGAGCTCGGTGACTTTCTGTAAAGAATGATAATAAGTAATAATAAGGTGTAGACTGAATGATAAAACTGAGAATGAGATGAAAAGAATCTGCCCAGTGATAAGATTTCCCAATTGTCTTAAGCAAAGGAAGCAGTCAATAGGCCAAGTCTTGGTCCATAATGAATATTAAAAACACACATCTTGATTCAGTTGTTAATGTGAAGTACATAGGAATAAACTAAATTCATAATTAAAAAACATTTTAGAGAGTAAATAATCAGAGAACATGCAATAATTTAATGTGATTAATTTTCTCTGCCTTTAAATGTTCAACAAGTCATTAAATGACTGATTGCCAACATGAACAACTTGTTTCTCCCACTTACTTCCTGCTATAACACTTGGTGATTTACAAGGAAATCCTTCAAAGGTGGTAGATGAAATGGGTTCAGAAGGTGCCAGCAAAGGAGTTCTATGAGTTGTTGCAGTACATCATATATACCCTACTGCTACTGTGCATCAACGTGAAGGGTATGAATGTTGAAGGAGAAGGATGGGTGCCTTTCAGGTGACTGCTTTACCCTAGATGTTCTCAAATGTCGAGTGTCATTTGAGCTGCACTTATCCAGCAAGTGGAGAGTATTCCACCACACTCCTGAGTCGTACCTTGTAGATAGTGGATTTTGGACAGTTCTTTGGAGAGTCAGGTAAGTTTGACTCGCAGATCTACCAGATTCTGACTTGCTCTCATTCACAGTATTCACATGATTGACTAGAAACTGAACTGAACCAATATAGTTTCCTGTGTAATTCATTGTCTTCCTTCTACATACCACAAAGGGGGAAGGAGTCATCTCTAGTCACTCCTTTTCCCAATCCCACTAAAGCTCTTTTCCTTGTTTTCACTCCATTATCCCTAAATTGTTTCTCTGTCCTTTGTGCAGATACTGAGAAATCCTCCACTATTTTCAACTCTTCAGGTTGTTTCAGATAACATTATTTGCTGAGTTTTTCTTTCTTTCCTATTTTATTATAACATTCAACAAACATCCAATAATTCCCAGTAATAGCATGGAAATTAACTATTGAATTGTGCTGTATTTAATAGTGTAAAATAGACCCCCCCACCCCCGACCCTGAGATAACCCTTTCTCTTCCTGGCAAAGAACATTTTTGTAGCACAAAAATTAAGGTTTACACCCTACAGCAGTAATGAGAAACACTGAACTGTTGGAAGTGTTGTTTTTCAAATGAAATGTTAAACTGATGGACAATCTGTCTGCTCCAGTGGATGTAAAAGGTTTGTGAGAATTCGATGTGTACAAATCGATCGCTGTCACAATGACTACTCTTCAGAAGTACTTTGTTGATAAGGAGCTTTGAGATGCCTGTTAAGGCGAAAAACTCTATATAAGTGCAAGTCTTTCTTTTTTTGAAGTGAATATGTAATTGTAAATGTCTCTGTGTAAAATAATTATTGAAGCATCAGTTGGGTGATAGGATTGGATTCAAAATTACTGAGCACACCAGACATATATTTCTGTCTTTGTCCTTCCAGGTCCAGACTGTGCATTTTGGAGGTTCTGTCAAGGGAGTCTTAGTGAGTTACTTCAGTGCTCGTGGTATGAGAGTGTCACTGTGTCAGTAGTGGGGCGTGGGGGGGGGGGGGGGGGGGGAGGCGGAGCAAGTGTTTCCAGTAGCAGACTGCATGCAAATCAAGTGGATAGCTTTATACTGGATGATGGTGAGCTTCTTACATGTTGTTGGACTTGCACTAAGACATGGTAGTGGAGAGTATTATATCATATTCCTCATTTGTGTCTTTTCAATGAGTTGTATGCTTTGGAAAGTCAAGAAGTGAGCCACTTATAGCATAAATCCTTTTGTAGCTACAGTTTTTAACTCACTAGACCAATTAAGTTGCTGGTCAATGATAACCATTATGGCAGTGGGGAATTTAGCAATGCTACAGCTGCTGAATTTCAAACAAAGATCATTAAAATTTCTTTTTATGGATATGGTCATAGTCTGGTATTTGTGTAACTTGTATCAGACTGAATGTGGTCCAGCTCTTGTCGTCCGAGAAGTTGCGCTACTAATTGTATAATCATCAGCAAAACTATACTTTTCCCACACAAACATGATATTCTTTACCACTGAAATTGTAGTATTCTGTTAACATAAGACCAAGCTCTTCCAACCCTATTCTAATGACAGAATAGAAATATTGCCATTTCTATTCTGTCCTGATAAAATTTTATCAGCAGGAACAGTTGATAATCAGCAGACTTTGTTAAGAACTCAGTAATTTTGGATCTATGAACACAAAATTAAGAAAACACACATTATTTAGTTTCTATCTAGACCCTTATAATTCCTCTTAGACTTGTAGCACATCACTAAAGTGCCCTGTGAGCTACATTTTCAACAACCTTTCAAAATTCCATGAGCATTCAATGGTATCCTAGCTAATTTATACAACCAGTTTCACTCCAAATCACTTAACATATCCAGTTAACAAGAAATTTGACCTCAAATTTCAAATATCAAATTTATGTTGTGGAAGGAATGTCTTTGTATGAAGAAGCATTTTCTAATTTCACTCCTGCAAGATATGCCAGAGTGAGTACACAACTGCAATAACTGACTTCATCATTAAGTGTGTAGAAGACTGTGCAAAGAAGCAAAATTGTGTGTTTCCAAACCAGAACCATGGATAAACAAGGATATCCACTAGTTGCTTAAGTCCAGGTTTGAGGCATTCAAGTCAAATGAGTCTGCCCATACAAAAAATCCATATATGCTCTACGGAGATACACCAAAGATGCCAAAAAGCAGTAGAGGACCAAGCTCGAGTCCCAGGCTAGTTACACAGACTTCCATTGACTATGGCAAGGTCTGCAGGACTAAACAGGTTACAAAATGAAGGCATGTAGGATCACCAGTATCAATGTACCCCTCCTTGATGTGCTCAACACATCTTGAGCAAAAAGTCAACAAGAGCATGACTTCCACCCCAGAAGCCTCGGCCAAACCAATATCCAAAGTCACCATCATAGACATCATTTCAGCCTTCTGAAAAGCCTCAGAAAATGACTAGCCCGGATGAACATACAGATTCTGCATGGACCAGCTGGAGGGGGCATTCACATACATCTTTAACATCTCCTTACATCAATCTGGATCCCTATCTGCTTCAAGATGAGAACCAAAATCCCTGTACCAAATAAAAGCTAGGCAGTGTGCCTTAATGACCATCATCTGGAGGCTCTGACATCCATCACAATGAAATCTACGAAAGGATTGTCATGGCATAAATCAATTCCTGCTTGCCAGACTGTCAGGATGCACTGCAGTTCGACGGGTCTACAGCAGACCATCTCCCCAGTCCTGCCCTCAATCCTGGAATACCAGGATAAGAAAGACACTCATGTCAGACCCCTATTTATTGAGTACAGCTCAGCCTTCAATGCCATTATTCCTATAAAACTCATCTTCAAACTCCATGGGCTTGCCTCCTCCCTCTGTGACTGGATCCCACACTTCCGAACCCGCAGACTGCAAATCAGTAGGAACAGACAACAACATCTCCTTCATGATTATTCTCAACATTTGTGTCCCACAATGCTTTGTCCTTAGCCCTTTATTATACATTGAAGAATGTGTTGCCAAATTCCCCTCCAACTCAATTTTCAATTTTGCTGATGGAACCATCATAGTGGGTTGGATCTGAAATGATGATCAGACAACTTCAGGAAAGAGATATAGAATCTGGTGAACTGGCAACGACAATAATCTCTCCCTCAATGTCAACAAAATGAAGGAGATAGTCATCGACTTCAGGAAGTGTAAAGGAGAACATGCTCCTGTCTACAATGGGGATGAAGTGAGAAAGGTCAAGAGCTTCAAGTTTTTAAGTGTCCAGATCACCAACAATCTGTCCTGGCCCTTCCATGCCAGCACTGTAGTTACAAAGGCTCATCAATGCCACTACTTTCACAAGAGGCAAAGGAAATTTAGCATGTTAGCTTTGACTCTCACTGACTTTTATTGGAGCATCACGGTAAGCATCCCATCCGGTTGTACCAAACTTAGTATGGCTCTTGCTCTGTCCAAGAGCACAGGAAATACGAAGTGTCATGAACAAAGCCCAGTCAATCATGCAAACCAGCCTCCCATCCATTGACTCTATCTACACTTCCTGTTACCTCCAAAATGCAGCCAGGAACCCATCAAAGCCAGACATAATTTCTTCCATTTTCTTTTATCAAGAAAAAAGATACAAAAGTCTGAGATCATGCACCAATTGAACAGCTTCTTGCCTGCTACTATTAGATTTTCAAATGGACCTAGCTCGTATTAAGTTGATCTTTTTCTAACCCTAACTATGACTGTAATGTTACATTCTGCACCCTCTCCTTTCCTTCTCTATGAACAGTTTGCTACATCCACATAACACGCAAGAAATAATAGTTTACAGAGAAAAGTATGTGAAATAAAAAAAAAATCAAAATCTAATTTTAACTACAATCACCAGCACATACCCACCCTACTGCACCAATCCTAGACACAACCTCTTACCAGGATGTATTCCTCTATCTGCCACTTATTGTTCTAAATAGCATTGAATACAATCACAGTTTGTATGATCAACTCTCAAAACATAATCCTTGCAAGCCAGGTATAATTTCACTAAATATACGCGGCATTGCCACTGAAACCAAGAGACCTTTCCTAAGATGTGAAGCACAATTGTTAACAGCACGATCATGTAATCACATGAACTAAGAGCAGCAGTTAAGGTCATTCAGCTCATGAAGCCAGTATTCCCATCCACTGAGATAATGGGTGGCTCCTGACTGTGGCCTTAACTCTAGGAATTACCTGTGCAGGAATTTGTTAGCTCCGAACACAATATCTATCTCTTAGTGTCATTTTCCACTGAATACAAAGGCCAACATTATTTTTGTACACAACTGGTAAATTCACATGGTTTACTGATATCTCTTTGCATATTTCCATCACGCTGTTTACAATCAGAGGCCATAGTGGCATAGCGCCAGGGACCTGGGTTCGATTCCTCACTTGGGTCACAGTCTGTGTGGATTTTGCACATTCTCCCAGTGTCTATGTGGTTTTCCTTCAAATGCTCTGGTTTCCTTCCACAGTTTGAAAGACATGCTAGTTACCTACATTGACCTGAACAGGTGCCGGTATGGCAACTAGGGGAATTTCTCAGTAACGTCATTGCAGTGTTAAGGTAAGCCTTTCTTGTGAGTAATAAATAAATTTAACTAGAGCCTGTCATCAGCAAATTTAGATGTGTGGCTTTTTATTTCATGGGGACAGCATGGTGACACAGTGATAAGCCCCAGCACCAGGGACCCAGCTTCACTTCCAGCCTTGGGTGACTGTGTGGAATTTGCATGTTCTCTCTGTGTCTGTGTGGTTTTCCTCCAGATATTCCTGTCCTCCTACAATCTAAAGTTGTGCGGATTAGGTTGATTGGCCATGCTAAATTGCCCCTTAGTATCAGAAGGCCTAGTTGGGTAAACATGGGCTTATGGAGATAGGGCCTGGGTGGGAATGTGATTAGTGCAGACCTGATGGGCTGAATGGCCTCCTTTTGCACTGTAAGGATTCTAAATTAGGTCATCAATAAATATGGTTAATAGTTCAGAGCCTAACACAGATCCTCCTGGAAAATGGCAAGCTGCATCCTGCAAGTAACCTAAATCATTTATGTATTCTCCTAAAGTCCATTTATGTATAACCTAAGTTCATTTATGTATTCTCCACCTCCTGCTACTCTGTCAATTTCATAATGAGAACAATAATTTACTTTCATTCCATGATTGAAATTTTAGGGAAGTCTGTCCAAATTTTTGCAAGCTAAGTCAGATTGTGGGGTGCTGGCATCTGATGGAACTGAAATTCTGTGTGAAAAATTGGGAATATTTTGGTTAATCAAATATCCAAATCAATAAATTGAATGATCAGTTAAAATGCAACTCTTTAATGGAATGCTGTGTAAAAATGAACAGAATCACAAAAAAAAACTTAAACATGTTATGATGTGGAGGTTGTTCCATTTTGATATGTAATGCTGAATTCCCCAAAGGTGAATATCTCAGTTTGTAATCTGTTAAGTGTCTGAGAAGGTGTACTGTCCTTCAGTAACGTTTAGTTGGTAACTAACAGAAATATGACATTCTTAAAATGAGCACTTAATTTATTTAACTGATTGGGAACTTTAAACAAATAAGATTCTATTGGAATCTTGTTTAAATAATTATTCATTAATAAATTATAACAACAGAACTCAATCCCACTCAAAAGACAACCCGGTTTTGTGGCTTTTGGAGTTCCTCTGCTGGCAGAGGCGAGAGCTGCTCTCTCCCTTTTGAGGCTTGATGCGGCAGCTCTTCTGTTTTCTCCCTGCACTCCCTTTTACACCTGTGATAAGCTATCATATATAACCCTTCATCTAAGGTCACTGATGGTAAGGGATAGGACTCTAGCATTAAGAGCAATCCACTGGGGACTTTAGCCCACCAGATGGCAACAAGATTGCCCATCCACTGGGTGAAAATAGAGAAATGAAAGTTGTGCAGTGGTAACATAGAGGGCAAAATAATGACATTTCTACAAAGTGACACACGTTGTATATACCTTTCTCCTTCTTTCTCTAGGATTTCAGGCTGATATGAAATTTTGTGTATTGCATGGCACGTGCTTATGTTCTTGCTTCCAGTAATGCTTTTGGTTAGTGAGGAATGGAAGAAGAATTTGTGGAGTACATCAGAGATTACTGTTTAGAGTAGTACATTGAGGAACTTAGCCAGGAATTAGCTATTTTAGATTTGGTTTTGTGTAATAGAAAAAGATTAGTAAGGGATCTTGCGATTAAGATTCACCTAGCTTGTGGTGACCACAACATGATAGAATTCCAGATAAGTTTAAGGTCCATAATCAGTGACTTCAACTTAAATAAGGGAAGTTTTAATGGTTTGAAGGAGGAGTTGTCTAGGGTGAACTGAGTAAACAAGTTAAGACACAATAGATGATGATATTGATGTACTTGTTTTTATCCTACAGGTACTTTGGTCCACCTTGTTGTCTAACAAGGGGCATACACGCGATGGGTCGTGAGAGGGCTGCTGTTGGATTTTCGAGAGTATTCTAGTGCTTCACGTCATTAGTGTACGCTTGACCTGGACCATTTGATGGGCAATACAACAGCTCAGTGACTATCGCTGTGCTGTGCAGACACGTGGATTTGGGCCTGTGTCTGCGGGAGTTTGCGCATTCTCCCCGTGCTTGCATGGATTTTCTCCAGGCGCTCCGGTTTCCTCCCACATCCCAAAAATGTGCTCTTAGGCTAATTGGCAAAACAAATTCTCCCTAAATTGTCTCAAATTTGGTTTTTAATCCATAGATCTATAAACATAGACAGGGATCACAGGTAGAGGTGGGAACATCAGGGTGGCGGCACAGGCTCGTTGGGCCAAAGGGCCTGTTTCTCATGCTGTTTTGTTCTTTGTTCTTTAATTTGCTGAATGTACAAATGGAAAAGCAACTTAGTTTAAAATTCTGCAAATTTAGTTGATACCATTCCCCAGCATTATGTTATAATCGTATAAAACGTTATCACCTGATTTTTTTTTTCAGTGACACTAATGTAATCAGAACAAATTAAACAACATTTATTTGGCTCTGAGAAAGTCATGGTGTAGAATAAAGGAAGCAGAAAGAGAAGTGATGAAAAACTAGATTAATGAAGTGAGTTTTGGAGGGTTCTAAATGAACATTGGAAGCTATAGCAGAAACGTCAATAACTTCAGTGTTTAATTGCACTGACCTGAGGCACATCACTCGTCACCAGCTGTCATCCTGAAAAAGACCACTTTAAGCCCACTTTCTGCCTTCTGCTAGTCAGCCAATCCTCTACCATGCCAGGATCTTACCCTTTACACCATGGATAATTAACTTATTTAACAGTCTCCTATGTACCACCTTGTCAAAAGCCTTTGTAAATCTAAATAAATCACGTCTCTTCTATCTGACTTTCTTGTTACCTCAAAGAACTCTCAGATTTGTCACACATGACCACCCCTCGATAAAGCTGTGCTGACTCAGTCCTACTTTATCATGCACTTCCAAGTACACTAAAATCTCGTTTTTAATAATGGATTCTCAAACCTTGGCAATAACTGAAGTTAGGTTAACCAGCCTATAATCTCCTATCTGCTGTCTGCCTCCCTCCCTCCCTTCTTAAACCTCTCTCAATGAAAGCCAACATACTAGTTACCTTCTTTACCGCCTGGTGCAACTGCGTGCTCCTACGTCACAGCAAAGTCGGCATTCGGCTCCCCGGGTCGTACGCTGTCGGATGAGTTACTATTCTTCTGTCTCGGGTTTGGTTTCTTTTCGGGTGAAAAGCGGAAATTCACCATTTTCACTCCAAGCTGAAGTCTTTGTTTAAACAATAACACCAGATATCCAGTTAATTCTGGTAATTCCGAGCTGTATTCAAACTGCTTCTCATTCATCTCATACCGTTTCCACTCATCTACCATCGGCACAGTCCCGCGAACAACACTGATCAGACCAGCTGCTTTCCAGTTTGTTGGGCGATTCTACACATGCGCACTGCTCAGGCGTGACGTCACTCCCGCAGTCGCCGGGTCTCGCGCGCGCCCGCGGCTGGTTTAACGGCCGAGACGCGAGACCCAGCGGTGGGCGGGAGCTCCATGATCCTCCCTGGTAATTGGCGAACCGCGATGTCAATCAACCATTTGCAGCCAATAGGGAGCTCACTCTCGCTCCTAATCTTGACATTCCCGATTAAATCCCAAAATAAACAGAGAACCGAGAGGATGGTTCAGGAACAAGAAGTGATGGGGAGATGCTGGACTGGACTAGATTGGCGTGGGTACACAGTAAGAAGTCTCACAACTCCATGTTAAAGTCCAAAAGGTTTATTTGGAATCATGAGCTTTCGGAGCGCTGTTCCTTCATCAGGTGAATGAAGAGGTAGGCTTCACAAATATGGCAATTATAGACAAAGACATGTTTGCAAAAGAATGGTTGTAATGTGGGTCTTTTCAAGTAATATGATTAATACACTTCCCTGCTTTATGCACTACACTGGTTGACACACTCCTCTGGTTCATGCTCTCACCTGGTTTACGCGCTCCTCTGGTTTACTCACTCCCCAGGTTGAAGCACTCCCCTGGCTTACTCACTCTCCTGGTTTGTGCATGCCCTTTGTTTACTCACTCCTCCATTTGCACACCCAACTGGTTTACGCACTCTCCTGATTTTGCACTCCAGAGGTTTACACTCTCCTGGTTTACACACTTCTGCACTCCTCCAATTTACTCATTCCCCTGCTTTACACACCCCTCTGGTTTGCACACTCCCCTGTTTTACACTCCCACCTCTCCAGCTTACTCTCCTAGTTTGCGCACTCCCCCAATTTGCACACTCCTCAGGTTTGCACAACCTCTGGTTTGCACAGTCCCCTGATTTGCACACCCTCTTGGTTTGTGCACCCCCCCCCCCTTTACACACTCCCCTGATTTGTGCACTCCCCTGGTTTGCACATAATCTAGTTCACACCCCCTTGGTTTGCGCACCCTCTGGTTTGCAAACCCCATCCTCCTTTGCACACTACCCAGTTTGCACATTCCCCTGGTTTGCACACCCCTCTGGTTTGCACTCCATCTGGTTTGCACCCCCTCTGGTTTTGCACACCCTTCTGGTTTGAGCACCCTCTGGTTTGCACTCCCCCCCTCTGTTTACACACTTCCCTGGTTTGCACACTCCTCAGCCTTTGCACAATCCACTGGTTTGTGCACTTCCCTGGTTTGTGCACTCACCCAGTTTTTCACGTTCCACTGCATTGACGCAAATCCCTCCATTTAACAGTTGCCTGGTATGTACTCTTCCCTCCATGTACACATCTCTAGTTTACACACTCTCTCTGGTTGCATACTCCCCTGCTTTAGAAGAGGACATATAGCTGGATTTTTATCCTCTCCCCTCATGTGCACACATCTTCAGGTATACATACTTCTCTAGTTTACACTTTCCTGCTTCACATCCTTGGTATACACAGTTCACGCAATCGCTTGACGTTATACAGTCCCTGGTTTTAAACATGTCTCTGGTATACACAATCTCCTGTTAAATGACCTCCTCCAATATGATGTGATTCCAAAGCGATTTTATCTCCCTTTGAGGATGTATATACTTTTGGTACAGTTATGGATTGTGGTATCTATGTATTCATTCTGCGTCTTACATCATCTGCTAATGCATATGTTTGTGTAATATTGTTCTTCATTCTGACATTGACAGAAAGATCGGTATTGTAGCATTGAATTTTTCCTTCTCGCTGTGTGTCTCTGATTCATTTTCTCTGTCTTTGTATGCCTCTCTCCCTTTTTATCTCGCTCAATCTATCTTTCGTTCTCTGCCACTGTGCCTGCCATCTCAATGTGACTCTGTCTCTCTATGTTGTCTCCATATGGCTGTCCATTTCTCTCTCACTTTCTCCTCCTCTCTGTTTGTCTCTCTATATTTCTCATTCTCTTCTCTGTCTTTTTGTCCCTTTTATGCCCCCCTCTTCATTTTGCTGCACGTGTTTATGTCTGCGTTTCTCAAACTATCATGTATTTCCCATTCTCTCCCTCTCTTTTTATCCCTTTGCCTTTTTTCTAATCCCCTATCACTCTTTCTCTGTCTGCCTCTCTGTTCCTCTGTCTCTCTGATTCTTTCTCCATCTCCCTCTCTCTGAGTATCACAATCTGTTTCTTTCTGCTTGTGGCTATCGGTCTTCACATTTTTCTTCTCATTTGCAGTATCTTATTGCTCGTGTTGTGGACAAAATTGTAACACGTGTAACACTGGCACTCAGTGTGTTGTATGTAAGACAGCCACTACACCGTCTCAGAATGACTATTCCGTGATTTTATCTTTAGAGTTTAAATTTCCAGTTCGGATCAGAGCAGTCAGAGTTTGCCTATGACTGTCAGCAACTCCACTGACGGCAGCTGTAGGACTATTTTATAACTGGACGTCCCTGCTATTTGAGTTCAAGGTTTAGTGATACTTAGCACTGCAGGAGGATAACCTCAGTTTGGAAAATCTCCAGGTTTAGTGAAGAAATCATTTGTATTTTTACCTTGATCGTGCAGCTTTCTTCAATGTAATTTCATGAAAACACATCTGATTGGCTGCTCTGAGGAGCGAGGTTAACACACAGTATGTGCGGCAGGAAATACAGACATATTAACAAAGAGAAGGGAGAATTTACAATTAATCAACATAACGAGGAAAGTGTCGAAGAGGGGGACAATATGCCCTGGGAAGTTTAAATTATAAAGTCACTTTAGCCTGGGATTGTGTAGATGTGAATATTGCGCAGGAGAGAGTGTGTGATAGGGGCGGGGGAAACAGGAGAATATCATTGTGTTTGTGTGTCCGTTCAGATTGTGAGATCTCCACATTATTCTTGTGTAAAACAAAAATATTTTTCAATCAAGTTCTCTTCCTGTATCCCTCCTACTTCTCAAAGTTAGATTTCAACGCAATTTCCATGTCGCTTTTCAGATTTCAGTCGAAAAGTAAGGGAGAAGACAGCGATGGGGTGAGAGAGTGAGAGCAATACAGCAGAGAAATGAGATTTACTCCCAAATGCAGCTTTCAATCCGCCTGAAATTTTTTCACCAATAAACATAGGGTGTCAGACACAATGGGGGTTGAACCTCGGACAGTATGGAGCCGGGATTTCAGTAGAAATTGAGAGTTTGGGACGAGAGAGAAACACAGAGAAGGCAGCAGCAGCCTGGAGCTGACAGCAGCTTGTCTCCGCCCCGTCCGCTCGCTGCCTTTAAGTTGCTCAGTGCCGCCTCCAAACGCTTCATTTCTCACCCAGTTCACATTGACGGAGAGATTTGGTGCAGAGTTCTGGACATGAGCGACAGTGCAGCCGCCGAAACGGCTCCTGCAGCCGCTGCCACAGGCAAGGCAACCAAGAAGAAGAAGGCAGCGGCTCCCCGGAAGAAATCAACAGGTCCCAGTGTGGGCGATCTGATCCTCCAGATAGTGGCGGAATGCAAGGATCGCAAGGGGATCTCCACTGCCGCCATCAAGAAGGTGCTGCGGGACAAAGGAGTGGATGTGGGTAAACGGGGGAGCCAGATCAGGCAAAGTTTAAAGAGGAATGTGGAAAATGGAAAGTTCATTCAGCTGAGTGGTATTGGCGCCTCCGGCTCCTACAAACTCGCTCAGAAAACAGCGGAGCGGAAAACTGTAAAGAAGGTAAAGGCAGGAGCGGCCAAGAAAACTCCAGTGAAGAAAGCGGTGGCCAAGAAAGCAACAAAGAAACCAGCAACAAAGAAATCAGCAACAAAAAAACCAGCAGCCAAGAAAGCCATAGTAAAGAAAACAGTGAAGAAAACAACGCCAAAAAAGAGCGTGAAAAAAGCATCCCCCAAGAAGAAGGTTGCTGTGAAGAAGGTCACGAAGGTAAAGACATCGAAGGCCAAACCCAAACCGGCTGCAGCAAAGTCTAAGAAAGCAGGAAAGAAGTGAAATTCGCCGAGCAAACCCAAACCTGTGAACCCAAAGGCTCTTCTCAGAGCCACCCACCTCTCAGGAAAGAGCTGAACCCCCCGCGGTCAATGAATCGCTGTCCCGGCGCTGGGAGCAGATTACAGATAGCAATGTTAATCCAGTATTCCCGCTCACTCTCTGCAATCACACAGAGGGATATTTCTGCCTCTCCCTAACCCGGGAATAGCTCCAGAGGAACACACACTTTTGTGTTCGTTCATTTATTCACAGATTCAGAGTGAGGGTGTAAAAGGACTCCTGGCGGAGAAAACCCATCTTATCACACATTTTACCCGCTGGGAGAGATCTAAATAAAATTCTCAACCCGCCGGGTGGAGGCGTTGTCGAGACTGGAGTAGAAGCTGGGATTGAAATGGAATCAGACAGTTCGACTTGTTACAGAAAGGATTGCACTGAGGCGGGAATGTTACTAACAAGTCTGTATTGAGTCAACCCAGGTTGTTAACTAGCTTGTATATGATACATCAGTTTCTACGTTTTGTTCAGCGCGCTCTTTTCACTTCTGTTTGAATTTGAATCTAAAATATCGGTTCGGACAGGCAAGAGGAGGAGCTAAATGGTGAAAGACACTTCACTGCTCTGTCTGTCTCAGTTTCCTCCCCGCCTCTCTCTCCGTCTCTTTCTCAGTCAGGTCGGGATGACCTGTATAATAAAGGAAGCTGCAGCAGCTCCTCTCTCATTCAGCAGCGATTTGACTGAAGAAGAATCATGTCCGGCTGAGGGAAAGGAGGCAAAGGACTAGGGAAAGGCGGAGCAAAGCGGCACCGCAAAGTGCTTCGTGATAACACCCAGGGCATCACCAAGCCAGCCATCCGCCGCCTGGCTCGCCGTGGCGGGGTCAAGAGGATCTCGGGCTTGATCTACGAGGAGACCCGCGGGGTGCTGAAGGTTTTTCCTGGAGAATGTGATCAGAGATGCGGTCACTTACACCGAGCACGCCAAGCGCAAGACGGTCACTGCCATGGATGTGGTTTACGCTCTGAAACGCCAGGGCCGCACCCTCTATGGATTCGGCGGCTAAATAATTCAACGTAATTATAACACACCACAAAGGCTCTTTCCAGAGCCCCTCACATTGAGAGCATTAACCTTGGTACAAGACCCCCCCCCCCCCCCCGCCCCCCCATCCCCTCTCACTCTTTGAACTCACACAGAAATGTTGCTGTCTCTCCCTAACCCGGGAATGGGTCCGGAGGAACACTCACTTTGCGTTAATTTATTTATTCACAGATTCAGGGTGAGGGTGTAAAAACTTATCTGTTGATAATTTGTCATCTATAATTATTAATCATATTTTAACCTTCCGGACTTAACATTTACACTTTGTCCCGTTGCGCAACAACCTGGGGATCATGAGCCTTGGGAGTCCCTGGGAAGTGTGTAAATAGATGATGATATTGATGTACTTGTTTTTATCCTACAGACGCTTTGGTCCACCTTATTGTCTAACGAGGGGCATACACGCGATGGGTCTTGAGAGGACTGCTCTTGGACCTTTTGAGAGTATCCTACTGCTTCACATCGTTAGTGTATGCTTGACCTGGACTATCTGATGGGCAACACGACAGCGCAGTGACTATAGCTGTGCTGTGCAGATACATGGATTTGGGCCTGTGTCTGTGGGAGTTTGCGCATTCTCCCCGTGCTTGCGTGGGTTTTCTCCGGGTGCTCCGGTTTCCTCCCACATCCCAAAGATGTGCTCTTAGGCTAATTGGCAAAACAAATTCTCCCTAAATTGTTTCAAATTTAGTTTTTAATCCATAGATCTATAAACATGGACAGGGATCGCGAGTAGAAGTGGGAACATCGAGGTGGCGGCGCGGGCTCGTTGGGCCGAAGGGCCTGTTTCCCGTGCTGTTTTGTTCTTTGTTATTGCGCTCCTTTCAGCTAAGTTGACCGCGATTCTTGACGTACAGCGGGTGGGCACAGTTGTTAGCACTACCACCTCACAGCGTCGGGAACCGGTGTTCCATTTCCGGCTTGGGTCACTGCATTCTGCACGTTCTCTGAACGGCTTTTCTTCGGGTGCTACGGTTTTCTCTTATGATTCAAAAGACGTGCTGGTTAGGTGAATTGGCCGTGCTAAATTCTCTCTCTGGACAGCAACAGGCCTGAAGTGTGGCGATTATGGGATTTTTCACAGTAAGCTCTTTGCAGTGTCAATGTAAGCCTATTTGTGACACTAATAAATAAACTTCAAACATCTGCTAGAAAGACACAAACTAACTGTGGGCCAGAAAGAGTAATGGATAGAATGTTATTTTTTTTACAATTCCTTATTAATCCTTTGTGAGGGTTGTAAGCTGATGTATTAGATTATCCACCAGGGACAGCAAAACAGCCAGGCAGGCAGTGCAGGAATCGCCTGTGGCTATTCCCCTGCAAAACAAATATACCGTTTTAGATACTTTCAGGGAATGGCCTTTCAGGGAAATCAGCAACAGCCAAATCCGTGGCACCATGATTGGTTCTGCTGCAGAGAGGAGGAGTAAAATGTGTAGAAATGCATTAGATACATGGGATTCAATTTCTGTGGCTGCAATTTCTGTAACGGTCCATGATGGTATGTTGCCTACCTGTTGGTAGGGTCATGGATGTCTCAGAGTGGCTGGAGGACATTCCGAAAGGGGAAAATGAAAGTATTTGCTCATAGTACACGTTGGTATTAAAGTCATAACAAAAAAGAATGAAGTTCTGAAAGTGGAACATAGGGAGTCAGGAAGCAATCTGAAAAGTAAGACCTCAAAGGTAGTGATATCATGTGACACGTGCTAGTCAGAGTAGAAACGGCAAGATACATAGGCAGGGTGAATACGTCGCTCAAAAGATGGTGTGAACGGCAGTATTTTAGATTCCTAGGGCATTGGGACCAGTTCTAGGGGAGGTGGGACGCGTACAAACTGAATGGGTTACACCTGGGCAGGATCAGGATTGATGTCCTTGGGGTGGAGGGGGGCGGGGGGGAGTATTTCATTGAATTCTACAGTGCAGAAGGACACCATTCAGACCATCGAGTTTACACTGACCACAATCTCACCAGGCCCTATCCCCATCACCCCATGTATTTACCTTAACTAGATTTCCCAGGCCGTAAGGGGCAATGTAGCACGGCCAATGCACCTAACCAGCACATCTTTGGACTGTGAGGAAATCGGAGTGCCCAGAAGAAACACACATAGACATGGGGAGAACGTGCAAATTCCTTGCAGTGATCCAGGCCAGGAATCAAAGCTATGTCCCCTGGGGTTGGTTTAAACTGATGTGGCAGGGAATTGGAACCATTGCAAGGATTCAGAGCAGGAAGAATTTAGAACAAGTGGAAAAGATAGCAAGGAGAAAGTGATAGGCAGAAAGATCAAAGGCTAAAGTCAGATTAGGACCGAGAACAAAATAATAGGAAAGGACTATCGCGGAATGAATCTGAATATATTCCTGCTGCTAAGGCAGTGAGAGAGCATTGAGATTTTTTACGAATTCTAAAAATGAGCCGATTCGCTTCAAAGTCCAACAAAGCCTCTTTTCAAATTTTCCTTTCTTGTCGCTCAGAAATTGGCGGGCATTTTAAAAAATTGGTGAATTGTCAGAGTTCCGCCAGTCAGGGCCCGGAAACACTTGCTGTCCAATCGCTTTTTGCAAACTTGTCCACGGGATGGGGCAGCATCCAGTCAGGAGCAGAGGGCGGTGACTGGAGTATATTCAATAGATACTCAGAGCAGCGCCAGTATTCTCAGCCTTTGTGTCCCACAGTTACACATCATGGCCAGAACCAAGCAAACAGCGCGCAAATCAACCGGCGGGAAAGCTCCCCGCAAGCAGCTGGCTACCAAAGCTGCCCGCAAGAGCGCTCCAGCCACGGGCGGTGTGAAGAAGCCTCACCGCTACCGGCCCGGTACTGTGGCTCTGCGGGAGATCCGCCGCTACCAGAAGTCCACCGAGCTGCTGATCCGCAAGCTGCCCTTCCAGCGCCTGGTGCGGGAGATCGCTCAGGATTTCAAGACCGACCTGCGCTTCCAGAGCTCGGCCGTCATGGCCCTGCAGGAAGCCAGCGAAGCTTACCTGGTGGGGCTCTTTGAGGACACTAACCTGTGCGCCATCCACGCCAAGCGAGTCACCATCATGCCCAAAGACATCCAGCTAGCCCGCCGCATCCGCGGGGAGCGCGCTTAAAAACTTAATTCAACCCCCAATCAAACAAAGGCTCTTTTCAGAGCCACCAAATCTGTCAGGAAAAGAGCCACAACATGGATTGTATATCGATGGCACAGCGTGCTTTCTTTCATTTAATTCCTTTCGCCTCGTTATGTCACGTCAATGTGTGGCAGTATGTATTTCACTTAAACTGGTCTGAGTTTAATTCAATGCAGCGCACGCGGTGTTTCCTTATACGAGCAGATTCACTTCTCTTACAGCTTGGGGAGGGATAGCGGTGCACAGATTGCTGATTGAGCATTGTGGAAAAAGTCTCATTAGGTTTTCGTCATAGCCAATCAGATATCTGTTTAAAGCACCAATCGGGTAAGGCCCTTGTGCTTAGGGCAAAAAGTAAGGGCGCCAAATTCTCAAATTCCACCGATTCTTTATTTCAAATTTTAAACCAAATACATTACAAAAGTCAATTGTCAAAAAAATACGTAATTTAAATTTCAGTTCAAGATTACAATACACTTTCTCTCCCTCTCGAAAAATTTCCATCAGCCACTTTCCGAGTTTATGTGAAATTGCTCTGTAACTAAGAAACGGGAATTCTGACTTAAACAGAAAATCAGAGGGCGGGAAGGCAGGAGCCACATTTTCAAATCACAACCGATTGTTTTTTTTAACATTTAAAATCTCGCCAATTTGTAAAACAAGAAATAATTAAAATAAACAAACAGCTTTAATGAAGGATGTTAACATTCTCTCTTCCTCTAGTTCCTGATTATGTATGTCTGTTTAACGAAGACAGGACAATAATAGAAAAAAAACGCCAAATTTGCAGAATCTGATTTCTTTTTAATTTAAACGCGGATATTTGTCAGCAAGAATGACATGTTTTCACTCAAATTCTATGAATAGTTAACACTGCCAAATGACAATATTTAGAAATCACCGTCCATTATTTTACTGGATCCTATTTTATCTCGAGTCTCCGATTAGCTTTTACAAACGTGAATCCACCGTGTTTAATCTGATTTTTGTTTTGAAACCCACGTTCCTGGTGGCCTAAAGTCTCATTATTTTGGACAATAATGGCGTGGATTTTGAGCAAATTAGTATTGTATTATATTGTATCTCACACCGTCTCCCGTGTTGTGGACCCCTGACTGCCCTCTGAGAATAGATTAACAGGCTCATAATCAAACAGACGAGAACTCTTATGTTACCCAGAACTTTCTGTTTGAGGAGCTAATGAAACATTCATTCCGAATTAAATAAAAGTATAATGGTATAGCTTTCTCACAGAAGTTGTGGGTGGCTCTTAAAAAAATGTATGTGAGTATGTTATTTCATTTTTGTTTCTAACAATTTCTTATGAAGGAAATCATCTTGGTTCCAATACTTATCACTTTTTGGTTCATTGTTGTTCCATTCTGTGGGTTTCTGATATGTAGAGTGGAGTTTCACCTGTACATATTTCTTTTCCTACAAATTATTAATATTTCTCAGATAGTGAGGTTTCTAATCTGTACAGGGGAGATTTTTAAAATTATTTTTATTACAGACTATGGATTCTGTTTGTGTCTATATATATATTTGGTATTCAGTGTGTTTTTGTCTCTAAGTGTGTACCTGGTCTCATTATGATGAGAAATTGACCTTTTCTTTTGTAAATCATATTCAAATGTCTGAATGGGGATTTTAAACTGCATCATTTAGAATAAAAAAAAGGAACAAAGAACAAAAGAAAGTACTGGAACAGGCTCTTTGGCCCTTCAAGCCTGCACCAACCATGTTGCCCAATTTAACTAAAACCCCCTAGCCTTCCCGGGACCATATTCCTCTATTCCCATCCTATTCATTTTTTTGTTGTTGGAGATTCATGTATTTGTCAAGACAACCCTTCAAAGTCATTATCATATCTGCTTCCACTACCTCTCCTGGCAATGAGTTCAAGGCACTCACACCGTCTTTTTTTAAAAATCTACTTGTACACTGGCTTCAAATCTTGCCCCTCACACCTTAAATCTGTGCACTCTAGTAATTGACTCTTCCACTCTGGGGGAAATGCTTCTGACTATCCACTCTGTCCATGCCTCTCATAATCTTGTAGACTTCTACCAGGTCTCCCCTCAACTTCTGTTGTTCCATGAGAACAAACCAAATTTCTCCAACCTGCCCTCAGAGCTGATGCCTCCATACCAGGCAACATACAGGTAAATATTTTTTATACCTCTCCAAAGCTTCGACATCTTTCTGCTAGTGTGGCAATCAGAATTGAACACTATATTTCAAATGTGGCCTAACTAAGGTTCTATAAAACTACAACATGACTTACTAATTTTTAAATTCAATGCTCTGGCCAATGAAGGAAAACATGCTGTATGCCGTCTTGACTACCTTCTTCACGTGCATTGCCATTTCCAGTTATCTGTGTACCTGTACACCCAGGTCCTTTTGCCTATCAATCCTCTTAAGGGTTCTGCCATTTACTCTGTATTTCCTATTTGTATTAGACCTTCCAAAATGCATTATCTCACATTTGTCTGGATTAAACTCCACCTGCCATCTCTCTGCCCAAGTCTCCAACTGATCTATATTTGTTGCATCCTCTGATGGTCCTCATCACTATCTGTAAATCCACCAATCTTTGTGTCAACCACAAACTTACTAATCAATCCAGTTACCTTACAAATGGCAACAATCCCAGCACTGATCTCTGAGGAATACAGTTGTCATTGCTCTCCATCCAGAAATGCACCCTTCCACTGCTACATTCTATCATCTTTGACCAAGCCAGTTTTGTATTCACATAGTCAGCTCACCTCTGATCCCATGTGACTTCACCTTTTGCACCAGTCTGCCATGAGGCCAAAGCTTTGACGAAGGGTCATCTGGACTCAAAACATTAGTTGTTTTCCCTCCTGACAGATACTCCAAACTTGCTGAAATTTTCCAGTGTTTTCTCTTTTGGTTTCAGATTCGAGCATCCATAGTCATTTGCTTCTTTCAAAAGTTGTTATCACTTACTTCCAGGCTGGTAAATGTAGTATTATCATCAGCTGGTGAGCTTCTCGGCTGTTATTTTAAAATTATATGCTGCACGTCAATTTCTAATGTGTAAATCCAGATTTGTTTAGTGCCTTCAGTTACAACTGTACAAATAATGGCAGTTTCTGGTACAGATGAAAAAAAAACATTTAGCTATACATTTTATATCCTGATAAATTTATATGGGTCTCTCTGAACCTGTCATCATCTGATATGTGTTACTCTCTATCAATCCTCTTTTTGTGCATGTGTACTCTGTACCTATCAAATTCTGATCTATTATTTTTGGGGTTATTCTGCACAGTTTCATAACATATTTTTATTTTAACTCTGCACCTGTCTGCGTCTGATAACTTGTTTTTTGTAACATTTCAGAACATATCTTTGTTTTTACTCTAACCTGTCTGTTTCTGATAATGAGAGTTTGGATTGTGTTCTCTATCTGTTAGTCACTTCATTTCAATTGCATCAATATTATATAAGAATTATATGCTCATAATTGACTGAGGGTTTTCAAACTGTCTCTCTGTCTCTGGAAAGTGGATATGTCTATTTTTCACTATCTGTAATCTGAATTGAGAAAGGGTGATCCCTCCCCGCCCCCCATCTCTTGTTCCTTGCATTTTCCAACTGCTGTCCCATAAAATTGTCTCTCAAGAGACTAAATTCTAGAGAATATAATCCTAATTTGCTCAAAATTTCATTATAAGGTTTCACCCTTAAACCAAGAATCAATTTAGTAACTCTTTACGCTGTAGTCTCCAGTCTGAGTATCGTTAACTACAGTAAATCTGGTTCTCTGAATTTTTTATGGGATTCGTAGTTTGGACTTTATCTTTCTGCAAGTGTGTATTGCTCTTTCTTCTCTCACTATCAGAATAATGTTCTTTTATTTCTATGTCCATCAGTTTGTTGTACTCTGCACACTTTTTTCTCATTCTTGTGTAGAAATCCTTTTGTTTGACAATTGTTCTTAAGGATTGTGAAATAGACTGTTCACTCTATGATTTATCCTTGCTGTGTACTCTGAGTACTTGCATCACTCTGCACTCATTACTTTTGCAAATTATATGTGAATACATGGATCTTATGCCTCTGTGTATCGTTCAGTATTTGCGAAGCATACATGACTAGGAATCAAACTGTGTCTGGTAAAACCTGTGAGAGTGAGTTCCAGCAGAATCTGTTGGGAACAAATGTGAAGTTGATTGTAATCCAGTCAAAACATTGCTTTAATGTCTTTCAATCTGTGGCATGTTGTATGACTATGAATCCAGCTCTCTATTTGACTTTGAAAAAAACAATTACATATATGACTGTGGCAATACTCTATGCTTAATTTTCTTGCAGTCTCAGTCAAGTGAATTTAATGCATCAATTCTTAGTTTCTTGGACAGTCTGTGAGTGGTGACATGATTCTGCATTTGTCATTCTCTCAAAGCAAATGAGTGTGGATTAACTCATCAAGATATAGCTGATATTGTGTGTTTAATTCATTTAAATTCCCTTGTTTTTGCTATTGGGTGTGAATAGGCCACAATCTGTTTTTTTCATTGTCTGATACATTGCATTATTTTCAGACTACATTGTATCTGATTGTAGTATATTCATGTAGTTTTTTTTTATGAACACAATTATTTTTCTGATTCTTCAATTTAAGAGACTGTAAATGGCTGTAGAATTCCTTACATAGATTTCAGTCTTGGCAATTCTTATAACTAAAGTTTGCATCCTCAGTCTGTCAGCTTCCACTATAGTATATACAGGTAGGAATCATTCAGTAGTTTTTTTTTTCCTGCTGGGAAGCTTTGAAAGATATTGTTCTTGTGTTTATCTGTGGCAAGGCATGGGTGACACAGTGGCACATGGTTAGCATTGCTGTCTCCCAGTGCCAAGGTCCTAGGTTTGATTCCCAGCTTAGGTCACTGGCTGTGTGGAGTTTACAGGTTCTCTGCATGTCTGTGTGCGCTTCCTCCAGGGGAACTGGTTTCCTCCCACAGTCCAAAGATGTGCACACTGGGTGGATTGGCCATGCTGAGTTGCCCTTGGTACTGGGAGACTGGCTGGGATAGATGCATGGGGTTATGGGAGTGGGACCTGGGTGGGGTTGTGATTGTTGTGGACATGGTGAACCAAATAGCCTCCATTTGCACAGTATGATTCCATAAAAAAGAATGTGAATGGTAGATTCATTTTGCAGCTCTGATTCCATGCTTATCTATGTAAATGTGGGATATTCTGTGTAAAGAACAAAGAACAAAGAAAATTTCAGCACAGGAACAGGATCTTTGGTCTTCCAAACCTGTACCAACCATGTTGTCCAATTTAACTAAAACCCCCTACGCTTCCAGAGACCATATCCCTCTATTCCTTTCCATACATGTACTTGTCAAGATGCCCCTTAAAAGTCACTATTGTATCTGCTTCCACTACCTCCCCTGGCAATGGATTCCAGGCACCCACCACTCTCTGTAAAAGATCTGCCTCGTATGTTTCTTTCAAAGATTGGCCCTTGCACCTTAAACCTATGCACTCCCCACCCTCCGACACAGTTGACTCTTTGACCTGGGAAAAAGTTTCTGACTATCCACTTTGTCCATGCCTCTCATAATCTTGTTGACTTCTATGAGGTCTTCCATCAACCTCTGTTGCTTCAGTGAGAACAAATCAAGTTTGTCCAACCTCTCCTCATTGCTAATGCCCTCCATACCAGGTGACATCCTGGTAAATTTTTTCTGTACCCGCTTCAAAGTCTCAACATCTTTCTCATAGTGTGGCAACCAGGCTTGAACACTGTACTCCAAGTGCAGCCTTACTTCCCAAAACTTTTTTATTTCTGGCGTTGTGTTGGAAATATTTGTTTAACACATTAACATATTGATATTTGTTGTATGTTATTGTAATAGGGTACTCTGAGTTGCTGCATTTGAGTTGTAGAAGAGTGTTCACTTTGAAACGTTTTGAATAATAAAATGTTTCAATTAGGTCCATGGCTTCACATTTAATTCTTGCATTGTGTAGTAAAGGTCTTGACCTCTTATCTTTCAGTCTTATGGAACCTGCTGGGATTTTTTTTTTTTTGATGGACTGGTGTGCAACATGTAACTTTGGCTGAATTATTGGGCCCTTCATTGTAATTATTCCAGGTTCTGTTTATAAGTTACTCTCTGCCTGCTCTAGCTAAGAATAGCTATTTGATTTCTGACCAGTATCATACATTTAAATCTGGCATTATTAAATTCTGTAATTGATGTCTCCACCTCTCACCTGGGTTAGAGAGAAATTTGAAAAACGCCATCCAGTGACACTCTGTTTTACTTTTGGATTGGAAAGTGGTCTATAACCTTGGGAACAGTGTGGGACTGAATAATTATATTCTTTGTTACATTGGGCCTGATGATTTGATAGTATCTGTATATTTTGTGAGTGACATTTATCCACATTGTGTCAAAATTATCTTGGCATTTCAGGTGTTTAAGTTCTGTCTTTTTAAGTTGACACTTATGTATCTACCTCAATTACTCACTTCAGCAGGCATCAGGAGAATTCAGTGTCTGAACTTGTTTGCATTTTTTAATTATATGTTTCAGTATTAAGGATTGATTTGTCTTGAATTAATTTATTAATTTACAGGCCTATACTTCTGTTAAAACAAAATTTCTATTCAAGAATCAAACAGAATTTTACATTGAAATCACATTCATGACAAGATTATTTTGTTGTTCTTATTTTAACAGTGATCTATGTCAATGCTGGAAATATTTAATTAATACATTAAAAATATGGGAACACTGCAAAAGCCAGGAATCAAACTATGGTCAATGTTGTGGAAGGCAGCTCTTCTCGTAGCTATCTGATTGTTGTACTTCAACTATGCTACATATTCTGTATTTGTGGAGCTGCTTTATACCCTTGACCTTTAGAATTTTACATTCAATTTACGATGATTTGCAAATGATTCAATCTGACAGTATGTTGTTTCAAGTTAAAATGTTTCTGAATTAACTTTACCTTCTTGTTTGCCTCTTTTCAACACCACTGATGGCAACAGTCCACAATAAACTGGATCTTGCCGTCTGTGAGCATAAAGTTGGAAAGCAACGGGCTTGAAGTTGCTCTTGGAGCTGGTGAAGATATCCTTACCAAGAGTCAAATGCAGTCACCAGTTTAATGTTTTAAAATGTATTTATTCATATCAGATGTAGGCTTACATTAACATGGCAATACTTACTGTGAAAATCCCCAAGTCACCACACTCCAGTCCCTGATCAGGTGTTGGGAATGGGTTAACAGTCACCTTTCACTCAAGTGCTAAATTGAATGTTAATCATTTAATCATAGTTACAAGTGGCATTAGGTATGCTTATGTGGAGCTGCAGAAGAGAATTTGTGAAGAAGCTGGACTTGTATCATCTTATTAGGGCACATCGAGGGAGAATTTAGCATGGCCACTGCAGCTAAACAACACATCTGTTGGAAGGTGGAATGAAACTGAAGCACCTAGAGGCAATCCATGCAGACATGGGGAGAATATGCAGACTCCACACAGACAGTGATCCAAGGATGGAACTGAACCTGGTGCTGTGAGGCAGCAGTGCGACTACATGCTGCCCCTCTGTGTCTGTCACTTTCCTTTATCTTACACAGGACATAGAAAAACTACAACACAAACAGACCCTTCAGCCCACAAGTTGTGCTGATCGTATGTCTCCCTGCTAGGCCTACCTATAATCCTCAATACTATTAATGCCTGTGCACTTAAAAAAAAAAACATTACCATCATTTTTTTTTTGTTTTGACATTCTGTTTTTGCATGGGAATTTTACTCTTCATATTGTTAATTACTGCTGTGCAACTACTTGATATATTTAATATATGTCTCATTGATTGAGTTTTATTCTGAATGTACTATAGCTAATATTCTGCAAATAATGTGCCTGATTAGGAGCTGAATGTTTTACATCCACTGCGTCTCTGACACGAAAATGTTTCTTATAGGCATATAAGTGAGTTCCATTCAGCTTTTTTATCTATTGTAATATGTAACTGCAATTGTATATTCATCTAGTAAATGTCAGAGTCACATATATATCCATGAATTTAACATGTGTTCCTTAGATGATGGTATGTGAATGAGAAATTCATAATTTCCTGATGATCTGTGATATGAGATTGTGGGATTTAATCTTTGCTTATCTGTTTCTGGGATCTGGTTCCATTGTTTTTACTTCCTGTCTCTTTTGCACCTGGTACGTCACTTTCTGTCTTATTGTGAACCTTTGATATTTAAGTGCAAGATACACTTTGTACCTTTCAATTTCCTATGTAAGCATTCATCTTTCTCATCAGTTTCTCCCAGTTTGTTCCTCACATTACAGTTGTCTGTACGTTTGTTATTTTACCAAAGCTTTCACTGTGTGTTTTCTAACTAAGTTCATTCTTGTTATCTTCCGAAAGCTATTCCTATTTTTTATAATTATATTGTGTAGGAAATGGTATCATTCAGTACTACTTTGTGTTGTAGATTTCACATTGTGACTGCCTGTCTATGTCAAGAGAATCTAGGTTCAGTCTGTATCTGTCAGTCTCCTCTAATTCATGCCTCTGGGCCCACTTAGCTTAATAACTCAAAGTTTTGGGAAAGAAGAGTGATTCAGTTACATAGCTCATCTTTGATTTTATTAGACTACACGTATCTTTTTTTTTCGCAATGTGAGTCTTCTAAAATCTGTACACATCAAAGCTCTTATTTGGCAGTCTGCTTATATCAAAGGGTTGTAAACATGTTTATTATCTACTGTAGCTACCAATATATGCTTTCAGACCAAATTTATCTTATTTTGAGAAGTATGCTATTCCTGTTTGTATATTTATATTGTGCAAAAACTGTTTCATTCTCCATTTTGTTGTCTGTTTTTGGAGTTAAGCATTGCAACTGCCGGTTATGTCATGGGAGTCTAAGTTCAGTCTATATCTGTCAATCTGCTCAGTCTGTGATATTATATCATTGTGTATTTTTCTCATTATAACATCAGTATCAATTGCCAGTATAGATTTTTTATTAGTTTTTTGCTGATCATTTTCTGCTACGAGAGCTCGTTTTCTCTCTCCATCTTTCTGATTCATGCCAAAGGCCCATTTAGCTTTCTACCTCAGTTATGTGGGAAAGGAGGTTGATTTAGCTATGTAATTCATCTTTGATTTCATTACAACACGTGTCATTTTTTGCAATGCATAAGTTATTTTTATAATCTGTACATACCAAAGCTTTTATTTGGCAGAAGTCAAAGTGTTTGTTTCTCTATCTGTCACTTCTTAACATTGAAAGTAAGCTCTGAACTGCTGTGTAAAAGTCTGTTGTGTTGAAGTGATTCCTTTTTGCATTTATTACCTATCAGTTCTTGATATGTAATTGTGATTCTGACACTTCTCCGATCAGTTTCTGATAATTGCATACTAGGGTTTCATTGTCCCTGTGCATTTCTAAGAACCGTGTTTGTACATGATTTGTTTTCTTTTGCTATTTTTCTCTGTCAGTTTCTGAATTATTCTGTGTCTGTCAATAACCGATATATGGATTTGACGTTAGTCAGCATGTCAGTTTTTGCTAAACGTTTAACTTGCTTTGATCAAGGATGTCTCGGAAAAGCTGCAGGACATTCAGTAGCGGGAGGGCAAACAATCAGTGGTTGCAGTACACATCGGTACAAGTGACGTAGGTTATCAAAAGAAATGAGATCCTAAAAGCATAAGTGAGCCAGGAAGAAAATTAGGAAATCGGGCATCAAAGGTAGTGATCTCAGGATTAATACCGGTGCCACATGCTAGTTACAGTAAAAATGACAGCATACATCAGATAAGTACATGGCTGAAGTGGTGGTGTCAGTGGAAGGGTTTCAGACTCCTGAGACATTGGGATCGGTTCTGGGGGAGGTGGGACCTGTACAAGTTGGACTGGGACAGATGTCTGGGGGAGTGTTTGCTCAAGCTGTTGGGGATGGTTTAAACTGATATGCCAGGAGTAATGGGAACTTGTATAAGGAGTCCAAAAAGAATGGAGCAAGGAAAAATCGTGGGGAGAAGGTTCCAACTACATCAAAAAAAAAAGGAAAAAAGTTAAAAGGAAGGAGAACTCAGGAGAGGTTGTTAATGGAAGTGTTAGAATTCAAAAATAAGGTACAAAAACTTGCATAAGCGTGCTTCAGCTGAATGTTGTAGCATTCAACACAAAGTAAATGAGTTAAAGGCACAAATCATTGTGAACAAGTATGATTTGGTGGCCATGGTTGCAGGATGCTCATGACTGGGAGTAAAATATGCAGGGATATCAAACTGTTCGACAGGAAGGTAAGGGAGGTAGTAGAGCTCTGATATTTAAGAATGATATCAGGGCAGCAGTGAGAGATGATATCGGCAGCAGTGAGAGATGATATAGGTTCTATGGGAAAAAGGATTGAATCCATTTAGGTGGAAATTAGAAATAGTAAGGAGATGAAGTCTCTGATAGGCATAGTCTATAGGCCACCAAATAATAATATCATGGTGGGGCAAGAAATAAACAAATAAATAATTGATGCACATAAAAATGATACAGCAATTATCATGGAGGATTTTAACCTACATGTCAATTGTCAAACCAGGTTGATCAAGGCAGCCTTGAGGAGTTGTTCAAAGAACGTATCCATGATAGATTCCATTACATGCCATTCAAGGAAGCTATGAGAGAACAAGCTATCCCAGTAATTAATGATCTTACAGTTATGCATTATTTTGGAAGAAGCAATCACAATCTGTTTGAATTTAAAACACAGATGGAGCGTGAGAAGGTAAAATCCAATACCAGTGTTTTGTGCTTAAACAAAGACTGAAATATTATGAGGGAACAGTTGGTTAAGTTAGAATGGGAGCAAAAACTTTATAATGGGACAATTGAAGAACAGTAGAAGACTTTCAAAGTGATTTTTCACAGTGCTCAGCAAAAATAAATACCTGTGATAAGGAAGGACTGTCGAAAAAGAGATAATCAGCCATGGATATCTAAGGAAATAAAGGAAGATATCAAATTGAAGAAAATGAATACAAAGTGATAAAGATTAGTGAGAAACTAGAGGATTGGGAAATCTTCAAAGGTCAACAGAAAGCCACGAGAAAAGCTATAAAGAAAAGTAAAACAGATGAGAATAAATTGGCTCAGAATATAAATAATGTTGGCATTGGACTGGAATAAACACAATAAGAAGTCTCACAACGCCCGGTTAACATCCAACAGGTTTATTTGTAGCAAAACTTACTAGTTTTTGGGCCTCTGACCCTCCATTCTCCACTCACCTGATGAAGGTTCAGATGCCCGAAAGTTAGTGGCTTTTGCTACCAAATAATCTTGTTGGATTTTAACCTGGTGTTGAGACTTCTTACTCAGAATATAAAAACATATAGCAAAAGTATCTACAATATATAAAATGAAAAAAAAAGTAGGTAAATATCCATCCTTTAGAGGGTGAGAAAAGGGATCTAATAACTGGAAATGAAAAAATGGCTGCGATATTGAACAGTATTTTATGTTGGAAGACACAAATAACATATCAAAAATTGATGACATGTAGGCTATGGCAGATGAGGACCTAGAAACTACCATAATCATGAAAGAGATAGTGTTGGGCAAGTCAATGGGGCTAAAGGTAGACAAGTCACCTGGCCTTGATGGAACACATCACAAGCTACAAAAAGAAATGATGGGGGAAACAGCAAATGCACTAATGGTAGTTTACCAAAATTCGCTGGACTCTGGGGTGGTTCCTGCAGATTGGAAAATAACAAATGTGATACCACTATTTTAAAAAAGGAGATAGATTAAAAGTGGGAAGTATCAGCCAGTAAGCTTAACTTCTATAGTAGGGAAAATGCTTGAATCTATCATCAAGGAAGAAATAGTGAGGCATTTGGATATAAATTGTCCCATTGGCAAGAAGCAGCATGGCTTAATGAAGGTTAAGTCGTGTTTTACTAATTTGGTGGAATTTTTTGAGAACATTACATGCACAGTGACAGGGGAAGCTGTGGATGTGGTGTTTCTGGATTTCCAGAAGGCATTTGACAAGGTGCCACAACAAAGACTGCCATATAAGATAAAGGTGTACAGTATTACAGGTAATGTATTATAGGTAATGGACAGAGGATTGGTTAACTAGCAGAAAGCAAAGAATGAGGGTAAATGGGTGTGTTTTTTTTTGATTGGTGATCAGTGACTCGTGGTGTGTCTCAGTGATCAGTGTTGGGACCCAATTGTTTACAATTTACTTAGATGACTTGTAGTTGGGGACCAAGCGTAGTGTGTCAAAATTCACTAAGATGAGTGGCACAACAAACTGTGCAGAGGACCCTGAAAGTCCACAAAAGGATATAGGTAGTCTACTTGAGTGGGCGAGTGTCTGGCAGTTGGAATACAGTGTTGGTAAATGTGAAGTCATCCATTTTGGTAGGAATATCAACAAAATGAACTATTATTTACGAAGAGAAAAATTGCAGCATGTTATTGTGCACAGGGACCATGTGCAAGAATCACAAGGAGTTGGTTTGCAGATGCAGCTAATTAAGAAGGCAAATGGAATTTTGTCCTTCATTGCTTGCCTTAAGGCAAGAATAGATGAATTTGTGAACTGTAAAGAAATTAAGGCTTATGAATAGTAGGCGGATAAGTGGAGCTGGATCCATGAAAAGATCAGCCATGATCTTATTGAATGACAGAGCAGGCTTGAGGGGCCAGATGGCTTGCTCCTGTTCCTAGTTCTTATAACTATGAATGAATCACGAGCTCTGTTGCAGGTGAGCATGTTTAAACGTATATTAAATATTTTGCATATGGTACCTTCATTCTGCATCTAATAGTAAATGTAAGATTGTATGCATACTGTTAGATATTGTCGGGTGCATGGGCATTTTACTTTTAACTCGGTATTCAATCCATGAAAGCATGTTTATCAGCAATCATCAATTTATTACATAGTGGTGTGGTTCTATTCCGTATCTATGAAATTTTGAATAATATATGTCTGTTCAATATTTTGCACATGTGCCATGGCAAAACAATGAACTGTCAGCTTCTGATATGTGACTGTGTGTTGTCCATTTTAACTTAAACTGGAAAGATTTCATGACTCTTTTTGTTTAACGAAAGGACTGACATGGTTGGCTGCAATGTGAGTTGGCATGTTTCTACTGCTTCGTTACTGCTGTTCAGGAAGAAGTGATTTCATTCCACATCACTGTCTCTAATATCTATGTATGGGCTTTACATGATGACTGCTTGTCTTCATTATGAGAAACCGGGTTTATTCTCCAATAGATTATATTTCCTATGCAAGGGATGTTGAACAAGTTTCAGTATAACTTTGTTTTTGCTGTGACCTGGTATTATGACCATTAATGAAAATAATGATCTGGCATATGATGTATAACTGAAATTGAAACAATATGAAAATTAAAGATAAATTTTGAGATCTTTGTAGTGGAATTTAAGGTGTTGTTTTATGAGATCTTACAAAGGTACAATCCTTGTATTAATACTGGACATTCCAATCAGCTACAGTAACGAATATTTCATTTCTAGTTGAAGGTCTACACTTGTAAGGTGATTGGACTACTGTCTAATGTGTTTTGAGGAAAGATTCCTTCAGCCGGAGGGTGGTGGGTGTCTGGACTGCACTGCCTGTAAGGATAGTAGAGACTGGAAAGATCAAACTTTAAAATGTACACGGATGAGTACGTACATTCATACATAATATAACAGTCAAGATTTTGGGCCAAATGATTTCGTTCAACATTTTCTATAAGAGCAAATTATGCAAGATTCTTGTTGTTTTAGTTTTCTCATCCAGACTGAATGGGCCAAAGAGCCTCTGGTGTACTGTCTGACTGTGATGATGCTTGGGGCTTTGAATTCACACTCAACTGCCCTGTGACATTAAGCAGGAGTGAATTCGCGAAGGTTTTTTTTTCCCTATTGCATTCAATTGTATGATTGTTGAATTGAGTATGTTTATCCAGAACTTCAGATCAATGAAATTCTGATGATTTCTGTTCACTGTAATAATGGAATTGATATTCCGCAAATGTGTCTGCACTGTAGGATTAATATTGCAGCTGTTGGTAGTTAGGAGACAGGGGAACTTATTCTTTTCAAATTATTCTGCACCTTGGAGGAAGAAACTACCTATGTCATGAAAGAGTCAAATACATTTTTCAATTGATATTCAGTAAGAAAAACCATGTTCTATAGATCATAACTAAAACAACAGGTTTCTGATTCCACTCCCCTATACACAGCTCAATCCAATTTGTTTTTGGTGCTTTAATAACACTTGACATTTAGAATTTATCCACACCAGTACCGCTCAGAGGATGTCACTGCCCGAAGTAACGGGGAGATTTCCTCAGATCTGGTTAAAATTTCCCGTTGTACTCACCATTTCTTGAAACCACAGCCGCTGCTAACACATTTCTTTCTCCCTTCTCAGCTGAATGAGCCGGTGCTTCCGATCCGCGTCAGTTACAGGATTGTTCCCATCCTCACTGTTTCCACCATTCACTGGACAATACCAACAAACAAGCTGAAAAAGGAACCGAACCGGGATTGTACATCACAGGTTTGAGCAGAGAAAAGCCCGGTCATTTTCACGAGCAGCTTATTTACCTTGTGACTCCCTCAGCAGTGTCTCACTAAGTCCCTGGAACGCCTCTCCCTTCCCCCCGGCTCACTCCAATCCCGGAACAGGTTCCTGCTCCGCTCTGCCTCTTACAAATAACTCCCGAATCTCCCTGAACTTGCCCCGAGTCAGTGAGGATCTCTGAGCCCCTCTGTGTCCACACTCCCCAGTGGATGTGCTGCTGGGATGTGAACGCTGTTTCCTCGCTGACATTTCCATTTCAGTCAGTTTCAAAAAAAGGATTTCCGCTCAGAGGAAATGGGCGGGGCCATGGGAGGGCAGCGCGCATGCGCTGTTGTAATGGCAGCCAATCACGTTCAGAAGAAGGCTGCACCACGCAAGCCTTTATCTCCACAGTCATTCGGAAAATAAATCCAATTTCAGACTTTAACTCTAAGATCAGACTTATTGTCCAGTAGTAACATTTTTGTCTGGAAGAGGCGTTGTCAGGATTGGAGTAGGAGCTGGGATTGAAATGGGATCAAACAGTTCGGCTCTTTATTAAAAGGATTGTACTGAGGCGGGAATATTACTGGCCAGTCTGGATTAAATAGACCCGGGTTTATTCTAGCTTGCATATGATATTCCAGCTTGTATATTTTGTTTCGCGCGTTGTTTTCGCTTCAATTTGAATTTAAATCTATAATGTCGGCTCCAGCAGGCAGGAGGAGGAGCTGGATGATCGCCATGGTGGGGTCAGGCGTATCTCGGGCTTGATCTACAAGGAGACCCGCTGAATCTTTTTCTGGATGCATTCACCCACACCCCCATTTGGCCAATAAGGTCTCTGTAGGCCATCGAGTACCTAACTATTCTGATCCCGTATCACAGCATTCTGAGCCTTCTGTGTTATTGCATTCCAACCGTTCATCTAGAGTGCCGCCCTTTCAGGCAGAATTCCAGATTCCTACTAGAGTGGGAAGAAAAAATGTGTTTTCGTCAAATGCCCTTTAAATCTCCTGCCCCGTACCTTAAATCTATGCTCACTGATTAATGACTCTTCTATTAAGGGGAAGCGTTCATTCCCAACTATCAATTCTCTTCTCTAAAGAAAACAATCCCAGCATTATGAGCCTCAAAAATTGAAACGCTCCAACTCAGGCAACATCATGGTGAGTCTCCTCTGCACCGTCTTTTTTGCCACACGATAGGAAGGATATAATTGTATAATATAACTGCATACAATACTCTAGTTGTGACTTAACCAGCGATTTCTACATTATAACCTCACTGCTTTTCTATTTTATGCCTTGGCTAATAAAATAAGCGGGAGAACGCCCGCTTACCCCATGAAGGAGCAGCGCTCTGAAAGCTAGTAGCGATTGCTATCAAATAAACCTGATGGATTTTATCTTGGTGTTGAGACTTCTTACTGTGTTTACTCCAGTCCAACATCGGCGTCTCCACACCTTGGCTAATAAAGGCAGAAATACGACATTTCATCTTAACCATTTTAACCACTATATTCATAGAGCACAGAAACGGGCCTTCGATCCCCATGCCTATGCTGAATAATGTATACTTACGTGGAAGCTGTTCGTTTTTCTGTCATCAGGGCATTTTGCAAGAAAACCGGTGTTAGGAGAACACTAATTTATACACACGGTATGAATTGGTGTTTTCCCTCTATACCAATGTTCCCGTGACGTGTTCTGGTGAGTATATGATGGGAAGGTTCAACCTGCCTCTTTCAGCCGCACTCGTGTAATGTTTACACGATTTATTCCAAGTCAGACATTCCAAGACCAAACTGAAAATGACAAAAGTGCAATGAAATTCAACTTCAACTCTGAGCACAAACCAAATTTCAGTACGTTAGCTCTATCTGCACAGGGACAATATCAGGAGTTGAACAAATCATGGTCTCTGCCTTCAACAATCCATTATTTGCATAGCCCGTGACTGACTGTACCATCGTAGCTTGAGGCGCGGGGCGGGGTGCTACGTGGAGAAATAGTGGCAGAGTCATTAAAGTTTGTTTATTATTACATTGAGTAAGCTTACATTAGCACTGCAAAGAGTTGCTGTGAAAATTCCCTAATCACCACATTTTTTTTTAGAGCAACACAGCACGGGAAACAGGCCCTTCGGCCCAACGAGCCCGCGCCGCCGTCATAACTATATAGTAGCAATTCCATTATCCTATTATAGATTTAGGTTATTCCTAATATGGAAGACTCTCACTATAGGGACAATTTGTTTCCCAATCAGCCTAAGAGCGAATTTTTGGGTTGTGGGAGGAAACCGGAGCGCCCGGAGAAAACCCACGCAACCACGGGGAGAACGCGCAAACTCCCGCAGACACCGGCCCAATTCCAAGTGTCTGCACAGCCACATCGATAGTCTCTGAGCTGTCATGGTGCCCTTCAGATGGTCCACATAAAGCACTCATTTACGACATGAAGTACCAGGCAACCCATGAATCAACATCCAAGAGCTGTCCTCGCACCACCTGCCGAATGTATGCTCAAAGTATGGACCGAATTACCTGTGGAAAAAAAGCCGTAGTTAAACAGTCCTACTATATCCCTCTATCTGCATACCGCTCATGCGGCTGTCCAAGAGACCCTTAAACAGCCCCAGCGTGCCTGCTCCCACCACCTTACTCGGCAGTGCATTCCACACCCCCACTACCCTTTGTGTGAAAAACTGCCCTCTAATATTCGTCTTATACATAGCCCCCCTCACCCTATGGCCATGACCCCTCGTCCTATCCATTTCTAAAGGTGGAAAAAGTTTACCTCCATTTACTCTATCTATACCCCTTATAATCTTATACACCTCTATTAGATCCCCTCTAAGCCGACGTCTTTCAAGGGAAAACAACCCCAGTCTATTTAATCGTTCCTCATAAGACAGTCCTTCCATACCAGGCAGCATCCTGGTAAACCTCCTCTGCACTCTCTCCAAGGACTCCACATCCTTCCGATAGTACGGCGACCAGAACTGGACGCAGTATTCCAAGTGAGGCCTAACCAACGTTCTATACAACTGCAACATCAAACTCCTACTCTTGTATTCTATACCCTTTTCTATGAAAGCTAACATACTATACGCCTTCTTTATCACCTTCTCCACCTGTGAGGACACCTTCAGAGACTTGTGAACCTGCACCCCCAAGTCTCTCTGCGTCTCTATGCTCCGTATAGTTTTACCTTTTATCCTGTAACTCTCTTCTACATTTTTCCGGCCAAAATGCATCACCTCGCATTTATCCGGATTAAATTCCATTTGCCATCTATCTGCCCAGTCTACCAACCTATCTATGTCCTGTTGTATTGCCTGACACTGCTCCTCTGTACCCGCCAATCCAAGCATCTTGGTGTCATCAGCAAATTTGCTGATCTCACCACCTACCCAAACTTCCAAGTCATTCCGACACCTGTTCGGTACACTGAGGGGGGAAAAGAGCATGGACAATGCACCTAATCAGCATATATTTCGAACAGTGGGAGGAAGCCGGACAACATTAATGAAAGTCACGCTGACAGTGGGCGAATGTGCACGTACAGTGAGCCAAACCAGGAATAGAATCTGGGTCCCTGGCGCTGAGAGGCAGCAGTGTTGACTACCCTGCTCCGCATCACGTTAGCATGGTTGCCTCAAGTTCAACTCTGCTCGAGTGACCGTCTGGAATTTGCATTTTCTCCCTTTTTCAGCTTCAATTTCCTCCATAGTCCAAAGATGTGTAACCCCGTTAAGGCACCAAAAAGTTCACTTTGACAAATGCACGTATTTTGAATTGAGTATAAAACTTGTTGGTCTGATATTAAGGAAATATAAAGGCGGCTTGTTTCAAACTGTTGTCGTGATTGGGAATATTTTCTCAGATTATGTGAAAAGGATGTTTTTAAAATGTATTTAAAGACACGTTAGTACTCCCAAAACGTATAGAGAATAGCAGGATAAATACGTAGGGTTATATGCAGTCGAAGTCTCAGACTTCCCACAGGAACGCATTCGGCACATCGAACCTGCGTAAACAATCCCAACTGGTATGCCCAGGCCGGGCACCTGAATGAAGCTCATATGTCCAGAGCCATCCTACTAGCCACCATAATTATATTAAATAATTTGAAAATCAGATTGAATTAGCACAAGTATCAGTCACACTAGAACTGGACTCTAATCTTACAGCGCATTATTGCTCCTTTGGGTATATTTGGTGGCTCTGAAAAGAGCCTTTTGTTGGTTAGTTTAGTCTTCAAAGACAAGAAGTGGTTCCGGGTCAGTTTAGGCGCGCTCCCCGCGGATGCGGCGGGCCAGCTGGATGTCTTTGGGCATGATGGTGACTCGCTTGGCGTGGATAGCGCACAGGTTGGTGTCCTCAAAGAGCCCCACCAGGTAAGCCTCGCTGGCCTCCTGCAGGGCCATGACGGCTGAGCTCTGGAAGCGCAGGTCGGTCTTGAAATCCTGAGCAATCTCTCGCACCAGGCGCTGGAAGGGCAGCTTGCGGATCAGCAGCTCGGTGGATTTCTGGTAGCGGCGGATCTCCCGCAAAGCCACAGTGCCGGGCCGGTAGCGGTGAGGCTTCTTCACTCCGCCCGTGGCTGGAGCGCTCTTGCGGGCAGCTTTGGTAGCCAGCTGCTTGCGGGGAGCTTTCCCGCCGGTTGACTTGCGCGCTGTCTGCTTGGTTCTGGCCATCTCTTCAAACGCAGTAACTCGGAATGTCAGAGCGGCTTCCAGCCTCCCTTTTTCAACTGACTGAAGCACCGCCCAGCGCCACTGATTGGCTCCCACCACAGTCCCTATCCAATCACCCTCACAGCAACCTTAGGCTGCCAGCTCTGATTGGCTGAGCTCGGATGGCCGCTGATTTCAAAATGCACCTCCAAAAAGACCGCCAATTTCAGTGTAAATCAAACATGTTTGTCAAAGCAAACTCTTTCCAATGTGTTTTAAATATATATATATATATCTACATATTATACAAACGAATATATCACTACATTTTGTATATTGAATGCATAATACATATATTACACAATAGGCATATATAATTTCGATAATGCATAGGTTAAGATATATATTATACATAAATGCACATAATAAATTTATATATGATATTTATATACATATAAAATTATATCGTAATATATGCGAAGCAATAGTGCGATTGTTGGCAATAGAATGTAAAAACAATTTCTGGATATGTTGAGTTCTACCAACATTATGTTTTTAATATATATACAGATTTCTTATATTGGTAAAGGCACATTGAAAGCTGCTCGGATTTGTCAGAAAATATCTGGCACTCTGAGCTGTCTCACTACACAAGAAATGCATGGTTAATTTAACATGGTGACTTAACACTTCATTCTCCGGTGCATATTGTTCCACACCACCACATCCCTCTGCAGTACGAGGGGCGGCACTTATCCATATCCACATATTATCCATTCTGCCCAACAGAATCTCTTTACGGAATCAACAGATTCTCAATGTTACATCCCCCCGTTCGAAATGAGGATTCCTTTTCCGCGGCTTTCATCTGGGATCACTTCACAAAATGCAAAACGCCACACTTGGACACAGCGCAAATAGCGCTCATCTCAATAGCCATCTCGTATTAACGTTGACATCTCCCGGCCCTCCTCACCCTAATTCTAGGGCAAATGCACTCTTAATCTCATTAAAAGTGTATACGTCAACACATTAAAGGTGCACAGCGTTTAAACATAGTGCGCAACACCAGCAATGTTTCTTTGAAAAAAAAGTGACCATTTCAGGACCCGAAATAAGCATGGAAATTAGGAACATAAGGCCCTTCGGGCATACGCTAGCTTTTGTCTTATTGCATCTGTGCAGACCATCAAACGTCTATATATTCTAATCGCATTTCCCAGCACTTGGTGAGTAGCCATGAATGCAATGGCGTTACATCGCTAAACGTTTATTTAGAAAAAAAAATACATTTATTAAAAGCGTTTAAACATTTCTTATCACCTAAGTGCATGAACAATTAACCAGGCTGAGGCTCTTTTGGAAGATGTGGTGGCTCTTAAAAGAGCCTTTGGTTTCAGAGTTTTAACTTTTTGCAACAGGTTGGGGGGGTTCATTTCACTTTTTGGCCACTTTCTTGGTCTTCGAAGTTTTCGCCTTGGCTTTAACAGGTTTCGCTGCCACGGGTTTGCTCTTCTTGGGGACAGTTTTCTTGGGAGCGGTGGCTGCCTTCTTAGCGATAGGTTTTTTGGTCACTTTCTTAACAGATTTTTTGACGGGAGTTTTCTTGACGGATTTTTTGGCTGGACCTTTCTTGACTGTCTTCTTGGCGGGAGATTTCTTGACAGATTTCTTAGCGGGAGATTTTTTGGCGGATACCGGCTTCTTGGCGATGGTTTTCTTAGCAGCCGGTTTTTTCGCCTTCTTGGTTTTTATTGTCTGCTTGGCAAGTTTCAAGGAGCCAGAGGCGCCTTTACCTGTGGTTTGCAGCAAGACACCTTTCTCCACGCTCCTCTTGATGGCCAGCCTGATGCGGCCACGATTCTTTTCCACGTTTAGCCCGTTCTTGGCCAGCGCACTTCTGATGGCCGCCACAGAGACCCCCCGACGCTCGGTGCTGGCCGCGACCACTTTGACGATCTGCTCGCTGAGTTTGGGGCCGGTGGACTTGGAGCGGGCGGACGCCGCCTTCTTTTTCTTCTTGGGGCTCTTGGCTGGAGCGGCGGGAGCGGCTGCCGGAGCTGTCTCGATAGCTGCAGTGTCTGCCATTGCTGGATGTGTGTCCCAAAACTGTCTCGAGTTCAGAGAGAGTTAAATCTGGAATGAAGCGAGAGGCGGCAGCACAGAGCAAGTTAAAGACAAGGAGCGGACGTGAACGGTAACTGGCAGCTCTCAGCTTCAGAGCTGCCTCCATTCTGTGTTTCTCTCCTACTTAAACTCCCCGATACCCATTCAATTCGGATTCCCCAAAACCCCAGTAATGATCTCCCATGTGCCTAAGTCTGGATTCCTCACCATGATAAAAAATCCCACCGGATTTAAACCAGCATTGGCGAGTTAAACCCCTCCAAATGTTGCACAGAGCTATCTGTCTGACCAGCTCCGCCGACAAGTCCTCTTCCTTTTGCTCCAAATCGTCAGCAAGATGCCAGGCTTTACCTCCAATTCCCAGCCGAACTTCCGACAGGACATCACTGCTCTGCTTCTGCCGGGGATTCAGCTTATTAGGTTGAAAAGTGGCCGGGAAATACTCCAATGAAGCCGGACACACAAGCACAGAGAGAGGGAAACCCGCCCGCGTCTACTCTGAAAGAGTTTCCGGGAGCTGGATCTTCCCTCGTCCCAGTTTGACTTGGGGAGTTGTTGCTCTTGGTACCTCTGCTATTTACGTTTTAGACAATCATGGGGTTTTATAGCATAGAAAGAGGCCATTCTGCCTTTCATGTCTGTGTCGACAACCTATCTATTGTAATCCCATTTCCAAGCACTTGCTCCACCGTTTTGCGTGTGATGGCAGTTCAAATGTCCCACCAAATTTTGAAATGTTGTGAGGGTTTCTGCCTCCAGCAGCCTCCCAGGCAGCGACTTCAATATTCCCACCACCGTCTGCGAGATTAAAAAAAACCCCATCAAATCCCCTCTAAATCCCCTGCCCCTTATCTTAAATGTTTTTGCCTTTTATATTCATCCTGGACTAAAGGGAAAATGTTCTTCCTATCTACCCGATAATTTTGTTCACCTCGATCATCCCCCATCCCCCAGCAACAGAACACACGTTTGACTGTTTCTGCCAGATCTAGCTTTCAAATTGTTCACAGGAAGAATGGGATGACCTGGTAATTACCCTAATCTTGACATTGCATCCAATTTTCCCATTTAATTATACAGCGCAGATGGAGGCCATTTGTCCCATCAAGTATGCAATTACTCAGAGAGCAAATTATGCTGCCTGTATCCCGGTATCACTAGATATTAACGCGACTAATTCCCACTAACCGACACATCTTCGGACATTAAGGGGTAAATTAGCATGGGCAATCCAACTAACATACACAAATTTGGAAATTGGAAGGAAACCAGAGCACGCAGATGTAACCAGTGCAGATATAGGAGAAACTGTTCAAATCAAACTCACAAGGCTGGAGAACAGAAGGACTGGAGAATCAGCACACTTGTAAATTTCCATTCTCCAGGACAAGGATTTGGGACTACCCCACACTCATCTGGAGTAATTAACATCTGATCAGAGTTGCTGTCACTCATTCACTTGGGAATATTAATCTGATATCTTGCAAGGCATTGGTAATGGGAGAATGAGGTGCGGACATAGAAAGAGAGAAGGAAGAGTTTGAGAGAAAGAGAGGGAGATTTTGATGCCGTGAGATTGGGAAGCAGAGAGAGGATATTCAGGAAGAACGAGAGGCAGAAAAAGAGAGAGGGAGAAATAGAGAAATAAATAGGTGTAGGAGAAAGAGAGGCAGAGAGGAGAGTGAGGCGCATAGCATAACAAAAACAAACAGATCGAGAAAGAGAGACAGGGAGAGAGGCACACACTAAAGGAAGAAAAAAAAGAAAGGGGTCGAAGCATTAAGAAAGGAAGATAGAGTCGGGAAGAAAGACAGGAAGACGAAGTGAGAGATAGAGGGAGACAGAAATAAAGGCAGAAAGAGAGAGTGAGTGAGGGAGAAAGTATAATAAAGAGCGAGAGACACACAGAGAAAGTCTATCACAGACGCAGTCACAGTACCATGTTTAGCGTCAGTGAGAGATGAATGTTGTTCTTTTTTTTGCTCTTCAACTTCATTGTTACAGAAATAAATTAATAAATCACAGAATTATTTAGCACTTTGTGCAAAAATGGATCATCCATTATCGCTGCGTTCAAAGACAGCGCTATGCAGTGAAGCAGGGGATAACTTTCTACCTGCTGTACAGGACTGCAGCAACCCAGTCTATGGCCCTTCCAGCTTAATTCAGAAAGGTTGGTTGTTTCATTCGGATTAAATCTAGCAGCCGCTATCAGGGATCATCACTAATTCACCAACATTTTATTCCTCACATTTCAGCCGGACAGGTCTGGCCTGCTTTATTTTCAGATCTGTTGTTTAAGTTTTAAGTGTATTTTGTTATTGTCACAAACATTAGTATGCAGTCAAAAATATTATTTCTTGCATGACAAAGAAACATGCAAACTCCACACAAGACAGTGACTCACGGCCGCAATTAACCCCATTCAACTGAGAGGCAAAATTGTCCTCCGTAATGCCTGCTTCTTTGTACAGGATATTTGAGTGATTCTAATTCTGTACTGTGGAGAGATTGTCTTTGTTGGCAGTCCTGCGAATCAATTTAAACTGATAAATGAAGTTGTGGACGCTATGCAAATTCAGTTGCTTGTTGTTATTGGGTTCCTCTGGGTCCCGCGCCTGCGTGCTAAATCCCTACCTGTGCGTTGTCAGGGAGGGCGCATGCGCCTTTCCTGTTCCTCCCCCTGTGCCAGCACATTGTGTTTTGCTCTTGTGCTGGGCTGTGTGCGGACAGTTCAAAGCATCAGAGAGAGAAAGGCCGGCAATTAAAGCAGCTCCAGTGAAGAACAGCAAATCACCTGTAGTCCAGCAGCATAGCATTTGAGTGATGGAATCCGCGGAACAGAAGTTGGATTGGAGGCACAGAGGAGTCTGAACTGGACCCGGAAGCTGCAGAGAGTGAAAAGGAAACCGGACAGCCCACTGCCCATGGCAGTGCATACCTTGCAAGGTAACAGAGATAGCAGATGTTCCTACAAAGGATGGTTTGCATCTTACTTCCTCATTAAAAGCAGAAAATGTTGCGTGAACTCAGAAAGAGAAAAACATAGCCGGAATTCTCCGACTTCGCCGTAACTGGTATTTTCCGGTTTCGCTGCATTCTTACTGGCATCGGTAGCGGAACGTGTGACGCCAGAGAATTCCGGCTAAAATTTCCAATCTACCGGACCACCCCTCGCCGGTCCCTACAGGAAACTGTGGGCTGCGTTCTATAAATTCGATCTCAACTAAAATTTTCCGGTCCCGCTGCGTTTAGAGCAAACTTTCCGTTCCCTCTGGCAGCAGATTGAGAGAATTCATTCCGGCTGAAGCAGTCCATCTGACCCACCGTCACGTACATAAACAATACTCAATGTCTGTACTTTTGATTTCCGTATCCGTACTATTTTGCCTTCCTGCGAGCCACAGAATGCTTACAATATAGAAGGAGATCCGTCGGCCCATCTGCACATAATCTCCGACGTAGCATCCCCCCAGGCCCTATCCGCCTAACTCCACGTATTTAGCATTTTATTCTCCCTAAATTACATATTTTCGGTCACTTTAGCAATCCGCCTGAAATGCACATCTTTTAGACTGGGTGGGGGGTGGATGGGGGAGAGAAGGGAGAGAAACAGAGACTAGAGCACCAAAAGGAAACCCATGTAAACACCGGAAGAATGTGCAAATTCCACAGTCACCCGAAGCCGGATTGAATCGGGGCCCTTGTATTGAGAAACAGCCGTGCTAATTACTATGCCACCGTATTTGAATATAGTAATGTTTGTTGTTAGATATGCAATTTTTCAAATATTGATAAAGTTTGCAGCATGGAAACAGGCCCTTCGGCCCAACTTGTGCGTACCATTTTTTAAACCCCTAAACTAATCCCATATTATATCCCATTTGAACCATATCAGTCTATACTCATCTTACTCATGTAACTGTCTAAATGTTTTTTAAAAGACAACATTGTACCTGCCTCTTCTACTATCTCTGGTAGCTTATTTTAGACACTCACCACACTCTGTGAAAAAAAATGCCCCTCTGGACACTTTTGTATCTTTCCTGTCTCTCCTTAAACCTATGCCCTCTAGTTTTAGACTCCCCTACCTTTGGGAAAAGATATTGACTAACTGATCTATGTTCCTCATTATTTTATAGACCTATATAAAGTCACCCCTCAGTCTTCTATGCTCCAGAGAAAAAAAGTCCTAATCTATCCAGCCTCTCCTTGTAACTCAAACTTAAAGTCAGGATAGCATGCTAGTAAATCTTTGATAACCTAGATATAAACTGCAACTCTAGATTAAATTAATTTAATCAAATCTCTCACCCTCCAAATTAACTTTGGGTTTCTTATCCAATTTAGACCTCACTAACATCTCTTCAGGTCTTCTGAAAACTCACTATAAAAATGAGACCATGCATGTTAATGCATTGCAATACAGTCAAAGAAGACTGTTTCTATTGGCTATTGGAAAGACATTAATGTCACAGCTAACAAAAGGGTTATGGTAAGGGACTTAGTGGGAACTGACAAGGATTAATGGTAACTCCCCTCAGTTGTAGGTAGTGATAAAAAGCTCAGTCATTGAATTGATAAGCAATGTATATCTGTGTTTCATTATGTTAGCAATAACCAAACTTATCAGATCTATAATCAGAGAATATCCTGAAGGCAAGTTGAGTTGACCACATCCCTTACAGATTGTTAACTTCACTGACAAGGGCACACAATACTAATGGCTTTTGTAGGTCCCCTTTATCAATTAAAGGATGCCCATGTGAGACTTTTAGTGAAGGTGTTTTGTGAAGCTGCTATGAAAATAGAATCATGATGTCTGACAAAGAGACTTGTGGACAGGTCTGGGGATGATATATTGGGGTATCCCACAAAATATCATCATGTCACAGATCATAGTGTTTCAGTATTTTCATTATATTGGGTCAATATGTAAAATATGTCATATGTGTCACTTTTGACTGGATTCTGTCCAACAGATTGATTGAGCTACAAAATTACATAAACCAGAATGATTTTCTTTGTCGGGTGGAGTGGTGTCTCCAGCCTATTGTGTCAAGACCCTCCCCTTCCTAGCAAGTAAATAAAGACAATCTGTTGATTAAGTATCTTGTGTTAATGTGTGTTTGTGTTGAAGTCAAACTCGGAAGTCCAGATTGACACTACAACCTAACGTTTGAACTCTGACAAACAGTTATCTGGATTCAATGCTAGGTTTGTTCTCTCTCCACAGATATGAGGTCTGGATCTTGTTGCAGGGGACAATTTGAAAGTTGGTAATGACATAAAACTTGGGAAATATTGTAAACTATGGTGGACAAAATGTCAGACTTCTGAAGGACATGACAAGTTGGTGAAGTGGACAGATAGCTGGCAGTTGAAGTTCAATGCAGAGAAGCATGCTAATGCATTTTGGTAGGAAGAGCTGGGAGAGAAAATGAGGTAAAGTTCTAAAAGGACAAAAGGAGCAAAGAGATTGGGAGTACTTATATACATATCATTGAAGGTGGCAGGACATATGGAGAGATCGGGAATAAAACATATAGTATGCTGAGGTTTAATAATAGGAATATAGAGACAAAAGAAAACTGAACTTATGGAAGACACAAGTTAGACTTCAGCTGCAAATGGTGTATAGTTCTGAATACATCACGATGGAAAGGATATGAATGCATTGGAGAGAGTGCAATAATAGTTTACAGGAATGGTTTCATGAACTGCAAGATATCCTAAAGTGAACAGATGAAGCAGAAAAGAGAATCCTGTCAATTGAGAGGACAGTTTCCTCAGAGTGGGTTCACCTTCAATTCTTGGAAATGCAGCTGCCTGGCATGCCATACGTTCTGACTCGGAGCTGGTGACGGAGAAGTAATATCTGTGTGACCGGTTTGACAAGGGGCACTGAATCCCATTCTGATTCATATGGAAACTAAATTCTCCCCTAAAAACAGCGTTGCACTTTCTGTGATCTTCTCCCTGATCAGAAGTAATAGAACTGATTGCTTTTCACATCCTAAACATATTGTCGTACTAGCTGTAACCAGTGTTTTTTTTTTATGTTTATACTATTGTCATTGATTATGAATATTGTAATATTACCCTTAACCAATAACTTATTTCATCCTCTGCACTAAGTTTTGCTGCACCCCCTCCCTCCAAAATATTCCTTGATCTTTTTCACCCCAAGTGCTAGAGCTCAAATACTCCTGAAGTGACAATTAGTTTTGGCATTAACTAATTCCTGTAGTAGAGAGTTCCACAGATCAACCACTTTCTGGTTCAAAACGTTTCTACTCACCTCAATCATAAAGGATTTACACCTTACCTTCAAACTGTGACTCCTAGTTCTGGACTTCCCTACCATCAGGAATGTTCTTTCTGGATCTACCTGTCTAATTCTGTTAGAATTTTAGAAGTTTCTATGTCATCCCCTCTCATACTTGTAAACTTTAATGAATATAATCATAACCAACTTAGTCTCCCCTTATATGATAGACCTACCATCGTAGGGATCAATGTGGTTAACCTTTGTTTGCACTCCCTCTATAGCAAGGACATCCTTCCTCAGATACAGATATCAAAACTGCACACAATACTCCAGATGTGCCCAATGACCTATACAATTGTAGTAAAAAAAAAATCTCTATTTCTATACTCAAATCCTCTCAGTAAACAAGGACAACACTTTCCTTGTTTACTGCCTGCTGCACTGCACACTTGTTTTGATGCACAAGGATAGCAAGGTCTCACTGAGTATCCACTTCTCTCAATTTATGTCTATTAAAATGACAGTTTGCCTTCCTATTATTGAAGTGGATAACCTCATATTTCTCCGCATTACATGGTACCTGACCTACATGTGCCAAATCACTCAGTCTGTCTAAATTGAGCTGAAATATCTCTGCACCCTCATCGCAGCTCATGGTCCCACACAGCTTTTTATTATCTGCAAATTTGATGAAATAATACATTTAGTCCCCTTTTCCAAATCATTAATATATAAGTAGGCGTGCTAGCACAAATCCCATCAGTACTCCATTAGGCACTGCTTGCCAATCAGAGAAAGACCCAGTTTGCCAACTCATTGCTTCCAATTCACGAACCAGTTTTTTCTCCATCTCAAGACACTCCCTGCAATCCTGTGAATTTAAATTTATATAGTAGTCTGCTATGTGAGACCTCGTCAGAAGCCTTCTGAAAATATAGAGATAGTGTTGTTTTCTGAAACTAATTGTGCTTCCTTTAAATGTGTTCTAACTTGAAACACATTCGATCTGACTCGATTAGTCCTTTTTGCATATGAATTTGGGATGTTTTCTGTACCAGTCAGTCCTTGGTTCTGTACATGAGTGACAATAAATCTAATTCTATCATCAGCTAGTACAATCTTTGAAAATGGGATGTAATTTGTTGCTGACTGCACCTGGAAGTATTGCTGTGGCTGCGCTATTTTATTTACCACTGTAACTATCTACCACGGTATGTAAATTAATTTCATCTTGTGCCTATCATTCTATGGCATTTCAAATGATTGGTGTTGGTTTATGTGTTCTCAGTGTGTATGTGTGTCTGTTTCTATGTTACCCTCTGATACTCTGTATCATCTAGCACTAATGCTGTGTCTGCCGCTGAATGGCACAGTGATGAGTGTTGTTGCCTCACAGTAAGCTCTCCCCGGGTTAGGTTGATTGGTCATACTAAAATTGTCCCTTAGTATCGGGGGAATTAGCAAGGCGGGGTTGCTGGAATATGTTCTGGGTGCTGTAGCCAACAAACTCAGGAACCATAAAGTGTGTTTTATTATACCTATGTCTGTCTCCGTTAGTGTACACGATGTTTCAAATGATTGGTGTTCGGTTACGTGTTATCTTTGTTGAGTCTGTCTGGGCTGATTAGCTATGCCAACGTTGTACCTTAGTGTCGGGTATACTGCGATAGGACCTGGGTGGGATAATTGTTGGAGTAAGCTCTCCGCACTGTAGGGATTATCTGACAGGAGTGCTGACATGCTTCTGCATTAGCCTCTCAGACAGAGCGTGTGTTTTAATTTCGTTTTCCATCAACTTCTTGCAGCCACTGAACGTGAGATTTATCCAACATCTGATATCGCTTGTTAGACAAGAAAATTGGGAAAACGTTTTGGACACGTCACGCCGCAATATTGCATTTTCCTAACCAAATCTGGAGTTTTAATTCACTATTATGATGTACTCAGCTAACAGTCTCTGTCCGGTACATAAAAAGTAGCTTAATGATACCTTTGCCTGTCTGTTGTTGTATTTGATTGACCGAAAAATGCAGAACGTAACCAAATTAGAAGGTAGAATGGATTCTGTATTAATCAGCCGCTGGATGGGTTCGTACAAAGAACAACGGGTGCACTGCGCAAGGTTAGTTGAAAATTGCCACTACAGGTAACAATGCGAGATGCAGCTCTTTTCCTGACAGATTTGGTGGCTCTGAAAAGAGCCTTTGTTTGAATGGGGATTGAGCTGAGTTTTAAGCGCGCTCCCCGCGAATGCGGCGGGCCAGCTGGATGTCTTTAGGCATGATGGTGACTCGCTTGGCGTGGATAGCGCACAGGTTGGTGTCCTCAAAGAGCCCCACCAGGTAAGCCTCGCTGGCCTCCTGCAGGGCCATGACGGCTGAGCTCTGGAAGCGCAGATCGGTCTTGAAATCCTGAGCGATCTCCCGCACCAGGCGCTGGAAGGGCAGCTTGCGGATCAGCAGCTCGGTGGATTTCTGGTAGCGGCGGATCTCCCGCAGAGCCACAGTGCCGGGCCGGTAGCGGTGAGGCTTCTTCACTCCGCCCGTGGCTGGAGCACTCTTGCGGGCAGCTTTGGTAGCCAGCTGCTTGCGGGGAGCTTTCCCGCCGGTTGATTTGCGCGCTGTCTGCTTGGTTCTGGCCATCTCTTCAAACGCAGTAACTCGGAATGTCAGAGCGGCTTCCAGCCTCCCTTTTTCAACTGACTGAAGCACCGCCCAGCGCCACTGATTGGCTCCCACCACAGTCCCTGTCCAATCACCCTCATAGCAACCTTAGGCGGCCATCTCTGATTGGCTGAGCTCGGATGGCGCCTGATTTTCAAAATTCACCGCCAAAAAAGACCGCCAATTTCACTACAAATTTTTCCTCACTGCCTCAGCACCAGCAACACATTCAGATTCATTCCGTGATAGACCCAAAACAGGCAAGGAGTAAAATCCCAGTGAGAGGCTCAAAACAATCTCTCTCTCACACACACTTCATTCACCATGAAGGATGGCCTCTTTCTGCACTGCAAGGATTTTGTTGATTCTGAGAATGATTAAAAAAAAGTTTTAGACGGTGAAGGGAGGTGAATTGCTGCAGACTGATAGAAGAAATAGAATAGACAAATACAACAGCTGAAAACACAAATTGTAATGGTAATAAATCATCAACCCGAAATTGCAGCAACAATTACATAACCTGACACATTTTATCCTTTATTTCTTACTGCCGCACAGCCAACAATTATTTTTCTACAAGATATGAGAAAGTGGGTCACTCTGTGAAGCGGACGGCAGTAATGCTCTGACAATGGTGTAACGGGACCTTCAGGGTAAATGAGGCATGGTCCAGTTTCTATCGCTAAGTATCACTTTTTCTTTTGAAAATTATGAACATTCAAATCGGCGCTTCTGTACTCAGGTCAGTGCTCTCAATGTGAGGATGTGGGCGGCTCTGAAAAGAGCCTTTGGGTTGTGTTTATAATTACGTTGAATTATTTAGCCGCCGAATCCGTACAGAGTGCGGCCCTGGCGTTTCAGAGCGTACACCACATCCATGGCGGTGACGGTCTTGCGCTTGGCGTGCTCGGTGTAGGTGACCGCATCCCTGATCACATTCTCCAAGAAAACCTTCAGCACCCCGCGGGTCTCCTCGTAGATCAAGCCCGAGATCCGCTTGACCCCGCCACGGCGAGCCAGGCGGCGGATGGCTGGCTTGGTGATGCCCTGGATATTATCACGAAGCACTTTGCGATGCCGCTTTGCTCCGCCTTTCCCCAGTCCTTTGCCTCCTTTTCCTCTGCCAGACATGATTCTTTTTCAGTCAAATTGCTGCTGAATGAGAGAGGAGCTGCTGCAGCTTCCTTTATTATACAGCTCGCCCCGACCTGACTGAGAAAGAGACAGAGAGAGAGGCGGGACGGGGAGGAGACCGAGAGATAGACAGAGCTGTGAAATGTCTTTCACCATTAAGCTCCTCCTCCTGCCACCTCGAAGCGATATTTTGGATTCAAATTCAAACAGAAATGAAGAGCGCGCTGAACAAAACGTGCAAGCTGGAATATCATACGCAAGCGATTTAGAAAGCCGGGTCGGCTCAACCCAGACTTATCAGTAACATTCCCGCCTCAGTACAATCTTTTCTGTAACGAGTCGAACTGTCTAATCCCACTTCAATCCCAGCTTCTACTCCATTCCCACAACGCCTCCCCCAGACGGGTTGAGAATTTTATTCAGATCTCCCCAGCTGATGAAATATGTTTGGGGTTTGAGTTGCAAACGTGGGCTTTCTCCGCCGGGATTCCTTTTACACCCTCACCCTGAACCTGTGAATAAATAAACACTCACGGAGCTACTTCCGATTTAGGGAGAGACAGCAAACCTCCCTGTGTGTGAGTGCAGAGTGAGGGGAGGGGGGGGGGGGTCTAGAACGTGGGAACGGGAATACTGGATTAACATTTCTATCTAAAATCTGATCGCGGGAGGCGTGTGGGGCAGCTCTTGCAAAGAACAATACTGCACAGGAAAAAGGCCCTTCAGCCCCCCAAGCCTGTGCCGTTCTTTGGTCCAACTATACTATCCGTTTGTATCCCTCTATTCCCAGTCTGTTCATGTGGCTATCCAGATAAGTGCTAAACTTATCCGCCTCCACCACCCTGCTTGGCAGTGCACTCCAAGCTCCCACCATCCTCTGTGTAAAATACGTCTCTCTGATATCTGAGTGAAACCTCGCCCCCCTCACCTTGAACCTGTGACCCCTGAGAGAGATGGGTGGTCTGAGAAGAGCCTTTGGGTTCAGAGGTTTAGGATTTTCTCGGCGAATTTCACTTCTTTCCTTCTTTCTTAGACTTTGCTGCAGCCGCTTTGGATTTGATCTTCTATGTTTTTGCCTTCGCGACATTCTTCACAGCAATCTTTTTTTCTGGGGGATGCTTTCTTCACGCTCTTTTTTTGAAGTTGTCATTTTCTTGATTGTTTTCTTCACTGTGGCTTTCTTGGCTGCTGGTTTTTTTGTTGCTGATTTCTTTGTTGCTAGTTTCTTTGTTGCTTTTTTGGCCACCGCTTTCTTCACTGGAGTTTTCTTGGCCGCTCCTGCCTTTACCTTCTTTATAGTTTTCCGCTCCGCTGTTTTCTGAGCGAGTTTGTAGGAGCTGGAGGCGCCAATACCACTCAGCTGAATGAACTTTCCATTTTCCACATTCCTCTTTAAACTTTGCCTGATCTGGCTCCCCCGTTTACCCACATCCACTCCTTTGCTCCGCAGAACCTTCTTGATGGCGGCAGTGGAGATCCCCTTTCGATCCTTGCATTCCGCCACTATCTGGAGGATCAGATCGCCCACACTGGGACCTGTCGCTTTCTTCCGGGGAGCCGCTGCTGCCTCTTTCTTGGTTGCCTTGCCTGTGGCAGCGGCTGCAGGAGCCGTTTCAGCGGCTGCACTATCGCTCATGTCCAGAACTGCACCAAATCTCTCCGTCAATGTGAACTGGATGAGAAATGAAGTGTGTGAAGGAGGCACTGAGCAACTTAAAGGCAACGTTGCATTCACATGCAAAGAAAGAGATTGATCGAGTCAGGTCTAATGTTTTTCACTTCAGAGGAAAGTTAAATAAAACAGAGAATGAAACACAAGATGTTTCGGACAAAGGCACTATCTTTACTTTAGACCTTCAGAGCTCTTTCAACGAGGTCACACATATCAAATTAGTATGTAAATGCAAGTTGCATAGGATTGCGGATAGCATCATGAAATGGAGACAAAACTGATTAGCAGGTAGGAAGCATAACTGGATCTTTCCCAGTTGACAGGAAGTTGCCAATGGAATAGAATGGGATCTGTGTCAATAACCCAACTGTTCACATCATGTATTATCTCCAGATTTGCAGATGATATTAGGTTGGATGGGAGGATGAGCTGTGAAGAGGATGCGGAAATGCTTCACATGATTCGCACAGGCTGAGTGTGTGGGTATGTGGATGGCAAATGCAATGTAATACAGATAAATGCAAGGAAATCCACTTTGGTAGCTATAATAGGAAAACAGGGTATTATTTGTACAAGCCTAAATTTAGTGAGGTGGGTACTCAGTGAGACTTGGTGTTCTTGTATGTCAGTCACTGAAAGTAAGCACACAGGTACAGCAGGCAGTAAAGACAAAGAAATAGTATGCTGGCCTTCAAAGCGAGGAGATTTGATTATAGGGAGAAAGATGTTTTGCTGCAATTGGATAGGGCGTTGGTGAAGCCAAACCTGAAATACTGGATGCAGTTTTGTTGTCCTTATCTGATGTCCTTGCTATATATATAGAGGGTGTACATCAAGGTTTACCAAGCTAATTCCCTGGGATGGCAGGTCTGTCATATGTGAGGAGATTAATTCAATGAGTAGTGTATTCATTTGTGTTTAGAAGAGTGAGAGGGGATCTCATAAAAACGTATATCATTTTCATGGGGTTAAATAGGGAAGATTCAGAATGAATGTTCCCAATGGTGGGGGAGTCCAGAAGTAGGGGCCATAGTTTGAGGATAGGGCTAAATCTTTTAGAACTGTTATCAGTAAGAGTGAGTCTTGTGGAAACAAATCCATAGGTTCCGATTAAAGATATTCTGAAAAATGTTTCCTATGAACAAGGGGGCGAAGGAATTGTATTCTCCAATAAATGAGGGAGAAATATTGCACAATAGTGTGAAGTATGAAATTGTGCTGTGCTGACCAATGTCCCAGATATGTGGATGCCTGAGTATTGCCCAAAACAGGTAGAAGATATGTATAGCATTCTAACCGCTGTTGCAGTATGTCAAGCTACTGATTCTAAGGGACCTCCATGTTCAGAGGACATAAATGTTCCAAAAATGCCAACATGAATTACTAAAGGACGCTGTTACGGCATTTACAAACTTCCTTTAGTTCACTGAGGTCATTATCAGAAAGATGAATCATGAGGAACGTATGGATATGATATATCTAGACTCCTGGAAGGTCTTTGACAAGGTGCTGCATCAAAGGTAAATCCAGAAAGTGAGATGAGATGACATTGAGGGTAAAGTACTCGATTATAGAACATAGATTGGATTGAGGATTGGCTGACAGAGAGAAATCAGAGGATGGAGATCAATGGGCCCTTCTCTGTCTGGCAAAATACAATTAGCATGGTGTCACAGGGGTAAGTCCTTGACCTCATTAGCTTTGCAGTATCCTATTCAAAATTGTGATGGTCAAACCTATTAGGCATCTCATTTCTCCCAGTTCACAAAAAGCTGGTACTTGAATGTTACAATAACTTACCAAATAAGAGGAATACATTTACGAACCATTAACTTTGTGAATCTGTCCACAAATGCTGACAGACCAATTGAGCTTTCCAGCATTCTCTGCTGTGAGATCAGCCATATTTTATATTGCTTCAAATATGGCAATTTGTAACACCACTTGACTATTAATGATCCACAGCAGATAATAATGTTGTGAATCATGTCCATAACACGAAACAATTTTAGCGTATGTTTGCACGTGAGAGACCTGGGATTGCATGTAAAATAATGCCAATAAGGGACAGGTGAATGGAAGTGCATTTGTTTTGGAGCTGAGTAGCCTGCAGCGATTTAACTTTTAATATGCTAAAACACCTTCAATAAAGCAAACCTAATTTTTCGTGAAAGTTGTTTTCTCACTATCCTGGAATTTTGTGTGGCCAAGCTGGCCTGAAGCTTATCAAAGGGCACAAAGAGTTAGGGTAACAGCTTGTCCTTAGCAGAAAGGAGGTTAGTTACAGAGTTTTGGAGCCATTGTTTTCTATATAACTATCAAAATGTAAACAATATGCACTTACGGGCTAAACATGATGCAGACTGGAGAGATAAATAGTCCTGTCCTGGATCTATTTCATTGGTCTATTCTAACCATGCAATTGCATTTCTGATCAATTCACTGGCTGGTTGTCAAGGAACCTTTGCACTTTAACTATGCTAACACAAAGAGTTTGTGGCATTGTGAAGAACCCGGGGACCAAAAGGAACGACATAAAAAAAGACAAAGATTGATTACATGTGGCAAAATCCTGGCCGGGTTTCATGTGTAAAAGCAAAACAACCTTGAATAAGTAACGTAACAGATAGTGAGAGTTTGATTTAGGCATCGAAAGTATTTACTGTTGTTTAACTGGCTGCAAAATAAAGGGAATTGTATTAAAAGTCGACCTTTTGTCTTTACTCACCAATAGAGGTTAAATCACACGTTTGTAAAACAGGTTAAAACAAACTGGAAGAATAGGTCAAAAGGCATCAGATTTAATGAATCATCAGACCATACTATGACGATTATTTTGAGATCGGAGGTTTTTGAAACATTTTTTGAAAACTGCAACATTTCATTTCAAATGTGTTTGAATTAAAATATAAAAGTAAAGCAGCACAACTAAACGAAAATACTTCTATAACTTGGTAGGAAATCCACCAATTAGAATGACGAGGGCAGCAGACACAGGGAACACAGAGACTTGTAGGTCCGCTTTAAACCAGACGGCATGCAGGCACCCAACTATTTTACTATTTCTCTACCCTTACAGTATGCTGGGATTCGCTTTCTGACTGATTTAGGGGAGGTATCTGCGTAAAATGGCCTGCAGTGATGCCAGGAAGTAGCTCACTGCCATCACAAGGACTCTTATGGAGGGGCGACAAATATTGGCCTAGCTAGTAACGGCCACATACTTTGATTTCATGAAATTATTATTGAAACAAATTGCAAATTAGCATGATATTCATGGCTAATTTTGGAGTTTACTCTAGTTACACATATTGTCCGCATGGTCCTTCATGACTTTGGTGAAGACAAATTAGTCGATTCCAGTTTTTAAATTAAAAAAAAAACTTATAGAAACGAAGAAGTTCGGAGCAGGAGAACGTTGTTTTGCCCTTTGAGCCTGCTCTGCCATTCATTACGATCATGGTTGATATCTAACTCAATAGCCTAATCCTGTTTTTTTCCCATAATCTTTTCTCACATTCGCCTCATATTTGGTCACATTCGTCCCTCTCAAACTCCATTGCTCCCTGTGGAAAAGAATTCAAAGTTCTACAAGCCTGTGTATGGAGAACTACATCGTACTTTCCTGAATGGTCTGGTTATTTTGGCAGTGCCACGTACGTCCTGAATGAACAGAATCATTCTCTCCTAACTCACCCAGTCAGTTTCTCACATTTTCTTTAAAAAAATCTATCCAATTGCATAATTAATTAGTCCTTAATCTGCTAAATGCTAGAGAATAGTTTTGTTTTGTTTGTCCTCTCTTTGTAACTTTACCATTCACCTCCTATTTTAGGAAATCTATGCTGAACTCTCTCCAAATCAACGCAGCCTTACTGAGTTTTGTTGCAAGAAATGTTCGGAGTACTTTAACTATGGCCTACCCACGACGATGTGTCACTAAAATATGACTTCATCCAAAGCTACAAAATAGCTGCATATTGTCAAATCTTGTCGGTGAAAGCCTGGAGCACAGGTTCAGATTTAACCTGTGACTTCCCTCTGTAAAACTATTTCTTCCTTCACGCTGCGCCCTCCGGTGGTGTTTCTAAAAGCTGCGCTGCTCTCACTCTTAACTTCCACTGCCCATTTCCTACTCAGCTATTTGTGCTTGTGTTTAAAGCATCTCCTCACCTGAAGGTCCATCTCTGGTTAATGAAACGGTTGCACCATTCGATACAAGAACAAAACTGAACTGGTTTATTCGAACTAAATGCTGTTTTGCCTCCATAAATCAGTCAACTCCAGATTTTAAATTAAAAAGAAAATCTCCCATAGAAACATAGAAGATAGGAGCAGGAGGAAGCCACTTGACCTCACTTATTCACTGTTATTCACCATCAGTTATTCACTGCAACCTTCTCTCTCTCTCTCTCTCACACACACAGTCAACATGCTGGTAATTATAATCCTACTCCGATGGAAGTGTCGTCTCTCCAAATGTATCACATGCTACCTATTGGGAACGGCAATGTCATATCCTGGCCGGTCTTGTTGATCTTACATTGAAGTGGGTTGCTCGGATTTACTTTTCACAGCCATGCTTGTTCTCAACTTTTGTGTGTGTCACCTTGTGTTGTTCCTTGTTTTTGCAGCCACTGAGATTTCAGTCTGGCTCACTTTTGACAAAATGGTTTGTGGCCATTTGCTGTGTGAAATTGAAAACAAAATATTGCACAGACAGAACAGCCGGTGTTGTTTTAGGACCTCTGTGTGTGCTCAGCTGCTTAGAGTTTCTACCCTGGTACTTTGTATGAGAACATTCCTATATAATTGATAATATTCCCTGGAATTGTATATCAAAAGAAAGTTTTTTTTAACATCCCTCACATTGCACTTGACTTGTTTCATCGTATTTTAACTCGGTATATTCAATTTTTTATCACTTTACTGCTCAATAGCAAAACAGTCAGTTGTATTCTAGGGGCTAGCAGAGTTCGGGCGGATCTCAGGAGCTGCAGCCATGGGGAAACTCACAAAAACGCAGAGAGGGAGCAGAGATGGAACTCTTTTTCTCGTCAGTATATCCTGTAGTTATATTCTGTAGTGGATAACGGAAGTTTTGTATACCACTTATGTACAGATTAACAATGTTCTGGGTCATTACTCATTCACCAAAGCACGTTGTATCATCGAATCCACAACAGGCGTATCTATGTCTTCACCTAGGATTTATTCTGGTGTGAAATACGCACGGAACCTCTTTCTTAATTTAGTCGACTCATTGAAGAATCAGAGGGTTTCAAACTGGAGCTAACATTCACTTCAGTCTCACTACACTCCCTCCTAGACTCCAGGAAAAGCAATAGTCGGCGGCATTGTAGCGGCCCCTAGCAGCCTGGAGAGGAACAGCAGCAGGGAGAGTTGTTGCAGCCTCTAGCTTACTGGAGGGGAAACAGCATCACGGCGGGGAGGGGAGAATGAGGTGGCTAGGGAAATAGCACATAGCATTACGGCTCCCAGCAGCTGGGGACGGGGACGGGGAGAAGGCAACGACAGGGAGAATTGATTCGAATCCAGCAGCCTGATTGAGTAACAGCAGCATGGAGAGATATCGCGGCCCCTAGCAGTCTGGAGGAGAAACAGCAGCAGGCACAGTCTCCCTTAGGAGAATAGCCGATGTTCCCTTTTTTTTTAAGAATGGAAGTAGGGATAATGCAGGAAATTATCGGCCAGTGAGCTTGACATCAGTAGTGGGGAAGCATTTTAGAGAAGATGCTGAGGGACAATATATATGTAAATCTGGAAGAAAATGGACTGGTCAGTGGCAGGCAGCATGGTTAGATACAGGGAAAATCATGCCTCACCAACTTGATTAAGTTTTTTGAAGACAATTGATGACAAGATTTTGATTTGATTTCATTTGTTTGTTATTGTCACATGTATTAATATACTTTGCAAAGTATTGTTTCTTGTGTGCTATAGACAAAGCATATCATTCATAGAGAAGGAAATGAGAGAGTGCAGGATGTAGTGTTACAGTTACAGCTAGGGTGCAGAGAAAGATCAACTTAATTCGAGGTAGGTCCCATATGCAAATTGGTAGAAACAACTATAATCAAATGAGATTCAGGGTGGGCTGGTTGGACGGAAACAGAACTGACTTGGTTATAGTTGACAGACAGTAGTGATGGAATTACAGATCAAAATGGAGACCTGTAACTTATTGTGTTCTGCAGGAATCAGTGTTAGGTGATCTGTTATCTGTAATATATATATAAATGATCTGGAGGAATACTTGGTGGGGGGGGGGGTGCTGATTAGGATGTTTCCAAATGACACAAAGATTGGTGAAGTTGCTCATAATGCCGGGCATTATCAGAGGATATAACAGGCTGTAGATTGAAGATTTGGACACCGAAATGACATCTGGAGTTTAATCTGGACAAATGTGAGGTGACGAATTTTGGAGGATCAAATTTAGGTGTGAATTATACTATAAATGACAGAATCCTTCAGAACATTAATGTACAGAAGGATCTGGGTGTGCAGGTCCAGTTTCCTAAAAGTGGCCACACAGGTGGCCAAGAGGATTAATAAAGCATGTGGCCTGTTTGCCTTCATAGTCAGAACATTGAGTACAAGAGTTGTCAACATATATATGCAGCTATAAAGCATCTTGATTAGGCTACATTTGGAGCATGGCACGCAGTTCTGCTCACCATACCATCAGAAGGATGGGGAAGCTTTGGAGAGCGTGCAAAGAAAGTTCATCAGGTTGTTGTCTGGTCTTGAGGGCACTGGCTATGAGGACAGGTTGAATAAACGAGTATTGTTTTCCTTGGCAAGACAGGGGCTGAGAGGAGGTTTGATAGATGTCTACAAAATTATGAGAGGCAGAGATTCTCTGGGTGGAAAGCAGAGGCTTTTTCTAAGGATGGAAGTGTCAACACAAGGAGAGACCAGTGCAAGGTGAGAGCAAGAACGTTTAACAGAGATGTTAGGAGAGGCTGTTCATGGAGAGAATGGTGAGTGCCTGGAACGTGCTGCCAACAGAGGTGGTGGAAGCAGACACAGTAACATTTATGAGGCATCTGGATTGTATATGAATAGGTAGGGAATAAAGGGATATGGATTGAGTAATGGCACTTTTTTTTTCTTTAGTTTATTAATGGCATCATGATCAGCACAGGCTTGGAGGGCTGAAGGGCTTCTTCCTCTGCTGTACTTTTCTTTGTTCTTTGTTTCAAAGGCCTCAGTTCAGTTGTTCAGAGAAAATGGGAACAAAATTGGATCTAATAGTTTCCCAATTACAAAAGGAACTATTCACTCTGCAGCAGTAGCTTCACTCTCGGTCTGTACTCCACTGTTCATCACTGCAACTGTAATTGGAAAAAATATATACCATTTAACATTAAATAAAACTATGAATTATTTGGAAATTGATTCCCACGCAGGACAGCATTCAAATGATCAATTATGATTGTGTCCTTTTTTTATATATAAGGTTCCTTCTGTTGACTACAGTAAGGTTTACATTATAAACAAGCAAATGTTTCACTTTTGGAGCCAAATTGCTTTAATTCTCATGCAATTTGGATGGTTATAGTTTCAGCAATAAGTGAGCTATAATTTAGCCCCTATGTTGATTGTAGTTTGGGGAAAGGTCTATTTATATCTATGGATGTGCGAGTGTGTATATATATGCAGGCACAGGCATATTTGTTCTTGTCTGCAAGTATGTTTGTTTGTTTCACAAAATTCAGAGAAACCCTACAGTGCAGAAAGGGGCCATTCAGCCCATCGAGTTTGCACCAACCACAATCCCATCCAGGCTCTAGCCCCATATCCTTACACATTTACCTACTAATCCCTCTAACCAGGACACTAAGGGCAATTGTTTTTTAGCACGACCAATCAACCTAACTTGCACACCTTTGGTCTGTGGGAGGAAACTAAGCACTCAGAGGAAACCTATGCAGACACGAGCAGGATGTGCAAACGGCATACAGACAGTGACCCAAGAAACATCCACACTACAGACACCCTGCCAAGATCCACCTAGGATCATATATGTTTCAATCAAGTCACCTCTATTTAAACTCCAATAGATACAAGCTATGCTTAAGGTGTCATAAATGTCCCTTTCAAAACTTCAGTTAGGTTCATTTTCTGTATGTAACAGGAATGAGTGTTTTTTGACATGTATTGTCATAAATATCACTTTTATTGAATGTTGAGTAATAATTATAATGACAATGGTAACATCACAATAAAATATTGATCATTTGTGTATAGCAATATACAAGAAAGAGAGTCTTAAAGTTTTGTCGAACAGAAATAGGAACTTCAGCCCATCATTTCTGTGCAAGCACCTATCTATTGTAGTCCCAGTTTCCTGCACTTGGTGCACCTAAATACTTCCCCAATATTTTGAGGGTTCACACATCTACCACCCTTTCAGGCAGTGAAACCCAGTTACCCAGCATCTTCTGGGTGAAAAAACAACCTTTTTCTCAAATCTCCTTTAAATCTATGCTACCTGATAATTGACGCTTCCACGAAGGGAAATAGGAAAATTCCTAAGCTACTGTATCTATGTCCTTTATAATGTTGTGCACCTCGATGAGGTCACCCCTCAACCTGCTCTGTGCTAAGGAAACAATAGCAGTCTAACTAGCCTCTCTTCATAGATGAAATGCCCCAGCACAGGCAATATCCCAGCGAATGTCTCCCGCGCTCTTTCTAGTGCACTCACATCCTTCCTATAGTGTGGTGATCACAGTTACACATAATACTCTAGCTGTGGCCTGATGAGCTTTTTGTATAGCTCCAGTATAACCTGCCAAATCTACAATAACCTTCAATTTGGGCTATAGCATGACAACTCTTCCAAAGATGATCTGCCCATTACCCATCACATCAGTACATTAATTACTTAATGATGATGGTGAACTCCAGTGGGTACCCACTACAATCAGTCACTCCATTTCTGACCCTTCCTTCCCTGGTCTGTGACTGACTATTCCACCGTATCTGCAATGATGACAAGAAGTAATGGCTCTTTATTCTGGATTCCTGGCTCTTTTTCAGTCTCTTAAATCCATATTTTTTTCTCAAAACAAATCACAGCTCTTATCAGATTTTCACAAAGTATGTGGTGTTCTTGAGTATTTCCTATCAAATGTCACATTCATTTTCAGATGTACATTGAACAAACATCGCTTTCTGAAGCTTCACATGAGCACAGCAGATAGGATTAACTGTAACTTGGTCTCCCATCCTAGATTCACATAATACCATAGAACAGCACTTCTGATAAACAAAATATAGCTTTAGTGTTCTAGCTTGTCAAAGTGGGAAACAACAACTTAATCTAAACAACAATTGTGCAGAGCAATGCAAAGAGAAAACATAACTAGAAAAAAAAAAGTTCACTGCTGCTTCTTATCATTAAAGTACAATCAAGCTGAATTCCAATTAGTTTCTAATAGATGAGAAACTACAAAATTACTTTCAACATTAAGGATCAAAACAAAACAGAAATAAAGTGCAAAATTCAGAAGAGTAACCATTAGTGGCTGCACACATCAGTCCAATATTTGCCTGGCAATGTTTCCTCATAAAACAACCCATCCATTTCTGATATTGGTCTGGTAAACCTTCTCTAAACTGTTTCCAATTCAGAAACAAGAAGGTAAATACTCACTGGTACCCTGTATAACTAAAGCAGATCTTACCACTTCTGTAATCAATTCTGTTCAAAATAAGCACTAACATTTGATTAGTTTTCCTGATTACTTGCTGCATCTATATAGTAGTCACTTGTGATTCATGCATCAGCACATTCAGAACCCCAATCCAATGCCGGCAGCGCCATATCATTCAATCTGTCACCATAGGTAAAATGCACAGGGAGTCACAGATACAGCAACGCTGAGTCTGACATAGGATTTGTGAAGAAATATTACAGGAAAAATGTCCAAAGATTGTCTATACATGACAACATTGCTTCTTTATTCATTAAACTTCATTGTAAAATGAAACAAAGGTATAGGAGTCAAACGTTCAGCAGTTTATTTCAGCGTATTTAGAGTGTTGCTCTGCATAGCAGAGGTGCTGACACTATGGTTTATTAGAGAGTTCCAGAGGTTCTTCTGTGTATCATTAACAAGACTCTGTGGAAGCAAGTGGTATGCAGTGTAGTGGGGGAACAGAATTCTGGAAAAAGATCATAGACTACACATGACAATTGAGTTAGACAGCAGAATTTAAACTCCTATCATGAACCTTAACCACACTTCTGGCTATTACTCTAATCAGTTTGCAGTGGTATTTGCAAAATTAAGCAGGGCGGGTTAGTGACAGAATTTAACAATGCAGCTAGTATTTGCAGACAATCTTCTTTGGATGCTTTTCCTGCAACATTTCTTCACAATTCCCATGTCAGACACAGGGTTGCTGTGTCTCTAACACCTTTGCATTTTGATGTAGAGATGTCGACGTTGGACTGGGGTAAATACAGTAAGAAGTCTGACAAAACCAGGCTTAAGTCCAACCGATTTATTTGATAGTAAACTCACAAGCTTTCAAGATTATCTTCTTTGCATTTTACCCATGGTGACAGATTAAATGATGTGAAGATGCTGGCATTGGACTGGAGTAAGCACAGTAAGATGTCTCACAACACCAGGTTAAAGTCCAACAGATTTATTTGGTAGCACAAGCTTTCAGAGTCATTTCTTCTTCAGGTCAGCAAGGAGTGTGTTCACAAATAGGGCATATATAGACACAAACACAATTTACAAGGTAATGGTTGAAATGCGAGTCTTTATGGTTAATCAAGTCTTAAAGGATGAGACAATGTGAGTGGAGAGAGTGTTAAGCACAGGTTAAAGAGGTGTGTACCGTCTCCAGCCGAGGCAATTAGTGCGATTTTGCACCCCAGACAAATCGTGGGGGTTACAGATAGTGTAACATGAACCCAAGGTCCCGGTTTGAAGACATCCTCATGTCGGAACTTGGCTATCAATTTCTGCTCAGCAATTCTGTGTTGTTGTGTGTCATGAAGGCCGCCTTGGAAAACACTTACCCGAAGATCGGGGGGGAAAGCCTGTGACTACGGAAGTGTTCCTCGACAGGAAGCAAACTGTCCTGTCTGGTGATTGTCAAGCAGTGTTCATTCATCCACTGTCATAACATCTGCATGGTCTTTCCAATAACATACCTCGAAACATCCTTTCCTGCAGCATATCAGGCAGACAATGTTGGACAGACTGACATAATTCTCCCAGGAAACATGAGCCAGATTTGTGTTAATCTGGAATATATTTATGACCATATCTCTGATTCTGCCTTGAGATTAAAATGCTTCAGAAGGTTTCATGAAAATAATTGGCTCCCAGATATTCCTATGTCTTTGACGAGAAATATATGACAATAAGTGACTGCTGAACATTGGGTCATGGCACTGGGGATAAAGCTGATAGTGTTGAACTTTAATGAACGGTAGGTCTGTCGATGTAACACTCTGTACACAGAGAGAATCACTGGGCACAGATCATTATCCAGAACCCATACTGATTAATCATAATAAAAAAAATACTGGATCACTGGGCACAGATCACTATGGGGAACCCATACTGTTCGATCACAATAAAAAGTGGATCACTAGTTACAGATGATTATCAGGCATATAAGACTGATTGATTTCACTAACTAGAAGATCACTGGTTGCAGATCACTGTCTTAAACCCAGACTGATTGATCACACTAACTTTTGGATCACTGGATATAGATCACTAGATATAGATCACTATCAGGAATCCAGACTAATTAATGACACATTCATCCCTGTTTGAATGTCTGGTTTATATGGAGTTGATGTCAGTGCCTTGACGATTTGAAGTGGTGTTTTCTCATCCTGCTGTTCACATTAACTACTCCATGTTATTCCGCTGTCTCGAGTAGCTAAGCATGTCTCAAACCCTGCTTCCAGTGCAGCTTAAGTATGCATTTAGGCATGTTAGCATGTCATATATCACAAATCACATCTACACACTCACACCAACATCTCACTATCATGCACTATCTTCTACTGTCAGATGACCTGAGCAAAATAGAAAATCAGATATCAATCTGAAGATCATTGCTTACTCCCTCTGCCCATTCAAAATACCTCACCTAGTGATAAGAAGATCAAATGCACTTTTCTTCAAAGTTCATCGGCAAGGATAGAAACATCTCCAGGAGAAAGCAAGGAAGTGACTAATCTCATCTACAAGTACTTAAATTTTACCACAATATACATGGATATCAGATTGATATTTGCCGTTAAACCACGTGCACGGAAAGTTATTCTAATTCCTATTTGGTTTTTTGATTTTCTCTGTCTTTTTTTTCTGAATGGGGCATCCCATTATTTCCAGTTCTATCGCACTCATCAACTCAGGAGTAATCTAAACATCCAAATTAATATTCTGACAATATCATGGTTCAGGTGAGAGACAGAAGTACTCACAATCACTGAAACATAGGAAATAGTGTCAAGGGTAGGCTATTTGTCCCTTTGAGCTTGCTCTGTCATTGAACCTGATCATATTGATCCTCTGTCTCAACAACATACTCTCACATTTTCCCCATGCCCCTGCACACCTTCAGAGGTGAAAAATCTGTTTCCTTCATAACTACATTCAGCAACTTGGCCTCCACAGCCTTTTATGGTAGAAAATTTCTCGACTTCACAACCCTTTGAGTGAAGAAGCTTCTCTTCAGCTCTACCCTAAAAGGCATCACCTGTATCCCGAGACAGGGACCACTTTTTTTTAGGTGTTCTAGCCAGAGGAAACATCCTCTCTACATCTGTTCTGCCCAGCATTGCCAAGAGTTCAGGTAAAACTCCTCTCAAATCTACTTCAACAGACTGCCGACTATATCTAAGTAAGAGAGAATTGCCCTCCCTCCCCTCCAATCCACTCTCACCTCAACACCCGACACACCTTATTCATCTCAACTTTCAAACAGTCAGAATTTCAAGGGGAGAAGAAATGAAATGTTTCAGAGGCACTCTGAAACTCTCCTTGAAGATCAGTAATCAATGTGGGAAGTTGGCTACCAGTCTTTCTGAACCTGTTCATCATGGTTTCAGTCCTAATGTCTTTTCAAGGAGAAAGAGATGAAAGGACATGAAGCAAATCTCACCTTGCGAGTCGTCCTGTCCCAAATACTTAAAGATCTGTTGTGATTCAGCTGTTTAGTCACATAAAGAACCATGCCAGAAACTCAATACCCTGATTAGATGCCCTCCAACAAAACAGCAGATCATGAAGGTGTGGCAGCAAATGTGATATTCTGTGTGCTTAACTTCATCCTTGTTGGGCATTTTTCTGCCTGTGAAGGAATGCACAGCCTTTGTGAGCTCAGCTGATGCAGGCTCCTTGTCCCACTCAAATGCGATAGAAAGCTGTGAGACAGAGTAAAGCAAAAATTGGGAAGTATCACTTTTGATAATCAGTGAAATTTTTCAAACACTGATTTGAAGATTTTGCACCAGAATCAATTTAGGATTAAAGTAAAAATCCATAATTTGATGGGAATAAATTCCTATTGAGAGGTCTTGAGTGAAGGGTAAAGATCACACATGGTGCTTCAGAAACTGCAACACAGACATTAGTAACATAGCCAGAATGCTAAACTCCAGGCAGTTAGATGATTGTTAACAGCAGCAAATATTATCAGACTATTGATCCTGAATGGGAACGCACATCAACAAAAACAGCAAAATCCAACAGTGATACTCATTTCAATCATTGCTTATACATCCCTCATTAAAGTGAATGTGTTGGTGGATGCAGTTCACAAGAGAGGTAAGGAGGAATTTCTTCTCTCTGAGGGGAATGAATCTGTGGAATTCTTTGCCACATACAACTCTGGAGGCTGGGTTGTTAGTGATGTTCAAGGCTGAGATACACAGATTTTTACTCAGTAAGGGAATCTCAGGATACGGTGGGAAAGTTGAGTTGGGGATTATCCCATCAGATCAATCATGATTGAATTGAATGATGGAGCAGACTGATGGGCTGAATGGTCTTTCTCAGCTCCTTTGTCTTGCGGCCTCAGAGGGAACCAGGACTCAGCGAAAGCTGTTCCACACCCACTGTGGGTGAATTTTCTTCCTGAGTATGAGTGCGTTGGTGTAACTGCAAGCTGCCGGACTGAGTGAATCCTTTCCCACACAACGAGCAGGTGAAAGGTCTCTCCCCTGTGTGAGTGCGTTGGTGCATCAGCAGGTTGGCTGATTGAGTGAAACCTTTCCCGCACACCGAGCAAGTAAAGGGCCTCTCGCCAGTGTGAACCCGTTGGTGAGCGGTGAGGGTAGACGACTGCCTGAAACTCTTCCCACAGTAAGTGCAGCTGAACGGCTTCTCCTTTGTGTGGATGCGCTGGTGGGACAGAAGGTTGGACGAGTGAGTGAATCCCTTCCCACATACGGAGCAGCTGAAGGGTCTCTCCCCAGTGTGAACCCGCTGGTGGGCACTGAGTGCAGTTGAATGCTTGAACCTCTTCCCACAAGAGGAGCAGATGAAGGGTTTCTCTTCGGTGTGAATTCTCTGGTGTGACTGAAGGCCGGATGAATAAGTGAATCCCTTCCCACACACGGAGCAGATGAATGGCCTCTCCCCAGTGTGAATGCGCTGGTGAGCGATAAGGGTGGATGACTGTCTGAAACTCTTACCACAGGCCTTGCAACTGAACGGTTTCTCCTCGGTGTGAATTCTCTGGTGTGACTGAAGTCCCGATGCTCCAGTGAATCCCTTCCCACACACAGAACAGGTGAATGGCCTCTCCCCAGTGTGAACTCGCTGGTGCGCAATGAGGGTGGATGCTTGCTTAAAGCTCTTCCCACAGGATGTGCAACTGTATGGCCTCTCCTCACTGTGGGTTTGGCGGTGTTTCAGCAGGTCAGAGGATCCCGTGAAGCCCTTCCCACAAACGGAGCAGATGAATGGCCTCTCTGCAGAGTGAACCCGTTGGTGTCCGCTGAGATTGGCCGAACAACTGAACCTCTTCCCACAGGTAGAGCAACTGAATGGTCTCTCCTCAGTGTGAATGCGCTGGTGCAACATAAGGTTGGCAGACTGAGTAAACGCCTTCTCACACACCGAGCAGGTGAACGGCCTCTCGCCTGTGTGATTCCGTCGATGGTATTCCAGCAGATATCGATGATTGAATCCTTTACCACAATCATCACATTTCCATGGCCTCTCGCCAGTGTGAATGCGTCGATGGTATTCAAGGCGGGAGTGGCAACTAAATTCTTTACCACAGTGCTCACATTTCCACGGATTCTCCATAGCACTGATGTCCTTGCGTGTTTTCAATCAATTGAAGCCTTATCCACACACACAACTGGGTATACTTTCTCCCCACGTGAATGATGTAACGCGACCTTGTAACTGGTTAAAGACTTATCCAAAATCAGTGCACTGGACAGTTCGCATTCATATCCATGTACGTGCCTCAATGCTTTTCCAGTCAAAATGATAATAGAAATCTTTTCTCAAAGAGGGAAATCTTTCCATTTAAAAGGCCCTAATGAATTGATGTGTCAGATCATCAGATTCCACATTGGTAAATCCTCACCTTCAACACACTGCAAAATGGGTTTACAGAGAAATACATTGTAAGTACAGGGAAGAAATTCAGAAAACTTAACTCAGTAGTATGGATATTTTATCCTTATTTCTAAAAAGTTGCAAATCTCTCCACATTCACTGCTCTCCTTACACTAAATTCCAAACTGATCACACAATATCCAACATCCATTTTATGCTACTTCCAATTTTCTCCCTCTCTGATTGGGTTTATTACTGGAGGGTTCATTACACGATCCGCTGTTTATAACTGGTAAAATCCAAGAACTCCCTTCAGTTTTCATTATTTTTCTTTTATACATTCATGGAACATGGGCGTGATTGGCTAGCTGGCATTTATTTTTCATCCCTAATTGCCCAAGGGCAGTTGAAAATCAGCCACATCGCTGTGGCTTTGGAGTAACATGTAGACCAGCCGAGGTAAAGTCAGCAGACTTCCTTTTCTAAAGGACATTACTGAACCAGATGGGCTTTTCCAGCAATTGACAATGGTTTCATGATCATTAGTGGATATGTAGTTACAGATATTTTTTATTGAATTCAAATTCCACCAGTTGCCATGTCAGGATTTGAATCTTGGTTCCCAGAATATTAGCTGAGTTTCAGGACTGATAGTCCAGTGATAATAGCACAAGGCCAGCACTTTCCCAATAGCAACTGTAGAACATTTTGCTGCATGGGGTGTGGGTGTGCCCAGGTGGGCAGGGCAGGCTTACACACGGGGAGGTGCGCGTCAGGGGGGTTGTGTGTGTGCATGTGAATGTGTGTGTGTGTGTGTGTGTATTTGTGTTTGTGTGCTGGTGGGTGTGTATATGTGCTGGGGTGTGTGTATGTTCTAGGGGGATATGTATGTGCTGGTGGGAGTGTGTATGTGCTGAGCGGTGGTGTGTGTGCTGCGGGGGTGCACGTGTTGTGGGAGTGTGTATGTGCTGAGCGGTGGTGTGTGTGCTGCGGGGTGCACGTGCTGTGGGAGTGTGTATTGCGGGGGGTGTGTGTGTGCTGGGGCTGTGTATATATGCTGGGGGGGGTGTATGTGCTGGGGGGGTGTATGTGCTGGGGGGGTGTATGTGCTGGTGTGTGTGTGTGTTTGTGTGTATATTTATTGTGTGTGTGTGTGTGTGTGTGCTGGGGGCAGGGGTGTGTTTGTGCTGGCGGCAGGGGTGTGTGTACTTGTGGGTGGGGAGGGGGCGTGCGCCTGGGGAAATGTGTGCTGGTGGGGGAAGTGTGCTGGGAATACGTGTGTATGTGTGTGTGTGCTGCGGATGAGGGGTGTGTGTGCTGAGGGGGTGGCGTTTATGTGATGAGGGTGTGCGTGTGCTGGGAGGGGGATGTGTGTGTCTGCGCTGGGGGTGGGACGGGGCGTGGAAGCGGGATTTGCGTCTTTCCCAATGCGCCGGGGATCCCTTCCTTACCGGTGCTCGGCTACGGCCGCTTCCTCCCGGGACTCTTGACTCTCCAAACATCCGCTAGCGCCAGCGCTCATTCAGTCACTGCGCATGCTCCCACTCTGGGGCAGCCCTGCGATTGCGCGCTGGCTCCCTGTTTTACGGATAGAGGATATCCTCAGGCGCGAAGAATGCCGGGAAAAAATTCTACCATTGCTCGTCCCAAATCCCTTTCTTTCCTATCTTTATTCTCCGTTCTACAGTGGGAATACAATTAAATGAAACATTGTTTGTATTTCGTTCTCGGAATTTGGGCCTCTATAGCTAAGTCAGCGTTCGTTGCATATCCTTACCAATTATCTTGAAAATAATGGGGTGAACTGCTTTCTTGAACCATTGTAGTCCCTGTGGTTTTTGATGCTTATTTATTTGTATTACAAGTAAGTTTGCATCAATACTGCAATGAACTTGCCAAGAAAATCCCCTCCTTACCACATTCTGGAGCTTGTCTGTATACCATGAAGGAAAATTTAGAATGCTCAATGTATATCTTTCAGACTGTGGGAAGATACCAGAGGACCCGGTGGAAATCCACGCAGACACGGGGAGAACGTGCCGACTCCACACAAATAGTGCCCCAAGCTAGGAATGAAACCGAAGTCCTAGATGTGGTGATACATCATTGCTAACCACTGTGCCACCATGTTGCCCGCTGTAAGTCCACCTACAATGCTGTGAAGGAGGAAATTCCATCGTTTTAACTCAGTGACATTGCACGAATGGCCGTTGTATTCCCCATTCAGGATGATGGGTGACTTTGAGCAACATTTCCATCTGCTGCCCTTGTTTTTTTTTCCCCAAAAATATACTTTATTCATAAAAATATCAATTAGAACATTGCAAGTATACATGTCAATGTATTACAAACAAGTCAAAATAAAACGTTTTACAGTTGTATAGAGATTACAGTTATTTCATTTCAATTAGAACAGATCCATAAAAATCTCAATTAAATCGCATCTGCTGCCCTTGTTCTTCTACATGGTAGTGGTCTTGGGTTTGGATGTGTTGTGAAAGGAGGCATGGAGAGTTCTTGTGGTACATCTTGTAGTTCCTCTTTTTGGTAGAGTTCTTGTAGTACATCTTGTAGTTCCTCTTTTTGGTAGAGTTCTTGTGGTACATCTTGTAGTTAGTTCACATGGCTCAGAATAGAACAAAATACTGAAATTTGGTGCTGTGATGGAAATGACACTCAGCGAGTAACCTTGCATTCCTTGATCATAGAAGTCCTTTGCTGACAATGACACTGAGGAAGTCACCAAGCTTACTTCCAGATTTGCATGCAGTGTTCATATTGCTGGTGTGATGGTGACTATAGTGGACTATGAACCACATGTTTGCACTCAAATGTTCTTCCGCTGATGATAGTCTTGCTGTGATGGCACAGCCACTCAAATGTTAACCACTAGCCTTGATTTCTCTGATCATAGTGGTGAAGTCAGTGAGCTAAAAACAGAACGCCAATATAAATCTTGCTTTGCGTGACCTCAATGGTGCTACAATGATGATTATACTGAGCTGGTATCAAAAAGGCCCATAGTCAACCTTTCTTTAACTCATGATATAAATGTTATGATGGAGATATTCCTTGCTTCGTAATCAGTGGCCCACATTAAATTTGCTTTCGCTGATCAAGGTGGTGCCAAGATGTTAATATTGCTGATTTATTGATGTAATCATTAAAATTAGAAAATCCAAAGTGAACATTTATGAAGCCCATCTGAATCATAACCTTTGCATCTTGAATTTGGCTCAGACAAGTCTGATCAATTCCACTTCAAGTGAGGTTCAAAAGATCATTCAGGATATTTTATCAAATAAAGTTTATTTCAGAACATAGTTAACATGTATGGAAAGAAAATTAGCACAACTTCCAAGAACTACAAGCGAAAAACAACCATAACAGCTTGTAGCTTTTAATGAATATGTAAGAGTTGTTCCAATCAAACCAGCCTGCATAAACAATCCTTGAAACTGGTTCAAGGCTGATGTGATAGTGGGATTGAGGCCTTTAATTAAATTCTGCAGTCAAATGTTCCTGACACTCAGAATAATTTGCAGACAAGACAACTTCCAAAACACCAGAGATTCAGGTGCAGTTCCCAGCAACAGCAAATGTTTGGTCTTCAAGAAAACAAGATCTTATTTTCAGCTAATCAATGTAATTTTGCAACCAACAGGGAGAGATGGAAAACATTTCTTTTTAGCTTGCTGTCCCTTCTAAAACTAAAAACGGAAACCTGCAGCTCTAAACTGAAACTGAAAACGAAATCCTAATCACCCAGCCTGCCCACAGTTTCTTTTTTTCTCCTCCCAACAATGACACCACCTAAGTCTGTGAGCATGGATTAAAAAAAAACTCTTAAAGATACATTAACATCACAATAACCCAATGTCAATATTCAAATTTGCATTCCCGTATCATAGCGATGCTGCTATGACAACATTACTGGGTTGGTAACCAAAGACCTGCATTCAAGCTTACTTCCTCTTATCATAGTGGTGTTGTGATGACAACTTTAGTGAGCTAATATCAAAAAAAAACCTACAACCAACTTTGTTTACCTAATTGAAGCAATGTTGTATTAGGGGTGCTACTGACCTAATGAGCAAAGGACTAAATTCAGCCTGGCTTCTGCTGATTATCTAAGCACTGTGAGGGTGATGTTACTTAGCTAAGGACCAAAGGCTAATATTTAACCTTGCTTCGCTGGAATATTATGCTGCTATGGTGATGCTGAGGTTGATGTGTTAGTCATAAAAGTCCTACATTCAAAAACGTCTGCATACTTCTGGTGAAATTTCAGAAGTGCTTGTATGAATTTAAACATTTTGCCGTCATGGTTAAATATATAACAATTTCCTGTCTCCACCTCCTTTTATCTGCCTGTTCCCAGTGGTCACAATTGAACTTCTATCTTCTTTTACCTTCTCTGCCATTACTAAAATTTATATTCCGGATATCTTGTAGAAAGGTGTCTTTTTTTGTCCTTTCATTTTTCATTTCCTGAATTTTAGTATGGTGTGGTTGCACAATAGTTTGCACTGTTATCAGATCACCAAGGATAGTGTTCAATTCCTGACTCGGGTCACTGTCTGCACATTGTCCCACTGTCTGCATAAGGTTTTGGACAGTAAAATGCTCGAGTCTCCCTCTTTCAATGTTTGCCTTGCCAACATTTTCCCTCATTAGTGAAATGGGTGGGAATAGAGAGATAGAAAGGAGAGATTTGTGGAAAACAGGAGAGAATAGCATTGTGGCAGCATGATGGCACAGTATTTATCACTGCTGCCTCACAGCACAAGGGACCCAGTTTCAATTCCAGTTTGGGGTCACTCTCTTTCTTGAGTCTGCACATATTCTCCATGCCTCTGTGTGTTTCCTCCAGGTATTCTGGTTTCTTCCCACAGTCCAAAGTGCGGGTTGGGTTGATTGGCAATGCTGAATTGACCCCAGTGTCAGGGAATTAGTAGGGTAAATATGTTGGGATACAGGAATAGGGCCTGGGTGGATAGAAATCGGTGCAGACTGATAGCCAAATGGTCTCCTTCTGCATGATAGGGCTTCTATAGATTCTATAAAGTAACTGTTATTTGTCTGTCTCTGTGTGTGAGATGAAGCATGGATAAAGAAGCCAGATAGGGGGATCATCAATGTTGTGTCAGTTCCCAGCTGCTAGTCTCTGGGGAAAAAAAAATAAGTGAATTCTGTGCTGGGTTTGTGCAAGAGATGGAGAAATCTCAATTTCAATAGAAGCAGCAATGTTGTCATTTATTGCTTATTTCTCCTCAGACCCATCATTGCAATGTTCAAATTGAGTGCATTGTAGAATATTTACCTTAAAGCTCTCTACCACATAGCAGATCCACCCATCCCACCTCTCCCCCCCCCGACCCCCACCACTCCCTTGGGAGCTCAAGGGATTAACATCATTGAATGCAATACCTTCCCCTGTTAATTTAGCACAGCACAGAGAAACTGTTTTGATTATGTTTTAGTGCATTTCCGACATGTACTTATGGACAGCACAAACAAGCTGAGCAAAGTACAGAAGGCAAGATCTCTGATAATCATGACACCAGATGTGAATGGTTGGTAACCGTGTAGACATAACTCCTGCGTAATTGATCACTATGATTAGGCAATGTAACTGGTTCACTATATTCACCTAACATGAATGAAGTAATCAGAATTATAAGTTGTAAATCAATAATTTCAAAACAAATTGCTGTTTGTATAATGGTGTACATCATGTGTCAGGAAATCTGTACGCCACCTGTTGGCAGGCAAAACGCCTCACTATAATCTGAATAAAAGGAACATTTAAAACTCTGAAAACTTTATTTGGTCTATCGAGGGCGTGAAGTATGTGTTTCATAGGATAGCGGCACAATTCCATAGCAAATTTGGCAATAAGGATGGGATCTGCTCAGACTCAGAACTGTGGTTTGGTGAGCATTTGGTTGTACTGTTAACAAGTATTATTGCACATCATAGAACAGCCAAAGTGAGAAGTGGAGAGAAATGAAGTGCATGACTGTAAATTCTTCTTGAGTCAAAAGCAATCAGTAAACTTTGGGATGAGCCAAGAGCAGCCAGACTACCACAGGCTTGAGTAAAGGTGAAACAAAATAACTTCACTCTGAATTTTCCTTCCAAAAGGCAGAACTTGAGTTCATTATAGAATGGGGATATGAATGGATTAATCCCTCCATCTAACCTGAACATATCACAAGTTATTTAAAAAATGCAAAATGAAGGATGTTGTTCTAACTACCCTTTGCAATAAAACAGCTGGGAGGCTCAAATATGTGAAAAGACTCACGATACCATTATCATATCTTGAGCCTATATTTATAATATATGAAATAATTTGCAAAAACAGCAATCTTTAAAATCCACTGTCCTCTGGCAGTCATGACCCCTATCGAAAGCACATGGGGTACAGTAACAGTTTTTTTTTTACCACAAAGAGACAGATATTCTTTAAGGGAATACCCGTCAGCCAGTGAAATAAAATCAAACATTTTGATGCGAATGAAATACAAGCTTATGTTAAACAGTTCTTGCATTCAGTTATCTGAATCAGAGTCTCTTGAAAATTAATTTAATTTCAAAAAATCTGCGAATTTCTATTCAAGTTCTCGAGATTAGAACAAGGTTGTACTTCGGCAGAGATCTAACTTGAGATTTTCAAAACATTTGCATGAAAAAAAGAGCTGCAACAATATCGTCGAAACCAGGTGAAATCACAAAACATCAGAAATTGTATAAGGATGGAGATATGATTTGAAACAAATCAAGCAGTTAAAGCAAAATGGAAGAATCTAAAACGAGGCATATTTTTGAAATGACATAACGTGACACAATTCTGTGCCAAGTTTTCTTTGTCCACTTCCCGCAGTTGTACATTTTGTAGGAAAGTTAAGCATTTCAACAGACAATTGACTTGTTCGAAATTGCCAGAAAACATATGTGCAGAGGTTAATTTATATTAATTAAAAACCCCGCACAGCAGAACGTTCTCTCTCTACTATCTTCTTCCTTCGAAAAAAAAATGCAAACGAGGTCACTGCCAATCAACTCAAGAACAGCTTCTTCCCTGCTGCTGTCAGGTTTTTGAATGGACTTACCTTGCATTCAGTTGATCTTTCTCTACACCTTAGCTGTGACTCTGACAGTAAATTCTGCACTCTCTCATTTCCTTATACATGAATGATATGTTTTGTCTACACAGCGCGCAAGAAACAATACTTTTCACTGTATGTGAATGAATATGACAATAATAAATCAAATCAAATCAAAATTAGGTTTAAGTGCATAGTCATAGGAACTCTGTGATTCATTACATATGGAAGTTTTAATCTATTTGGACTAAGTGGGTGTATTGTCGAATCACACCCAGATAAAGAATAGGTAGTAATGAACTTCGCATTTTGAATGAAAGAATGGGTGAGGCTGACAAAATCGCTTCAACGGAACGCAAAAACAAGCTGTGCTAACAAGGAAAATTGGGGTTCTGTTTATTTTTATCAAGGGATTGAGCGGCATAGTGGCACAATGGTTAGCTGCCCCATTGTGTCAGGGACCCAGGTTCAATTCTGGCATCGGGTGACCATCTGCGTGGAATTTGCATGTTCTCCCGTGTCTGTGTCGGTTTCCTCCGGTTTCCTTCCACACTCCAAAGATCTGTGTGTTAGGCTGATTGGCCATGCTACATTGCCCCTGAATCTCAGGAAATTAGTAGGAAAAATACTTGGAAATATGGAAATATGGCTCCGTAGGATTGTTGTTGGTAAATGTTCGATGGGCTGAATGAGTTCCTTCTGCGTGATAGGGATTCAATGATTCACCTGAGGAGAATGTTAAGAGACTGCAGGGTGACTTGGACAGGCTGACTGAGTGGGCAAATGCAATATAATGCGTATAAATGTGAGGATTTCCATTTTGGTGTCTAAATCCGGAAGAAAGATTATTATCCGAATTATGGGAAATTAGGAAAAGGGTAATTGCAATGTCATCTTGGTGTCATGCTGAAAAAGTCGCTGAAGGATGACATGCAGATACAACAAACAATAAGGAAAGATAAGGCATACTGGCCTTGATAGCAAGTGGATTTGTTCATAGGATAAAGATGTTTTGTTGCAGTTGTACAGGGCCTTGGTGAGGCTACCACTTAAGTATTGTGTGCAGTGTTGGTCTCCAAGTCTGACAAACGACATACTTGCTACTGTGTGAGTCCAGTGAAAGTTCACCAAATTGATCCCTGGAGTGGCTGTACTGATGAGTGAAGAGATATTGGATCTACTGAGCTTGTACTCACTGGAATTTGGAATAATGAGAGAAGATCTCACAGAAAGATGTAAATCCGATGGAACTGGACAGTCTAGATGCTGGAATAATGACCCCAATGTTAGGAAAGTTCAGAAATAGGGGTCAGTCTAAGAATATGGGGTATGCCATTTGTGACTGAGATGAGGAAGAATATCTTCACTCACAGAGATGTGAAATGTGAAATTCTCTTCCACAGAAAGATGTTGGAGCCACTTGGTTACACATATTCAAGAGGGAGCTGGACATAGTCTATGTAGCTAAAGGGATCAAGAGATAAGAAGAGAAAGTGGGAGTGTGATTCTAAATGTGCGTGAACAGGAATGTTTATATTGAATGATGGTACAGGCTCGAAGAGCTGAATGGCCCAATCCTGCACCTATTTTCTATATTTCTGTGCACTGCTTTGTCTTGGAAGATGTTATCATCTCTGAGAGAAAGTTGGCAATTAACTATTTGAAACTTACGAGTGCTAAAAGTAAGTGGGTTTTGTTGTTTTAAGCGGATGCTCATCGTTTGTGATTGTTTGAGTTAAGTTCATTTAAGCTTATTAATCGGGAAAAGTAACCTCATGTTCAGTTCCTGAAAAAGTTGAAGGTCACAAGAAGCGCTGATAAAATTCATCTTATTTATCAGGTTATCATTATAGTAAGATATTTGCTATGTTTCTTTCCTTGCACATTGATGATATTCATTCAAAGACTTAGTATATTGATTTAAGACATATAGTTAATAAAAGAAAAGCGTAATTAATAAAGTGTTTGTATTCAACGATATAAATCTGGCATCATGTTTACTGGCCAGAATCAAGATTGAAGGACGTTCGGGTAAACGTGAGGGAATTTTAATTTGGGTACATTTTCAGGCCTGAAAATGAAGTAGTTTCGATTTTATAGGGTTAATTAAAATTCGGGATTCTTTGGTTTTGGAGACTAGTCCTGTGTTGGATCCATCTTGGTTAAAGCCTTCTGACATAATTGGCAGAATGAAATGACAAATTTCCAGACTGAATTTGTGAGGAAAACGTTCGAAGGGAGATAATGTTGAATAAAAATGATTTCCCCGCCATGTTTTTATTAGATTAAAAGTACAACAGGGTAATGATGAAACAACATTCCACCCCTTTTGAAAGTAGCAGATATTTAATTCTTGTCTGCTAACTGCCGAAGTCATCACAGCTGAAGATGCATTTATATTTCTGCAGAAATTTGGAACTTAAAAAATGTTTTGAATTAACAAATATATTCAAATGAATTAACCCATTGTGCTCCACGCAAATCGGATCATGTATCTGTTGCTTTACAGATAAGTGGAACCGAAACAAAATTCACATTAGCTCCAATAACATGAGGAATGTATTTATAGACTTTCACTAACTTAGCAATAACCAACCCGATCTAAAAACTAGTGAATCGGTGGGGGCGCAGCCATATACCGAAGAGTAGCAACAGACCGAATGGATGGAGCTATTTGCGTATTCACAAACCTTAAATAACTCTTCAGGCCAACAACATTATGGGGACTTCCAGATTTAACATACCCATTTTGAATGTACTGGAATAATAATGGAACTTACTGCACTACAGTAGGGATCCCACAATATGGGGATTATAAGTGGCCTGTGCCTAGCACCCTACAAGGAATTAACAGTTGCTGCAGGGTGAACCGGATGTATTCAATCTTTCAAATATACCCGATTGGCGTTTAAAGTAACTAGACCAGAGACAATGTTTGGGGAGGTGATTCGACGCACAGAGCAAACCTTCAAACATGATAATAAACCTGGGAAACTAAAATACTAAAAGGGCCCAATCGGAAATCCTGCTGCTCATAATAAATGTGCAGATTAATGTAGCTCGAGATGAGTGGAAATAATTCAGGAAATACCTGACCATTGAGGGATTGGACCCTATATGTGGTTGTAGTAATTTTATCAAGGTTATTTTTCAGGTTAGAGAAACAACGTCGGGAATGCTTGACCATTGAAAGAACGAACCCTGCTTTTAATTATACTAGTCTTACTAGACGGAGATATTTGCCAGTCTCCGTCAAATATCACTTCCTATATACACTGCAAACAAAATGCGTTCGGCAGCCACAGAGCGCAGATTAGCGCCGAGTCTTTCATCAGCCAACATGCATGAAGTTAGCTGGTTTTACACTCGCTGCTGCTCCTTCTGTGTCCGATGTGCCTCCACTTGATCTATCGCGGTGCTTGTATTCTAGGAGAAAATTTATTCAGGATACTCTATGACCAGCATGATAGTGAAATACAAGTGGAAGGTGAGGAAATGAATACATCAAGAAAGAAGCAATTGAAGGCAAACGTGAACATTTTAGTCAATGGATTATGGCAAATTGAATGATGAGCCAAGAATAGGATGGGCGATGTTTGATCAAGGTGGGATAAAATTAATCTCGGAATCTATTTATTGGATTACAATATCCGCTGTGATGATTTTTAAAAAAGAATTTAAAAAAACGCAGTTTATTGGAATATGCATCACGTTTCTTTTGAGGAAGGGAGTCAATAACATTTATTGAAATCTTACAGCCCAATAACATTCTTCTTTGAATTTGGGACAATTCTGAAATTTGAAAAGTGCGCTGAGAGCAAATACATTCGCATATGATGTAAATTAGTACAAAGAAAAAGCCATCAAGACATGTTGTTGTCTAAAATCAGACATGCAATGTTTATATTTCAGTAATATTTCTGTTTAGAATATTTTAGTGAACTGCATATTTATCAAGGACTCGTGACTGCAACAGGAGAATAAACAGTATGTCAAATTAGATAGAGTTAAGTAAGGATAGAAAATAGAGACTGGATAGCAAAACAACAAATGTGATACTGGGTGCAATTCAATGGAATATTTCAACCTGTTATTGATATACATTCTAGCATAAAGAAAGATCAGGAAATACTAATAAATCGGTAGTTTTCACTTTTGTTGTTTATGTCTTTTTCCATTTTTAAGGTGAAAGAAATAGTATTCTGGCCGCCACACGAGATATATCGATGACTTATATAAGATAAGCAATAACATTGTGATATTTTGATAAAGTTACGAAAATTAAGAACATGTGGCATGGCATGATGAGCTCAATATAAAATATCGAATGTGCAGAGCAATCAAAGTGTACAATGTACTTGTAGTAATTGCACTGAAGAGCAGATCTCAGACTTGCAGACTGATTGACAAATAACATGGCATGAAATGGTTAATGGTGCCAATAAGGTGCAGCCACAGCACTAAATAAAGAAGAATGTAATGAATACGACAAACAAAGACGTGTTTTAAAACAATTGATTTGGAAGTAAACATATCAATGTTTATCAAAATACACAAAATTAAAATGAAAGAATAAATAATTTTGGCTTGGAACAATTAAAAGTATAGTGGCAAGTCAATCTGGTGAGGATACAAAATGAATACACGTGAATGGAGAGTTGGATAATATTTTAAGACCATATATGGTGTTATTTTGAAATGATATAGCATGAGATGCTCTGAGACTGTCAGAAAGAAAAACATCAATCTGTGTTGACACGATCCAAAGGTCACATTCAACTTAAAATAGAGCATAGAATATAATGGAATGTAACTTGGTACACAAATCCCCAGTCAAAGGCTAGGGAACACAAAGAAGATCAACAATAATTAGAAGACAAGAAAAACCTCAACCTTCGACAATGATACATTTTATGAATGGCTCACAAGTTGAAATTGCATTCAATCCGCAAACAAATTTATGAATATAATGAACAACATAGCAAAAGGTCAAATTTCGTATTTTACAAATTATAGTAGGATTGTTAATTGGTTTAGGAGTTACAGTGATACTAGTGAAACTGGTCTGGAACGAAATCTTATAGAAGAAAACACAATGCTATTAATTTGACACATAGAGTTCAGCTATTATGTGGGACAGTAGATGCATAAGTAATTTTAGTCTCAAGATAGGGAAAGCAAAGGGGGAAAGAAAGAAAACAATAGCAGCCACATTCAAATAGGCTGTTCACTAGAGTCAATGATAAGGATCTTATTTATTATGAATTAATTTAGGATTTGGGTCAACATGCTCAATATATCAATCATAGGCATATGAACGTTGTTTCCTGAACAATGGACAATTGAAATAACAAGACATGCTTCTAAGCAAGAAGGAAATGAAAATAAGATAGTTGGTCCCAAACGTAACTCATATCTTAGAAAGTCAGCTAGGAAGAACTACGAGTCCCTGGGTTACAAACAGGAGACTGTGGAAAATTATATCAATAGCTAACCATTACCCTGGAGAAACAAATTCGAAATCAATCACGTACTAAATAAGGAAGTCACTGCAGACGCAATAGGCTAAATGGCCTCCTTCTGCACTGCAGAGATTCTAGGATTCCAAAACTCTAAATGCCTTGACTGGCTATTGAGAGTCTAAGGTGTATATTTCACTGATAGCAACATATTTGAATGTGGGTCGGCAGGAGAATGAGAGGAGTTTAAAGCACTTTGATGGTGGACTACAAAAAATATTCAACCTCACCTTAATGTTTCGCTCCGTCTGTATAGAAAGTAAAGTATTAACATAATCGCCAATCAACTCAGTCATATACTACCGTGGGAATCTAAGGCAACTGTGTTTTGAACGAATTTGGCACCACATGAATAATCTCCATTATAACAAGCTGATTGTAATCTTTGTGCATTGTGTCCAAACCTGTGTTTGGAATAATCTGTCGTACAGTTATTTGTGCCGCGCTATAGGTGGGTGATTCGATTCGAGTAAGTTGGATTTCTCCTTGGACCTGGATCTTGAATGTTTCTCTTGTGACTTCTTTCATTATCTGTGATTTTTAAGAGAACAAAATTTGCTAATCTGGCCACCACTCGAGGCATATGAAACGTAAGTGGAGAGAAGAACAAAGCCTTCAAGATAATTAGATGAGATCACCAGAGAGTCAAGAATGTGTTGGTATGATATTGAGATATGGCTAATTGTGCAGATGAGTTACGTGTGAAGCAGCTCATGTGCAGGAAACTGTTCATAATCACTCGGTCAAAGGTCTGAAAGTGCTCGCAATGAAACATTGATGTTTCAGCATACTACTTGAAAAACAACATGACATGAAATGGTTAATGGAGCCAGTGGAGTCAAAAAGGCCATTAGATGATTGAGGCACTTAAATATGCTCCATAGTTAAATCGATTTCAGAACAACTGGCAGAGAATTAAACATACCAGTGCCTGTGAATAAAATATAAAATTAAAGTAAAATGGTAAATAATATAAATTTAAATTAATTAAGGGCGTGGTAGCAAATAAATCTAATGAGGAATGTCCATTAATTCCATTAAGAGGATAGAAGGTAGGATGCTCGAGGCAGTGGGAGGTGTACGCAGAGTGAATGAATGGGTAGTATAGTTGTGAGCTTTGCTACCTCACAACACCAAGGACCCAGTTTGAATCCTGGCTTGGGTTACTGTCTGTGTGGAGTCTGCACATTTTCCCTGTGCCTGTGTGAGTTTCCTCCAGGTGCTCCAGTTTCTTTCTACAGTCCAAAGGATGTGATGGTTAGGTACATTGGCCAGGCTAGGTTCTCCGTCAATATAACCAAACAGGCACCAGAGTGTGGCGACTGAGGGGTTTTCACAGTAATTTCATTGCAGAATTAATGCAAATCTGCTTGTGACACTAATGAATAAATTTTAAAATGGATGGGAGCCTACGTTGTAGGATGGACCAGGGTGCGTTCAGGACCCTTTGGACTTTCCCTTTGGTCTTTGTCAGAGCAGGGGTCATAACAAGCTCTGATACATACAGAAGGTATGCTTTCTATATTGCATCTTCAAAATATGGTAAAAGTTATAGTGGAAATACTGAATTTCCTTAACCTTCGCAGGAAGTAGGTAGGTTGGTGACCATTCTTATCACCAAGGTCTGCATAGAGGGTTCAGGACTGATTGTTGGTGACGTGAAAACCAAGAAACTTGAAGTTTTCAATAATTTCTGATTTATCACCATTGATATAGACAGAGATGTGCCCTTTGAAACTTTTCAAATTTCAGAATTGTCCCAAATTCAAAGAAGAATGTTGTTGGGCTGTAAGATTTCAATAAATGTTATTGACTCCCTTCTTCAAAAGAAACGTGATGCATATTCCAATAACCTGCGTTTTTTTAAACTCTTTTTTAAAAATCATCACAGTGGATATTGTAATCTGAGATTAATTTTATCCCACCTTGATCAAACATCGCCCATCCTATTCTTGGCTCATCATTCAATTTGCCATAATCCATTGACTAAAATGTTCACGTTTGCCTTCTTCAATTGCTTCTTTCTTGATGTATTCATTTCCTCACCTTCCACTTGTATTTCACTATCATGCTGGTCATAGAGGATGCTGAATAAATTTGGTTCCCTCAAATCAATGATTAGCCCTTTCATTTCAATGACACTGGGGAAGAATCATACAATCCCTACAGTACAGAGGAAGGTCACTCGGCCCATCGAGTCTCCACCAAACACAATCCCACCTAGGCTCAATTCCAACGATCCTCATTTACCTTGCTAATCCCAGATACTATTGTCAAATTAGAATGGCCATTCAACCTAATTCACAAATCTTTGGACTGTGTGAGAAATCCGGAGCATCCGGGCGAAATCCAACAGACACAGGAGAATTGCAAACTCCACTCAGACGGTGACCAGAGGCTAGAATTGAACCTGGATCCCTGGCACTCTAAGCAGCAGTGCTAATTACTGTGCCACCATACCGCCATGATGCGCTTTTTTTAACCACATTCTCCATATTTTATCTGTACTCAATCACAATATTATTTAAGAGGCGACACATTACAATAATGCCATGTGCAAACTTAAAAATGGAGCTACTTAATTATATATCTTACATTTGCAATAAAATGTACATTGCAAAATGATGGCGCAAAATTCATCCTAATTCCCTCGATAATCTCATTAATAGCGTCCACGGAATTTTGACTATATTTATCAGCTGTTCTCGAAACCTCCTCTGTGTTACTGTGTAAATGCACGGATTTTGCAGAAATTCAAAAACTTCAGGATAGTTCCAGTATCAGTAGCGATACATGGAGGTTCTGTGCGGAATTCTCGATAATAAGCAGTGTTATCCTGCTGCTAACAAAGCTCACGGCAGCTGTCAGCTACAACATTATAAACATAGCTGATATAGAGAAGAGTAAGATGATAGATTTCCTTCTGTTCTCCATCTCTGTATCGTGGTGATCTTCACATCTCTGAACCTGCAATCTTCTGCGGGCTTCATTGGCCATGAAAATACGACAGACGGTTAAAGAATTAAATTAAAAAATGAGAGTAAAAGGAAGCCAAACGACCCAGGCACTGTGAAACCAGACGAACGCTGTGCCTAGTGGTGAACTGAAAAATGTGACACTGGGCTGGCACCGTCAATGCATCTTGTTTATTATTTGCTGACTTCCATATGCAAACAGAAAGATAATATCTTTGAAAAGGCTATGAACAGAGAAAGTTGTTGTAACTATTACTGCATTTCTCTGAGTACAATATCTTATCTTAATACTCCGACAACAGAGAGCAACAAAACGGTCAAATGTGAAGGTGACGATGAACCAAACCGACAAGTCGAAGGTGACAGCTGTTACATACGTAATAAACTTGCAGACCGATGTAAGACTTCGAAATGAATGTGGGAAATAATAGCTGAAAATCTTATAGATCAGTACATTGAGGATCATGACCAGTAGATCTGCTGTTGCTATGCTCACCATAGAGACAGTGATGCACTTTGAAAGGCCGCAGTTTACTCGAGAAAGGATCACAATTGTCAGCAGCTTCACTGTAAGGAGATAGATAATGTTGTAGTGTCCGTTGCAAATAAATGTGAAGGTGAGCATATGCCACTCTATTCTTCTTTTTTCGGATGAATTATCAGTACAGAACTCTGTGAGAAAATGAATAACATTGGAGCCATTATCGGGAAATCAATTTAACATTTCACAAATGGCTGTAACAGGATGATAGTCTATCAGATAATCTGGTAGAACCCTTTTACTGGAGACTCAAAGAACATTGGAACAAAAAATAAGGGTCATGGATTAATAGGAATGAGAAAAGTGTGTTCACCTGACTCAACAGTTTGTTTTGTTAAGTAGCAAATATGCATCAGCAGAACATGATCTTTTATTTGCCATGCAGTTTGATGGTGAAACTAGTTAGCAGTGATTAACAATGAAACAATTGCAATGGCTAACTGAGGAACCAACAGTGAGAGAATTGGGTAATAAATCTCTCGAACTAGGAGAATAGCTGGTCGCTTCATTTCTTTTTCGAACCAGACAAGATAAATCAGACTGAAGCGCTGGTGTGAGAAAATGGAAGGGAGCTTATATATGGAAGTATTTATACTCACGTCACTTCGCCAGGGAGTTAATCAGATTTAAGCATTACTGGCATCTGTTGCAATCATTAACACATATGTGTTATGATCACAGTGGGAGACTCAGTTGCTAGCGGCACGATGTCATAGTGGTTAACGCTGCTGCTTCACGACGCCAGAGACCTGGGTTCAATCCCTAGCTTGGGTCACGATCTGTGTGGAGTTTGCACATTCTCCGCGTGTCTGCATGTGTTTCCTCCAGGTGCCCCGATTTCTTCCCACAGTCCAAAGATGTGCAGGTTGGGTGAATTGGCCATGTTAAATTCTCTTTCAGTATACATGAATGGCGCCAGTTAATGGCGACTGAGGACGTTCACAGTAACTTTATCACAGTGCTGTTGTAAGCTTACTTATGGCATTAACAAATAAACATTACTCTTCTCTTTCCATTGACAAATTGGGTTTTTAAATTCCTGTTGCTTTTAGAAGTTTATTTTCAATTATGGCAGGAGGTTCTATATATATATATATATATATAGATATAGATATACATTTGCATCTCCTTTTTGAAAGCTTTGTGGGGTGATAGTCAATCTTGCTCGGCAGCAATATGAACGCGCCTTTCATGTCTTGCCCCGCTCCAGCTTTACTCCCCTCTGCCTACAACACCTCGTAAAATAAACACATTCTAGGAAATTGTCTTCCCTTTTTGTGGTCTGATGCATCAGTTTAAGAGAAAAGATTGACATGGAAATTAGAAACATTTAAGATGAAAAGAAAAACAAATAAATCATTGTCCGCAAGTCGGAAGTGAAATGTACAGAGCATATTCCTGAAGAATGGGTTAAAAAAATCTTCTAGTTAATTATCATCTAGCCTATCCCTTGACTCACTGTTAGTGTCTCAATTCCTTCGCGTGAAACTGTGGAAGAAATGTGTGTGAAACTGCATTGTTGGAGATTATGAGTCCTTCAATACTAATGTGATTGCTGCACTTAAAGCAAAGGTGAGATATGTCCTTAGTATTCATCTCTGGTGTGAGTTGTTGTATTGTTAGAGAATTCAAAGCTCTCGTCAACAGCCAATGATGCAAATATACATTTACTGCATTTTTATAAATTCAACTAAAAACAAATTTGAGTCTGTCAGTGCAATAAAATCACACATGTAAATATGCCCCCTGCTGGAAAAGGCATTGCATTAATTGATGGTTTACTCTTAAATTGCAGTATTGGGACAGTTGTCTTTCAAAAATATAGATAATTGTTCTGTGCTATTTCAAATAAATAATGTTTGTTTAAAATTCAGTGCTGTTTTTGAGCCCAGATTTGAATTTGATTAACCCCTAGGTGCCCTAGGTGTACTGAAGTTTCGAATATCAAGCACCATCACAATCAGTAACAATGTTATTGAACCCAGGCCTCAGAAACAAATCAAATTGGTACATACAGTACACAATTCGTACATGTGGGCAGCATAGTACACAGTGGTTAGCACTGCTGCTCCACAGCTCCAGGGACATGGGTTCAATTCCCGACTTGGGTCACTGCCTGTGTGGAGTTTGCACATTCTCCACGTGTCTGCGTGGATTTCCTCCGGGTGCTCCGGTTTTCTTCCACTGTCCAAAGATCTGCTGGTTAGGTTGACTGGCCACGCTAAAATTGCCCCTTAGTGTCCTCAGATGTTTAGGTTAGAGGGATTAGCGGGTAAATATGGAGGGATATGGGGATAGGGCCTGGGTGGGTTTGTGGTTGGTGCAGACTGGATGGGCCGAAAGGCCTCTTTCTGCACTGTAAGTTCTATGATTCTATGTTCCTCAGCCTTCAGCATGACTCCGGTCTTGTTGTGACCTACACTGAGGCAATTGGACAACAAACCAAATCCAATTAATATTCAGTGAATTGAGACATTCTTTGGGGAAGGAAACTGCACCATGGTATAACTGGATCAACACTGATGTGATCAAAACCAACGACATCTAGGCTTCTGCTTTATTTCCCCATTTCAGTCTTTTGGAGAGATTAGCCTTCAAAAATACCCCAGTCAATGTTATCTTTTGATTTTCAGTTCATATTACCCACTAAATTGAGGCTGACAGGAAAATGTGTACCAGTAATGAACAGATTGGTAATGCAGAGTGTTCACCTAGATTTGATGAACCCCACTCAAAATTACAGCTTGCTCTTTCCCATTACTGCTATTCGCTTGTCTATGGCTTAATGATATAATCACTTTTTTTCAAAAAGCTTTAAATTTAAAGCCTTTCCCAGTTCCCCATTTTCCCTAACGAAGAGGAGATCAAACTTGCTGGGGACACTGCCAAAATAATAGACATGTCTTTTCTAATTTGACATTTGAAACTGTTCTCATTGTTACGAGATGGAATGAGAAAAACTATTCAAAGTTATGTGGAGTGAATGGAGGCTCACTCGCCTTAACAGGAACATAGGCGGCCAGGAAGAAACGTTAACCTATCCCACTTGTATTTTGAGTCTGATAAATCTATGTATATAGCAATTGACAATGTCTGCTCACTTTAAATTAGCTTTGGGGAGGAGGAAAACAAATTTAATGTGGAATGTGTTTAAAAGGATAGCCTTTTTCCTAGGATGGAGAAAGCTAGCACGAGGGGACATAGCTTTAAATTAAGGGGTGGTGATTTTAGGACAGATGTCAGAGGTATGTTCTTTACCCAGAGGGTGGTAAGGGTATGGAATGCCTTGCCTGCGTCAGTTGTAGATGCGCCAAGTTTGGTGGCGTTTAAGAGGTTAGTAGATAAGTTTATGGATGAAAGGGGAATGGTTTAGGTTAGAAGGTCACTGCTTGTTCCTAATTGGTCGGCGCAACATCGAAGGCCAAAGGGCCTGTTCTGCGCTGTAGTGTTCTATGTTCTATGTTCTAAATCAAACCGTGTTTTTTTTTCTCTGGGTTGGGAATGGTATTGCACCGTTCAATTACTGACAGAAATAATATCAAATTCAGGAACTGCTAAATAGTACTATGTTTTCGGACAAACTTCCCAAATACACATTGGGAGAAGCAGCGATAAATGAATGTGTTCATTGTCTGTGTTTCTACATAGAGAGAGACGCAATTAGGCCAGAGTTCACACAAATTGCTTAAGCCTTTTTAATGAGACATGTTTAAACCGTTTTGTTTAATGGAGCCATTGGAGTGATATTGATATTAGTATACACAGTATGTATGTGAATAAGGGAGATCAATTGATAGGCATAAATGTATGCCAGGGAGAGTTACGCGCATGTGTGGAAGGTATTAGAGTATGCGAGCGACTGAGTGCGTGCAACACAGCTCAGCTGATTGAGCTCTATGACTGTACAAATGTTTCATCAAATTGTGGAACGACTTTTTAAATACATGGTCAAATTGTGACCCAATAACACCATTGCCCGTTTAATAATTTGATTAGAAAATGGGAGTTATTGCAAGATTCATTGCCTGGCGGCGAAAGTAGAAAGTGATCTGTTTCAAAATGTTCCATGAACTCATCCTGGCTTTCAATTTAATATTGTTTCTCTTGATCCTATAAATATTATTTTTTCAATTTAATTTGCAAGATTTTTTTAAAGGTTGCATTGACTGGCAAAGCCAAAATGCGCCTTAGTGCGAAGGTGAGTAGAAACCGTGCGACATTGTATTTTGGCTGAGCTGTCTGTATTGTGTTTTTTGGGGATTAGTGCTTGCACCATACAAGAATGAAATGTGAGGGAGCTCTTTGTGCCAATCTCATTACTTTCAAGTCAAGTTGAGTAATTAACTTACCTTGTGGTTTCAGAGTTTCGATAATGTATTAAACTGACTCTCGTAATATTATTGCTGTTAATTATGAACCTGAGCTGAAAATATCAGGAAATGTCAAATTAGTAGAAAAAAAAATGACGACTTTGGTGCCACCTGCAGGCTGCACTTTGGGTGAGATCACGAGATCATTATAAACACACATTTACTGTCTAATGAATGGGATATGTTTATAAATGTTGCTTTGTTTTTTAAAAAAAAAACTTTAAAAAATAAACTTCATCGAGGGAATATTCTGACTGTTCCTTTACTATTATGGCAAAATTTGTTCACACCGGAGGTGAACATTGACGAGACTGGCCTGACATCATTGGGGCGAGATATCATATCATTGCGGGTGACATGGGATGCACCAGAAATTAAGGTGAGCACAGAGCCCCAAGTCACGTGATTCCACCTCTGTGTCTGAGGAAAATTTATTCTCTGAGCTGCATAGTTAGTTGATGTACCTAGGCACCATAACACGGAAACCTTTTAATATCCAGAGGTTTGCCAGTGAACAGATCCAACATTGGACTTACTCCAAGAGACAACGTGGTGCCTATTGTTCATGTTCATCTCTACATGTTTAGAACAATGCTGGTCGATATTTCAGAGACAAAAAAAAAAGTTTCCACAAGTGCTTAACATACTTGTTCATCCTTAGCAAACTCGGAGAAGGGGAATAAAAAATGCAACCAACTACAGAGAGGGAGATTGGGCCTGAGGCCCTGGAACGATGTTACACGAATCACATCAGGGAATCACATCACTATAGCTAGTGCTGAATATCGACTGACCGTTTGTGGAAATTCTGCACTATAATTCCCAGTGAATTCGATGGAAGCCAATATGATGCAAACCTCCCTCTTTGTTAGAACTGAAATCAAATGTTTAATAAATTCCTCATTATGACGTGATTTGAGGTGCCAGGGAAAAAATGGGGTGTAATGAATGTTTAGATTGGATGCCACATTGTGCATACATGAGTCAGCAATGCGAAATTTTAAATAATCTTCACATAAAATCGGATTGCAAATACAAATAACCAGGATTAGATTGAACGTTTGCCCCTCAGCATGGTGGCACAAGTTGGCACAGTGTCACAGGGGGTGGTATGGTGACACAGTGTTTAACGCTGCTGCTTTACAGTGTCAGGGACCCAGGTGTAATTCATGGATCTCTGTGACTGTGTGGATTTTGTACATTCTCCTCATGTCTGCGTTGGTTTCCTTTTGTTGCTCCCGTTTCTTCCACATTCAAGAGAGGTAGAGATTGGGTTGATTCGCCATGCTAAATTGTCCCTTATGTCAAGTTTTATAATTCAGACCAGAAATTCCAGTGTGATTCATGGTGTCTGCGTGGATCATAAGCTTTGCAATCAGAGGTTCGCCTGGGTAAGCATGAAATATTTCACTTCAGGTATGATTCAAATGACCAACTAGGGAGAATTTATCAAACAACGTTTATTTAAGAATACGAGTAACATATATAGAAAGAAAAATAGCAATATAATTAACCAATAATAAAACAAGAAAAAAAACACAATGTTACGGCAAACTTTAACAGTAAAATACTATTTGATCCAAACAGGTCTCAATAACCTTCGCCACAGATTTAGCACAGAAATAGAAGTGCCTACATGACAGGGGCTCTTGGTCATTTAGTTGAATGCTACAATTATTTTGATGGTTGCATAAACAAGCTTGAAGTCGGGACATCTTCCCATAGCACCAGGGAGAGAAAAAAGAGGCTGTATGCATTAACCAGCAAACAACCAACAGCAGAATTTTCACTGTATGAAGGCCAGGAGACCTCGTTCCAGCTATCCAGCAGAACTTACAAACCAGGGAGCGCAAGAGAGAGATCTGTCTACTATCTGACAACTGGGATGGTGTCTGGCTAAAATACAGCTATGATATAGAGATGCTGGCGTTGGACTGGGATAAACATAGTAAGAAGTCTGACAATAAGTCCAACAGTTTTATTTGATAGTAAACTCACAAGCTTTGGAGGTTACCCTCTTCGTCAGGTGAATGAGATGTTCTGGTTCTATGTCTGAGACCAGAACACCTCATTCACCTGACGAAGAGGGTAACCTCCAAAGCTTGTGAGTTTACTATCAAATAAATCAGTTGGACTTAAACCTGGTGTTGTCAGACTTCTTACCAAAATAGCAGCTAGCCACCAAACTGAAATTGAACCTTTGAATTCGATATGGAAAATAACTATACAAAACAAAGTACCTGGCACCCAGTCTTCCCTCCAACAAAACAGGACACAAAACAAATCCCCAAAAGTGCCAGAGGCCTCGAGTGAAAACAAACAAAAAAAAAACTCAGCTCTTAAAGCAGCAATGAAAGGACTTTAACAGACAGTTGGTGTCACAATGAAACCAAAAGGCCTGCTTACAGCTGCAAAGAACATGATTTTATAAAAGTATATAAAGGTACACGAACCTCTAACAATCACACACAGAATTAGCAGAATAAATACATGGAGTACGGGAATAGAGCTTTGTTGGGATTTTTGTCTGTGCAGGCTCGATGGTTCGAATGGCCATTTTCTGATCCATAGGAATTTTACGATTCGTTAAGCGGATGTAAATACAGAGTTATCTCTGCAATGAAGCATCGTATCAGCAGTCAAACAAAGTAGCCACTGATAATAGTGCAGTACAATATATGACATTCAAAATAAAGAAATTCAGCAATTCTAGAGGAGGGGCACTATCAACTCTGATTTGCATGCAGCGATTTCGAATTAAGTCTATGTTCATGGTTACTATTAGTAGTTGACTTTTCCAGCAATGTCGAAACTCACTCTAGGGAAGGATGGTCATCTTTAGTTAACGTGTAGTAGTCATTTTAATGATGAAGGAATACTAAGCTTCAACAATGCAATTCTATGGTCACTACACTTTTTTTTCACAGACTTACCTGAAGAGTTCAAGCAATGGCAGTGGGTTAAGAATCGCGTGGAATGATTAGTAACTGGAAAGGCGCCCCCTTACCCGTCCTGCGGGAATATGGTCAATACATTTTATTTAGACTTGTAAACAATGCTTTATTTATCTTATTGCGTACGAAATGTATTAATTTCCATTTGAACTTTTTCTCCTAAACTGACACATCAGAAAACAGAAAGGAAGACAACTCCATAGGATATCTTTAATAAGGTGTTGTGGACAGAGCAAGAAATTCCGGATGTTAATTCAATTCAGACATGATGACTATGGAACTTGCAATCATATTTCTGCCAAAGATCAAATATCACCCTACAACATTATCCACGTACTCTAAGGATACATGCAACAAAGATAACATCATGTCAAAGATTCTTGCTCAGTCATTTGATAGAAACAAAGTTGGACCATCTGCGATCACTGTTTGAAACCTCCTGACTGCAACATAAATGTAAAAAAAACGTGATCTGTCAAAGCAACTGAACCTCTCATAGTTAACTACAACACATATTTGTTTAATGCCTGTAACTAATGCTAACAATGATTTATTCTGGTTGACTTCTTAGAGGAGTGATGTATGTATACACGTAAGCTCACTTCCACTGTCTCATTCGTGTGACAGCCTTGCAGTTCTGATGAAACGCATCAGTTCTTGAAACAAAGGGGCGACCAGATAGGAAGAGAAATTTATTATCCAATTTTCGCTGCTGTTCGTATCCCCGGATAAAACACTGCAATCGATTTATTATTAATTGCTGTTAACTTGTTTCCCCGTTAATTTCCATGGCGGATAACGCACCATGTTTCTCTGATGTTAACATTGGTAAATAGCTAGGAAAACAAGCTTTTAAGCCATATATATACACTCTTCTTATTCTTCTGAATCTTAGGGACTTAATGATGTTGCAATTTTTTTTATGTCTCCAGTACAAGGATTTTACCTGATTGTCTGATCACTTTATCATCCTTCTTCAGCCATCCATACAATTGTGAACAGATTTCTCGGAAAATGGCCCCAGTGTTCTGCATTGATAATTCAATTAACAAAATGAAAATACAATAAAATATACTAATATCTCCATGTGTATTTGAGCCTGACAGTACAACATTACCTTTGTCTTCTTTGTCACATTTTAATTGTTGATAATTGAGATTCTCGCCTGAAGAAATTACGGTCTTTCCAAATGCACACTGCCTATGTGGGCAGAGACAGCAGCTCTACTGCTCTTGATCATCAATGTACCTACTGATCAATCACATTTTCAACTAACCATTTTCAGTCGGCTGATTGCAAGTTCATTATACACGTGACTACTGTCACTTTCGACTTGTCTATTCGGTTCACCATCTCTTTTGCATTTCGCATTTCTGTTGCTTTCTGTTGTCGATGGATTAACACAAATATGACACCCAGAGAAGTGCAGTAATAAATATGTTTAAAAAAGTGTTCTCTGTTTTTGGCTTTTTCACGGATGTTATCTTTCTGTTTCCTTATGCAAATCAGCAAATAATTAGCAAGATGTTTTGAGGATGCCTTTGATCCTATTCACCACAAGCACTATAACTAGCTGTCTCTTGAAAACCTTTAATGTTTTGGCATCAATATTCCTATGGTAATTAATTGTACAGGTTCACCACTCTTCGCGTGAAGAAATGTGTCCTCATCTCCATCCTAAATGGTTGATCCTGAATCTTCAGACCGTGACTTCTGGTTCTGGGCATACCTATGATTGGGAAGATCCTTCCCGAATCTATTCTATCTAGTCCTGTTAGAATTTCATAAGTCTCTATGAGATCCCATTACCCCCCCCCCCCCACCTCTCCCATTCGTCTAAATCCAGCGACAACAATCCCAACTTTGTTAATCTATTTTCATACTTCAGTTCCACCATCCCCAGAATTAGCCTAGTAGGCATTTGCTGTATTCCTGGAGAAGAAAACATTTTTTCTTAGGAAAATGAGACAAAAGCTGCACACAGTAGGTAAGTGTGGCATCACCAACGCTCTGTGTAATTGCAGGAACACAACATTGCTCCTGTTCTTGAAACTTGGATTCCGGCTGGATAATTTGGGGTTGTTTGCCTGAGAACAAGGAAGCCTGAGTGGAATCTGATGAACGTACATAAAATTAGAAGGGACAAAGGAAGGGTAGATAAGAATAAGCTTATCCCTGAGTAAATGCGTCAATAATCATATTGTATAGTTTTAAAGTGAAGAACAGGAAATTTAAAGGAGAATTGAAGAAAAATGTCTTCATCCAGAAACTGGTGGAAATCTGGAACTTATTGTGTGAAGGGGTATTGATGGAGGGAACCCTCACAACATTGATGAAGCATTTAGATGAGCACTTGAACTGCAACAACGTACGAAGCTATGGATCGAGTGTAGGAAATGGGATTAATATATATGTATGTTTGATTGATGGCACAGACATGATAGACCACAGGGTCCATCTCAGTGCGGCAAAACTCCATGACTGTCAATCTCTGATTATAACTAATGTCCATACAGCTCAGTGAAACTGCGAGGAGACGTTATTTTTCGGTCAAAATTTACAGATGCATGAAACAACTCTTGGATAGCGGGACAGGTTTGAGGAGCCAGCTAGCCACTTGTGTTTCTATTGCATATGCATATCGAGTCCAAAACTGATTTAACCAAATCCAAATACGCCAGGACAGCTCAGTGGAAAGCGTTGTCTCAAGGCCGGTTATTCTTTTTTTGGAAACAAGAGAACATCAATTTATATTCTTCTATAATTATCCCTATTTATTTTGCCATTTGTATTTGAAAAGTTACAACTAAAACAAAACCTAGAAGACATTGCAGACATCAGGTGAGAAACCAAAGGAATAGTTTCTTTGTGGTGAAACAATGTGTTAGCAATAACTAATAGATGTGACTAGGTACAAGGAATCTCACTTAATATTAAAAAAAATACTATTCACGTCATTCAATGTTTCAACGTTAAAAATACTTACAATTTTCAATTCTACCCTGGTTGCTGTGAGTCAGTGCCTTAGCAACAGCAATCATTGACCAATCAAAGAAATTGTTTTCCTGTGATGCTACATCCTGATCAGTGTTTCCAAAATCTATCAGAAGGAGGAACCGTGGTACTTGTCGCATTAGAAACTACCCGAACAACCACCAGCCGGACTGGCAGCATGAATAATGGCACCAACAATGGGGATACACCAGAACTGCCGATACAAGCCTCATTAATACCAGCAAAAGATAACAGTAGCATAAATTTCAGCCATATCAGCGCAATCAACACCACCAGCGCCACCAGCAGCCACTCCGACATAAACCAATAATGCCTCAGCAATACTCATGGCAGCTGCAGTGGCATCAGCAGCTCTGCCAGGCCTAACAATGCTCCACTTCTGCTTCCCAAAGTGATTTATTCGTTTGAAACGCCACATCAGATTGCCATAAGATATCATGCTCCGACGTTAAGATCATGCTACGTATTTAATAAACTGAATTCGGAAAGGAACAGTGACTAACAATCCAGTGTGAAAATGGAGCTGACAGTCCAAACTTTGAGCGGATAGTGATGATACAGAATGCTTAGAACAGAGCCAGTGGTGCACTGGAACATTTGAAATGTGTTGAAATAACTGCTAAGATCGAGTGAAGAGCATTGCTGAGTACATGCAAGATACAGAGATACAATAATTGATATCTGAGGCTGCAGCATCAATGGTGGACGAATAGCCTTGGTGCAATTAGCTACAAGTGCCATTAGAATTATTTACTTCTTGCAACATGATTACTCAATCACAATGCGCAATCACTGAACCAGATCTCGTCATCTGGTTGTTCAACCGAAAGAAAATCATTTCAATTATCTTGTATTTATATCCCAGTGGTCCAACTGTAGTGTATAAATGCAGGCTGTGGGAATGTTCCTCAGAGATCCACACAGTGAGAGATTTCGAGGAGCACAAACAGACACATCACTTCACCCTGAAAATGCACGGATGGCTCAGAACGATGAAACTCTCTGAAGGATTGTGTCATTGGTGACGGATTAAACATGAGGCTAACTTTGTGTCTCTAAACAGAATAGAATCACTGACGGCAGTGATAATGTATTGATGTATCTATCTATCAGTGTCGTATTTTATTGAGTATGGGTCAGTAACTGGAATAACAGATACAAGTGAAAATGTTTTACAGAATTTGCTGTACCTTAAATTGTACCAAGCAAGAGTCAAATAACAAACCTAAATTACTATATATTAAAGATACAATGTGTAAGCATCGCATTGCATTGAGTGTGGATACGTAACAAAATTAGAATGCTCGATTTCAATGACCTTTCATTAGTAGGAGTATAGAACCGTAGTGAGTTTCAAAATCTAACTGAAATTAAACTGTTGGTCAATGATCTCTGCATTCCGTGAATCTGTGTCTTTTATTTAGCCAATGAAATGAGAAACTAGTAAAAATTACAGGATATAGATCAGTTGGAGACTTGGGTGGATAGATGGCAGATGGAGTTTAATTCAGACAAATGTGAGGTAATGCATTTTGGAAGGTCTAATACAGATAGGAAATATACAGTAAAAGGCAGAACCCTTAAGAGTATTGATAGGCAAAGAGATCTGTGTGTACAGGTGCACAGGTCACTTGAAAGTAGCAATACAAGTGGAGAAGGTAGTCAAAAAGGCATAAAGTATGCTTGCCTTCAGCAGCCAGGGCGCAGAGTTTAAAAATTGGCAAGTTATGCTGCAATTTTATAGAAGCTTAGTTAGGCCGCACCTGGAATATAGTGTTCAATCCTGGTCCCCACATTACCAGAAGGATTTGGAGGCTTTGAAGAGGGTACAAAAACAATTTACCATTATGCTGCCTGGTATGCAGGCTTGGTGGGGGGATGGATGGGGGGGCTATTCCTCCGCTGTAATTTTCTTTGTTCTTTGTTCCTTTGGAAGAAGTTGTTTTGTAATCTGTGCCTAAAATGAATGTCTCTATGTTTTTTTTTTCATTCGAAGTATTCAAATTAAAGATATATGGTCTATTTCCTGCCAGACAAAAATATAATCAACCACACTTGGAAAGTATTCCAATCATTTTTGTGTTGTGTTTTTCCCGACTTCAATCCTTCTGGAATTACTTTGCAAAACTGTCTTTGAATTATATGAAATATACTTAGCTACAGTTTGTTAAGTCGTTTGCGAATTGGTTTCCCTGATCCCCTCATTCTGTAACAAAATTTGGAGAATTGCTTTACAGTGAGTGTCTCAGCAACATGTGTTCCTCTCACATTTTGACCCAGGCACTTGGCTACGGTGAAACTCATTTATTTTTGAAGTGACTTGAAGTGATTGAAGTAACAATCTTGTTAAATATTGTTAAAGAATGCAAGTGTTTTCTTGAATTCTACCTTGTTTTTTTCTTTAACTTCAGTTTAGATTTGTCTGCTAATTTTGAAATTATCTTTTTGATTTCAGGATCATATTTTTGTTGTCAATTTAGAAGAAGCAAAATCACACCCCTATCCGTCTTGAAACAAAACTTACGTCAATCAGTGTAAACACCTATTATGTCTGTGGTCTCTTTTCCTATTTCTGTGCATTATACTTCTTGCCATTTAACTCTACTTGTTCTGTGTTTATGCTGTTTTTTGTTAGATATATCTTATAGAATGTCATTTGATAACTGCAATGTTTTACATCTGTCACAATAATACAACTTACTATTATTGATATTTTTTCAAATAGTTCAATAATAATGATCAAGTCTAGCCATGTCTTGGGAACGTGCAGTGACAGCTTATTCTATCTTTTATGTTTTCTGTTTTTATTCCGATAATGTTTTATACCATTGCATTCCGAACAGTGAGTTTGTGTTAACGTGTTTGTTATTGTTCTATATTATGTTTTAAAATACAGAGGAAAAATATTAGTTTCCTTTCAATGTGTTGATCAAACGTTCATGACTGTTGTTTTGTGTCTTTGTTTAAAAAGGGCTGCAGGGAAAAGCCTAGGAACTACAGGCCAGTTAGCCTCATGTCTGTGGTGGATAAGTTGTTGGAAAGTATTTTGAGAGAGAGAGTCTACAATAATTTATACACGCAAGGACTGATTAGGGACAGTCAGCATGGATTTGTAAGTGGAAACTCATGTTTCACAAATTTGATTGAGCTTTTTGGAGGGGTAACCAAAATGTAAATGTGGGCAGTGAAATTGACGTTGTATATGCGGACGTTAGCGAAGCCTTTGACAAGGTACCGCACGGTATGTTGTTGAATAAACTTAAATATCACGGGATCCAGGGTAAGGTAGCTAAACAGATACAAAATTGGCTTGATGATAGAAGCCAGAGGGTGGTTGTAGAGAGTTGTTTCTTAAACGGAGGCCTGTGGTCAGAGGTGTGCCTCAGGCATTAGTGCTGGGCCCACTATTATTTGTCATTGATATTAATGATTTGGATGAGAATATAGGAGGCATGATTGGTGTAAGTTTGTAGATGACACCATGCTTTGTGGCACAATGGATAGTGAATGAGGTTATCTCGGATTGCAACGGGATCTTGAACAATTGGGCTAGTGGGCTTACGAATGGTAGATATAATTTAGTTTAGATAAATGCAAGGTGATGCATTTGGTTGACTGAACCAGGGCAGGACATATTCAGGTAATAGTAGGGCGTTGGAGAATGTTACAGAGCAAAGAAATCTAGGGGCACAGGTTCACAGTTCTTTGAAAGTGGAATCATAGGTGAACAGAGTGGTGAAGGGGGCGCTCACCATGTTTGTTTTCATTGTTCAGGACATTGAATACAGGAATTGAGGCGTCTTGTTGAAGTTGTGCAAGACTGTGGTAAGGCTACTTGGAATACTGCGTACATTCTGGTCATCCTATTATAGAAAGGATATTATCAAACTAGAAGGAGTGCGCAAAAGATTTATTAAGATTCTACTGGAACCTGATGGTTTGAGTAGTAAGGCGGAGCTGGATAGACTCGGACACTTTTTTTCTCTTTGCAGCATAGCAGGCTGATCTTACAGAGGTCTACAAAATAATGAGGACCATAGATCATCTGGGTAGTCAACATTTTTTCCCCCAAAGTTGGGGAATCTAAAACGAGAGGATATAGTTTTAAGATAAGAGGGGAGAGATACAAGCATATCCAGAGAGACATCTGTTTCACACGGAGGGTGATAAGTGGCTGGAACAAACTGCCAGAGGTAATAATAGAGGAGGGTGTAATTTTGTCTTAAAAAACCATTTAGACCGTTACATGTTAAGATAGGTGTAGAGTGATATGGGCTAAATGAGGGTAATTTGAGTAGCTTAGGGGCTTAAAAAAGGACGACATTTTGGATATTTTGGGCCGAATGGCCTGTTCACATGCTATAAATCCCTATGACTACGACTATGAAGGAAAATATGCCCATCCTTCTGTTTTCTCTGACATTTCATTGGTATATTTTGATTCAATCTATAAATGCAAAGATTTTATATGTTTTTTAATTATTTTGGCAAACAATTAACTTGAATGTGTTGAAGTTTCTATTTGCATACATTCACTATTACTTGACAGCTTATATTTCCCCTTCTTGTGCTTTGAATTCAATTAGATCTGTTCAGTTTTCACTGACGGACCTGTAATATTAATGGATTTCTTCTGTTGAAGCTCCGAACAGTGCTCCAGAAATAAAGTGCCATTTCTTTCCCTGCCAGCTTGTTCCACTCTCCGACAAACATCAATCAATGCCAGTTGTCTTTACATTCAGAAGGGATGCGGTTTTATCTGGGTGACACAATGAATCCTGATCTGAGCAGTTTCCCTCCAGCATCTCCTGCCGAACGTTTCTTGGATCACATTTACATTGCAACACTTTGCTCCTCACTGATTAATATTTGCCAACGGTAATTATCTTATACAATCCACAACCTCAAATAAACTGAAATGTGATTCTTACTCAGTACATTGCACGATTCACACACTCTGACTTTCACTCACTCAGAACTATAGTCACTTACAAATTCTGACCTCGCACAATCCACACATTCAGAAAGGTTCACATAATCTTCAGACACAGGCTCATACACTCTACATAACCACAGAGGCCACTGAATCCATATATTCACACAGATTCAGACACCCACTAAAATGCACACATCCTCGCCTGCACACTCTCCAACACACATAATCATACAAATGGGCACATTCAGATCTTCGCATACTGTCAGAGCCTCACTTAAACAAGCAAATCTACATAGTCCCTCAGACTCACAAACTTACACTCTTACGAAGTATTGCCCTCTCTCACACACAAATAAACATATTACATCTTTCTGCAATTTTTCATTACGTAAGTAATATGCATTTTTTATCCTCTCTAGCTGAAATGACAATATTAAATGTTCTCACATTATAATGCAGTTTATTATTATACAGTTGACACATTCACAACTCTTTGAAGTCCCTAATGTAAAAAAAAAACAAACATTCCCACCAATTATCAATATAGTTTTATAAAGTTGGGGCGTTACAACACTGATCCCATGGCAAACCCATTGCCATATCATGATAAGTAAAATAAACAATTCACGTCTGACCTCTGTTTCCTGTTAGCTGTCCTGCCTTTGCTTCACGTCAATATGATGCCCCATTATACAATGAGCTATTATCTTTTCGAAATAGGCTTTGGAAAAAAGCAAATTATCACATTCTTTCTAGAAATCTATTTTCAGTAAATTTGATAGGTCCCTTCAGTGTACAGCAGATGCTATTTCTTCCAATGAGTCGAATATATTTTTCAACAAAATTTCCCTTGCCCAAACCCACGTTCAATCTTTCAGGTTCCAGCTTTTTTTTTCTTGAATTGTTCTATGTTTAATAGCATTTACTTGTATGTTCCGATGAAGGATGTTAAGGTAATTAAGTGTAGTTACTTGATTTCTGTGCTCCTGTTATTCCTGTATAGAATACACAGCTACACTCACAATTTTCCAGTCTGCTGGGAGTGTCACTTAATGCAAGTATTGTTGGAGAACTGAAAATTTAAACCAAGGCAACGATTATCTTTCTGCCGTTCATGAGCCCGACTAATTATCCTTATTGGTTGGGATCTCCAGCTTCATTTCCCGCTAGCCACAGGCCCTTTTGCACTTGATAGTGGTTTGCAGCTTTGACATCATCCAAGCCATGAACGCTGCATAGAGGAAAGCAAAATATGAAGCCTTAGCATTAATGGTGGCAGGAACAGTGCCATCGAAGGAAAGGCTGGGCAGGAATGAATAGCGAGAAACTGCCGAAGAATGTCAAAGGCAAAGGGCTAGAAAGGCATCAGAAATATATCTATTAAGCAAGTGCGAGGCAGGAACAAACAATATTATCATTTTTTTTTTCAATCCAGAAGTCAAATTAAAGGAAATTGGCACATAACATGTGCTGGAATTGAAGGAGGAGCTGCAAACAAATCACCGTATTGAGAGGAACATTTCCTTGACAAAAACCTTGAACATCACGGGCAGCAGTTACACATCCATGATTCATATCGGATGGCATTTTGGTTCAGATGGACCTGAACAAGGAATGGTTCTGATCCTTGAGACAAATAATCCATTGACAACATTGAGTTCTCGGCCGGTGTTCAATTCGTGCTCGTATTTCTATCATTTAATCATGCAACACTGGAATGGAATCAATCACGCACAAATTCTGAAACTACAATGGATAGTCTCATGGCACTGGATGTTTTAGGTGTAGGGACAAGTCTCTGGAATGTTCCCAATGAGGCACTAATCCGGAAAAGAATATGCACTTGAGTATGTCTGAAATGCTTTATTTCCCAATCTTTTTTCATGCATTCAAATTGTTTGGCCAGCGTGCATTGCCTGTCACAAGTGATCATTTTTGGTGAACAAACTTAATGAAATGGGTGGGCCATATGCTGTGGGTACGGATGAAGAAAGGTTGCTCAAAGATGTTCACCAATCGACACTCATGGAAGAGTAGTGCACACTCCAAGCCAGGATGGTCGTGAGGATACCAGGAACTTACAGATGGTGACACATCCATGTATCTGCTGAAGTCCTTGTTTCATTCATTCAGGAGATAATGGCATTGCTGGTGAGGAAATCTGCAATGGTTTCTTGGTCATAATTAAAATTTTAAGTCTAAAACCTCATCCAGAATTCAAATTTCACAATCTGCCATGGTGGGATTCGAACATACCCTATTCCTCCAGGTCTCTTGATTTATGTTCAGCCAACATCACTGGTCCACTCCTATTGCAGGTTGTTTGAATGTTAGTGGCTCTGGGCTGGACTCGGCTATCTAAGAACTCATGTTGAGGTGCAACAATGCATCTTGTGCACAATGCACTTTGCTACAACATAGTGTCGGTGATGGAGTGCCTAAAAGTTTGTGGCTGGGGCGCTAACGAAGCAGATTACATTGTGTATCCAGATGTTGTCAAGAGTGTTGGTGTAGCTGGACTCATCCAGATAAGCTAAGAGCTTTCTATCACATTCCAAACATGAGCCTTGTTGATTATGGACAATACAAGCATCAACAGCAAAATGACTCGATGGAGTTTTCTAAGGTGTTATTTTATTCACAATCAATATTTGGCTGGTACAGGTTATTTTCTAATGCATTTGAATCAGGGTTTCTTCATTATCCAGCAAAATGTGTAGAATCTTCCACAGAGCAGACAAATCTTTCGGAGTTTTAAATTGGCTTTTGTTCAAGTGAGGAAACCTGCCTCACACAATGTTGCCTATAGGCTTACTGGGAGATATATGGCATGGGTAAACACACACACACACACACACACACACACACACACACACACACACACACACACACACACACACACACACAAACCCACACACACACATACACACACCCACACACACACATACACTCACACATACACATGTTCATTTTACATATGATTTACATATGCTAATCACATGTATACAAGGTAACCAATTGCAGCCACTATATTCTTGCATAATTTTTGTGATTAATCACTGATGAAAAACGCCTATATATGTATGTAACCCAAATAGGAAACGTGATGTTATGGTTATCTAAGAGTTCCCACACCCCCGCGCTGTGCCCCCTTCCACTTTCATTTCCTTGTTTCTTCAGCCCATATGTAAGTATAAGAGTATGTTCACAGCAGCTAGCCGCGGTAAACTGTACTTTACCCAATTCACGGGGAACTCCGCTGTATTCAATACCTTTAGTCTTTTTTTTTCATTCTTTCATATATTACCACTCACGTTAATAGTTGGAAAGCTGGATATGGAAATTGCATTGAATATTGATGGTTGATTCTCTCATATTGATGATCAGTCTCAGTTCACCTCTCGTGTTCTACTACTTACCCTATGTTTGAACGATGTGAACGAGGTCCACAGCTCAGTGACCCGAGGGACACACAATTTAAATGTCACCGTGCAAATTAATGTTGAGCAAGTGCCACTTAATGCACTGTTGATGACCTCTTTTCATCACTTCATTGATGAGCAAGAGCAAATTGATGTAATGCTACATGACCAGACTGAATTCATTCACGTTTATAGTACGGTTCAAGTAGGGACAACTTTGGACATTGTCAGCTAAATGATAGTGCTGTACTTGTACTGGAATAAATTGTTTAACGATGAGACAAATGTGAAAGCATGAATCTTCAGTCCTATACCTGGTATATGTCAGGATACATAGCTTTGCAGCATCTCATTTCCTTCCATGTTCCCTGACATCTTATGATGTGATGCTTATTGATTGGTGCCTGCTGCAGACCTCAGGAGTAAGTCGGGATATACCACCAAGTACTTCTGATGAGGGTTGCAGAAAAGCATAATTCAACATTTCCCTTTGCACTGCAATTCTGTGCTCCAGGGCGTTTCATGAAACCATTATTTGGGGAGACAGTTCTTTCAGTGAGTTTTGTTTTCATTTGCCCACCATCACTGATATATGAATGTGATAGAACTGGAGAGCTTATATCTGATTCGTTGTTTGTGAGATCACTAAGCTACATTGGTACTGTGCTGCATAATATCTGGCATGTAGGTAGTCATGGCATGTAGCTTCATTATTTTCATACCTCGTGTTCACTAGTATCTGGTGTCCCTGTTGCATTATCTCGTTGAGAGAGATCCTTTCCAAGTATGGGGGTGCTCATACTGTGGAATCAAAATAATAAACAAGTAGATCACAAACATACACATGTCCATTTACAGAAGGTCCAATCGCTTGTTTGGCGCATGTAGGTAGAGTATTATGAGGTGTGACACTTCCCATGTTCATTCTGCATACACTTGTGTGGACTGTTGAGGTAGAATACAAAATGCAGATGATCACTTTCGAACTCAGTGAAACAGGTGAATTGTGAGAATTGTACATTAAAAATGAGGTAAAATTACTTATCAGCTAAACTGGAATAGTTACTTACAGATGTGTTTTCTACTCATTCAAAGTAAAACAGGTAGGTGTCTGACGTGGATTGAGTTAGATGCTGGGATTTTGTCAAGCTTTGTTCCAAAACTTTGCCTGAAAATGAGAATGTATCTTCAGTAATATCCAATCAATTTCTTCTCTCTCTCTCTCTCTTTCCCTCTTGCAGTTAACTTACTGAGAATTGTGATCCTATTGCGGGGAAGTGTGGCCTCTCTACATGCACATCTCGCTACCTGGTGGCCATGGCAGAAGCTGACCTACTATTTCTTATTAGCCAGGTCATACTGAATTACATGAAGATGTATTACTTCCCAAACAGTTTCATGAACATCACTGCTGTTTGTTGTGTTCAAACTGTCATCATGGCAGTAGCTCGGGACTGGTCTGTCTGGTTTACTGTCACTTTTTCATTGGACCAGTTTGTGGCCATTTGTTGCCAGATACTGAAAACAAAATATTGTACTGGGATGACTGCTGCTGTAGTTCTAGCAACAACTGGAGTTTTGCTCTGTTTCAAAAATATCCCTTGGTATTTTACTTTGAAAGCCAGGTGGATAATCGACAATGTGCCTTGGTGCTGTGTTAGAAAGGTAATCTTTGCTACTGATCCAGGATGGATTGGATTTTCCTGGTTTAATAAGGTTCTAACCCCATTGCTTCCGTTTGGTTTAATTCTGTTGCTCAACACTCTGACAGTTCATCACATTTTAGTTGCCAGTCGAGTGCATAAGGGACTGAGGGCTCAGAGAACAGGAGAGAATCGTAGTGACCCAGAAATGGAAAGCAGAAGGAAGTCAATAATTTTATTCTTCGCCATATCTGGCAGCTTCATTCTCCTGTGGTTGGTGAATGTGATAGAATTCTTATATTCTCAAATTGCAGGAGTAATCCATCCCACCTACTATGAATATGTATTTGAAAGATTTGGATTTATGCTGCGGAGTCTAAGTTGCTGCACCAACACATCTATTTATGCAGTGACTCAGTCCAAGTTCAGACAAGAAATAAAAAATGGAGCAAAATATCCTTTTAGATCCATTACTCAGAGATTCAGCCAATCTGTGAGCAAGGCCCATTGACTGATAACTGCCACAGTCAATCTGGTAGCTCTAATGTGAGGCAGACAGCAGATATAACTAATTGTGGAGCTCTACAATCTAATAGATAGCTGACCCAACTAATTGTAGAATGGTGCTCACTGTGTCATCCAATTGTGAACCTCCAACTGCTGATATACCAAGCTGAGGTGAGTAAAGCCCATTAAATATTCCCCTCTGCAATGAATCAAGGAGGCTCACCCAGTGCTAGACAAAAAGAAGCTAAGTGAGGCGGTCCACCAGCTGACTGATAGCCTATTTAACCAAATTGATATTTATGACCATTCATTTACTGTAGCTATGCCAAATATGGCAATGCCACCAGACTCTCAATGCGCTCAACCAACCATTTAGCTTCATCCATTGATTAGTGATCACGTCAGCGAATCCATGTCTATTGTGGTTAATGATGGACATATGAGGCATTTGGTGAGAAATGACGCCTGACAAAGTAATAAAACAGAAAATCAAGAGTATCATCTGCTTTGGAAGCTTCAAATGGAAAAGAAAATAAAATGGTATGTGAGATTGGAGCCAAAAGAGAAAAAGCTGGAAAATCCCAGGATGTCTCGTAGCATCTGTCAGAAGAGAAAAGAGCTTACATTTCAAGTCCCTTTGTCAAAATGTTGTGAGGTTGGAAGACTGAATAAGAAAATGGGAGGCCAGTTGGAGGAGGAGAAACAGAGGGATGGAGAAAATGACTCGTTTGCTCAGGACACCAGACAGTTAAATATATAATCATAGAATCCTTACAAAAGTACAAAACTAGACCATTTAGCCCATTAGTCTGCATCCGCAATAATGCCATCCATATCCTTTTCCTGTAACTCTACACATTACATTGCTTATACCCCTCACGCTTGATTCAATTTAATCAATCAACCTAACTGGCACATTTGGACTGTGAGAGGAAACCGGAGCACCCGGAGGAAACTCAGGCAAACACAGGAAAAAAATGCAAACTCCACACTGCCAGTGACCCGAGGCTGGATTTGAACCTGGATCCCTGTGAGGCAACAGTGCTAACCAGTTTGCCACCATGTGTGACAGAGTGGTGAGGAATACTTTGATAGAGATAGGGATATAGGTGAAATAGGCAGATTAGGAAGATGGGATTTAAGAAACTTCCATAGATTTCCATGGCTTGGGAAGGTGCAAATGCAGCAAGTGACTTTTGCATAGAGTAATAATCAGAAGGGAAGAGAAAGACACAGACAAAGACAAAATGTGAGACAGAAATTGAGGCACACAGAGGAAGTGTGTGTGTGTGTGTGTGTGTGTGTGTACGTGTGTGTGTGTGTGTGTGTGTGTGGATGGGTGGGTGGGTGCGGGGACAGTTGGAAGGTGACGAGAGAAAAGAGACTGGCAGTAAGAGAAAATTAATTCGTGAATCAATGAGAAGAAGAAGACATATTGAGTTTGAGTTAGATATACTGCCGGAGAACAAGATGAGGATTCAGAAGAGAAGCGGAGGAGACGGGGAAGAGACAAGAAAGAAGGACAGGAGGAGACTGGAGAGTGTAGGGCTAAGGAAAGAGGGAGAAATGCAGCTGGAGACTGACGAGAATTTCAGAGACAGATGGCTCAGAGGACAGAATCCCTTCTGAAAAGTGTTTTGGGGATCGTAGGAGTGACAATACTCATATTTTCTGCGGGTGGAATGTGCAGAAATATATGGTGAACTGATAATTTCAATTCTCTGCGAAGGAGACAAAGATTGGGTGGAGAGAGAACAAGAAAAATGTACATAATGAAAGAAAGTATGGCAGAACGGGGGAACGGGGGGAATGTGGTGGATTTGGGACTGCAAAGGTGTGCTTATGGAAACGGCAGTAGAATACAAGATGAGATAAGAAAAGAGATACAAAGATCGGGAAGGTAAAGACCCTCTGGGAGAGAAAGTGAAGAAAGCAAAAAACTGGATTTGCGAGGCAGAGTGTTGATTGGGTAAAGAGAAGAGACTGGTACAGAGACAATGTTCCGCTGGGGAGAAGTAAGGTGACGTTTGAAATACTGCGAGAGGGGAAGGGGATGCACAGAGAGAGAGAGAGAGAGAGAAAGAGAAACAAAGAAATACAAAGGGAGATAGTGAAACAGAGAGGCAGAGATAAACAAACAGAGAGAGAGAGAAAAGTGAGTCAGAGAGCGAGAGAGAGAAAGAGAAAGAGGCGGATAGAGAAACAGACTGAGAGGCGCAGGCAAGAACAGAGAAAGAGCGAATCGGGGCGAGAGCGAGAGAGAGAGACCCACAAAAGATCGAGAAAAAAGACAGAGAAAAAGAGAGAGATTTGGCACTGGAAAGAATAAAAAGATATGCTGAGAAGAGAATGCTTGACTGGAAGAAATGCTGCACAAAGAAACATGTATGGGGGGAGAGAAGGAGCTTGTGATAGAGAAAACTAGGAGGAAAGCAAATTCTGCGAACGCATGAGGTAGTTAGTGGTGGGGGAGGGTGAGGGTAGGCCGGAGAAGAGAATAGGGACAGGGGAAGCTAGATATTGAATGAGTGAGAGAGAGACGGGAATGCAGATGTAGAGAGAACTAACGTGAAATAGAATTTGGCGATCACAATTGGAGTCAGTGAGTATTTCTGTATATAATGAATTCTAGTCCTTTATAATCTTCTACAATTTCTGGATAAAGGGCAATTTTTCTTGAACCAGTGAGAGGCAACTCTCTCAACCGCTCTGTTTTTATCTCCCGTGACTTGTTCGTTATGGTGGCAGAGGAACGGCTGGTAGTCTGCCATTGACATAGGAAAGTGAGTTCTGATTCTATCCCTCATCCCAGTCCCTCCTTTCTCTCACAACACTGTTTCACTACATCTTCATTGAACCCAAATAATGAGTCAGAATGTCTGAATTCTCCATGGCTATTATGTGAATGGGTGCCGGGAAATCAGGATATAAACTTTCCAGTGCAGCTACCAGGGAAGACCTAGTGGATTGCAAATTGTCTTGTTGTATGATTTTACTCTGTTGCAAATAAAACAGTTGTTTTTTTGTCCATTTTGTCGTTAATCTGAGCCTCCCACTATGTCTTAAAATGCAGGGAGCATCCGTTGGGAGTCAACACAGCTGCTGCACCTTTCTTGTTTAGTTGCAATATTTTTGAGCAAAGTTGGGATACAGTGAGCCTTCTCCTTTCACTTGATTCCCGCTTTTTCTCTCTCGCCTTATTAACATTTGCCATTTCGGCTTTCAACATGACGTTTAGTCTTGGTGACAGCTGCAGACTTCTTTTCGTTACAAAAGTCTGGGCGTTCCCCACCATTTTATTACCTGCTACTCCCCTTCTGTGGTCCACATTACTTTGGGTTCGGATTTTAATCCTTAAATCAACTACGGTCAATTGATGACAGCACGCAGCTCTGGATGTGATCGATGGTACATACTCACCAAACAAAGATGCTGTTGCAGTTTTGTTTCCTGGACAAAGTAAGTTGCATTTCTTCACCAATTTGTTACGGGGCTGTCAGAATTGTTTACTTGTATTTAAATCTTGAACATTGTTCCCTACAATTAGCAGACAAAGTTACGCAGTGGTTTCAAGGCGATTTATTGGCATCTGCAGGGCCATATTGTTCTGATTAATTTATTCAAACCGGTGAAGGTGTAGAATTCAAAAATACATAAGAAATTACTGTTTACAGTTTGATTAAAAGTAATTGGCATATAACAATAAAAGTCCAATCTTTCCACTCACAGATATTGATTAAAGTTAAATCATCTCTGAAGAACAATTTTTAAAATCAATCACAATTATCTTGCACTTGGTTAATTATAATATACAATCGACTTTAGGTCTTTAATAGAACATAGAACATTACAGCACAGCACAGGCCCTTCCGCCCTCGATGTTGCGCCGACCAGTGGAACGATACTAATGACCCTCTAATCTAAACTATTCTAATGTAATCCATATGCCTATCCACTGATCATTTGAACGCCCTTCAAGTTGGCTAGTCCACAACTGCTGGGGCAGGGCATTCCATGCCCTTACTATCCTCCGAGTAAAAAACCTACCTCTGAATCCATCCTATAATTACCACCCCTCAATTTAAAGCTTTGTCCCCTCGTGTTAGCCATCACCATCAGAGGAAAAAGGCTCTCACTGTCCATCCTATCTAACCCTCTGATCATCTTGTATGCTTCAATTAGGTCATCTCTTAACCTTCTTCCCTCTAGTGAAAATAACCTCAAGTCCCTCAGCCTTTCCTCATAAAACCTTTCCACCATACCAGGCAACATCCTGGTAAACCTCCTGTGCACTTTTTCCAATGCTTCCACATCTTTCTTATAATGCGGCGACCAGAGTATACGCAATACTTCAAGTGCGGCTGCACCAGAGTTTTGTACAGTTGCAACATGATCTCCCAGCTCCGAAATTCAATCCCTCTACCAATAAAAGCTAACACACAGTACGCCTTCTTAACAAGCTTATCAACCTGGGTGCCAACTTTCAGGGATCTATGCACTGAGATCTCTCTGCTCGTCGACACTACCAAGAGTCCTTCCATTAGCCCTATATTCTATGCTCCTGTTACTCTTACCAAAGTGAATCATCTCACACTTTTCCACATTAAACTCCATTTGCCATATCTCAGCCCAGCTCTGCATCTTATCTGTGTTGCATCAATTGAGTCAGTTTCAATTATCTTCAAATGTCTCAGCTGTGTCTGGCTGTTCCGAGGCAAATCAACCTAAAGTCTGATTTAATGGTCTTTCCCCAGTTAAGACTTCTTCATTTCCCCCTCTTCTTGTCCTTTTCCTATCTGGAAGGATATTCACATACACAAATCAGCTTAACCTCTGCCTTCATAACCTTCCTCATTGCTTATTGTCTGAACGGCGCATACATGCATATTGTTTATAATACTCTCACTAGCAATGTTTGCTTAACATGGCCACGATTCTCTTCCATAATTATTAACATGGGTATTACTCCTCCACATTAATACTGAGGTAAACAGTTATGGTGTTACATTTTTTAAAAAATCAGTTGGTAAGGATTAAACTAATTCATTCGTTATAGTTAAGCTGAATTTGGAAATAAAGTTGTTTTGCATGTCAATAGAATGACACCTGAAGTGAAACAAACGATCGTCACACGAATAGCAAAATAACAAAAAAAAATTATTGAGGTCTGCTTGGGCTTCATAACATACTTTGGGGTTTCTCAATTATAACTTAACAAAGTCAATGCTTTAGATGAGAGAGCAAAATGTAAAATCAAAGCTTGGTGGCAGGATGAGTTGTAAGGCTCAAGCCAAAATGCTGAAATGTGATGTGGGCAAGTTTATTGAATGTGCAAATGCACAGCAAGTGAAATATGATGTCTATAAACGTGAATTTAGCCACCTTGCAAGCAAAACGGGGAAATTGCTTATAATGAGAATCGCTGAAATCGCTGAAGTGAGACCTGCTCACCCGTCGCAACATTCACTAAAGGAAAGCATGCAGATGCTAGAGGTGGGATGAGTGCAATTGGATAATTGGCCTTTAAAGATAAAGGAATCGTGTCCTTGAACAAGGGTGTATTTCTGCTATTGTTTTTGTGAAGGGTAGGTCGTGCCTTACTAACCTCATTGAGTTTTTTGAAAAAGTGACCAAAGAGGTGGATGGGGGTAAGGCGGTTGATGTGGTATATATGGACTTTAGTAAGGCGTTTGATAAGGTGGCCCATGGAAGACTTCTGCAGAAAATGCAGATGTATGGGATAGAGGGTGATTTAGCTAATTGGGTTAGGAATTGGCTAGCAGATAGAAGACAGAGGGTGGTGGTTGATGGGAGATATTCATCGTGGAGTTCGGTGACAAGTGGTGTACCTCAGGGGTCTGTTTTGGGGCCCCTGCTGTTTGTAATTTTTATAAATGATCTGGATGAGGGTATTGAAGGATGGATTAGTAAATTTGCAGATGACACTAAAGTCGGTGGAGTGGTAGATAGTGAAGAGGGGTGTTATAGTTTGCAGAGAGACTTGGACAAGTTGCAGAGCTGGGCCGAGAGGTGGCAAATGGAGTTTAATGTGGAAAAGTGTGAGGTAATGCACTTTGGCAGGAATAATAAATGTGTAGAGTATAGGGCTAATGGTAGGACTCTTAATAGTGTTGATGAACAGAGGGATCTTGGTGTATGTGTGCATAGATCCCTGAAAGTAGGCAGTCAAGTCGATAAGGTTGTTAAGAAGGCATATGGAGTCTTAGCTTTTATTGGCAGGGGGATTGAATTTCGGAGCCGCAACGTCATGTTGCAACTGTACAAAACTCTAGTGCGGCCGCACTTGGAGTATTGTGTGCAGTTCTGGTCCCCGCATTATAAGAAAGATGTGGAGGCATTGGAGAGGGTACAGAGGAGGTTTACCAGGATGTTGCCTGGTATGGAGGGCAGGTCTTATGAAGAGAGGCTGAGGGATTTGAGGTTGTTTTCGTTAGAAAGGAGGGAGCTAAGAGGGGACCTAATCGAAACATATAAGATGATTAGAGGTTTAGATAGGGTGGACAGTGATAGCCTTTTTCCTAGGATGGAGAAAGCTAGCACGAGAGGACACAGCTTTAAATTAAGGGGTGATAGTTATAGGATGGATATCAGATGTAGGTTCTTTACCCAGAGGGTGGTTCAGGAGTGGAATGCCCTGCCTGCGGCAGTTGTAGATGCACCAAGTTTTGTGGCGTTTAAGAGGTTAGTTGATAAGTATATGGAAGAGAAGGGAATGGTTTAGTTTGTAGGGTCATTGCTTTTTATATTGGTCGGCGCAACATCGAAGGCTGAAGGGTCTGTTCTGTGCTGTGATGTTCTATGTTCTATGTACAGAAACTTAGCGAGTCCCCCCGTGAAATGTTTTGTGCCGTTTGTATCTCCTCAATTGAGGCTGGACGTTGCTGTACAGGGAACACCAAACATCGTAGAATGGCTGAACTGATGTAAGAGAGAGACTGAGCCAGTTGGGAGTATATTCGCTGGACTTCATGGTTCTTATAGAAATCGATAAATTTAAAGCAGGTCGAAAAAGGTTTGAGGAAACAAGAGCACTCTCAATGGTGGGGAAACCCAAATCAGAGTCACAGACTAAACATACGGTGTAATCTTTTTTTTTTGCTTTGAGATGAGAAGAAATCTATTCGCTCACAGAGTGGTAGGTCTTCCCACAGAAAACAATTGAGTGGAAATAGTATACGGTTTAAGAAGCAGTTAGATATAGCACTTGTGGCGAATGGGATGAAGGATTATGCATGGAAGGCTGCAACAGGCTATTTAGTTGGATGATGATCCATGAACAGAATGAATAGTGGAGCAGCTCCAAAGAACCAACTAACCTCTTTCTGCTTCCATTTTCTATGTTCCTCTTTTCCTATATTCAGCCCTGAGTTCAATTGAAATTAAATATTTTGGGAAGTGTTTGTGGACAACATTTAAATGTGAAATAACAATTTTGTATGATTTTTTTTTTAATTTTTAATGAATGTTTATATTTTTTATTGAAAACTTTCAAATTTTCTTGACGTCTTTTTTCCTGTTGTCATTGAAAAAAGAAGTAACATGCTCATCTTGAAAGAACAATAACAAAGTTCTAACTTTGCCCCGTTTCTCAGTGAGAGTTTCTTTGTGAACACCGCCAATTCCCATCAGTCACATCATAATGAAAGAAGAGCCTGAAAGGTTATAATATTTGCCCTTATGCCCTTTGGACTCAGTCTGCCACCATTGCTGTCAGTGGATTGAGTCGTCCTGAACAATTCAAAAATGTTTTTTGATTATTCTGTCTTTCTTGGTTGGAAGCTTATCAGAAAGGACAATGTTTCAAGATTGTGTAATGGCATTCAACAAGGTGAGGATATGTGTCATTTCAGGGATCAAGATTACAGTATTATGAGCAGGCTGTACATCCAAATATTTCAAAACAAAAGTATAGAAAATAACTACCACCATCAACAAAATGTTTAGCGTTCTGCCCTTTAGAATTTTATATAGATCAATGGTAGGTGAGATGGTAGAATGAAAAATGCTTCCATCATTTTTCATTCTACAAAGACAACCAGAATAAATCTCCCCAGGGAATTTTATATTGGCTTACTTTTGCAGGGGTTTTCAGTGTCCGAAATTACAATATGAAAAGATACTGGGAGTCTGATCAATAAATTATTTCAATGATACTTTGTGACTACGTGTGTTAAGTCAAAATGATAAATTTCCATTATACTGGCAGGAACTTCCATACCCGTATTATGAACGCCATGGAGAGATTGTCTACGGAGTCTCTGTGAGTGGAAGTTAGGAACAGGAAAGGGTCAATAAATTTACTGGGTGTTTTGTACAGACCACCCAATATAGTAACAGGTATGTTGAGGAGCAGATTGGGAAGCAGATTATGAAAAAGCGTAATACAAACAGAGTTGTCGTGATGAGAGATTTTAATTTCCCAAATATTGATTGTAATTACCCTAGGACAAGAGGTTTATATGGGGAATAGTTTGTTAGGTGTGTTCAGGAGGGTTTCTTGACACAGATGAACCTACAAGAGGAGAGGCTGCATTTGATTTGGTATGGGGAAATGAACGTGGTCAAGTGTCAGATCTCTCAGTGGGAGAGCATTTTGGAGATAGTGATCATAATTCTATCTTCTTTACAATGTAATTGGAGAGAGATAGGACCAGACAAGTTAGAAAAAGGGTTAATTAGAGTAAGCTGAATTATGAGGCTATCAGGCAGGAAATTGGAGGCTTAAATTAGAAAGAGATTTTCTCAGCGAAATATGTGGAAGAAATATGGCAATTTTTCAGGGAACATTTGTCTGGAGTTCTGCATAGCAACATTCCAATGAGACAGATAGATTACAGGAAGCATGGTGTACAAAGACTGTAATAAATCTAGTCAAGAAGGAAAGAAAAGCTTACAAAAATCCAGAGAGCTAGGTAATGTTAGAGATCTAGAAGAGTATACGCCTAATAGGAAGGATCTTAAGAAGGAAATTAGGAGAGCCAGAAGGGATCATGAGAAGGCCTTGGCGGGCAAGATTAAGGAAAACCCCAAGGCATTCTACAAGTATGTGAAGAACAAGAGGAGAAGACATGAAAGAATAGGACCTATCAAGTGTGACACTGAAAAAGATGTATGGAACTGGAAGAAATAGATGTACTTCATGAATACTTTATTTGCTATGGAAAAAAAGATCTTGGTGGTTATAGTGCAGACTTGCAGTAGACTGAAAAGCTGGGACATGTAGATATTAGGAAAGAGGATGTGTTGGAGCTTTTGAAATGCGTAAAGTTAGATAAGTCGCCAGAACTGGATGGGATGTACCCTGGGCTACTGTGGGAGGTGAGAGGGAGATTGCTGAGCATCTGGCGATGAGTTTTGCATCATCAATGGAGATGGGAGAGTTTCTGGAGGATTGGAGGATTGTATTTAAGAAAGAGAGTAGAGATAGCCCTGGAAATTACAGACCAGTGGGTCTAGCCTCAGTGGTTGGTAAGTTGATGGAGAAGATCCTGAGAGACAGGATTTATGAATATTTGGAGAGTATAATATGATTAAGAATAGTCACCATAGCTTTGTCAAAGGCAGACCATGACTTACGAGGCTGATTGATTTTTTGAAGATGTAACTAGACACATTGATGAAGGAGGAGCAGTAGATGTAGTACATATAGACTTCAGCAAGGCATTTGATAAGGTGCCCCATGCAAGGACAATTGAGAAAGTGAGGAGGCATGGGATCCAAAGGAACATTGCTTTGTGGATCCAGAACTGGCTTGCCAAAGAAGACAAAGAGTGATTATAGATGAGTCATAATCTGCATGGTGTTCTGTCACCAGTGGAGTGCCCCAGGGATCTATCCTGGGATCCTTACTCGTTGTGATTTTTATAAATGACCTAGATGAGGAACTGGATGGATGGATTTGTAAGTTTGCTGATGACAAAAAGGTTGGAGGTGTTGTGGATAGTGTGGAGGGATGTCAGAAGCTGCAGCAAGACATTGATAGAATACAAGACTGGACTGAGAAGTGGCAGATGGAGTTCAACCCAGATGAATGTGAAGTGGTTCATTTTGGCAGGTCAAGTAGAATGGCAGAATATAATATTAATAGTAGGACTATTGGTACTGCGGAAGTTCAGAAGGATATTGGCGTCTAAGTTCATAGGATGCTCAAAGCAGCTGTGAAGGTTGAAGCTGTGTTTAAGAAGGCGTATGGTATACTTGCCTTCATCAATCGGAGAATTGAGTTTAGGAGTCCAGAGATAATGTTGCAGCTACATAGGATCCTGGTCATACCCCAGGAGTACTGTGCTCAGTTCTGGCAGCCTCGTGACAGGAAGGATGTTGAAGCCATTGAAAGGGCTCAGAGGAAATTTACAAGATGTTATCTGGATTGGGGAGAATGCTTTATGAGGATAGGTTAAGTCTGAATTCCAAATCCATATGCTTTCACTAATCTTTGCTTTATTGTACCGGTCCCCTTGCCCTTTTCTGAATGTATCTGATTTACATATGCTTTAAGATGTTGAATTGTTCTGCTATTTCCAATTTATGTGAGTTAGATTCTTTCTCGTTCTTTTAAAATAATTCTCCTCTAATTCAAAAGTGTCTTTCAGTTTGTTCTCCCCCACCCCAGAAGTAAAAGCATGATCTCTGTGACACACTAGTCATCCCTCCAGCAAATGGTCCAGTTGTTTCAAAACACGTCATAGAATAATACCTCGTGTCTGGTTGGGTCAAGAAGAAACGGTTCAATGAAGGTCTCCTAAGCATACCTTAAAATTCCTGTTTCGTGTTCACTCAATCTTCGTCTGAATCCATGACTGGATAATTAAATTCTCACAATTTAAACACTGCATGATTAAGAGCAGTTCTCTGTGTTATCACAACATCTGATTCGTAAATTAAGTTGATCTTTCTCTAGCTATGCAGCATGACTGTGACATTACATTCTGCACCATCTCCTTTCCTGCTCGATGATCGGTGTGCTTTATCCGCATAGCATACTAGAAACAATACTATTCAATGTGTACCAAGACATACGACAATAATAAATCAAATCAAACCATTAACAGTGTCTCATTATTTGAGTCTTATAAAAGCATTACTTGTTGTGATTTTATCTGTCTCATATCGAATACAAAATGGTCTATACATACGAGTTTGAGACATCATGGATTCAGTCTTAAAGCATTTAAACATGATGGTCTCAATCTTTACAACTCAGCACTTGTGGCCTCAATTATAAATTATTCTGCTCAGTAGTAATAACTTCGAAGCTTACTAAGATCAATTCTAATCGCGACGGCATCATTTCTGTCCTCTCACGTTGCATCCATTCCCATTTCCTCAGGAGACTGAAATGTTCACTCCTGCTCCGTATATGATGATGCTCAATGTTCCTACCTGTTTCCATGTCTCTACTCTGACAAGTATATGACACTACATATACAATCTATTATAACCATGAGATTATTCGCCTTTAATCATCTCATAGCTTTTGAAAATCGGTCTCTATGAGTTTATTATCACCACTCAACTGTTGTTGCTAGAAAAATGCACCATTACATTTTCATTGCCTGTTATTCTCCCAGCTGGAAGCTCCAATTGGAATCTGATGGATACAGGTCCATAAAATATCATCATGCTATAGATGTGTGTATTTAACTTTTTTTAAAAAAAAGAGAACGGCTAGAGGAACTCAATGAAAACAGATCAGTCTCACTGAAGTCCTTTTGAGTAGACATCCCTTAGGTACGCTGTGAAGCGGTCACTCGTGGCTTTTTGTGGTATCAAATTGGCCCAAGGCTACGAAACAGGTATGAAATCAGATGAATTGTTCAGAACCGATTGAAAGAGTGGAGACAACTTGCTGTCTACCATACAACATCCTCTGGATTATCGTTTTGCGGTCTGTTACACATCTGGAAGAGGTATCTCACTTTCATTAAGTCTGTTATATTTATGTTGATAGAAACTATCTGAAAGAAAATGTCATGGGTACCACCATCACCATCCGTGTGTGTGCCCTGTCACACGGGCAGGATATTTCCAGCAGAGGTAGCGGCACAATGTAACACAGCCTAGAGGGTATTGCCTTGGGAGACTTTGATGTCGAGTGTAACCACATCAAGTGTCAGCAGCTAAATCATGGCGAAGACAACATCATACTGATTGTCTCCTTCTGCTGGTACTTCTACACTCCTCTGTGCAGAACACAACTTGCAGGAAGCATTGATCTTGTGAAGGGGGTCAGAATGTCCCGTGGCTACTAATCGTATCATGGGTGGGGTACGTCAAACTCCATTCCACCAGGGGCTTGGTAGCCCCATTACCGGCCATTTGGTCGAATGCAGTGTTACATCGCAGTTAGACAAGTTACACAGCAGATGATGATGGAACACGAGAAAGGAAAACATTCTTAAAACTTCCATGTGGATTGCTGTAAAATACTATATCATACCATGCAACTGTTTTACAGGGTTTATTTCTTGAAAATTCTGATGCGAATTGGAAATCTAGCTTAATATATTTATGCCATTACCAGTTGTTGTATCTCTCGCTATTTAAGAAGTTGTTTGTCCCCTTTCATTATTTCTTCTACCCAAGTGCAGTTTTTATTTGTAGGATATGGGCGTTGCTGGATGGCCATTATATACAATGAGCTGCCTGTTTGTATTGCTGCAGTCCACGTGCTATGCATGATCCATAATGCCGTTTGAGAGGGAATTCCAGTATTTTGACAAAGTATCCGTGAAGGAACGGCGATATATTTCCAAGTCAAGATAGTAAGTGGCTTGGAGAAAAACTCAGGTAATGGTATTCCCAAGCAGCTACTAGTCCCGTCCTTCAAGTGATCATTGATTTGAAAGCTGTTATATGGTGAATCGTCTCTGAGGTAGCAGTCCCAATGTTGACACTCGCCCCCAGATGACAGTAATGATTTATTTGCAAAGCTGCTTTTTGCTGTTGTTATCTTTTCCGGTGCCTGGATCAATGAAATGTGATCTGTCCGCCCTGGTTTCTTTGCCGAATCTTTGTAACGATGGAATGGTTTGTTGGATCATTTGAGTGCAGCTTAGAGTTAACTGCACTGCTGTAGCTCTGGACTCACATATAGGCTAGACCACGTGTGGATGGTAGATTTTGTTCCCAAAAGTACATTACTGATTTTTTTTACAACATTCAACCAAGGTATCATTGTCATCAATAGATTCTTGAGCTCAATTTGAACCCGGATCCGCTGAGCATGAATTCAATTTCTGTATTATTAATCCGCAATTATCCACAAGCGCAATTATTCGTATTGTATTCCATCTTCCCTGAACTTGCACGTTCATTTCACTTCTCCATATTCCGAAGAAATCTAATTTAATTCGCTTCACTTCTTGGTGGATGATGCATTTAGGAAAAGACGTGTAAATAGTTTCAATCATGTTGAGGTTAAAAAGGAAGAGGTATTGGGGTTCTTGAGAAACATTAAGGTAGATAACTCCCTAGGGCCTGATGAGATATAGTCCAGAATACTTAGAGAGGCAAGGAAGGAAAGTGCTGGTGCCTTGAGAGAAGTCTTTGTATCCTCATTAGTTAAAGAGGAAGTCCCAGAGGATTGGAGAATAGCCAATGTTGTTCCTTTGTTTAAGAAGGTGGCAAGAATAATCCAGGTAGTTACAGGCCGATGAGCTTTACATCAGCGGTAGTGAAATTATTGGAGAGAATTCTTCGAGACAGGATTCATTCCCACTTGGAAATCAATGGATGCATTAGTGAGAGGCACTGTGGTTTTGTGAAGGGGAACTTGTGTCTCACGAACTTAATTGGGTTTTTTGAGGAAGTGACAAAGATGATTAATGAGGTTACAGCAGTGAATGTTGTCTACATGGACTTCAGTAAGACCTTTGGCAAGGTCCCTCATGGCAGACTGTTGCAGAAGGTGGTGTCGCATGGGGTCAGAGGTGAGCTGATAAGGTGGATACAAAACTAGTTCAGTCGAAGAAATCAGAGCATAGTAGTGAAAGGGTGTGTTTCTGAATGGAGGGCTGTGACAAGTAATGCTCCTCGGGGATCAGTGATGGGGGCCTTTGCTGTTTTTATTATATATATATTATATACAATGACTTGGAGGAAAATGTAATTAGATTGATTAGTTAGTTTGCAGATGACACAAAGGTTGGTGGGTTTGTGGATAGCGATGTGAACCATCAGACAATACAGCATAATATAGTTCAGTTACCGACTTGGAAAGAAAAGGACAAAAGTGAGGTAATGCATTTTGAAATTTATAATACAGATAAGAAATATACATAGGAAATATACAGTGAATGACAGAACCCTTAAGTACATAGGTTAGCAGAGGGATCTGGATTTGCAGATACAGAGAAAGTGGCAATGCAAGTGGAGAAGGTCATCAAGAAGCATATGCTGGAGTATTAAGTTTAAATATTGTCAAATCATGTTGCAGATTTATAGAACGTTAGTAAGGCCACAATTGGAATATAGTGTTCATTTCTGGCTACCACACTGCCAGAAGGATGTGGAGACTTTGGAGTGGATTCGGAAAAGATTAACTAGGATATTGTCTGGTATGGAGGGCATTAGCTATGAAGAGAGGTTGGACAAACTTTGTTTTCTCTCACTGGAGTGAAGAGGGTTAAAGGGAGGTCCTGAAAGAAGTCTGCAAGATTATGAGAGACATGGACAGATTAGATGGTCAGAGCTTCTTCCCAGGGTGGAAAAGCCAATTACTAGCGTTTAAGGTGCGAGGGGTTTAAAGGAGGTGTATGAGGCAGATTGTAAGGCGCCTTTAGTAAAGCGTTTGATAAGGTGGCCCATGGAAGGCTTCTGCAGAAAATGCAGATGTATGGGATAGAGGGTGATTTAGCTAATTGGATTAGGAATTGGCTAGCAGATAGAAGACAGAGGGTGGTGGTTGATGGGAGATATTCATGGTGGAGTTTGGTTACAAGTGGTGTACTTCAGGGGTCTGTTTTGGGGCCCCTGCTGTTTGTAATTTTTATAAAAATGATCTGGATGAGGGTATTGAAGGATGGATTAGTAAATTTGCAGATGACACTAAAGTCGGTGGAGTGGTAGATAGTGAAGAGGGGTGTTATAGTTTGCAGAGAGACTTGGACAAGTTGCAGAGCTGGTCCGAGAGGTGGCAAATGGAGTTTAATGTGGAAAAGTGTGAGGTAATTCACTTTGGCAGGAATAATAAATGTGTAGAGTATAGGGCTAATGGTAGGATTCTTAATAGTGTTGATGAACAGAGGGATCTTGGTGTATTTGTGCATAGATCCCTGAAAGTAGGCAGTCAAGTCGATAAGTTTGTTAAGAAGGCATACGGAGTCTTAGCTTTTATTGGTAGGGGGATTGAATTTCGGAGCCGCAACGTCATGTTGCAACTGTACAAAACTCGAGTGCGGCTGCACTTGGAGTATTGTGTGCAGTTCTGGTCCCCACATTATAAGAAAGATGTGGAGGCATTGGAGAGGGTACAGAGGAGGTTTATCAGGATGTTGCCTGGTATGGAGGGCATGTCTTATGAGGAGAGGCTGAGGGATTTGAGGTTGTTTTCGTAGAAAGGAGGCGGCTAAGAGGAGACCTTATCGAAACATATAAGATGATTAGAGGTTTAGATAGGGTGGACAGTGATAGCCTTTTTCCTCGGATGGAGAAAGCTAGCACAAGGGGACACAGCTTTAAATTAAGGGGTGATAGTTATAGGACGGATATCAGAGGTAAGTTCTTTACCCAGAGGGTGGTTAGGGAGTGGAATGCCCTGCCTGCGGCAGTTGTAGATGCACCAAGATTCGTGGCGTTTAAGAGGTTAGTCGATAAGTTTATGGAAGAGAAGGGAATGGTTTAGTTTGGAGGGTCATTGCTTTTTATAATGGTCAGCGCAACATCGAAGGCCGAAGGGCCTGTTCTGCGCTGTAATGTTCTATGTTCTATGTTCTATTGTTTATACAGCGAGTATTGGGTGCCTGTGACTTATTGCTGGGGGAAGTAGTGGAAGTGGATACGGCAGTTATTTTTAAGGACCGTCTTGACAAATACATGAATAGGATGGGAATAGACAGATATGGACCCTGGAAGCATAGGGGCTCTTATGTCGGTAGCATGGTCCAGTGCAGAATTGGAGGGCCAAAGGGCCTGTTCCTATGCTGTAATTTTCTTTGTCCTATGCTCTTTGTTCTCATTCAAATCCAGACAGTCAAATTCATCCCAAAATTTCCAATCACTTTTATAGATCATAAAATGATGTATCGAAAAGAGTGACCTTTTTTGTACACCAGGATTATTTTCTTGCAATCCTGAGACTGATTCGTTTATTGCTCTTCTCTTTTGTTTGCATCTGGCAACCGTTTTTCACTCCATTGCATCATATTATTCTGAAGTCGAAAAATTAGTGTTATTCTCATCCTGCTGTCTGGAAAACCATTTCAGTTGGCCAGAGAATAAGAATGCACCAGATAGATTGGTGATATTTTATCAATATTAGAAATAACATGTTGAGATGTGTCAAATTTGTTTCAGTGTTCCTAAATCCATGTTCCCAAGAAAATCATTATTTCATCAGTATCCACATATCATTGTATTCATACCATATTTTGCTACTGAAGTCTAATTAAACGTCGGCAGTTTGAGGTTTACTCACGCACAGCATTCCTAAATCGTGGAGTGATGTTTGAAAAACAGTCTATTGTTTTAATCAATAATACTCATTCCCTTCTCAACCCTCAATTTATTAGGTTACTAGAATGCTCTTCATCGTAATGTTTCTGTTCGGAGAATAATTGACATGTAATTTTCAGTATATGAAACTTTCTGCCTCTTATAGTTAACATGTTGGCAATTCTGATCCTGTCCCGGGGAAATTGTGGCCTCTTTACCTGCATGACGCGCTACCTAGTGGCCATGGCAACGTCAGGTCTGTTGCTCATTACCACCGCCGTCATTCTGAATCAGATCAATGCATATTATTTTCCACTGAATTTCCTGGAAATCACCCCAGTATATAGTGTTACGGCTCACTGTCATTTTCACCTTTGATCGATTCATGGCCATCTGTTGCCAGAAGCTAAGGATCAAATATTGCAATGGGAAAACTGCAGCAGCACTTTTAGGAACAACTGTCATAGTGCTCTGTTTTAAAAAGATCCCTCCATCCTTTACGTTTGCACCTTATGTGACTGTTGACAATGTGCCTTGGCTCTGTTATACCAAGGTAATCACTTTGATTGACCCAGGATGGCAGGGTTTTCTTTGGTTTGACAGGACATTAACACTGTTGCTCCCATTCACTTTAATTCTTCTGCTCAACGCTCTGACTGTTCGATATATATTAGTGTCCAGCAGGGCTCGTAAGAAACTTAGGGGTCAGAAAAAAGAAGATAATTGCAGTGACCCAGAGATGGAGAGCAGAAGGAAGTCTACGATTTTACTCTTCAGCATATCTGGAAGCTTCATTCTGTTGTGGCTGTCGACTGTAACATATTTTGTATATCGCAAAATTCGAAGTATAATTCTTTACTCAGAATCTGAAGCTGTAGGTCAATATATTGGATGGATGTTGTGAAATTCAAGTTGCTGCACTAACACATTTATTTATGGGGTGACTCAGTCAAAGTTCAGACAACTGAAGACAACTGTAAAATATCCAGTTACATTAATTAATCAAGTCATTAACAAATAACACTTTTCAGGAGGGCTCGGAGTGAATTTCAGTTGATCGAATGTCGATCTATAAACACACCATTGAGGCACGAGACAATAAACTGATAATACTGAACCTTTGAGAAAATGCTGAGGGCCGATGCCTCCACTGTGTAATTTCACTGCTCCCCTTCATTGATTGACAGAGTTCCCAGAGTTTCTCTGACAGAGACAGAATGCAGCACGCGCTTGCTCAGGACACATGTTACTGATAAGACTGATCATAGAACATAGAACATAGAACATAGAACATTACAGCACAGAACAGGCCCTTCGGCCTTCGATGTTGTGCCGACCAAAATAAAAAGCAATGCCCCTCCAAACTAAACCATTCCCTTCTCTTCCATATACTTATCAATTAACCTCTTAAACGCCACCAAACTTGGCGCATCTACAACAGCTGCAGGCAGGGCATTCCACTCCCTAATCACTCTTTGAGTAAATCACTTGAATGACTGTCGGATGCTTAGACCATCAGCGAACTCAAGCTGTCATCTTCATTCATCATTCAGAGAATTCTAAACGTTTAATGTAGCTACCAATATGATTGATAGCTGTATCCAGGAAATATGATACTATACCCACCCAGCTAAATGTGGAGCTTGGCCGTCGGAATAATAGTCATTTCATACATTTGAACAGCTTCTCTCTGTGACCATAAGAAATCTTGAAGCTATTGTTTTTTTTAGGTCTGGTGCACGCGAATTCGCCTGGCATCTGTAGACACAGTGCATTAATTTGCCTGTGTCCATTTCAGGCTCTACAATACCATTATCACAGTTCACAATATATTCAAGATTCGATTGCTTGTTAATTTCCACTCAGAAGTAAATGTACTTTTTTGTTCCCAAAAATAGGCCCACTATAAAAGTTCACTATGACTTTGCATGATGTACATGAGTTATCATGTCAACTCCAAAATAAAAATAATTATATTCTCTGTCCAGTTGTTTTAAAACAATGATACAACAATGTCTCATTTCTACTTGAGTCGAAAATAAATAGTTCAATGAAGGTCTCCGAAATATACCTTACAATTCCCGTTCGTGTTTGTTCGGTCTTTATCCAAATCTATGACTGGATAATTAAATTTTCACAATCTAAAACTGCATAGATTAAGGACAGCTCTTTGAGTTATTGGAGCATTTGATAATTTTATTAAATTGGTCTTTCTCTAGCTATGCAGCATGACTGTGAAATCACATTCTGCACCACCGCCTTTCCTTCTCGATGATTGGCATTTTGCCTGTATAGTATGCAAGAAACAATACCATTCACTGTATAACAAGGCATGTGACATAATAAATCAAATCAAATCACCAACGATGCAGCATTATTTGAACCCTCTAAAATCATTATTTGGCTTTATCCTGCTGTTTTATTCTCAGTACAAAAGGATTCAGACATAATGGATGGAGACGTCATGGGTTCAGTCCTAATCAGCTCAATCCTAATAAACTTAACATAATGGTTTCAATTTTTATGACCCAGTGCACGTGGGCTCAGTTACAAATGATTCCACCCTTAACTGCTCAGTTTTAATAAAACTGGGGTAGCTTAATAAAATTGGGGTGATTTTTAATTAAATTGGGGTGAGACGGTAGCACAGTGGTTAGCACTGTTGCTCCACAGGGTCCTGGGTTCGATTCCCAGCTTGGGTCACTATCTGTGTGGAGTTTGCATTTTCTCCTCGTGATTGCGTAGATTCCTTCTGGGTGCTCCGGTTTCCTCCCACAGTCCAAAGATGTGCAGATTTGGTTAATTGGCCATGCGAAGAAAATTGTCCTAAGAGGTGGAGGTTAGAGGGATTAGTGAGTAAATATGTAGAAATATGGTGGTATTGCACGGGTAGGATTGTGGTCAGTGCTGACTCCATGGGCCGTATGGCCTTTTTCTGTACCCATGATGTCTCCATCCATTATGTCTGAATCCTTTTGTACTGAGAATAAAACAATAGGATAAAGCCAAATATGATTTCCATGATAACTTCGAATCTTACTAAGTTCAATTCTAATCACAACATCATTCCTGTCTTCTTGTGTTGCACACATTTCCATTTTCCCAGAGGGCTGAAACGTTCACTCTTGATCCATGCATAATGACACTCATTGCTCCTATCAATTTCCATATTTCTCTTATACACGACAACATACATTTCAACCTATTGTGACACCGGGATTATTTGACTTTACTCGTCTCGTAGCTTCTGAAAATTAGACTCTACGAATTCAATATCTACTGTTAAATTGTCGCCGCTACAAAAGTGCACATTGCATTTTCTCTGCCTGATATCCCCCCAATTAGAAGCACCAATTGGAATCTGATGAACATATGTTCATGCAATATCATCATGCTCTAGAATTTAACTTTAAAAAGAAAGAATGGGTGGAGGAATTCTATAAAAAACAAAGTCTTACTGAAGTGCTTAGAGTAGGGCATCCCTGATATATTCTGTGAAGTGGCCATGTACACCATTCTGTGTTATCAAACTGGTGTAAACAGGAATCAGACTGAATGCGTCGTATAGAGCCGATCGAAGCCATAGAAGCAAAATTCTGTCGACCTTGGGACAACCTCTGGATTATCGGCTTGCGGTTTGTTACACATTTGGGAGAGCTGTCTCACTATTATTATGCATGTCAAAACGAGGAAGTGTTCAAGGTAGTTGAGCTGACTGTGTTCTGCAGTGAGTGATTACCCTGGTCCAACTTGTGATTTCCTCGAATCATTTTTCTGTGCAAACCTAGTTTCACAACTGCTAACATTTTATTGTTTCTCACAAATGAGCCACGATGCATTTTGACTAATAAATTGTTAAATTGCTGTGATATTTGGCTACTTATTGCTTTTCACTAAACTTTGACTGTTCTAATTTCTGCTGCTCCTACCCTTATTGAGGTCAAACATATTTCACATAAACCTTCTATTCGAAGTCTATCAACAGCGCGATAGTGAAATATTTATATCTTTCCAGTTTTCCCTGAACTCAATATCTTGACTGAATCCAAATCTCTTGAATTTTCTTCTTTTGCCTCATTGATTCTCTCACTCCATGTTACTTCTGATCTGAAGCGGTTCACATTACTTTTGATCTGAAGTGGTTCAATAACAGGTGTCACATAAAACGTAACTGGTTTATGTAGTTGTGTTTCATTACATTGCATGCGCTGTGAAAAGTGTGGGCTACTTTTTGACGTTTTTTCTGCAATATCATACACGGCGCCTATTTGTGGCTGTCAGGGATTGTGATTTACTTTCACAAAACTTTAGCTGTTAAAAACCAATCCATATCTAATCTCAAACTGAAAGCTGAACCAACCGAACATTTTTGTGTTCTCTGTTAAACATGTGACAGTGATCTTTGTTGATAAAATTTAGTTGGTTGGAAATGTAATGTATTTTGTTGTCAAAGTTTATCCAACAACATGTTTTTTTTTTGTTTGTAAATGGTAAAAAATTTGTTAATTTTCCTCTATGTTGACTGTATTCTTAAATAAATTCTGTTTGATAAAATCACCCTAGTGGGTTATTTGAATCAATACAGGAATTGAAACAGCTCATGTTTACTGCAGCCAAATTCAAAATACAAAACCGATGATCCAGGTTGACTTCATGAAACAACTTGGAGTTACAGACCTGGTTTATAACCGTTGGACCTTGTCTGGTATTAAAAGTTGCAGCCGTTGATTGATTTACAATTACTAAAGTCAGTGAATGGTGAGCATATTTGTGTTTTTTTTCAGAGGTTGTATTCAGGTTTAAATAGGACGTGCCTTGTGAAATGATAGCTTCTTCTGGGACTACAAAGTTCCTGGAGTGGACGGATTCATACAGATTGGTTTACGAAAGATGACTAAAACAAAGCTTTCGTATTGGCTCAAAAGTTGCAATTGCTGTCACCTGATAGCGTAATGAAGAGATATCTGTGGCGGTAGTTCAACATTTAGAATGGTCAGAAATATAGTCAGTATCATTAGTAGTGGCTAAAATTTCAGTACAAATGAAGCAGATTGAATTCGAAGCAAAAGAAAGAGAGAGAGGAACAAAAGGTTTGAAATAGTTTGAATTGAAACAAGAAACAATAATGAAATTTCTTGAATTGCACATAAGGAAAAAGGAAGGGAAAAGTACGGCCCTTACGAAACAGAAAAGCAAAAAAAAAAGATGAAGGAAAGGGAAAGGGGAAAGGGGAACATAGAGAAAATTTAAACATCTGAAACTGGCAATGAAATGTGAACATCAGTTTGAATTGCCAAAGGTAAAGGGGAAATTATAAGCTGATGGTAGTGAAGAGGGTGGTAAGAAAGCAACAATATTGTCGCTAAATGGTTGGAGTAAGGGGTTCTACATTAAAATGTCCAAGCATTCCAATGGTTTGATGAGAATGATGTAGAACACTTCAAAAAAATCCTTTGATATGGTGGTTAAACAAATCAAATAGCCACAGACTATGCGGGTATTACTAATTCAAAAAAAAGGAAGGCAGATTGAGGGAGTTGTTTGCAACACAATCAGAAGAAGTATCTTGGGATTATGAACAGATGAAATAAAATCTGAGTTGAATATGAACTAGTACCAGGAGCCCACAGACAACGGTTTAGAAATGGGAGGAAAGAAAAATAGTCAAATATACATAGAATTTGAAAGGATCAAACAAAATAATATTGATAGATGGATAAGGACTCTGAAAATGCACCTGACAAGATCCGAAGCTCTTCACAAGTGATTATTTCTGAGCAGTATTAAAAAATCACTTCCTGGGATTGTGAGAATTCATGTGGAAGAGCGGAGGGTTAAAACTGTGGAACTGGCAGAGGATTATAAAGTAGTTCATAAATCAATCATAGAGTCACAGAAACCTTACAGTGCAGAAAGACACCATTCGGCCCATCGAGTCTGCACCAAACACAATCCCTCCCAGGCCTTATTCCCATATCCCTGCACGTTCAGCCGCTAATCCCTTTAATTTACACATCTCAGGATAATAAGGGACAATTTTAGCAGGGCCAATCGACCTAACACGCACAACTTTGGAGTGTGGGAGAAAACCAGAACACCCGGAGGAAACCCTCACAGACATGAGAATTTGCAAACTCCGCACAGACAGTGACCCCAGCCTGGAACTGAACCAGGTCCCTGAAGCTATGAAGCAGCAGTGCTAACTACTCTGATGCCCTGCCAGTTTTTGTTATCTGTTCAGCCCGTGAGGTACAGAAAACGGTGAAGAGGAGAAATCCGTTGGTGCTTGCAAATATTCCTGCTGACCTGTGATTCTGATCTCTGACACATGTAACACCCACACTTCTAATTTAACATACTCCGGTCCTGAATTTGTTTTGTTTACTTACATGGTAATGTTGATTTGTTTTAAGTTTTAGTTCAGCCTTACCCTGAGTTTGCTCCGCAATTTATTAACAATGAATTATAAAAACCCCAAAGTTAAGCATTGAGGAAAACACGCCTTCGTTTTAGGCGGGACGTCAGAAAAGAAAACGTCACCTTGTCTTCAGGGACGAGAATAAAGCGGGAAAAATAAGAGAATTTAAATTTTCAACCCCCTCCCTCCCGCCGCCCCCTTATATTCAATCATACAATCCTTTTATTTTCGTTGTAGTTCACGTTTCAACTAGTTTTACGGAATTGGTGGTGAGTTCCTTGAATCAAAACTCGCAGCTTGATCTCTTCTGTAACTGCAACATCTGTATGGCTGATCAACTTTACTTTCAGGTTAACGTTTTAATGCAGATTATTGACCATTGGACAATCAGCGATTGTAATGTCAATGAATTTCAAGTGGAGACGTGTAGATTCACAGGCTAATAGTCCTCACACCACTGCAATAATGTGGTACGATACTTTCCATTTTGCAGTGCAAGTCTGAATGTCACCCAGAATTTTTGCATAAGTACATGGGTTGTTTTGGTAGTTGCAAATTAGACATTTTTTTCTGAACTTTCTGAAATTATTAGCGGAAATCGTGGCTTCTGATTTGATGGTTCAGCCAAGATCATTCATAAAGCAGCTGAAGATGATCGAACCCAGTATACTAACTCAGCAACTGATGGAGAAATGCAGAGGGATTAGGAATATCTACTGAAAAAAAAACAACACCCATGTTCCGTTTAATTATGATGTAGAGATGCCGACGTTGGACTGGGGTTAACTCAGCAAGAGGTCTGACAACACCATTTTTAAGTCCAACCGATTTATTTGATAGTAAACTTGCTAGTTTTCGGCCTTTGTAGCCTTCGTGCGCCTAACGATTTAAAATTGGTGTTGTCAGGCTTCTTACTCCGTTTAATTATGACAATTGTTGGAGAATGTTTGCGGGAAATGTTAGCTCTATGACAGTGCAAATAGGACGAGTACAGAAATATAAACACATGTTGAAACAAAAATATTGTATGCACACACGTGTGTGTGTGTGTGTGTGTGTACCTGACAAAGAGAAAGAGGGCAAACGTATGTGTGTACTTTAGATTGAAGGCATTGGTTATTCACAGAGTGTGTCGTAAAGTTCAGAAACATGGCTGAAACTTTTTGATGCCCTTCAATATTCCATCCACATGTGAATATGAACATGCATTGGAAAATAACAAACTTGAACTGGTGTGTGAAGAAGCTTCTCCTTGTGAATAGATTGCAAAGCTATATTTTTTAAACGAGTTTTTTTTATCAATATGGAATGATTTTAGGATTCTACATGATAAAATGCATTGAGGTTTGAAAATCTGAGACTTCATGATGGCACTTGTGGCCGTTTGATCCTCGATACTGTTTTTACCTCGGGGATTTTTTGAATAAGCTTTCGGATGTCTATTACTGTTAGGCCTGACAGTTCCAGCTTTCTAAAGTCCACAGACATGTTTCTGAAACTGAGGTCAAACGAATATTTCATACATTGATCATAAGTTGTGTAATGCCTTCACTAGAACTGTCAATCTGTTTTGCTTGCACCGTACGTGCTAGAAATATTTGTGACATACAATATTTTTGCTTATATTTCAGAATTCCAGACTTTTCACTCGTTCACTATTTGATTTCGATAAGCCTTGCTCCATGGTAACATGTCTACTCAACCACTTATGCTGCATAAATACTATTCAACGTTGCATTAAAACAACTAAAATTTTACCAGTTAACACTTCTATTCCTGGGTGTTTTTATTATTAAGGTCAAATAGAAAAAAAAGCCTGACCTAATACTGAATTCTTATGAACACACTTTCTTGCTTCCATCAGAGAGAGAAAAATACATGTTTTTCACCTTTTTTTAATCACTCAACTGCTCTCATATTCAAACAACATTTTAAAATGCACCACTTATTTCCATTGAAACGTTGTAAAGCTTCTGAGCCTTGTTTGTTAAAATGGCTGTGGAGAATCCGAATAGCCTTTACTCACAGCTTTTGGTGTTCCTGGTAAGTGATACTACACAGATGTTAAAAGTCTTCATCATTGTTAATTATGTTTAGTCCAGTATTATCTATTGCAAAAAAAATCACAGATGCTATTCCCAGTTTAGTCTCCCAGCTATGCACGACACTTTGTTTTGTTTGAATCTTGTCGTTTTGTCATACACTACTCTCCACTGCAATTGGTAGAAGTTTACAAAACTGGATTTTAATCAATGTGAGGTTCCAATTAAACATCGTTATCAAATGAGGTCTATGGCTACAAATGTTCAGATGTAATTTGATCGTGGCAGCAGAGTTCAGAAGAGGATGATACCTCCTGCAATAATAATCCTACAGTATATAAATATAAATTATTAATAATTATAATCACATTTATCCCCGTATTCAGTAGTTTGTTTAATCGGATATTGGCCCAATGCTCATTTGCAACTCCGAGGCGACAGCTCGTGAAGTATATATTGTCGCATTCTAAAACAAGACAACCCTACTGTAGCACATATTGACTTAATTGGCAATACAAACTAGAAATTGTTCATTCAGAACAAACAATTCACGTTGCTTTTCACGCTCGTTTGCATGCAATGCCTATCATTGGAAATGATATTCCTTTCCCACTAAGTTAAAAAAGTCACTCATACATGCATAAAATGGATCAAATTGATCACAAATGCATTGAATTAATTCATTGCAACCCTTGTTTTGGTTAGTTTATTCTACATTCTTATTTTGTTCATGAGGGCTATCCTGTATTTACTATGCAGTGCCCTGTTGGCTATCCCATATTACTGGTCTTGGCACATTCTCTTCCTCACTAAACACTCTCTGCAACTACACTGGCTATCGAAAAAAAATATATAATGGTGCATTTCCGTATCACATAATTCCTCAGATTATTTTTTTTACCACAGCATATTGAGTCATATTGGTAATAATTTCCTGATACTTACGTTCCCGCATGCCTGGTATAAGCCACTAACTCTGCTTTATGTACCCAGTTCTCTTTGAACGTTAAGATTTCACAATATGCATCGATTAAAATATAAACCTTTCTTTCATTTTATAAAACATCATCTGAAGCAGAGAATTTCAGGTTTACCCATGTTATAGTACATTCCCAGTGTAAATTCAAGCTCACTGAATATGCCTAGGTCTGCTTGAAGTCTTTAAACCTCTAAATATCAGAAATATTTGCATCATGTTTAGTGTTGTCAGAAAACGTTTTGCATTTATTTCCGGCGTCCAAACCTTTTGATGCACATAGTTACTATCTGCGGCCCAAACACTGCAACAATATGGAATCACACCACTCATTGCTATCTGCTCCGCAACATACAATATACCCTGTGATTTCTGCCTGCTAATCAATTCTGAATCCATCTTAATGAATTTTCCGCCATTCTCCACGCTTTCCTTTTGGAAACTAACCTCTCACCTTGGGCTTTGTTTTAAAAAAAAACTTTTGAAAACATCAATGCACCACTTCCTGTTTTTTTTTTCAATCTAAAACATTATAAGAAATATTGTCTCAAAAACTCCAGAATTTTGGTCAAACACAACTTTATTTTCATAAAACCATGTCAACATTACTAATCCACTGATATTTTAAAAGTGATCAGTCATCACATTAAAAAAAAAACATTTTCTTAATGTAGCCAGCAGGATAACAGATATATAATTCAATTGTTTCTCCCTCCTCCCTCTTTTCAAAATGCGACATTAATTTTGCGATTCTGCAAACTCTGGACACTGTTCCCGATTCCAAAGGAAAATTGGAGATATTCGCCTACCTTTTCTCTAATTCCATGATAATGTATTTCATAAACTGGGATGCAGATTAGCCCGGCCTTGGGAGGTCTCACTTTCTCAGTCATTAATTCTCCAACGCATTCTTCTTTTCCGCGATTGACTTCCTTCAGGACCCACTTTTCACTTGACTTGCTTCATGTGCATTTTTCGGAAGCTATTCATTTCAGTCTCCTTGAAGGTAGAACTAAAATGCGTGTTTAAGTGTCTATGATTTTCTTCTATTTTGCATTACAGATTTTCCTATTCCTGTATGTAAGGGAACTACATTTGCTTAATTTCCTTTTTGCATACGTTTTCGACAATTCTGCAGTCCACGTTTTCATTACCTGGAAATTGATTCTCACATTTTTGTTTTCTCATCTTACTCACCTATCTTTTATCTTCATCTTTTGCTGAACATTGAATTCCTGCCAATCATCAGGCTTGCTACTTTTCTAGAAAATACCATTTGACTCCACTTACATCAAATGTTATTCTTAGTTTGGTTTAAATTTTGGGTTGAATTTTGTATTGTGTTTTTTTTTGCCCGAAAGGAACGTTTAATTTTTGACATGCAAACATACTTTTACGATTAATCATTGAGCGTCTACTCTAATTACTTTTAATTGCATTACCAATCTATTTGATCCTCTCATTACTTCATAGTTTTCATTGCTTAGATCACATTTGAATAAAGAATTACGACATTTTACTTTCTGGACATCATGCAGTGATCCAAAACACATCCCAGTACAAATCCCAATACTATTCCCAATCACATGGCTGCAGAAACACCATCAACAGACATGCAAAGTAACTGTCATGAACTCCGAGACAGCCTCAGTTGACGCTGGTATGTGGACGCCATGATTGCCAATGCATTGTGATAGTCTAGTCGGGTTCCACGGGAATTGTTGAACTGTATTTGCTCTAACATTTTTGTTTTTATTGTCTTGTACTTTTCTAAACTTACTTAATATTTTCTTACGTCATCATTGTAAATCCCGCTCTCCTGCACCCTCCCTGCCCCTATCAAATTCATAATGAACTTTCACTCTGGCCACTGTTAGCTCACAATAAAATAAACCCTAATATATTCTATGAAGTCAGACTTGAACCAAACAATTTTCACTTTGGCATTAGTGTGAGAATACATCTCAGTCGGGGCATGATTCGTCTGAAAAACAGGGAATTTGTTATCAATGCTAACTTTATTTAACGACAGTTTATCTGTAACATGTTGATTTGCTTCATATTTTATGATTGGACAATACCTAAACATAGCAATGTGCAATTCTTAACTGCTACGCTTTCTCTATGAGATCCAATCAAGCATAAATTCCATGAAGGCATCAACATCTCTTCGTAATCGGTTAGGGAAACACAGATAAACTTGCTTGTCTTGCAACTCAATTTTCATAGTAACTTCAATGCAACCTTAATGTCAGCTGATTTGTGACATTTAAAAAAACTTAAAATTCTGAATGCATCTGGAGGGAAAGAGCAGAAAGGCAATTACTTCTCCAGGAAGCCGAGGCTGCAATTTCAGATTTTTTTACAAAAATGAAACTGGGAACAGTGGATAGAGTTCTCCAGCCTCCCAGCTGCGAGCTTCTCCGTTGCAGGAGCTGGCTTGCTGATCACTGGAATTGGATTATCTGATCATGCACTGTCAATAATATTTCTCTATGATACCGCAACAAAATCCCATGGGGGGTGGAGGGAGGGGGGTAAGGTTGCAAGCAGTAACAGAGAATCCCGGCAGCATTATCAGACATAGAACGTCCCTCAGTATTTGCTTAATACAAGCTTAACTCCTTCCATTAATCACATGAAACTGTTATAAACACTCGTTTGTAATAACAGGAGAACTTATAGCAATCAAAAGTCCATTAAACATACTAAGTAAAATATTATGAGCTGAAATTCATTATTAGCCTACATTCTTAACGTTCACTTCAGGTTTAAAGACAAACCGACTGTCCTTTCAAAACACTGCCTCTGACAGCAACTCCACCTGAAACACACAAAAAGAAAACACAGTGTCATTGCAACAGAGCAACTTGAAGCTAAAATGTTTTTATTAACTGTTTGGCAGCCATTGCAAATTTTCAATTGCTCAATCTTGGAATCCATTCCAATTGGACCTCATTGTTCTGGGTTGGGATTACCCTATCAATCTGTCCATTCATTTATCTGGTAGTTAGACTTCTTTGTTAGTTATCTAAATTGTATAAATGAAGAAGCATAGTTATGCAAATTATGTTGGTGATAAAATATGTTCACGAATGAAAATAAACTCACACAAGACACAGTCAAACAACTTTGCAAGCTATGCCGCTTTGTAATGCTTACTGATAAAAGTCAATTTCTTTATTTAACTTACAGTTAACATCATGGCGATTGTGATTCTGTCTCGGGAAAAGTGTGGCCTGTCTAAATGCATCACTTGCTACCTCCTGGCCATGGCAGCGACTGATCTATTGGTTCTTGTCACTGATGTTATTTTGAGGCCAATTGTTGATACTTATTTCCCTCACTCATTCTTCACTATTACCACGGTATGTTCTATTAATACAGTTTTATTTTACTCAGTCACTGCAGCCTCTGTCTGGTTAACAGTTCTTCACATTTGATCGATTTGTCTAGATTTGTTGTCAGAAGCTAAAAATGAAATATTGCACTGAACGAACAGTGACTCTAATTATTTGGGTGGTTTGTGCGCTGTTCATCTTACTGAGCATTCCTAGGTACTTTGCAATTGAACCTGAATACTTAGTGGACAGTGTACCTCGGGGCTGTGCCAACAAATTGGCATTTTTTAATTCTCCCACATGGGCTGCCTTTGACTTGCTTGATCTTACTTTAATCCCATGTGTTCCATATGTTGTGATGTTGCTTTTTAATTCTCTTACTGTCCAGCACATTTTAATGGCCAGTCGGGTCCGCAAGAAACTCCATAGATTCAGCAATGTGAGAATTCAGAAGGATGCAGAAATGGAAAATAGGAGGACATTCATTATTTTGCTCTTCGGTATATCTGGCAGTTTTATACTGTTGTGGGGCACAGAAGTGGTATATACTCTATCTCTCCGCCTATCAAACTTCCATTACTTCATGTCCATTGACTTTGAGTCAGTTGGAATCATGCTTCAGCTTTTGAGTCGCTGCACAAACACATGTATTTACGTTGTGACTCAGGCTAAGTTCAGGCAGGACTTGAAGAACAGTTTGAAATACCCAATCAAACTACTTTCTAAATTAGTTCTAGGATAACTTCAGTTGAATGATATTAATTTAAAAGTAAAAATAAACCTCAACTGAAATAGATTGGAGACTGCTTGCAAAATGGGGTGCCAATTAACTGACCATTGACTTTGTTGATATGCATAGCCTTACCGATATCAATTTTGCATGATAAATAAATTTGTTTATGTCAAAGTGGAAATTTACTTTGCATGAATTACACCATGTTTTGAAGGCACTTGAGATATGATTCAAATATTTAATGTACTGGAGATACTCCAAATAAAATAAATTTCGACATAAAAATAAATTCTTTTTTTTGTAATTTTATGTTTTCCTGTCAGACATAATTCATCATGAATTATTTGGAGTGGATTTATCAGAGTCAGGAAAAGTTTCCATCATTATAGCATGTCATTTATACAAAATAGTTCAATCAATGTTAAAATCAACTGCATTAGATGTGCATAAAATACAAATACATGCATGTATTCTCACTTCTAGGAGATCCTCTCTCTTTGAGCAGCTGTGTAGTATGTTTCATTTTCTGTGGGACTTTTATTGTTTTCTGAGACAGGCTGATGTTGCAGAGACTTGGGAAAAAATAAAAATGGTAGGCTTAGTTCAATTCGTTTATCCCACAATCTTTTTTTAATTGTTTGAGGTAGTTCTGAAGTTTCAAGTACACCAAAGCTGATACGAACACAGATAAAACACAATAATTTATTCCTTTAAGTTATATTGCAGACAGGATGCTCAGACATTTGGCCTCTGATTTTCATATAAACATTCTCCAAGGCGGCCTTTATGACACACGACAGCGCAGAGTTTCTGAGCAGGGACTGATAGCCAAGTTCTGCACACATGAGGATAGCCTCAACTGGGATCTTGGATTCGTGTCACACTATCTGTAACCCCCATGACTTGCAAAATCTCACTAACTGTCCTGTTGGAGACAATACATATCTCTTTATCCTGTGCTTAACTCTCTCTTCACTCACATTGTCTGCACCTTTAAGACTTGTTGACCTATAAAGACTCGCATTCCAATCATTATTTTGTAAATTGAGTTTGTGTCTTTATATGCCCTGTTTCTGAATAGAACTCCCATTCACCTGTCGAAGGGGCAGCAAGCACTCCGAAAGCTATTGGGCTTTTGCTACCACATAAACCTGTTGGACTTTAACCTGGTATTGTGAGGCTTCTTACTCCATGTAGAAAGACAGGGGTAACATTACAGCTTCGGATGTTAAAACGAATATAACATTTTCACGACATTAGTGCAAGGACAAGAACACTTGTAGAAAATCCAGTTATCTCCTATTGTTGTTTGTTAGCAGTGGAATCAAAATATTCCCCATTAGCAATAACATGCTAACAACATAAAAATTAACCAGAGCTGAACTAAATAAGCTCTTTATAAGCTTATGAACTAAATAAGCGTTTACTGTTCTCCGGAGCAGAGTTATTTGGAGAGTGGCTGGAGAGAATCCTGACTTGCAATTTCTGTCTTGTACTTTATTTTGCAGAGTGTTTATTTCGGCGCTCCGTAGCGGGAGGTAGGCGCAGGGGGCTGCAGGGGAGGAAGCGCGGGAGTATAAAAGGAAGGCCAAGGTAGACAGCGGGCAGCGTCGGGAGCGGGCAGTGGAGTGAGACGGGAGTTAGAGTGAGAGGAACAAGGGCTTAAGCTCACTGGGCTTGGGTAAGTGCAGGCTTGGAGGCGGTGAGTAACGTGCTTCTTACCTATTCACCATTAAAGGGGTATATAAAATGCCACGATACTTGGCCAAACGCGTCCACTGTGTACGCTGCCATATGTGGACCTTCTTGGAGGCATCACGTCTCCCGAAGCCCCACATATGCGCAAAATGTTTAGAACTGCAGCGTTTACGAGCAAAGTTGAGACAGCTGGAGCTGCGCTTGGAGGACGTTTGTCTGGTGAGGGAAAATGAGGACACAATGAATAGGGAGGGCAGACCTGCAGGGACCCCAGGATCTAGTAGTAGGGATGGGCGGGGTACAGTTACAAGGAATAAGAACAAAAATCAAGGCACAAAGGCCATCTCTAAGGAGGATCCCCAGAAAACCAAGGGGGGGGTAAAAGCTGGGATGGAGAGGGCACGTGAAGGGGAACAGAAGGCCACAGAGACCAGCAGGAAAGTAGGAAGTGAGATATTGGTGGGGGATGGGATGGTTAAAGGGATCGATAGGAGATTCTGTGGGGAAAAGAGAGACTCCAGGATGGTAGTCTGCCTCCCTGGAGCAGGGGTCCAGGATGTATCAGAGAGGGTAGAGGGAATTTTGAAGGGAGGAGGGTCTAAGGCAAATGTAATAGTTCACATAGGACAGAAAGATGTAGGAAGAAAGCGCAGGGGGGACTTGCGTAGACAGTTTAGGGAGTGGGGGGCTCAACTGAAAGGTAGGGCCTCCAGGGTGGCGTTCTCTGGGCTGCTGCCTGTGCCTGGGACCGATTGGGTAATAAATGAGACACTCCAACTAAATGCATGGATGAGGGATTGGTGTAGGGCAGAAGGCTTCATATTTATTGATCATTGGGAAGTCTTTAGGAGGGAGGCTCACCTATTCACGAGGGATAGGGAGCAGTTGACTGGGAGGGGAACACATATTTTAGCTGGGAGGTTAGCTGGAGTGTTTCAGAAATGTTTAAACTAATAGGGAGGGAGGGTGGGGAGACAGCAGGAACTGGGAGTGGGATAGAGAGGGATGATAGGGCAACACCAGTAGGTAGAAAGGTATTTCCGAGAGCGGAGGGTCTTCAGTGCATGTGTTTTAATGCGAGGAGTGTGACTGGCAAAACAGATGAACTGAAGGCAATAATGTTCACGAGGAGTTTAGACGTGGTGGTGGTGACTGAGACGTGGTTGAAGGAGGGGCAAGACTGGCAATTGAATATTCCAGGGTATAAGTGTTTTAGGTGTGACAGAGTTGGTGTGAGGAGAGGCGGGGGAGTGGCTTTATTAGTTAAGGACAACGTCATAGCAGTGCAGAGGGAGAGAGGTATGGATGATTTAGGAACTGAGTCTCTATGGGTGGAGGTGAGGAATAGGAAGGGAGTGGTTACTCTGTTGGGTGTTTACTACAGACCGCCCAACAGCCCGCAGGCTGTGGAAGAAGGGATATGCAGGGACATTTTAGATAAGTGTAGGAAAAATAGGGTGGTAGTGTGGGAGATTTCAATTTTCCTGGAGTAGATTGGAGTGTGCCCAGGGCTGTAGGAGTGGATGGGGAGGAATTTGTACAGTGTGTTTTGGAAGGGTCCTTGTAGCAGTATGTGGATGGCCCGACTAGAGATGGGGCTATACTGGATTTGGTTCTGGGGAATGAGCCAGGCCAGGTGGTTGACGTCGAGGTAGGAGAGCAGGTGTCAAATAGTGATCACAACTCTGTCTGCTTTAGGATATTAATGGAAAAGGACGAGACCTGCCCAAAAGGGAGGGTATTTAACTGGGGGAGGGCTAGATACGGCCAGATTAGGCAAGAACTTAAAGATACGGATTGGGATAAGCTTTTTGAGGGCAGGTCGACGAGGTACATGTGGGAGTCTTTCAAGGGAAAACTAAACTCTCTGCAGGAAAGATATGTGCCGGCAAGGAGGAAGGATGGGAAAGGTATGATTAGAGAACCTTGGCTTACCAGGGAGATTGAGGACTTGATCAAGAAAAAGAGAGAGGCTTACATTAGATCTAGGCAACTAGGGACTGAGATAGCGCTGGAAGCTTATAGAGAGTGTAGACGGGATCTAAAAAGGGGTATTAGAAAGGCAAAAAGGGGCCATGAGGTGGCTCTGGCAGGTAGGATTAAGGAAAATCCAAAGGCATTTTACACCTATGTAAGGAGCAAAAGGATGGTTAGAGGCAAGATTGGACCTCTTAGGACAGTGGAGGGGATCTATGCTTAGAGCCTGAGGGAATGGGGGAGATCCTGAATGAATACTTTGCGTCAGTATTCACGCAGGAGACTGGCCAGATGTCTGTTGCTGATTTTGACAAAGTTGAGGATCCGTTGAGGGAAATAAAGATTACGAGGAAAGAGGTGTTGGGGCTGTTAGGCAGCTTAAAGACATATAAAGCTCCGGGGCTTGATGGCATTTACTCCAGGCTGCTAAGGGAGTTGAGGGAAGACCTAGCTGGGCCTCTGACGCAAATCTTTGTCTCTTCCTTGGACACAGGTGAGGTCCCAGAGGACTGGAGGATAGCAAACGTAGTACCGTTGTTTAAAAAAGGTCAGAGGGATTACCCAGGGAACTATAGGCCGGGGAGCTTGACTTCAGTTATAGGTAAGCTAATGGAGAGGATCCTTAGGGACAGGATGTATGAGCATCTGGAGCGCTGCGATCTGATCAGGGATACGCAGCATGGCTTCGTCAAAGGGAAGTCTTGTCTTACGAATCTGGTGGAATTTTTTGAAGAAGTGACAAAAACAGTTGATGAAGGACAGGCTGTTGATGTCGTCTACATGGATTTCAGTAAGGCGTTTGACAAGGTTCCTCATGGTAGACTGATAGAGAAGGTGAAGGCGCATGGGATACAGGGTCGGGTATGTAGATGGGTCGAAACTGGCTCGGAAGGAGGAGACAGAGGGTAGTAGTGGAAGGCTCTTTTTCCAGCTGGAAGCCTGTCACTAGTGGAGTGCCACAAGGCTCAGTACTAGGTCCTCTTCTATTTGTGGTCGACATAAACGACTTGGAAGTAGGGGTAGGTGGTGAGATCAGCAAATTTGCTGATGACACCAAGATGCTTGGATTGGCGTGTACAGAAGAGCAGTGTCAGGCAATACAACAGGACATAGACAGGTTGGTAGATTGGGCAGATAGATGGCAAATGGAATTTAATCCGAAAAAATGCGAGGTGATGCATTTTGGCCGGAAAAATGTAGAAGAGAATTATAGGATAAAAGGTAAAACTATAAGGAGCATAGAGACGCAGAGAGACTTGGGGGTGCAGGTTCACAAGTCTCTGAAGGTGTCCTCACAGGTGGAGAAGGTGACCAAGAAGGCGTATAGTATGTTAGCTTTCATAGAAAAGGGTATAGAATATAAGAGTAGGAGTTTGATGTTGCAGTTGTATACAACTTTGGTTAGGCCTCACTTGGAATACTGCGCCCAGTTTTGGTCTCCGTACTATCGGAAGGATGTGGAGTCCTTGGAGAGAGTGCAGAGGAGGTTTACCAGGATGCTGCCTGGTATGGAAGGACTGTCCTATGAGGAACGATTAGATAGACTGGGGTTGTTTTCCCTTGAAGGACGTCGGCTTAGAGGGGATCTCATAGAGGTGTATAAGATTATAAGGGGTATAGATAGAGTAAGTGGAGGTAAACTTTTTCCACCTTTAGAAATGGATAGGACGAGAGGTCATGGCCATAGGGTGAGGGGGGCTATGTATAGGACGAATATTAGAGGGCAGTTTTTCACACAAAGGGTAGTGGGGGTGTGGAATGCACTGCCGAGTAATGTGGTGGGAGCAGGCACGCTGCGGCTGTTTAAGGGTCTCTTGGACAGCCACATGAGCGGTATGCAGATAGAGGGATATATTAGGACTGTTTAACTACGGCTTTTTTCCACAGGTAATTCGGTCCATAATTTGAGCACGCATTCGGCAGGTGGTGCAAGGACAGCTCTTGGATGTTGATTCATGGGTTGCCTGGTACCTCATGTCGTATATGAGTGCTTTATGTGGACCACCTGAAGGGCATCATGACAGCTCAGAGACTATCGATGTGGCTGTGCAGACACTTGGAATTGGGCCGGTGTCTGCGGGAGTTTGCGCGTTCTCCACGTGGTTGCGTGGGTTTTCTCCGGGCACTCCGGTTTCCTCCCACAACCCAAAAATTCGCTCTTAGGCTGATTGGGTAACAAATTGTCCCTATGGTGAAAATTTTCTAAATTAGGATTAATATATATACTATTATATAGGACTATTAAAATAGGATAATGATTTGGTATTACGGTGGCGCGGGCTCGTTGGGCCGAAGGGCCTGTTTCCCGTGCTGTGTTGCTTTAAAAAAAAAAAATAAGCCATAGAGTTTCCATTACAAAAACAGAACAGGCTGCAAAGTCTGAAGCAAGAAATTTGCCTCCAGATTCCGAAATAACGGTCTGAACGCTACCTATAATGACATCTTCAGAAACAAAGTGTAACATATCTGATTTTTCTGAATGGTAACAAATTTAGTATGTGCAAAGACGCTCAACAGGATCCAGATCATCAAAGTCCGCTTGATGCTGTCCAGTTAAACCATTTACTCCACGTAACTAGCAAAGCATGATGACTGCAGTGTGAATAATATCAGCCAAGAATTGAAGGCATTGGGCAATAATATACTGTCTGAATCTTCTGAGCAGGCAATCTGTAAAAAAGATCAGCACACAATTAGAAAGACCAACACAGGAAAGACCACCTCCATGTCACACAGCATCCTCACGAGCAGAAATATATGTTAAGTGGAAAATAAATGTTACTAATGAGACAATGACTCTGCTATAATTTCCAACCAGCGTTTTAAAAAAAACAACATACGAACAAGTTTCAGGTTAGATATAGGCATTGTACAAACCAGGGGTGGAAGCAGGGTCTTATACAGCTGCAACATTATCTCCCGACTCCTAAACTCAATTCCTCGATTGACGAATACCAGTACACTGAAGCCTTCTTAGCAACATCCTCGACCTGCGAAGCTGATTTGAGCGTCATATGAACCCGGATCCCAAGGTCCTCTGATCTTCCACAGTGCCAAGTGTGTTACATTTAATGTTATATTCCGTCATTCCATTTGACCTGCCAAACTGAATCATCACACATTTATCTGGGTTGAAGTCCACCTGCCACTTCTCCACCCATTCTTGGTTGCTATCTATGTTTCAGTACAACTTCCAACATCTATCCAAACTATTCATAACACCTTCAATCTTTGTGTCATCAGAAAACTTACCAACCTATCCATCCACTTCCTCATCGAGGTCATTTATAAAAATCACAAAGAGCGAGGGTGCCAGAACAGATCCCTGGGGCACTCCACTGGTGACCGACCCTGATGTAGAAAAAGACCCATCTATAACCAATCTTTGTCTTCTGTGGGCAAGCCAGTTCTGAATCCACAAAGCAAGATCCCATGTTCCCTCACTTTCTCAAAAAGCCGTGCTTGGGAACCTTTTCAAACACCTTGCTGAAGTCGATATAAACTCACATCTACTGCTCTTCCTTCATCAGTGTGTTTAGTCATATTTTCAAAAAAATCAACCAGGCTCATAAGGCGCAATCTGCCTATTACAAAGCTATGCTGACTATTTTTGATCATGTTATACCTCTCTAAATGTTCATAAATCCTGTCTCTCAGGATCTTCTCCATCAACTTACCAACCATTGAGGTTAGACTCAGTGAGCGACAATTTCCTGGGTTATCTCTTCTCCCTTTCTTGAATAGAGGAACCACATCCCCAATGTCCCAATCCTCCGGAACCTCGTCCATCCCCATTGATGATGCAAAGATCATCACGATAGGCTCTGCAATATCTTCTCCCACCTTCCACACTAATCTGGGTACATTCCATCCGGTTTTGCTGACTTATCTAACTTCAACCGAACTGGTCTGTTCGTGTTTTCTGTGGACTTTGCCAATTCATTCGCTGATTTTTTTTTCAAGGAAGTCATCAGCACTTAGGCAACAACTTCACATGATTTTAGCCAGAATTCACCAGTATTAATTGACTTTGTATTGACTGAACTTATGAACATAGAAAACATGGACAAATGTTCACGTCAGTAACTTAATACATTCGGATTTTTTGACTACCATGAAACTCCTTGAGGACCAGACTTATTGACCAATTGTGTTGCTTTCCAAAAAAAAAACACCTCAAGTTAAATGACAGATAATCTCGTACTCCTTTCATATTTCAGATATGTAGACATTTTTTATTTTTTTCTCTAACTCTGTAGCTGCATCAACGTATTTACTTGTACATCCCAGTCGACACAATGTTGCTCGGAAATTCACCTTTTTATTGGAACGTTCCAACAAAAATCCTTGTTCTAGAGATGCCAACTTAGACAACCACCAAAAGACCTTTATTATGTTTTATTACAAGAGTACCTTCTTTTTAAAAGCATGCAGTGGAAACCTCACAAGTTATTATGTTGCCCTAATTAGAAGGGTTATGAGTCGGGATTGAACCATTTCATCATTCTGCCAGCCTGTTGCCAAAAATGTGTAATTGTGCAATAATGCATTGCCCAATCAGATCAGACTTGGCTACATCTTGAATGATTTTATATTATCTGAAGCAGCAAATATTGCAGTAAAAAAAATGTCTAATTGAACTAATCATGGAATACGATCAAAATACGAGCAAAAATAATAATGTTCAGTAATTTATAACAAACCTGATTCTGTCTTCAGCCCCAAAAAGCATTCAGCCTAACAAACATGTTTTGAAGTTATGTATTTATTCTACATGGATCTCCAGAAACACTGCATGCAGCGTAAAACATGAGACTTGCGCACAAGCCTCAAATTTATAGAATGAAAGCGATATCAACAATATGGGTAAGACATTGGCTGAGGGAACAAGGCACAATCCAAAGTCCATTGATAATATCTAGCACAAAGTATGGGACATATTATTAAAAAGGACATAAAACCTAAAACGAGGGGGAATTATAACTAATTCATGAACAACATGTTAGACCACCAACTGCAGCACTGATTTACTTCTGGGCACTCTATTTTTGGACGAATAAGGATAAATTATGAAAGCATGAAAGCATTTCAAGAGTTGTTTCATTGGTGAGAAAGGACTAATTCAAAGATCAATTGGAAGTGTTGAGGTGGTTGTTCGGCAGCTTTGGAAGGTATTTGGGTGAGTAGTGGGGGGGGCATCTTCCTCCATCAGACGGTGCTAGAAATTAGAAATTCACTGTCTGAATGTGTTGTGGAGGTGCGAATACTCTCAATGTTTAAGAAGCATTGAGATGAACATTACCAAGTACTGGGATATGGAATAAGTATAGAGAGCTTGTTGATGGCTAATGCAGACAGAAAGGGATGAAGGCACTCTTTCAGATCTGAAATAAAACTCTACAGCCAAAGGGAAATGCTGATTGGAAACGTGACAGAGGAACATGAAATCGGGACAAGTATAGACGGAGCAGATCACAAAAAAATACTATTCTAAATGGTGGAATTTGTGTATTGAGAGTGTGGAATTTTGAAATAAGTGACAAACACAAGTGAAATATATCTTCACGCAGAGAACATTTAAGATAGAAACATAGAAAAACTTCAGCACAATACAAGCCCTTCCACCCACAAAGTTATGCCGAACTGAACATATCCCTACTTTAGAAATTACTAGGCTTACCTATAACTCTCTATCTTACTAAGTTCCATGTACTTACCTAAAAGTCTCTTAAGAAAGCCTATCGAATCTACCTCCACCACCGTTGCCGGCAGCTCATTCCACTCATTCATCAGTCTCTGAAAGTAAAACGTACTCTTGACATCTCCTCTGCACCAATTCTCCAGCAACTTAAAATTGTGTCCTCTTGTGGCAACCATTTCAGCCCTGGGTGAAAAAAAAGTCTCTGACTATATACTCAATCAATACCACTCAATATCTTATATACCTCTATCAGGTCACCCCTCATCCTTCGTCATTCCAAGGAGAAAAGACCGAATTCCCTCAACCTATCCTCATCAGACATGCTCTCAATCCAGGCAACATCGTTGTAAATCTCCTGTGCATGCTTTCTACGGCCTTCACATTCCTCCTGTAATAAGGCGACCAGAACTGAGCACAATAGTCCAAATGGGGTCTGACCAGTGTCTTAATGCTGCAACATTACCTCTCGACTCCTAAACACAATTCCTCGATTGATGAAGGCTAGTACACCATACGCCTTCTTAATCACAGTTTCAATCTGCACAGCTGCCTTGAGCGTCCTATGAACTCGAAACCCAAGACCCTTCTGGTCTTCCACACTACCAAGAGTCCTACCATTAACATTAAATTCTGCCATCCTATTTGACCTGCCAAAATGAACTACTTCACACTTACCTGAGTTGAACTCCATCTGCCACTTCTCTGCCTAGCCTTGCATCCTATCAATGTCTTGCCGCAACTTCTGAAATCTCTCCACATTATCCATAACCTTTGTGTCATCAGCAAGATATAAAATTATCAGCTTAAATGTGATCTGGACTATGTTCCAATGGGTGCATTCAAGTGTAAACGTGTTATCTAAATGAAAAACAACATGATGTAGCCCGAACCAAAATGTGAGGGAGTGGCACTGTTGACAATGAAACTGGGAAAGAACTGCAAAACGTATGAATTGGACTAATTGGCAAGGAAAGTGCTGTCCAAGCAAGTTCCCTGTACCTGCCATCTTAGACTTTGCATCTAGTTTTAATTTAAAGAAAAGAAGCCATAATGTGACATTTTCTTATGGTTGTTGCTTGGATGGCAGGCATGGATTTCACTATAACATCAGCAGGACCAGTTGTATTCCCTTTCCGCCAGATGTAAAATAGTGGTCTGCCTATTTGTTCAAGACATTGATTAAGAGAAAAAGCATAACTCGGGTAAGGGTAGGATATATTAAGGACCGTCATAGTAATATGAGCGTGGAGCCAGAGAACGTAGGTGAGTAATTAACTTCTAAATGTATACTTTGCTTCGGTGTTCACGAGTGTGTGGGTATAGAAATAATGATTGAGGTGATATTAGTGAATAAATATAGCGAAAGAGGAGTTGCTAGGTGGTAAACAGGATTAAAATTGGTTTAATAACCAGGTCCAGATGGAACGTATTCCAAGTTGTTCAGTTAGTGAAGAGTGGAAAATGAAGGGGCACTGATAATAATTTTCAACTACTACATGGCCAGAGGACTGTAGGGCAGCGAACATGTACTATTGTTGAAGAATTGAAGAAGGGACAAACCAGGATGCTACTTTCCAGCCAGTCTAAATTCAATGGGGCAAATCCAATGGCAGGCTGGTGCAGAAGGCAGCATGGGATCAAAGGTGAGCTGGCAAGGTGGAGACAGAAATGGCTTGATCAAAGAAGACAGAAAGTAACAGTGGAAGGACGCTTTTCTGAATGGACGGCTATGACAAGTGGTATTCCTCAGGAATCAGTGCTGGGAACTTAAATGTAACTGGATTGATTAGTAAGTTTGTGGATGACACAAAGTTTGGTGGATTTGTGGATAGCGATAAGGCCCATCAGAAGATACAGCAGAATATAAATTGGTTGGAAACTTGAGCGGAGTGATGGCAGATAGAATTTAATCCTGACAAATGTAAGGTAATGCAGGTTGGAAAGTCTAACACAGATAGGAAATATACAGTAAATAGTAGAACACTTAAAAGTATGAATAGGCAAAGGGATCTGGGTGTACAGGTACACTGATCACTGAAAGTGGTAATGCAGGTGGAGAAGATAGTCAAGAAGGCGTGTGACATGCTTGCCTTCATTGGTTGGGGTATTAAATTTAAAAATTGGCAAGTCACGTTTCAGCTTTATAGAACCTTAGTTAGGCCACACTTGGAATATAGTGTTCTATTCTGGTCGCCACACTACAGAAGGCTTTGAAGACAATATAGAAATGATTTAGTAGAATGTTGCCTGGTATGGAGAGCATTATCTATGAGAGAGGCTGAAGAAACTTGGTTTGTTCTCACTGGAGCGACAGAGATTGAGGGGAGACCTGATAGAAATCTACAAGATTATAAGTGGCAGGAAAGTGTTGATAGTCAGAAGCTTCTTCCCAGGTGGAGGAGTCAATTTCTCGAGGATATAGATTTAAGGTGTGAGGGGCAATGTTTAAAGGCAATGTACGAGGTAGATGTTTTTTTTTACACAGAGAGTAGTGCGTACCTGGAACTTATTGCTGGGGGAGGTAGTGGAAGCTGATATGGTAGTGATATTTAAGGGCCGTCATGAATAAGATGCGGGTAGAGAGATATGGCCCCTGGAAGGGTTGGGGGGGGGGGGTTAGTTAAGTCGGGCACTATGGTCAGTGTAGGCTTGGAGGCCGCAAGGTCTGTTCCTGTGCTGTATTTTTTTTGTTCTTTGTTCTTTTTTCTTATTGGAAACCATCCTGGTAGCCAGAATTGTTCTCCATGTAGGGAGCAGCGATTAATCAGAATGACAGAATGTTTTGTTTGATTATCGGTCGGTCACGACTTTAAAACTACTGAATTTTCCATGGAGTTGACCAGATATGTAGTGGAAAGCAATATATTCAATGCAGTCTGTTCAGACTTCGGCAAAGCTTTTAATAATGTTCAACATGAGAGACTGATAGTGAAAGTAAAACACATGCAATCCAAGGAAATCAAGAAAAAAAATGGCCCATGACTAGCCCTTTCACATGAAGCAGATTGTTAATGTCGTATTATGTTTTTATTTGGACTGGAAGACTGTCAATTTGACGTCCCCACAGGTTACTGTTGAAGCACCAGTTCTTTGTAGCTTATGAAACAGATGGTTTAGACATCAATCTATAAGGATTGAGCAATAAATTCGCTGATGAAACGAATACTTCTGAAATGACAAGTTGTGGATTTATTGATTTTCTTTGTACCTTAGATTTCTTAGTGCCTTAGAGGGCATTGATCAACTGGCCAGGCGCCTGAGCAGTTGGAAATGCAATTTTATCTAGAAAATTAATGACTTTGAAGGACAAACAACACATTATGTAGGGGAGCGCTGGGGAGTACCAAAGATCGGAGACAACTAATATGCATTTAAACTAGCCACTTAGGGTAGCGGTTTGGATGGATCAAGTAGCTAGGGAAACCGGTGGTATACCTATCATTATTAGCCGAGATTTAGTGTGAGGCTCTGCTGGAACCGCATAAAACTTTGGTTAGGCCACAACTACAGTGTTGTGTGCAGCTTTGGAAATCACATAATAGAAGCGATGTAATACAACAGAGAAATGTGTATAGGTGATATCTTAGTACGTTGGACAAAATAAAAACAGTAATAAAGTGAAATCTGATAGATTGAGATTGTCTTCCTTGGTGCAATGGAGCAGCAACATTATCGAGATGAACAAAATAATGAGAGGTAGAGATAGATTGGTCATGAATAAGCTTTTTATTTTGGTGGAGAGATCTATGTCCAGGGGTCAAGAAGCAGGACATATTTCGGGAATGTACACAAAAAGCTTTTTCGTCCAGACGGTGTGGGATCTGGAAGTCATTGTATGAAACAATGTTAGGATCAGAGACGCTTATTATATATTAAAATATTTAAATGTACACGTTTGATGCAAAGAGACACCGTGTTACGAATCAAGTGCTGAGACATGTAACTTGAATACTTGTTTGTTATTTTTGACTGACACAAATGTGATTATCCCAAAGGCCCCTTTTCTGCACTATACATCTCTATGAGTTTATGGTCCTATGACTCTGTGATTTGCCTTTTGGGTGCTGAACGCATGCACCACCGTATAATTTAACGCCTAATATTACTATGTTACCAATAATCATCCTGATAATTTGACTTTGTCTCCATATTCTTCCAGTCACTTCCTTATCACATTTGCACTTGTAAAATTTTAATATAAACAATTGCATCCACTTATGTAATTTATTTAAAATCAGTGACGCAAAACTGATTTAGAAAGGCAGTTTATATGTTTGGATGCAGTACCACACCTGCTCTGGAAATGTTTTTTGTTGTAGTGCAAACGTTATTTCTCAAAATGCTGAGGTGGAAATAGGAGTATGATAGAATGCTTAATAGAAATAAGCATTTTTTCTCCCCTCGAAGTCCTTAGAGACGTTATGCAGAAAAGAAAAACAAGAATATGAATTAGTCAACTGCAGCACTTTGCCACAAGTTCAGCATTTCTATTATATTTCGTCATTATTTCTATTATTCTGGTTTTCTTGTTCAAAACTATGATTGATTCTTCATCTGTCATATTATTTTACAGTTGATTTTTCAAAACTAGTAATGTGCTTTTATTTGTCATGGTTGACAATTTCACTGAGCATGTTTGCTAAGTTCGATCAGGTTCTAATTATTCCTACAGTGGGAAGTAATCCCCTCTCTCTACGTTATTTGGATGCCTTATTGCTCTGTTGTGGATCAACCTCATTTAATTAGGTAAATATCTAACACTGAAATTTCTTTGAGACTTAGCCGTTTGTCAGTGTTCATAGAACATAGAACATAGAACATTACAGCGCAGAACAGGCCCTTCGGCCTTCGATGTTGCACCGACCAATTAGGAAAAAGCAATGACCCTCCAATCTAAACCATTCCCTTTTCGTCCATAAACTTATCCACTAACCTCTTAAACGCCGCCAAACTTGGTGCATCTACAACTGCCGCAGGCAGGGCATTCCATACCCTAACCACCCTCTGGGTACAGAACCTACCTCTGATATCCGTCCTATAACTACCACCCCTTAATTTAAAGCTATGTCCCCTCGTGCTAGCTTTCTCCATCCTAGGAAAAAGGCTATCACTGTCCATCCTATGTAAACCTCTAATCATCTTATATGTTTCAATAAGGTCTCCTCTTAGCCACCTTCTGAGATCTGATTGATTGGGATTGTCTTCCTTGGTGCAATGGAGCAGCAACATTATTGAGGTGAACAAAATGATGAGACGCAAAGATAAATTGATCAAGAATAGGGAACAACTTGATAGGAACCTATGAGAGCACAGCCTCTATTGTAGGTAAGTGTACTTTTATGGTATATTGGAGCCGTTCTTGTTGGTGCATCTTTGAAGTTAATAAGTATGTCACAGTTTGTTCTATATGTCTTTGCACTACACTAATTTGAAAATATACAGCACCAATTGCTTGTCATCAAAAACAGGTATATGTAAACAAAGATACATATCTCTAGGATTATCAATCTGCCTCTATGTATCTAAATGCATTATGCTTTTGTTTGAAATAGAGCAACACTTAAATAATTAACGGCTAACCTCTTACTTTTTTTCCCAACCCAATCAATATTTCTCTTAGAGACTTAATCCCATGTTCAAAATCAGTTAGAAACACACAGATGTATGCCCTTGTACTTAGGTTGCCAGCCCAAACTCTCTTGCAATCAAGACATGCATATTATTTATCTTCCTAAATGTTTGCTGCAACTGGTACATGTTTTTACTGATTGTTGTGCGTGGACACTAAGACTCCTTTATATATAAGCATTTCTTTTATATCATTACTTGACTAAAACTCTGAAGTTCTGTTTTTGCATCTCGAGTGGATAACTTCAAACTTTTCTATATTTCACCGTATCTGTCAAGAATTCGCCCCAGTCAATCCATCTGGTGAGGGTGTGGGGAGGGACAGGAGCCAATTTATCGCCATGAAAATCTTGAAGAGAAATAACCATGACAAGAAAAATCACTGAATGTGGCACAGCTGTGTGAATGATATGATATCGAATTCCTCAACCTTTCAGACACTTGTATATATTCTCGCCATCGGAACTGAGCGACTAATTAGGACAAGTAGCACTTTGAAATCATACATTGAAGTGAAAAAATAATCTCAATATCAACTGTGAATGACAATTATTTCTTATCTTTTACCAAATTCAAACTGAGTCTTGAGCACATTTATCATTTCAAAATCAAATTCCCAGTTATTATCTTGAGTGAAGGATCAGAAAGAATAAGGCCGCCAGTAAGTTTTAATCTACTCCCCCTGAGATATTTAGGAGTTACTGTCCACTTTAGAGGGCAAAAATGAACTATTGGGCTTACAAGAACAGCAGAGAAACAACTCATGGGAGCAAACTGACAAAATAGGTTAACCACAGGCTCCAGCTTGCTGAGCCCGGCCGGGGTGCGAGTCTAGCTGATTACGTGATAATATTCTCTTTTGCGCTAACAAATGGCATATCCTAAAGACATTGTGCTTTTGGTCTTATGGATACAGGTTGTAACTAGTTAATGCAGATTTTAATAGGATGTGCTTTCTGATGCAGCAATTCCTGTAGCTACTCCGTTTTGATTGAATCGGGTGATGTGTGCTTAAGCCTAGACATTTTTGATTGAATCAGATGATGTGTTTAAGTGTTGTTTCAAATCAAATCTACCTCTACATGTTTCTATGATAATCTCATAGTTCATATTTATTTTTCATAAACTTAAGAAACCAAACACTAGCTCTGAATTATCTCGCATTATTTTCATGTCTGATAGATATTTGGCCACCATTCAACTCCAACTGGCCCATATACACTTGGTAGACGTTCTAATATTCAAGAGAATTCATTTTGCACATTCTCCTCTGAAGAAATGACCTTCCACTCCGCCCTATTGTCCAGCATGCGGTTCCAGGTCGTAAGAGTGGATAACTGCTAAGGCATCATAATCCTTACTGCAGAGATGTTTGATGAATTAGTTCTAATTCTGCAACTCCACTTTGCCTAATACCCTTTTTTTTGCGTTCTTCTAGCTGAAGCCCAGAATATAACATTATTCTACGTTGCTCTGATTTTGGCAACTCAAAAAAATTGCTGAGACTGCTGGAATATATATGCTGTGGGAATCAGGAAATATAAATCAAATGTAATCAGTTAAGTCACTCAGCACTTCGAATCTGGTCTCACATGCAGGTTGATAAAACTGAGTTTGAAATTCCATATGCTTATCTGTCTCCTACCACTCCCATTCTAGTATACGAGTATCTTGCCTAACAGTGATATGTCTACAAACGGCAATACATTATTCAGTTTTCTCTCCTCTTCCATCTTCAGAGACAGGAAGTTTAAAGTCGCAAAGCCCTCTGAGGGGAAGAAAACAATGTCCTCAGTTTTGTCCTAAAGGGTCCATACCTTAACTTTAAAGCACTGCCTCTAAACCCTTCACTCACCCACAGTTGAAAAACGTGTTTCCATGACCAAATTGCCAGGAACGTAGTTAAATCAATCCACAACTTTCTCTTCCAAATTCTAGTGGAAAAAAGTTCATTTTCGCCAGCACTTTCATGACGGGGACAATCTAATAATCATCCTCTATACGCATTTTCATCATTCCTATGTAAGGGAACAAAACTGCATTCAATCTTAGAGATGTGGCCTCATTAACGCCCTTCATAATAGAGGCATAACATCCTTATTCTTTTTTTTCTGTTCCCCTCGCAATAAAATATAACATCCCACTATTTTCAGTCCTATTTTCTGTAGTGCATACTGGCTTGTTGTGACTCAAGCACGCGTACACTCAAATTCATCTTCACTTGGGAATTTTGTATCTTTTTTCTGTTTAAGTAATTCATTTTTCTAACTAATGTCTACAACTCCGCATTTTCCTGTCTTGCTCTCCACCTGTCAGATTTTGGCACCTCACACAATCTACATATAAGTGAATTCAAATTCGTTATCTCACCTTGGCAAATATGCACATATATTTGTCCTACCTGTTGTTTTAGCTATAATGACCATACTTTTGTCATATAAGTCATTGATATAGTTTGCAAAATTTGTGGCCCCAACTTAACCACTGATGGGATGCCAGAAGCAATGATACAATTGCCAAACGGTTCACAATTCATTAATAAACAATTACTACCAGGATGCTTAGAAGAAAATGAAATGTAAAAGACAGAATCAGTATCACTATGTGATTTGGAAAGTGGAGTTAAGGCATTAATAGGTTTTCACTAAGGCTGTAGGAGTTAGCACAGAAAAAAAAGATGCATTAATCCATTCCATTTGGATTTGGAACTATAATCTAGAAGTTACTGGATATGAATTCCCTACACTAAGTAAGACGTCACAACCCTGGGCTTAATACAATAACAAAAGAGAATGAAGCAACTGCATGGTAACTACAATTCTCGTATACTTTCGGAGTGAAAAACTTTAACAATTGATTAGCCACAATGATTAAATATGAAGCCTAAAGTATTTAACATTTCCTTATATGATTAACGTTGTAGGTGGTGAGGCCACGTTAATTCCAGGCAGATTTATTCACACTAACAAGCAAGTCAAGCAAAATCTGAGGCAACAACTGGGAATACAGAAGGGATAAGAGAATGGACAAAGGCATCACATCTGAGAAAATTCGGGGTTATCCACGTTATCGTAGGGAATAGAAAAATGCGATATTATTTAAACATAGAGGGACTACAGGAGTTTGCAGTGGAGAATAAGTTTGTTTTCTCATTCATGAAACAAAAAATCGTATTGTGCTCGGACAACAAGAATTTCGAAGGCGAACGCAATGTTAACTTTTACTCAGAGACGAATCGAACACAAGGGAACTCCTGCGACGACATGCTATTGATGGTGATACCCAAGCAGACTAGCGGCATACAGTTTCTCATATTTCAATCATAAAATAGTTGACCTGGATGCAGTTCACAGAAATTTGATAGGCTGAATCCTGGGATGAACTTATTGTTTTCTAAGAATACAGTGAACAATGAATGTCAATACCAATTGCAGTTTAGAGGAATTGGAGGAAAATTTTCTGAAACACATAAGATTCCAAGGCAGGGCGAATATTTATAGAATATGTTCCCTTTTGTGGGAATCAGGAGCTATGGGGTATGTTTGAAAATATGATTAGAGAACCGCTAATTCTGCGTGAGTTCAAAAATAAGGTGGTGGAGTCAGTAACTTTACCAATAGTGAAGACCAACCAGTCCAGTGTGTTAATAGAGCAATGGAGAGGAAGGCGTGTGATCACATTGTGATGTGGAACAGGCTGACCCGTGTGTGCTGAATTTGTGTGTTGCCCGAGAATATTACTCACAACACTGATGCAGCTACAGATGTGTTTAATGCTGCTTGGTTGAATTTGATCATCTTTGGATGGATGCAACTTCAAGTCAACACTCATGAGAAATGACGTGGATTTTTATTTCCAATTTAACACCAGAGTTAAATATAGCATAGCACAACTGGGATTTAAAACAGTTGGCTTCAATTGTTTGTTCAAAAATTAAAGTATATATATACGACGAATAAATTGTATTTTCAATACCCAGCGAAGATTCTGCAGAATATAAATCAAAGACTTTCTGAAAACATCGCAAAGTCTAAATCAGACAGATTTCCTCCATCACGGACAGGCTGATGCGCCGAAAAAAATGCATCTTCCAATACAAATCGTCAAACGAACATTCTATACAATCCTTGCTGTCGTCGGTATTCCTGGTAAGTGATAAACCTTTGAATTTATGTGAATCTAAGTGTGAGCTTAGGCGTAGCCTTAAGCTGTTTAACATATGCTGGTACATGCTGATCTGATTCTGACAATTATAAAGATATTGCTGATGTTTCCAAGTTTAATTCTATTGCATTCATGGACAAGAATCGTTGCCAGAATCTCGATCTGATAAAAAGTTATTATTTTCTTAGCTACACAGCGGGTCCCGTCAAATTATACATAAGTGCAGGTGATTCTCTGTGAGGAGAAAGCAATACGGGTATCTGTGGTGGTATGTTGGATTGTCACCAAATGGATGAGAACTCTTGGCCATAGTGAAAGTATGCAACTTAGGTTATAAATTATTGTGAAATTGTGCTTACTGTGAATATTGGAGCATGTGACATTGGAATAGGCGTTGGCAATTTGCGCCCGTTCCACCATTCAGTAATGCCATTCGACTGACCTGAATTCTGTCTCAATTCAAATATCCTCTCTTCCCACAGTAATCCTTGAACTTACTTTATCAAATATCTATTTAAAATCAGTATTAAGTATTTTGAATGGCATACGTCTATTGATTTCCGTGGACCAGAATCTGGAGTTATACACCCTTCTCTGATAAAACCATGTCAATCCCCACTTTAAAAAAGTCTTATATTATTTCTTAAATGTGTCCTGTAATTGAAGTTTCTGTCACAAGTGGAAGCAAAGTACAGAGCTTTAAAGAGAGAAACGGGGCTACTATTTCCCAACAAAATGATGCTTCTTCAGAACCATGGGGAGACGAGAATGAAATAGGTTTCATGCTATTGAACACGTGGTGGTCGAGTGGGGTTGCAAGGAGTATTTTGAACTAAGTAGAAGATCAGAATTAGATTTTAGGAAAAACAGATTAACTTATAAATATATGTTGGAACACAAGAAAAAAAAGGTCATGGTAACTATAGTGTGTAAGGCCAAAACTTTAATCAAAGTAGCAACGTGTTTTCAAGTGTCTGGAAGCAAAACGCAGGAACAAGACTGGCATTGGCAGGGGGTGGGGGGGGGGGTAATAAGTCACATTGAAGGATCTAATGAATGGTCTGAAATTGTTCCATTCAATGTTGTGCCCAGAAATTTGCAAAGCCTCTCATCAAAAGATGAGTTACATTCTTGTAGTTTGCTTTGCTGTTCACTAGAACATTGTACCGGGTCGAGCACAGCATTGTGACCATGTGAACGTGTGGGATTTTAATCCCTCAAAATCTTACATGTTTCGTAAAGATCACCACTCATTCTGCTAATTTCCAGCAGGAATGCGCACAGGCTGTTTCCATTTTCCAAATGTTATAAGCCATTCATGAGAGGAATTATTGAGTCAGCTTTCTGTTTGTCTCTAAATAGGGTGAAACAATTTGTCGAAATCATTGTTTCTTTGAGAATGGTTTCTCCAGTGAGATTTTTATGCTGTATGATTGCAATCGTTGATAATGGGAGTGATGTTCATGGCTGGCCGAAAATGTTATGGAAAACGTGTGTATGGTGAAATTGATTGTGATTGCCCTAGTTTTCGAATAAATAGCTTCGTTATTTAATTCAAATTCTTTAACCCCCGCACTATTCCTTTGCTCAGTGTAATTACTGTGATTATTTACTGGTGATGATTAATTCCTTTGCAGAATAATCGTAAGGAACTGAGTTGTAAGCGTTGATGTAACTTCTTTGTTAGTCATGGAGAAAACATGCCGGGATCATCATTTGTCACTCAATCACATGTCAACTTATTTATGTTCTAATGCTGCACATGATTCCATGCAACTCAGTTGGGCTTCCTCACTAGAGGGTTCAGAGTTTGAACAGATGGTGAAAAGTATATGTTCTTTAAAAGTCAGGTGTATTAATACTACTGAAGGTAAATCCTACCTGGGAGATTATTCTTTGCAATAATTCTGATCATTACTATTAATCGAATACTATAATAGTATTAAGAATTGTGCGTATTAGAAGTGGCTATAAATAAGAGTGTGGACTCTTGTATTAGCTGGATTTAGGAACAGTAGATTGCCTCGCTAATATCGCAAAAAAGATTATTGTGATATTTGCATTAATTATTTGGAGTGTTAAGCGAATAAAACGAAATGAAAGATTGCAGCAGATAACCATTCCTAAATAAAGGAGTAGCAGCATGTAAAGAGATTTCGGGGTTACCCAATTTTTTTTTTCCGCTCAGGGAAAGGTAGAATAACCAATTACAGAACTTAGTGCATGACGAAAAATAGAGGGAATAATTTGAAGAAGGAACGGCATGCTTATACCGGATGAAATGTAGCTAGTACTAAAAACAGCTAGGCTGACGTTTAAGAGGAAAGGTTAAAAAGAATAGCCCGACGGAGAAGCCCCTGGGAGAACCAACAAAAAAAAAATCCCTACTTATGCAAATGGGAAACAAGTCAAAGCATAGGAGGAATTGAATAAATTGGGGATCTAAGCGTGGGTATATGCGTGGAGGAACAAGTCACGCTAATGCCGTATGTGGCATTTTATCCAAAACATTCTTAAAGTCCGTATAAACCGCATCACTGTTTCCACCCCAACCATCCCTCCCCGCAACGTCCATCAATTCTTCTAGTTATATCTCTGAAGAATTCATGCACTGGAAGTTCATAATTTAATAAGAAAAGTAGCAGAATTAAGTTATCAAGTCTGCTTGGCCATTCGATCATAACAGATATGCTTCTCATCCCTATTTTCCTGTCTTCTCTCTATCGCCCTTCAATCCATTTCCGATTGAAACCATGTCGAACTCCTCCTTAAATTTACTCACTGTGCCAGCGTCCACAACGCTGGGTAGCAAGTTCCACAGTTTCGCAACCCTTTGGGAGACATCGTTCTTGCTTAACTTTTTTTTCCAAATTTTCTGCACCTTATCCTAAGGCTATAAGTTCTTATCCTAGAATGTCCATTAAACAAGCATTCGCTCCACGTCTGATTAACTATAACTTTTATCATCTTATATGCCTCAATTGGATCTCTCCTCATTCTTCTAAATTCCAGAGACTATAGGCCTAAACAAATATCTCTTCGCATGACAAACCTGTTATATCTCCCCCCCCCTCCCCTTTTGAACAAGGGTATTACTTTTACAATCCACTGGAACCTTTCCTGTGTCCAGGGAATTTTAGAATATTATAAACAACAGATCTACGATCTCTACGCCACTTCTTTTAATACCCGAGGTTATTGGCCATCAGGCCCAGGGATCCCCTATGCCTTCAATCCCAATAATTTGCTGAGTATCTTTCCTCTATCGACGTTGACTGCTCTGAGATCAACCTTTTTTTTTTATTTTCTCTGACTTGCCCTTTCTAATGGAAATGGTACTAATGTCCTCAACCGCGAAAACTGAGGCGAAGTATTGATTTAACATCTCTGCTATTTCAGTTTTCCCCAGTATTAACTCTCTGGTTTCATCTTCCAAGGGACCAACATTAATTTTAGCGACTGTCTACACTTTTATACGCAGATAAAACCTTTTGCTATGTTTTGACATTTTGCATTAGATTTTTTTTCGAGCAACTTGTAATACCTAGACCCCGCTGCATTTCAATCACTAGCGGTCTCTCCCCATTTAGGTAATAATCTGCCCTTGATTCATCCTGCCAAAGTGAAATGCCTCACCTTAAACTCTTTTTTGCCAGTTTGACGTCCAGTTACCCAAACAACGTGTGCCACTTTGCAGAATCAAAATATCGTCACCAGACCATGCCCTTCTACCCATCATTATATCGTAGGCAAATTTGGATACTTGCATGATTCTGATGACCATGTTCAAAAAAGGAGAAAGAGAGAAAGGTAGAAAGCAACAAACTATAGGCCAAATTGTTCAACAACGATCATTGGCAAGATGTAGTTAATAATGAGCAAAGATAAATATAAACAACTCTGGATTTTATGAAATGTAAATCATGTTTGATAAATTTGCTAGAATTCTTTGAAGGTGTGACAGGAATTGTACACAGAGGGGACCGTGTGGATCTAATGCATTTAGATTAAAACAAATGATCATTTGTATAAACAGTGAACAAGTGGCGAAAGATTGATCCGTAAGGTTCTCTACTAATCATTTCTTTCCCACCTAAAAACGACACATTCCTTCCAACTGTCTGTTTGCTATGCCAGCTTACAATCCATGCAAACACATTTCCACCCATTCCATGGGACAATTTTCATGCACTAGCATCTTTTGTAACACCTTGTTAAAATGCATGGTTTTGTTTTAATCTAAATGCATTAGATCCACACGGTCCCCTCTGTGTACAATTCCTGTCACACCTTCAAAGAATTCTAGCAAATTTATCAAACATGATTTACATTTCATAAAAACCAGAGTTGTTTATATTTATCTTTGCTCATTATTAACTACAGAATCTTGCCAATGATCGTTGTTGAACTATTTGGCCTATAGTTTGTTGCTTTCTACCTTTCTCTCTTTTTCCTTTTTTGAACATGGTCATCATATCGACTCTTTTTCAATATTCCCTTACCGTCTCAGAATTTAGTGAGTAACAAAAATAAGAAAACAATTGAACCACCATCTCTGCAGCCACTTCCATTAAATCTGAACATCTTCATTGAAGCTTGGTGGCGTGTTCGCCTTTAATCAATTTCGGGTCCCAAATTGTTTTCTCAAATTGATGAGCTATCTTAAAATATATTTAAACCTGCGCTCTGAGCGTCTTTTTCCCGAAGTCATTTGAGAATTCATTTGTTTTAATGCTTTATATCCACATTTTACCTGCATGATGCATCACTTTGCGCTTCTGTGCATTGAACTTGATCTGCCAGTTATCTCCCTAATATATCAATTTGGCTATGCCCTTCCTCACGTTCTGAGTGGCATGCATCAATGTTTCCAAACATTATATCAGCTGCAACTATTTCAAAAATAACTTTGAACAAATTGTACGAACTCAACCCACTCTTGATCATTTGCAATCTTCCTATCCCAGTATCTATGTGGATAATTTAAATTTCAAGGCTTTTACTCTATAAGTCATTCGATTCTTTGTGATTTATTTGCTAATATGTTTGTCTATATTTCTCTTTGAGCGCCTGTACCGTACAAAAATGGATCTGATTGTGTCCTTTTCACTCCTTGCACTCAGCCAGGGAGATTCAACAATTCATCACTTTAAAACACCCTGCCTACCCAATGATGCAATGCGATGTTTCTTATGTACTAGCACTCCAACTATCTTGTTTCCACCCCCGCCCCCGACCTTGTCGGTTAAACACCTTATACTTCTCAATATTTAACGCATATTTCTGTCCTTTATTTAATAAGATCGGAATTGCAGCAATACTATCAAAATGCCATTTGGCAACAATGTCTGTAACTTATTGATGACGAATCCTACCTTAACATATATGCATATTAAGCCTGAGCTGTCATCCGTTTGTTTTTCCCTGTTGCATAAATTGATTGACCATTGGCTACCCTACTTCTATCAAATCTCAAATTATTATACTTACCTTGACATTACCCGCATGTATATCAGGCAAAGCTGCTGGTAACCCTATACTTCCCACCGGCAATTTTCCATTTCCATTCTGAATTTCCCCTTGAATTCCCCACTGTCATTCCATTCTAAAAGCTTCTCAAAAGCAGCAGTAAATCTAAAAGTTTTGACACGAGGCCCAATCCTGTTTAAATTTAAATTGTTCTTCTCCTGAAGTTCCAACATGCTGGAGAAATGTTCCCGTTCAAACCTATATTCTCGGAAGGCATCTAAAGCTCTTCGTTATGTATTAATACAGCTATATGTTGAGCTATGCAACCTTTCTATTATTACGGTCGTTAGCACGAAGTACTGCGATGAGTCCTGGGATTACTGCTCTTGAAGTTCTGCAACTAATTCAATTCCCAAATCGCTAACGCCTACTTCAAAACCACATCTACTTTTCATACGTGCGCCGTTGGTCCCATTGCGGACCAAGATCTCTGTCTGTTCCTGTTCTCGCCAGAAAGGAAGTCGTTCAGTTTCTATTATCCTTCAAACTGGCACCAGGAGCGTGACAAAGCAACCTGCAGTCACCTCTACGACAACAGGACAATTTATCTGCTTTCCTAGTATAGAACCATCTATCCGTATATAATTTCAATTATCCTTCTTCTGCTCTGGTGAAGCTGAGCCACTGTAGTTCCACAATACTGTCTCCTGCGACAGTCCTCAGAAGAACCATCACCACTGTCCCGAAAGGAAAATTTGATCGAGAGTATAATAGCATCCAGAGACATCTCTACCAGCTATGTTTTTTTCTTAGATATTATGGCGGTCACCGATTTTCTTCCGATGTTGCACCAAAGTGATTTCTGCAACCAGAGGTTCAATATGCTGCATCTGGAGGCTTTCCTTGCAAATGTAGTCTTCATGGGACATTGCGCTATAATATTTAACATGTTAACTCACCTATCACTTATCACGGTCTCTTTCCTGAAGAATTGTATGGTGAACATCAGTTTAAGTTGACCACAATCTGTTCCCGCGCTCAATGAGGAGAGCAGCAGCCTGTGGTCATAGAGTGATAGACTCATTGAGCAATTCAGCACGGAATAAGTTCCTTCTGCCCAGACACTCCATGCTGAACATTTTGTCACTTCAGCTAGTACCATTTTTCGTAGTTTGCCTTATATCCCTCTAATCATTTCGTGCCCATATAGTTATCCAAATACTTTTCTAATGTTGCTTATGAGCCTGAATTAGCCACTTTCGCTGGTGGTCAATTTCATATACGCACCATCCTCTGAAGAAGTTGCCCTCGGGTTCATTTTAAATTTTTCCCTGTCACCTTAAACTTGTGCCATCATTTTTTGCATTCTTTACCCGGAGAAAACATCATTTGTGTTCATCTTATCTAAGTCCCTCACGATGTCATTAGACGCCTCAATAAAGTCACCCTTCATTTTCCTATGTTCCAAGGAATATAGCCCTAGCCTGGCCAACCATTCCTTCGACCATTACGCTCTACTTTCTATTATCAAGACAATTTTGAATCCAATTTATTAGCTCTCGTAGGATACCTTAGGACATAATCTTCCATACTAGCCTTGTGGGACCTTGTCAAAGGCTTTGCTAACGTCCATAACATCAATATTTACTACCCTGTTTCTTACTTCTTCGGAAAAACTTCTAGACATGACCTCCCATGCACAAAGCATTACTGAATATCACTAATCACGCGTTGATCATCTAAATATTGGCAAATGTGTTCCTCAGAATACCCACCAGTAACTTATGCACAGCTGAAGTCAGGCTCACCGGCCTGTAATTCCCTCGCTTTTCGTTGCTATCCTTCTTCAAACATGAGTCTCTGTGCACAAAGCCGTGCTGAGTGCTCCTAATCAGTCATTTGTGACATTGGCGACTTTATTTATCGATTAATTATGGAAGATATATCATCAATAATTAAAGGTTATCTGTAACTCTTCTATCACTATCTGTCACACGCACACACAATGATATTTTCGAGTTATTTATTGAACCAGGATGGATTTTTAAAGAAAAGTTATTCAACCTTCGTCCAGAAAGCATAAAGAGATGACAGTGATAATTGATGATGCCAATTATCCTAATCCGGTCTACATGGCGTTACAAAAGCCATTTGCTAAACGGCCTTTCAACAGACTCGAGCTTAAAATAAATGTCATGGTATAAAGTGGACAAGAGAAAGCTGGCGGTCTGTGTGACAAAGTAAAAGCAAGAGATAATTATGATAAAAAGATGTTATGCTTCGATGATTAACAGTGTTTCCCTTGAGTCAGTGATTGAATTATTGTGCTCGCTATACTTTGGTGCACTGGGAACTTTCAAATTGCATGGATTGTATGACGCTTGCAAACTATTGAGCTATGAGGGCGATAGTGTCTAAATTACATAGGAGTCAGAAATTAATGGAAGTACGGACGAGTCGCAGATGTAAGTCACTGTGTAAAAAATTGAATTGATTAAGTGGGAGAAACCTTTAAAGAGCGGATAGGTAGCTTGGGATTTCTACTTAATTTCTGAGTCATCTTCCGGATGTGACAGAAATGAACACTGTCACACAATGTGTTTAAACAACAATTTTACGTAAAAATAAAAATTGTAATGATTATATGGAGTTTTATTTCGTAATGCAAAAATAAATCCTTACGAGAAGAAAACGATAACTATTGAAACGACAAGGCAGTTCATATGTTGATTAAATGAAGAAAGGTAGCTCTACTCATAAGCCATATGCCGCACAGTTCATGCATAGAGTAAATAGCGCAGATTCACCAAAAATCTATCAATTTCTCGACAGTGCCCCAAAATTGATATTCCCAAATTAGTCTGTTCCAGGACTGGATTAAAATTCAGGATAATTTCCTTTGGCATACACATTACCAAAGTTATGTAAACATACGTAAGGTCACTCCTCGTCCTCTTACGCTCCAGGGTAAAAAGAAGTCCCAACGTCCCCGTGTCATTCAAATGCTCCAGTTCCAGTAACGTATTTGCAAGTCGTTTTAGTATCCTTCTCAATTAATAACAGCTTTCTTATAGCAAGGTGGCCAGAATTGTACTCAGTACTCCAAATGTGACCTTTCGAATGTCTTAGACGTCCTTTTAAATGTAGTAGCAAGCGACTCAGTTGCAGAATACTGCAATGCACCTACACCTCATGAATTGTCGTGCTTCAAGAAGGCTGCTACCAAAACTGTTCGAATAGCAAGCACGGATGGCCGATATTTCCACATTTATTTTTGACCTCCACTACACTAAATAATGTTATTATTTGCAAAAAGTTCCAAAAGCTTATTAGCTGCAGGTTTCAGGCTTACAGTCAGGGAGAAACAATGAAATTTCATAGATTGGCTCGAAAGAAAGACGGGAAGTGCTATATTTGTTCGTAACTCACTGAAAATGTCTCACGTACAGTTGTACTTCAAGAAGACTGCTCAATATTTTCCGCTGCATGACAAATAGACTTTCACGTCACGTGTCCACATCACATCCCAGGGGAATATCTATGTCAGGAAAGAATACTCAAATATAGAACGTGCCTTTCATAAAGCATTTAGACAGTTACATAAGCAAGATAAGTATAGAGGGATATGGGGCAAACACGGGCAACTAGAACTAGCATAGAGGAAAACAAAAACAGGATGGCATTGACTAGTTTGGACCAAGGGCCTGTTTCCACGCTGTTAATCTCTATGACTTTGTGGCTCTATGACTCTAATTGCTGTGACACGTCTATGCTTTGATCTCTTTTCTCTCTGCAGTTAATTTACTGGCGATTCTGGTTCTGGTCCGTGGAAATTGCGGTCTCTCCGGCTGTACCACTCGCTACCTGGTGGCCATGGCAATCGGAGATCTAACGGTCATTATTGTCGACATCGTTCTGAAGCGTTTCCGTGTATATTATTATCCACGTTGTTTCTTGGACTTGACCCCTGTGTGTATTGTTGTCAATGTCCTTCTCCGTGCAGCCATTGACTGTTCCGTATGGTTCACTGTCATGTTCTCCTTTGATCGATTTGTCGCCATTTGTTCACAGAAGCTGAAAACTACATATTGCACTAACAAAACTGCGACTCTGATTCTTGCAACAATAACCATTCTGTTCTGTTTTAAAAATGCCCCTTGGTATTTTAGATTTAAGCCTAGCAAAATAATCAATAATGTAGAGTGGTCCTGTACTAGTAAGAAAATCTATTACTCTGATCCAAGGTGGCTGGGGTTCACGACGTTTTCAATGGTGTTAACACCTTTGATCCCATTTGCTGTAATTCTGATCGCTAATGTTTTGATATTGAGGCGCATTTTAATGGCCAGCCGAGCTCGTAAGTCATTGAAGGGCCAGAACAAGGAAAGCAAGCAGAATGATCCAGAGATTGAAAACAGAATCAAGTCTATTATTCTGCTTTTCACTATATCTGGCAGCTTCATAATTCTGTGGTTAATGTATGTTTTATATCTGCTTGATGTGCCAGATTCCTTTTTACGTGGTGCTAATTATGATATTTTTGAGGCAGTCGCATATATGTTGCGCAATTTAAGCTGCTGCACAAATACTTTTATTTATGTGGCGACTCAGCCCAAGTTCAGAATAGCGTTAAGTACCATCTTGAAATATCCGTTTAAAACGATTGCTCAGTATCTTGACTAAAATAACAGCTCTTAGCAGCCCAAAGATACAATGTTTAAGTGACTGGAGCAAATTGTTTTAGTGAACACCGATTTGACATATATTCAGCTGCACGGAGCCACTTGCGACTGGGGAAGGAATTGAATGGGAGTATCGAGAAGATTAAACACTCTACTGGTGCTCAGAGGTTAACGGCGCGTATGGGACAGCGTGGTGACCATGATGGGGGACAAGAAATGCACTGCTTTCCTGACGTCAGACATATCAAAGAGGAGGCAGGAAAAGGAAGGAAAGTAAATTTGACATTACCAAACACAATGAGATCAGAGACAGATCAGGAAAAAAAAGTCACAGTGCTCACGCAACGTCAGAAGTGGAAACGGAGGAAAATGATCTCCTTCAAATAAACAGCTTCGTTTCTCAGAACTCCAGAACCCCAGAAAGAACGGGGAAACACACGTTAACACCATTGATCCTATTTGCTGTAATGTTGATCCTTAATGTTCTGATATTGAGGCGCATTTTAATGGCCAGCCCAGCTCGTAACATTTCATTTGCTGATCATAACAATGATCATACTTCTAACTCTATGTATATAACGAATACCAAAAAACACTGTCGATGGTACTAAAAAATCTATGATATTAAGAGAAGGAAATCCACCTTCCTTGTCTAATCTGGCCTGAATATGATTCCAGAGCCACAGCAATTTTATTGACTCTCAAATACCCACGAGCAAATTGGGATGGGCAATAAATGATGTCCAGTCAACAACGTATATGATCATAAAATGTGATTTGATGGCCACTAATAAATAAAACATTAATTGTTGGAGTTATTTATTCTTTCTTTCCATTTATCTCCACTTTGTGCCCCAATCCAGATTCAGCACTATGTGTGTACAAAGTACTTTTTGAAACATATATTCAAACCATATTGGAGATTTTGTGCTTCCACAACACTAACATTAGCTTTGCCTCAACCAATCTTCTGCTGAGAGTTACTTCCTCGGGTGGCGATGGCTCCGTGAAAGTACTTGTACTCTGAATCCCTGGGTCACGTTGCATCCACTTCACGATCAACAATGTATCAAGTAAATTGTGCACGTTTGCAAGTCAGCAACGCCTCTCTATTCTCTATCACTGATTTTGTTGCCTCCCATGTCTCCATTGCTTCTTATCCGAAGTTAATTGACAAATTCCTGGAACAGTCATTAAATCTTTAAACTCTCCATCCTGTGGAACACTTTGTACACGCGTTCAGCCACTAAAACGTTCATTATTTTTGTGAACGCCTTTCCGCTTTACAATCGTCCATTCCTCTTTTACTTCCTCAAATTTCTGCAGTACTCGTCAAATCTATAACATCCTCTAAGCATTACAAACATTTTCATTTCTTCCAGTGACGAAAGCCTTGCTCAGGAACTCACATTATCCCAGCATGCTTCTTCCAACTTGTAAGACTCTTCTTATATGTTATATATATCTGCAGCATCTGCAAATTTCACTGGCTCTACGACCTCAAGATGGAAATAATTGTTGTAGATCAGTGCTTTCCATCAATTTGATAACACGCCTTATCTCTACCCATTTTTCGATGACTACAATGCAAGCTATATTTTTCTTAGTCCAGAAAGCCACGATAGTTCTCCATATCTTCATGTGCTCATTCAAGCCTGAGGACAACACACTCCTGTAATCTTTTCCATCAGTACAAACTTCCATTTTTCTTTAATCTCCTGGAAATATATCCTCCCCAAACTTGCAACCTGCTGACACTGATGGAATCCTTCCAAACGCTACCTTCATTTGTGCCTTTCTTTATATCTTCGTTTGTTCGTTGTTCCTTCCTTCATTCCTGCCTACCTTTCCTCCTTACTTCCTTCCTTCATTCCTTCCTCCTTTTCCTCCTTCCTTTCTTCCTTCCATTGTAAATAACTGGGAAAAAGGGCTGACCCATTTGAATTGCGAATAGCCACTGTCAGTCTTTTTTCTCTTTTCTGGTAGCTAACCAATTCTCAACATATGTCAGTGTATTAGTCTCATTCCCAGATGCTTAATTTTGAACACCTGATTAAGTCATTACCAAAAGCTTCCTGAAACTCCACATGCAGCATATCCACAGTTCTCCCATGTAGATTCTGTTAGCTATGTCCTCTAAATAACCTAGTCGTTTTGTGAAACACGATGTACCCTTCATAAATCTTAATTGACATTGTATAATGTCATTGATATATTCCCAGTGTCCCATTTCACATTCTTTAGAATAGACACTAGCATTTCCCCTCCCACCCAAGATAAGTAAACAGGTGAAGTTATTTTATATTTTCTTTCTCCCTCTTATTTTAAATTGAGGAGTTTCATCCGCCAACTTCCAAGACTGTTCCACCATCAGGAGATTTTGGATGACGTCAACAAACACGGTAAAATACTTCGGGATAAACAATAGGCATGTGCCTCAATATAAGATCGAGAAAAATGACCAGTAGATCCCCCACCGACATGGCTATCAAGTAACAAGTGATACATTTGGAGAGTCCACATTGCTTGCACGTCAGGATCACAATTGTGATTAAATTCACTGTAAGAAAAGAAAATGCACAACACAGTTATACATCAGGCACAGGATAAATTAGCGGTTTGACAGATATGGTCTTGCAGAAAGACAAATAGATGCACACACATAAACACACCAGAAACTTTATGGAGACAGCAAGACACGCACACATAAACTGACACAGACATGCACAGAAATAAATACACTCAAACACTCACTTGCAAGCCCGCACATCTGTAAATGCACACACGCGTACACACACACGCACACACAGAAAGAGAGAGAGAGAGAGATGCATTAATGAAACTATAACAATGTAGACAAATACATGCATAAAAACAATCGCAGATCCGATGTGTGGACGTATGTCAGACGCACGGACAAATGCAGGTAAACTAACAGATACCACACACGTCTGCACATAATAATTTGTTCATGCACACATAGACACACTCGCCAATGCACACAGAGGATTTATACACTCAGGGATGTGAACATTGAAACGTATATGCATAAACACACATTCAGAAACACACACAAACATAACACACATCTTTGCTTTTGAAAGCCAAAACTCTGAAACACAAACATAAAAATGCTGGCCATATCCATACTCAAAAATATACAGATTACATACTCAACAATTACAGATTACACAGATACGCACAGTCTGCCTTACCCATTCGGTTGTATTTCTCTCCCTTTCTCACGAACACAATCACCCCTATCCACCTGCTTTCCCCTTCAGCACTCGTGGATGAACTCAAATCCGTCTTCTTGCAAATCTAAACACACACACACACACACACACACTAAGAAAATGACTTGGGGGAACAAACACACCGAATCAAACATACAAATATATTCACATCAACATGCACAAACATATACATAAAGTACTCATAAACTCTGACACAAACTCAATGCGTATGTGTGTGTTGGCATGTTTGATGCGTCTGAGTTTTATGTGTACATGCGTGTTTGTTTGTGTGTGTATACAGTTGTACGCATGTAGATGTGTGTGTGTGTGTGTGTGCGCGCGCGCGCGCGCGCGCTTCTGTGTGTGTGTGTCTGTGTGCCTGGGTGCATGCAATTCTGTGAGAAATGCAAGTGTGTACATGTGTATGTGTCTGCTGTGTGTGTGGATGAGTAAATGGGATTATTGCGAGAATTTTACCTCCTCGCCCGCTACAAAATCAGAGCGGATGAGGGACAGACAACAGAAATGTTCATTGACCTTGGGTGAGAATTTCCAATCTCGCTCAAGCGAGTCGATAATATACCAATGTGTGGCCCACGATTTTGTGCTGAACATGAGGCAAAATGAATCAATCACTTTTGTCAATGTTTGATCGATAACCCTCAGTTACTTGCATATTGACTGGTTATGTAAAAGCCCTTTAAATGCCCTTATCATATCAGCCTGCACCACCATCCCAGATAGCGCTTTCCAGAATACTACCACACTCTGCTCAGCCTAATCAGAATGTAATCCACCACCCTTTGAAAAAAAAATGCAGGCGCTGTTATGACATCAAAGGGACAATATTCAAATTTAGGATGGTACTTTGTCACAATTGTTAGAAGTTTCTTTCAAATTCATCCGTAAGTCGCACTGGCTCGGGTCAATATTGCTGAAATGTTCGCCTTCTGCTAACCCAACAGAAAGGTCTTCAAAGCAAGGAAATGAATATTGTTTCACACATAATACAGACTTATGGTGAACTTTTTCTCCCCGAAATTCCCCCTGGATTCATTTTTCTTCATGATTTGAACAATCACTGTACATCAGTCATGTTTCAGAATTCAGATATTAGAAATCGGTTCAAATCAACCTCTTTTTTTCCCAATTACTAATATCTATTGCAGAATTTTCTGTCAAGCATTCTGCCTGCTCGCCAGATTTTGTTTTTAATTTGAATGCAATGTCTTTCTTACAATCTAAATCTTACAAACGTATGCTTTGCAATTTCCATGAGCCCTGATCCTCCATTGGTCATCATGTTGACTGTGACCTAGATCAGTCTAATCTTCTTCACTCATGCATGATCCAGCATGCTGCATAATATATTATCTGCAAATATAAATTGGCTGTTTGCCTATTAAACACATTCACGTCAAAGCAGCCCTTCAGGGGCACCATTTATCCCGAGTAGATGTTCATCATTAGCTTTGGTTGATTGAAGGGAATGTGTTGGATTTTCTCATTTGAGATAGTCTCTGGTATCAGCGTGACTGCTGCTCAATATAAACATTCGTCTTTACAGACTGTTCCTTAAGCCATGGATTGTCCCAATACCTGAAGACAATGTGTTCCATATTCCCAATACTCAATAATAACAAGGGGAGTAATACAATTAAATATAGACTACAGATATAGATGAATATGCATATCAAGCACACCCGTAGGAGCTAACAAAAATAAAGTGAAATACCACAAAAGCTAATGCAATTAATATGTGAGTTTACATTTAATAACTATATTCAGAGAATCAGCAGATATAACAGCAGCAGCAACAGATCAAAGTAACAACAGTAGTGCATAATTACATAATAATTATTTAGATAAGGAGACTTACCAGGTATACCAACAATAGCAAGAATTGGATATTCTTGAATTAATATTCCTTGAATTAATCCCCTTGAATTAATCAGAGTGTGTACTGGATCCTAGATGATAATGGAAGCAAATGAAACCAAACTTGTGAAATATAGAAAAGACCCAAGGAAAATCTCCTGTCCATTGCTGTGACATTCCAATGAATTGTTTTCAGATCCTGACCCGTTGTTAGAACATTCCAATCTGTTAATCTGGGATTCTGAACCATTGCTGGAGAATTCTAGCCGACTGTTCTTAAATTCTGATTTCGTTGTTCCCTCACTCTGCATTCGCTGAGCTCTGCTAAAGTAAGGGTTGAAGTTCCCGCTGAATCTATGGGATAACACATTGAAAGAAGTCCCATATCAATAGACGATGCCAACCCTCTGGTGGCATAATTATGGTGTATGGAGGAGCAGTACTCTGAAAGCTTCTGGCTTGTGCTATCAAATAAACCTGTTAGACTTTAACCTGGTGTTGTGAGACTTCATACTATGCGTACCCCAGTAATACACATCATCACTTGGTATCAGCAGTCCTAATATACGGTGATTTGATCCACAACGCAATGTTCTTGATCCCCGTGCAAACTTCTTCGTTTGCCAAATTTGATTGTCCAATTCATGCACATATTAACAACGTCCATTAGCTTCTGGGTTACTTCCTATTCTGTAGAAAAACTACTCTTCTGTGTCTATAGACTATTCCCACCAATGGCATCGCCTTCTTGATATTTGTTACGTTGAATAAGATATTTTTACACAGCTACTGATCCAAGATCATTCCTTTCTATAGTATTCCTTCCATCTTGTCTCAGCAGAGCTAGGCAGCATATCCTTCCTGCCTGCCCTACCGAAATGTCATAGACGTAAATATTTCGTTCTGTACTTGAATCTCATTTTAAACTCGGGTCTGTAATGATGATGACTTCGTAACTGTTAACTTAGTTAATAGTTAATAGGACTGCAAATTAATTCAATGTGTTCCCAATATTACTTATTTCAACATAAACAGCCATTAATTTTGCTTATTTTTTATCATTTTTCTCCACTTTGACCCCAGTTGTTTTCACACTGTTGTTCCTCTTGTTACACTCTGGTTATCATCAGCCAGTCACGGATATTGTGATGTTGCGGTATCGTTTAACTTCACAAATCAATGCATGCTTTCTACAAAATAATGCTCGCCTCCAATGAGTAGTTAAGCGTATTCTCTGTCTTTACTTCCACAGTTTACAAGAATACTGTTCCCAAACAGCCCCAACTTTGCCACAACTGATGATACAGTTTTATGAGGGGAAAGCCTTTTCTTCCAGACCAGTCTTTGAGCCACGTCATTCATTTCTTGATGTCAATTTGCATGTGGCCAGTTACTAACGTAGAAATTGTAACACTGGTGGTACTGCGCTTAATTAGTTAACTACTGTCTCAAATTATCGTTCCCCAAACCTTTCGCTCGTTCTATTTGCATCATTAGTATACATGGCACACGACAGCCTGCTCAGTCCGGATAATTCTGTCCTTGAAAGTGGAATCACATGTGAATAGGGTAGCGAAGAATGCATTCGGCATTCTTGGTTTCATTTGTCAGAACATTGAATACAGGAGTTGGGACGTCTTGTTGAAGTTGTACAAGACATTGGTAAAGCTACACTTGCAATACTGTACACAGTTCGGCTAACCCTAATGTAAAAAGGATGTTTTTAAACTATAAGACGCATGGAAACTATTTACTAGAATCCCGAGGCATAAAAGGCTGAGCTGGTCTTATAGACTCCATAAAATTTTGAGGGGCGTGGATCAGGGAGATAATCAACATATTTTCCCAACAGTAGGGGAGTCTAACCTAGGGGGCTCATAGGTTTAAGGTGAGAAGGGAGAACTACAACCACAATACAACTACTGTGTATTTTTTCACACAGAGGGTTGTGAGTGTCTGGAGCAAGTTGCCAGAGATAGTAGACGCGGGTAAAATTCTGTCTTTTGAAAAGCATTTTGACTGTTATATGGTAAGATTAGTATCGATTAGTATAGTAATTATATAGTAGTATATATATAGTAATTATATATATAGTAAATAGATAGTATATATATAGTAATTATACATAGTAATTATACATAGTAGTATAGTAAGATTAGTATATTAGTAAGAGGAAAAGGGGCTAAACACGAGCAATTGGGATTAGTTTAATGGAAGAAAAAAACAGGGCGGCATGGACAAGTTTTGCTGAAGGATGTGTTTCGATGTTGTAAATCTTTTTCCAACTATGACGCTCCAACAATGATCACATGTCCCCAATCCTGACATCGGACAGACATTATTGACACTTGAACTCTGGCTCCTTGCTTCAGAAAACAGAGTCAATATCCGTCAAATAACTATCTTCTACAATCCTACATTCTAATGTGCAGCATTACATCCCTTTTGCCCGCCGTCAATTTGAGCGATTTCTATTTCCGTGGTGCCATAGCTGGTCAGAACATTAACACACTTTCACGGTTAAAATAATTGGGTGACATTAAGTGTGGATTAATATTTATTGAGCACGTGAATAAAATTGTGTTGAAACGTGTACAGAACCCTGTCCTTGTCTTCATCTTCTAAATAAGGGGAACTGGGCAAATGATGTTTAATACAAACTGGTGGTAATCTTTTCTTTCCGATCAAAAGGACAGTTACAGAGACTGAAGCTGCTGTCGCTTGGGTCCATTTACTTGCCTGACCTGCAGTCAGACATCTAAAGAGAAGGTCCTATCGTAAGGGACATGACTGTCTCCTGAAACAAAGTGTCCAGGTCACTCCCCATTGCTGATGTGTCATAGTGCCCACAGATCACCTTCAACGGCAATGTCGCTGAGCTCAAGCCATACCGTTGAACAGTCAATCTTTCCCCGTCACGATATAGTACAAGTAATGGTATACACTGCAGCCGTGAAATACCATCATTTTTCCATTGTTGCTGTGTTTCAAACATTTAGTAAATGCATGATGCATTTATTTAGGGTTCTTGCATGTTTAATAAAAGAGCACACAAACTGTTCACTGTTTTTCTACCCCAGTTTATTTCTCTTAACGGGATGCTGTTTTGGACAATATGCATTGTCTTGGTTAATTAACCCTTGATAATGTTTTTTCACACTTTATGCCTTTATCGTGACCTTACAGTTTTCTTCACTTCCCACTATACAGCATCTGAAATACTCATCAACTTAATCGCTTACCCTGCAACAGGGCAAAGACAGTTGTTGCCAGAGAAAACCCTGGAAAGTAAAAGAGAAAATAAAACCCTCCTTCCCCACTGCACAAATGTCCAATTTGCTTCAGAAATATAAATATGCTGATTGGGCCATTGTCTTACGCAAAAGGTATATCTTCCAACTGTTTGTACGCCTATTTAAACTGTCAAATTCCTCGTTCGATCTCTATATTCAATACTTGAACGCATAGTCACGCCCTATACTCCCTACACTGCATCATCCTCCCGCGCCCCCACGCACCCCTCCAACACACACGCACACACACACACACACACACACACACACTTACTAATTGCAAACCTTTCGCCTCGTAGTAAGATAGATGATCCATAAGAGAATCAAATTACAGATATTAAGGTTTTATCAATGCAATACATTTATTTATGAGTAAAATCCATGACTCAAACACCGGTACTACAAGTTCAGGACAATAGTTGAAAGTGGAACTTTTTTTTGAATGTTGATTTCATTCGCAGAGAACTTGAGGCGCTCAAGCTGCCAGCAATCGGTTAGTAGAACTATTTTCCAATCGGTTTGCAGCATGGCAGTGCATTACCCAAATGCTGATTGACCCATTCCATACCAAGTGGGCATGCAAAGACAGGCCTGTCCATTCAGCATTGCATACCTTGAAACAATATAAAGAACAGAAAATGCATTGACTGAATGTAATGCACACACACTGTTGAAATAACAAGGAGAAAACAGGAAAATAATTTCCCCAGTTTAACTGGAGCTAACTCTTAGTGCATGTCAACACTATTTTTAAGTTGTATGTAATTAACCCACAGCTTTGCCTCCAATCGCTCGACCTAGAAATGTCCTGAAACATAGTCATCACTGTTGGCTCCACAGCACTCGGAATTGCGAGCATACAGCGTGAAAACAAAGATGTGGATTTTTTTAACCAAATACATGCCTCATGAATAATGCATATTGAGTTTCATGGACTACGGTTTGTCTCTGGAAAGCTGACATTGTTTTTCAGGAAATCTTGTGGTCAATCTGCTTTCAGAAACATCGCCCATGTAAATAGGGTGGCTCCACAGTTTTAGATATTTCGGCACTTGTCTGATGGTATCATGGTTTTTCCAAAAGATTATTAAACCCTCACCTTCCCTAAAAATACATCAACAATCCCTGTTCGGATACGGAACGGCATGGTCTCGGTTAAACACTTCCTCCAACCGTGTCACATTAATAAGTGTTGTGCTGGATTTATATAACTGACATGAGCACTCAACACGTTCCCGTATGTATGAAAAAAAATAAGAATGCATCTGTGTTCACGCATTTGTAGTAATGTTGTTGAATTATATATGTGATTGCTACAAATTTGCTGTTTTTTTTTAATGAAGAACTGACTCTTTTTTGAGGGCCGTTTCCACAGAACCCCTATACATATCTCCCACTTTCACTTCCTTATTTGAGATGGTGGAATGGCAGTGTTAGGAAGAGACTGTTTGTGATCCAGACCACATCTTACTGCACACACTTACACATTACAAGTAGCAGTGGTCCGGAGTAACGTCTATCTGATCACCTCTGTACTAAATAGACAATTAAGCCCATTTCGGGGTTTCCCTTCTGTGCATTAGGACGGCGGTGGTTGCATGGCCACTGACCTATATTTTCTGCTTTCTTTTGCATCTGTTTTTTTTTCTTGTGCTAAAACAAGTATCGTTGTCCCTAGTTAGTGAGATTGGAGATAAATCTGTGAATTTTTAGCTCCGGGACATCCTCAGTGAGAGTATGAAAAGGAAGCTGACTGAAAAACAGAGTGCTGAGACACTAAGCGCACTTACAGATGCTTACCTTTGACATGTGTAGTTAAAGAATCCGACTGATTTACCAGCATGAAGAGACACAAAATGAGCAGTGCTTTCATCATCTTTGCTGCAGTTCCTCAACGGCGGCTGGACGGCAATAGAACTGGAACTGTTCTCTGTTTCAATTTGTAAACACTACAGTTTTTTTTATACTCATGCACCAGCAAGGGGAGTGACTGTTTTCATTAAACTCAAGCCAAAAAAGGTGTTTACGTTACTGCTGCTGTCTCCTTACTGTGAATGCGAATCGCCTTTAAAGAGCAACACGTGCAAAAAACTTGTTGAAGCCTCGCAAGAGGGCGCAATACATTTGTTTGGCTCGTGTCCCCAATAGTCTTTAAAAATGGGTCTGTATTTAGTATTAGGTAATTGTTGCTGCTGTTTGACTCAACATAAATTGTGTGTATGTATGTTGCAGCATGCATGAATGTAAGCACAGACTCTGGGCTGCTAAAAAATTTATGTTAACACAAGACGAAGAAATAGTAGTGAGGCACATTTCCTAATGGATAATCGGTGTTGATGCTGTAACTCCAAAACCAGCATGCCCAGAAGTTGAGTGTGCTGGCGCTCAAAGAGATCAATTGCCAGTATCTGATCATGATGGCAAAGAGCAGTACCCTAGAGATTGAATGATGATGTTGTACCAGCCTTGAAGCCACGCATTAGGAAATGAAAATTGTACATTCACATGAGGAAGAACATAGCAGCTGGCTGCAGAGGAATATAGTCAATCCCATTGCCCAGCTCAATTTAGTGAGATCTGCAATTTCATTTCCTTCCACCAACAAATGTCCTTTTCAATGGAATGCTTGATTTTTCAAAGTGATTCCTGAACAAATCTCACCACGTTTTACTATTTGAGTCCTAACTTCTACCTTCATAATATCGCCATAATTCTGGTGTGATGCTGCTTAAAAAAAGTTATTTGAAACTTTTCTTTATTGCATTCCTAACCTTTGCACTTTGCTCGTCGTTGTATTCATTTTTTTCTCTTTTCAATGCATTGATAAAGAAATTTTCTAATGTGTTTGCATTGTTGAACAATTACTTATCACTTTGATCTGTTCCTGAACTTCTTTCTGAGTATGAGTTACCCTGAAGTTTACCATTTCAATTTTAAATATTTCATATAACTCTGCAATGCATGAGCATGCCATCATTTCCTCCAATCGTCTTGCTCTTGTTCAATTCGCTTTCCCTGATTGACAAACTGCATTGCAATGCTGCTATTTTGCAACAAATATATCCTTCCAAATTTTGAAATCCAGGTTCTGTAGGTGTGCTCAAATTCATGCCCAAGATAAGACAAAATACCGGTTAATTTCTCATTTTTTTTATTTTATTCGCTGCACACAAAGCAATTCAGATATGACAACGACCACTAACAACGACTCTGAGGGTGAACATTTAATTTCACATTAATTATGAATTAGCTTTTTCTTTATTTTCCCCAAACGGGCATGATTACCTCTGACTTCTTAGTTTCGTGTGACATTTGTCGACTTTGTGCTTTCAATTGATCTAACTATATCTGTTTTCAATCTTTATTTGCCCTCTACTTTGTTTATGTTGCAACCTATTTGAATCTTGATACATTTTATTTTCGTCTTTTCAGCATTAATATATTTGGTAAATATTCATGCTTCTAGCACCTAACCTGCGTCACAATACCAACACATTAGCAATTCAATACTGCCGACTGAATGAGTTTTTACCTTCTATTTTGAGGCTTTGAGTGAAAATATTACTGAATTTGTGGTGAAATCAAAATAGACTGCACTCAGTGGCCTATCATTAGCTGCAGTCTTATATACCAGATAACAAATGGTCAAGTATGATAACTACTTTTTATAAAACAAGCTGGCCCTGCCACACCCTGCTACCATTATGTTTTGTACGTTTCCACTTCCGTAAGAGAGATTTTTAGCAGTAACAAGGCTGATGTCAGATTACATGGCCAGTTGTTCAATGATGATCTTAGCTCCCTCGTGTCTTACATTGTTCAGCGATGACTTCCATTCCAAAGCATTTTCAAACAAATCTACATGATATTAAATTCATACTTTGCGGCCTAAATTCCATAATCTTATTAATTCTGTTGAATGTTTTTTTTTGTTTTTCATTTTTTTGCATAAAATACTACGGATCTCACAATTATGCTCACAGATTATCTTCACTATTTGCTGTCAATATTTGATTTAGTTAATAATATGTTTGTGTTAATTAGCGTCCCTCCTCTGTTAGTTACCCTCCTTCCACACCCCCTCCCCCGACACTTTTCAGTAAACTTAATACGTTTCTGGTTATCATATGCCCAAGACACAGAACAACGCTGACGGTGAACATTTTTATTTCACACTATTTTAATGCTTGCATTTTATTCATTTTAGGCGAAGAAGCCTGCCAACTTCAGATATCTCAGATCGACATGATATTTGCCAACTTAGCACTCACAGTTAATTTGACTCTTAGCACTCGCAGTTAATTTCAGTTTTCAGTCACTATTTGTCCTCCATGTTGTGTACGTTGACACACTTTATTTTAGTCTTCTCAATAATATCTCTATTAAAAATCATTTTAAAGAAAAAGGTGCTTTCTAGCATCCAACATTGTCAAATTCCTCATTTGAAGGCTGCTAAATTAGAGATGCTCATTTCTTTTCTCAGCTGAAGTTTTGTGGCAGGACGGACAATCCTTCAATTCATTGTTACCGACTGTATGAATCTTGATCTTCGGTTTTGAGATTTTGAATGAAACTTTCGCCCAATATCTGTTGAAATCCAAATTCACTGTCCTCAATGGCCCATCACTCTCTCGTCTCATATCAATTGTAATACATTATCAAGCTTGATAATTTATTTTGTACACAAAGCTGGCTTTGGCACGTTTGGCAATCATTATGCAATGCATGTTTCCACTTTCTTAAGGGACGTTTCTAGCATACTCATTCGGCTGATGTCAGGCTGCCGGGCCTACTGTGCAGTGATGATCTTAGTTACCTCCTGTTTTGAATTATCCACTTCAATGACTTTCATTTCAAAGATCACACAAATCTATGTGAACATATTAGTTAATAATGTTATCCATTGCTGCTGCAAGGAATCCTTTTTGGGTTCCAACGTTGCAGACGTCAAGTTCTTTGAGTTTAATTTACAGTCGCTCTTATCGTCATCCAAAAACAATCATTCGTGAAATAATTATGGGAATTCAGTCATCATCGTTGAATCTTGTCCGCCATGTAACAATTACATAGATGATGTCACATTGAACTCAGATTTGTATTTAATCTATTCCCGATTTCCAATGCTTCAACAAACCCTAGCTTAAAGCTAATTAAAGATTATACGCCTAATGCCCTTTCGGAAGAGATTTCCAAAGACCCGTGAACCTCATCTGAGAAGAAACCAAATCCTCTATTCTCCATTTTACGTGGACAGCGGCTTATTTTCGAACAGTTACATTTAGTTAAATTTCCCCCATTGCAGTAAAAATGTCAACACATGCAAACCTGTCAAGGGCTCTAGAGATCTGACATGGTTCGATCTAGTCAAATCATTGTTTTAGAAAGCCAAGTGAAATGGATAGATTGCCCGTTCGTTCCTCATAAGGCCATTCCCTACTTTCAGTCTGGTGAAAATCACCCCAAGTGTTTTCAATGCACGTATGAAGCATCCAACAATTTTCTCTGGTCTCAGTGATAATTTATATATTTGAAACATAGCGTAACTATTTCTGTTTTCAATTTGCAATGTCATAAATGGTAACTTTTTCGGTGATTTCCTAATTACTTGATGAGACGATATACTATAATTCTGTGATTTGTGCATTGAGACGATCAGATCATCGAATCATAGAAAGCCAACAGAATGGAATCCACTCGGCCTATCGAGTATGCACCAACTCTCAGAGTATCAAATCCATGCATTCTCCCCTACCTATTATAATAACAACACACGTTTATCATTGCTAATCCAATTCACTTACGTTTGCCCTCAGAGATTTGCAAAATCAAATAACTTAGATGATGGCATTCTCCTTTGTTTTCTTCCAAATAAAAAAAGCTTCTTTTTTGCACAGTAACATTGATGTGATAGAACGTTATCCACTCGGTAAACCTACCTAGATACTTGGCCTCTAGGTAAGTATCTACCTAGAGATACTTACTTTCTCCAGAACGTATTTTTCAATGTATGTTTTGTTTAGCAGTGGAATGGGCAAGCATCAGATCCATGCAGGCGATACGCTGTGGCTGTTATTTGCAATGCTTCCTCACAGCGCCATAGTTCTGGATATAATACCACCATTGTGTATCTGTAAGTTGCATAATCTCCCCATGTCTGCATGGTATTCTACTGGTTACTTGAATTTCCTCGCAAACTCTAAAATGCATGGGTTACATTTATTGGCCTTGCTAAATTGCCTATTAATCTCATTGGACCTAGCAGAGTAAAAACGTGGGGTTAAGTGGATGCAGCTTGGGTGTAATTGTTGTTGGTCCAGATACGATAGGCCTAATTGCTTCCTTCTGCACTATAAGAATTTTCTAATTTTATGTTCCCTTCATACGTGCATTGAATTGTGAAATTCGTTAATATATGTAGTATTTATCCCTATTCAATTCCACTTATTTTTTTGTTGTTCATATCAATGATTTTACGCCAGGTAGAACAACACAACAAATTGCAAGCTTTCATTTTCCATGCCACTCAGCTTAACAAAACATTTTTCAACACCAGTAGCAATGTAGTATGGCCAATCCATATTACCCACTTTTTGTACACCAAGAGACACACAGGCAGCCACTGGCAGGAAGTAGATAATCGGACTGATAATGGCTCAAAGCAAACTTGAACCCTGCCGCTATGAAGCAACAGTGGTAAACATTCAGGAAAGGGGGAATAGGAATCAGCTGGCCTCCTTGATTGAATGGTTAAACAGAGATTAAATCGTTCTACTGCAGAGAGTAGATCGGTGAATATGTACCAATTTCCATCTGTTCCTCTGAGTTTGCCAGTCTCTCGCCATTCATTAGAATTCCCCTGTTCTGATACTTCTTCCAAAGTGCAACACCAAGCTCTTGTCAAAGTTAAATGCTATCTGCCACTGCTCTCCCAATCTGACTAACTCTTCTATTTCTTCCTGTAGCCAACAATTTTCTGCTTCGAATCTTAGCCATCCTACTAACCTTGGTGTCATCTGCAAACCTCCTTATCGCCACCTCCTCCACACCTTCGGCCTGCATCCTTCCATATTGCCATGTTTCTTATTTATGTATATAGCAAACAATAAGCATCCAAGGACGCAAATTTGTGGTACATCTTGGACGTAATCATTCAATCGGATATAGAGTTTTCTCCCAACACGGTTGCTTCTTCTTTCTAAGGCATCTAGCAGGTAGGAAAAAATCGGCAGATGCACCCAAGCATTCTAAATGAACGTTCCACTCGACGCAACGCACCATTTTATTTGTTTTCTGTTAATGTGCCGAAGTCCTGCATCTCTCTGCCAAAGAGACAATAGCAAGAGGAAAAACACATAAACTTCAGAGTTTCAAGAACCTAACTCACCGCACGTCCGTAAGGATGATATGTAATAGCCAATATCTGCTGAACAACCCAGGGAAGTCCGAATCCTGATAACATAAGAACATAGAAATAGGAGCAGGAGTAGGCCATCTAGCCTTCGAGCCTGCCCCGCCATTCAATAAGATCATGGCTGATTTGAAGTGGATCAGTTCCACTTTCCCGCTTTCTCCCCATAACCCTTAATTCCCTTGTCTGTCAGAAACCTACCTACCCGTGACTTAAATATATTCAGCGAGGTAGCCTCCACCACTTCAAAGGTGAGAATTCCAGAGATTCACCACCCTTTGAGTGAAGAAGTTCCTCCTGAATTCCAATCTAAACCGCCCCCCTCTCTCCTTATTTTGAGGCTGTGTTCTCCAGTTCTGATCCTGGGAATGATTAAACAAGAAAGTTAGTGTTCTGTCTCTTTATTCGTCACATTGTATTCACGTGTATCTGAACTAGTGTTCTCAAGTTACTGGTAATTTAATGTCACTGCTATGTTATGTTTAAATTTTCTTCCTCTAGTCTTTCACAAAAATGATCAAAATTCGAATTCTGGTCTCTTTCATAGTATATCGATTTTTAAATAATGGATTCCTTCTGGTCATTTATGATTTATATCCATTATTTATATACAGGATTACTACATTGCTGGCTTCAGGTACACTGGATAGTGTCAAACCTGTCCAATACAGAGACAGCGTTCCACTCTGTATATATCACAATAAGTTCCTTAATCTTACTAATTGCTGTGCCTAAAGTTCTTTACTGTTTATTATGCTTAACATTTATGGATATCATAATGTGCTCAGAAATATCCAAAGAGGTGTCACTATGTGCTTTTGGATTTTTTTTTTGTCAAAGGTAGCCTGAGCTGACTCAACCTTCTCCAAGGCATTTGTTCCCAATATGAAAATACATAAGCTGCTCAGCAGCAATTCTTGGCATATATTCAAACATGTCTGGAAGATATCAACGCTGATGACATATTTCAAAATAAACTGCAAATGCATGCTGGAAGAAGAAGAAAATACTACTTCCAAGGACAAATAAAAGAAAATATTTTAGTTTTGGCCTTTTAATGAAGAAATTGAATCGGTAGACATCCATTCGGATTGAACATACCACTTCAATTTGATAGATAAGCTTTTGTTTTTTTCTTTCCCCTTTACCTTCCACAGTATCTTCTTATTCAAATACAGACAAACGACACCGAATTCAAGCTATCCCCAATAGGTTAACACCCGTAATCACTTGGGGTAGCATATGTCAAATATTCATGCCATTTTGTTTGAAAAAGGATCACCAAATCATAAATTTCGACAATTCTCCTGAAACTATGTCACTTTACTCTGGGTTCTACATCCTGCAGTTGTACGTGGACGGCTAGACGTGACAATTAATGCTGAAATTGAATAAAATGAATTCACAAAAGTGGTTGGGTGCAACAGGGCTCCAGCGAACTGGGCTCAATCTAGTTATACAGTTTTAGAAAGACAAGCGAAATGGATAAACTGCCATTCATTTTTCATAAGGGCATTCTCAACTTCTGGTCTGTTTCTAATCCGAGTGCGCATTTCCTTGTAGAAGCAGACTATTTTATTTGGCCTTAGTGATGAACTATATATTTGAAACATAACCTAACTGTTTTATGTTATGTGAAACATAACCTAATTCTGTCTGCAAGTTGCAAATGCCATAAATAGTACTTTTTTCCCTGACTTCCTAATTACTTGCTGCACTGACATACTAGAATTATGTGATTTGTGCACTGAGACGATCAGACCATAGAATCATAGAAACCCAACAGCATGGAAGTAATTCTGCCCGTCAAGTATGTACCAACTCTCAAAGTATCTACAAAGATCAAAGAACAAAACAGCACGGGAAACAGGCTCTTCGGCCCAACGAGCCTGCACCGCCATGCCGATGTTCCCACCTCTACCCATGATCCCTGTCCATGTTTATAGATCTATGGATTAAAAACCAAATTTGAGACAATTTAGGGAGAACTTTTTTTGCCAATTAGCCTAAGAGCACATCTTTGGGATGTCGGAGGAAACCGGAACACCCGGAGAAAACCCACGCAAGCACGGGGAGAATGCGCAAACTCCCACAGATACAGGCCCAAATCCATGTATCTGCACAGCACAGAGATAGTCACTGAGCTGTCGTGTTGCCCATCAAATGGTCCAGGTCAAGCGTACACTAAAGACGTGAAGCACTAGGATAATCTCGAAAAAAATCCAAGAGCAGCCCTCTCACGACCCATCCTGTGTATGTCCCTTGTTAGACAACAAGGTGGACCAAAGCACCTGTAGGATAAAAATAAGTACATCAATATCATCATCTATTTACACACTTCCCAGGGACTCCCAAGGCTCATGATCCCTATTTTAAATCAGTTTTCTATACCCCTCCATTCCCATTCTGTTCATGTGCCCATCTAAGTATTTCTTAAATAACTCCAGAGTACCTGCCTCCACCACTTTACTTGGCAGCGCATTCCATACCCCCACCACCCTCTGTGTGAAAAAACTCCCTCTAGCATCCAAATTATACCTTACCCCCCTCACCCTAAGCCCGTGACCCCTCGTGCTATTTGAGTCCATCCTAGGAAAAAGCTTAACCCTGTTTACTCTATCTATACCCCTCATAATCTTGTACACCTCTATTAGATCTCCTCTAAGTCTACGTCTTTCTAAGGAAAACAGTCCCAATTTGCCTAACCTCTCCTCGTAACTCAGACCTTCCATACCAGACAGCATCCTGGTAAACCTCCTCTGCACTCTCCCCAGAGTCTCCACGTCCTTCTGGTAGTAAGGCGACCAGAACTGGACGCAGTGTTCCAAATGAGGTCTAACCATCATTTTATACAACTGCAACATTAAAGGCCAGCTCTTGTACTCTATACCTCTTCCTATAAGCTACCATTTGCTTTCTTCACAACTTTCTCCACCTGCTCTGCCACCTTCAGAGACTTGTGCACCTGCACCCCCAGGTTGCTCTGCGTTTCTATACTTTTAATAGGTCTATCCTTTATCATATACCTCCCCCCTACATTCTTTCTCCCAAAATGCATCACCTCACATTTATCAGGAGAACCCATGCATTCTCCCCTCTCTATCCGAATAAGCATTCATAATTATCATTATTAATCCATTTCACCTACACTTGAAGGAGACCAATCGGCCTCAGCACCTCAGTGATTTGCAAAATCAAATAATCTAGATCATGACATTCTCCTTTGTTTTTCATAGAGAAAAAAATCACTTTTATTGCTCAGTAACATTGATGTGACAGAACGTTATCCATTCGGCTAACCTATTTAAATATTTCCTAGCCTACTTGTGTTCTCACTATAACATACTTTTCCATGTATGTTCGGTCCACCACCGGAATTGGCATGTATTTAATTCATGCAGGTGATATGGTGTCGCTGTTGTCAGCACTGCTTCCTCACAGCCCCACGGATCTGGTACAATTCCAGGCTTGTGTGACTATAGTTTGCACTATCTAATCCTGTCTGCGTATGTATCTACCGGCTACTTGTATTTCCTTGCAAACTCCAAAAATACGTGAGTTAGGTTTATTAGCTATGCTAAATTGCTCATTAACTCATGGGATCTTGTGGAGTAAAAAGAGAAGGCGGGGAGAGGGGGCGGTGGGGTGTTCAGGGGATCTGACCTGGGTAAAATTGTTGATGGTGCAGATCCGATCGGCTCAATGACCTCCTTCTGCCCTATACGAGATTTCTAATTTTATATTCCCTTCATCCAAGAGAATTGTTACGTGCGTTAATAGTTGTACTATTTATCCCTATTCAACTCCACTTTATTATTTCTTGTTCCTATTAGTGATACTGTGCCAGCGACCGAACCACCTTCCCACACAATTCCAAGGTTATATTTTCCGCGCCAATCAGCTTAACCTGAACATCTTTCATCACTAGCAGCAATGTAGTATGGCCAATCGACATTACACATACTTCAGAAACATCCACCATACACATAGACATACATTGGTAAGATGTGGGTAATTCCGACTGATAGTCACATAAGGCAAAATTGAACCCAGGTCACTGGTGCTACAGGGCAGCAGCGGCAACCATCCAGGACATGGCATATAGGAATCAGCTATCCCCTTGATTGAAAGTTTAAATATTTGGTGAAATCGTTCTGGTATAGGAGCAGATCGGTGAATGTATACCCAATTTCCATCTGTTCCACTGAGCTTGCCAGTATCTTGCCATTCATTTGGATTCTCTTGCCCTGATGCTTCTTCGAATGTGCACCACCAAGCTCTTGTCAGAGTTAAATGTCATCTGCCGCTGCTCTGCCAATCTGACCAACCGATCTACATCTTTCTGTAACCAACGACGTCTGCTTCAATCTTAACCATCCTACCAATTTTGGTGTTACCTGCAAACCTGCTTATCACCACCTCCCCCACCACCCTTGCCCTGCACCGCTGCATATTACTATTTATCTCATTTATTTATATAACAATTAATAAGTGCCCCAGTGTGCAAACGTGTGATGCACCGCTGGACACGATCATTCATTCGGATACAGAGTCTTGTCCCATCACCGTTGGTTTCTTCCTACACATATAAAGAAAAACCAAACGACAAATGCAACGAAACACACTAAATCCTCACTCCACTTCTTGCCACACACCACTTTGTAATTATTTTCTGTTAATGTGCAAAAGTCCTGTATCCCCCTGCGGAAGACAACAAAAGCGAGAATAACCACACATGAACTTCCGAGTTTCAAGAAGCAAGCGCATCTCCGTTCTTAATGATGGTTTTATTAAGAACCATCTTTCTTAATGTTTTCTCAAATCATTAATCTTTTTCAAATATTGTGTTATTTGCTGGACAATCCAGTGAAGTCCGAATCCTGGGAAGGCTTCAACAAGAAACTTACTGTTCTACCTCTTTATTCGTCACATTGAATTCTCGTGTATCTGAACTTGTGTTTTCCAGTAATTTAGTTTCACTGTTATGTAATGTTTAAGTTTTCTTCCTCTAGTCTTTCACAAAAGTGGTCAAAATTCTTACTCTGTTCTCTTTCACATCGATTTTTAAACAATAGATTTTTTCTGATCATTTATGATTTGTATCCATTGTTTATCTGCAGAACTACTACATTACTGGCTTCAGGTACACTGGATAGTATCAAACCCCTTCAGCATAGAGACAGCATTCCAGTCTGTATCACATCATACTGAGTCTTAATAATTGTTATGCCTAAAGTTCTTTACTGTTTATTATGCTTAACATTTTTTGGATCTCATAATGTGTTGAAAAATTATTCCAAAGAGCTGGCACTATTTTCTTTTGGAAATAAAACTTTTTTTTTGTCTTAGGAAGCCTGAGCGGACTCAATCTTTTCCAATGCATTTGTTCCCGATACGAAAATACGTTGAGCTGCTCGGCAACAATTCTTGACACTTATTCAAATTTACCTGCAATATGCCAAAGCTGACGGCATATTTCAGAGTAAACTGCAAATGCACGCTGGAAGAAATAAGAAAAATACTAATTCCAAGGACACATAGAAGAAAATACGTTATTGTTGGTCCATGGAATGAAGGAATTGAATCGACAGCCATCCAGGGAATCAGAATCCTAGAAAGACTTCGATACGAAACTTACTTTTCTACTTCTTTACTCGTCACATTGTATTCTCATGTATTTGAACAAGTGTTCTCAGGTTACCAGTAATTCAGTTTCACTGCTATGTTAAGTTTTCTTCCTCTAGTTTTCTTTCACAAAAATGATCAAAATTCTTACTCTGTACTCTTTCACAGTATATCGATTTTAAAATATTGGATTCCTTCTGAACATTTGTATCTACTGTTTAGAAAAAAAAAGAACGACTGCATTGCTGGTTTCATGTACACTGGGTAACATCAAACCCCTTTAGCACAAAGACAACATGTCACCCCTCACCACTTAAATTCCTTAACCTTATTAATTGTTGTGCCTAAAATTATTTGTGCTTCTTGTGCTTAACGTTTTATGGATCTCATAACTATGCTGAAAAAGAAATTGCCAAAGAGTTGTCACTATTTGGTTTTGGAGATAAAATTTATCGTTTGTTTGTCTTAGGAGCCTGAGCTGACTCAACCTTCCCCAAGGCATTTGTTCCCGATATGAAAATATGTTGAACTGCTCAGCAGCAATTCTTGACATTTATTCAAATATGCCTGGAACATGCCAAAGCTGACGACACATTTCAAAGTAAACTGCAAATGTATGATGGAATTATTAGAAAAATACTACTTCTAAAGAAAGATAGAAGAAAATACGATGTTTTTGGCCTATGGAATGAAGGAATTAAATCAACAGCCATCCATGGATGTCCGAATCCTGGAAAGGCCTCAATAAGAAACTTACTGTTCTACCTCTTCATTTGTCACATTGTATTCTCGTCTATCTGAACAAGTCTTTTCAGTTTACCGGTAATTCAGTTTCATTGTTGTTTTATGCTAAGTTTTTTTTCCTCTAGCCTTTCACAAAAATGATCAAAATTCTTATTCTGTTCTCTTTCATGTTACATCGATTTTTAAACAACAGATTCCTTTGATCATTTAAGATTTGCATCCATTATTTAGATACAGGGCTACTACTTTGCTAGCTTCAGTTACGTTGGATAGTATCAAACCTCTTCAGTACAGAGACAACATCCCAATCTATACCACATCACACTAAATTCCTTAACCTTGCTAATTGTTGTGCTTAAAGTTGATTACTGTTTATTATGCTTAACGTTTTATGAATCTCACAATGTGCTCAAAAATTATTCCAAAGAACTGCCACTATTTGCTTTTGGAAATAAAACTTTTTTTTTGTCTTAGGAAGTCTGAGCTGACTCAATCTTCCCCAAGGCATTTGTTCCCAATATGAAAATACGCTGAGCTGCTCTGCTGCAATTCTTGGCATTTATTCAAATATGTCTGAAAGATGCCAAACTGCCAACATATTTCAAATTAAACTGCAAATGTAAGCTGGAAGAAATAAGAAAAAAAAAATCCTTCCAAGGACCGAAACAAAAAAATGCATTATTTTTGGCCTACGGAATGAAGGAATTGAATCAACAACCATCCAGGGAAGTCTGAATCGTGGGAAGGCTTCAATAAGAAACTTACTCTTCTACCTCTTTATTCGTCACATTATATTCTCGTCTATCTGAACAAGTCTTTTCAGGTTACGGGTAATTCAGTTTCACTACTCCGTCATGCGTAAGTTTTCTCCCTCTAGACTTTCACAAAAATGATCAAAATTCTTACTCCGTTCTCTTTCATAGTATATCGATTTTTAAATAATGGATTCCTTCTGAGTATTTGTACCTATGTTTAGAAAAAAAAGAGCGACTATATGTTGGCTTCAGATATACTGGATCGTGTCAAACCCCTTCAGGACAGAGGCAACCTGCACCCCACCCCCCACCCCACCGCCCCTCCCTTTACCACCTCACACTAAATTCCTTAACCTTACTAATTGTTGCGCCAAAAAAAAACGACATATTTTAAAATAAACTGCAAATGTAAGCTGGGAGAACTAAGAAAAATATACGTTATTTTTGGCCTGTGGACGGAAAGAATATAATCCGTAGCCATCCACTCAGAAACTGCATGTACCACTTCAATTTGATAGGTAAGCTTCTCTGTTTTTTTTTTACCTCTACCGTCCACAGCATCTTCTTATTCAATAACAGACAAACGACACCGAATTCAGGACAAGCTATGCAGAACAGATTAATACCCTTGATCACTTGGGATAGCATATACCAAATATTTATACCATTTCGTTTGAAGAAGCCTCACCAAATCATAATTTCCGACAATCATTCCGAAGCTGTGTCACTTTACTCTGGGTTCTACATCCTGAAGTTATACATGGATGAGTAGACGTAACAGTTAATGATGAAACGTGAGTTCACAGAAGCGGTTGGGTGCAACCGGGAGTGCAAAACTACGCTGCATTTTTCAACAAATAGTAATGTTCCATCTGTATTACCTTAGTGAACAGCTCCTGATGGTGCCTGACATCATGGTTAAGCTGACAATATGCATGTCTATTTCATTGATATGTTCTTGTTTTTTTTTTCTAGCTTCTGTATTTCTTAATACTTGTCAAAAGTGCCTTAGTTTGCTGTTATTAGTAACGTGTTGAATTTTGGATCAGTATTTTCCACATGCAAACTGGCAGATTTGTAACGTCCGGATCTTTCTTCGTTGTCCTGGCGAACTTCTTATTTGGTAACCATTGATTTCGTCCCTGACGCAGTGTAAATGCCTGGTTCACTTTCCTACTTGTACTAAAGTTCCTTTGCTGATTAAATGTTGCATTTGAATCATTCATCTGTATAATCGGAAATTTGCTTTACAGAATTCACAGCTACGTTTTTGGTTTATCTAGATGTTTCCGCTGACCATTTTCTGCTGTGGATAATGACTTTTTTTTCTGTTTTCTCCGTGCTTCTGCCTATAATATGACAAAGACAAAGAATAACAACGCTGAGGATTTTTTTTATTATTTCACACTATTTTATCATTCACGTTTTACTTATTTCTGACAGGCCCGCTAACCTCAGACTTCTTGGATCGACATGACATTTGCCAAATTTGCGCTCTCAGTTAATTTGACTATATCAATTTTCCATCTTTCTTTACACTCCATTTTGTGCATGTTGCCACCTATTTGAAATTTGGGAAACTTCATTTTAGTTTTGTTATCACTAATGACTTTATTAAAAATCAATGCTTTCCCAACACTCAAAACAGAAAAGTTTCTTCAGCTGCTACCTTAGAGATGTTCATGTTTCTTTTTCCACGTCAAGCTACGTCGCAGTGCCAACAATCCTTCAATTCATTGTCCTGATCTTCTGTTTTGAAATTTTGAGTGACACTTTTGCCTTCTGCCTGTTAAAATCCAAATTCCCTGCGCTCAATGGCCCATCACTAGCTAATCTCATATCAAATACAATAAATTGCCAAGCTCGATATCCTTTTTTCTTGTAAACCAAGCTGGTTTTGCATCACCCTGCTATCATCATGGATTGCATGTTTCCAATTTTAAAAAAGTGTTTCTAGCATGGTCACAAGGCTAATGTCAGACTATCAGGCCTGCTGCTCAATTCCCGATGACCTTAGCTAGCTAATGTATTGAATTATCAACTGCAATGACGTTCAATTCAATGCGTCTTGACACAAATCTAAATGACCATATTAGTTAATAATATTATCCGTCACTGCTGCAAGGAATCCTTCTTGTATTCCAACGTTTCAGACGGCATGTTCATTGAGTTTTGTTTACTATTGCCCTTATCCTCATCCAAAGGCAATTTCTGATTATTCGTGAAATGATTATGGGATGTCAGTTATAGTCGTGATGCCTCGCCTGTCATATAACAATTACATGGATGACCTCATATTGACCTCACATTTGTATCTAGTCTATTCCCGACATCAAGTTCTTCTACAAATATCTGGTATAAAGTTAATTAAAAATTGTGCACCCAGCTGCTTTTCCCAAGATATTTCAAAGACCCATGAACCTCTCTCAAGAGAAAACCAAATCATCTGTTTCCAATTTTACATGCACAACCATGTATTTCCAAACAGTTGCATCTAGTTTAAGATGCTCCCATTTGAATATAACTCTCAACATGTACGTACTGTCAAAGGCTCTAAGGATCTGATATTTTCAATGGAGTCGCATTATTACTTTAGAATCGCCAGCCTGTCCACTCATTCTTCATAAAGCCATTCCCAACTTTTATTCTGGTGACAAGCATGTTAACTACTTCCAATGCAACTACGAAGATCGGTATAGCAGCTAACGGTTTTCTCTGGTCTCAGTGATGACCTGTGTATTTGAAACATAACCTCACGTTCTAAGAGTGATTTAGAATGAACAATATTTGCTGGACAACCCAGCGAAGTCTGAATCCTGGGAAGGCTTAAATAAGAAACTCACGTTTCTAATCTTTATTCATTACATTGCATTCTTGTTTGTCTCAACTAGTGCTTTCGGGTTACCAATAATTCAGTTTCACTGCTATACTAGGTCGAAGTTTTCTTTCTTTCCTCTTTTACAAAAATGATCAAAATTCTTACTCTGTTCTCTTTTATAGTACATCGATTTTTAAACAATAGATTCCTTCTGATCGTTTATGATGTGTATCCACTGCTCAGATACAGAACCACCATATTGCTGGTTCCATGTACGCTGGGTAGTGTCAAACCCCTTCAGTTCAGAGACAACACGCCGCTCTCTAACACATCACACTAAATTCCTTAGCTTTACTAATTATTGTGCCTAAAGTTCGATCCTGTTTATTATGATTAATATGTATGGATCTCATAATTATGCACAAAAATTGTATTCCAAACTGCTGTTACTATTCGGTTTTGGAATGATTTTTTTTTGCCCGGTAGCTTGAGCTGAAGGCATTTGTCCTCGATATGAAAATACGCTGAGCTACTCAGCAGTAATGCTTAACATTTATTCAAATATGTCAGATAAATGCCAAAGTTGACGACATATTTTAAAGTGGACTGCAAATGTGAGTTGGAAGAAATAAGTAAAAGAGGATACTTCCAATGAAGGATGGAAGAAAATGTGAAGGAATAGAATCAAAGGCCATCCATTCGGCAATTTCAAATGACACTTTAATTTTATAGGAAATATCTGTTTTTTTTTTTCACCTCGACCTTCCACAGTACCTCGTTATCAAATAAAAGCCAAACGAAACTTAACGGAGTAGTGAACTATCATGTTACAAGTGTCAGGGAGGCACGGTAGAGGGAATGATATGTTTGATCTTGGCTGTAATCGCACAGTGTAGAAAATATAGACTTTATTCTCTATCCAATATGGACATTATTGGAATGATGGGGGGACGCATTCTGCTGTCAATCGAGGTTCTGTAAGAGTGAGGAAATTGTGCAAGTGTAAATACCGAAGATGAATGGACAAGACAACATAGAGGACAGAACCTTTATTTTAAAATAAATGACATTATTATGGCTCCTTTTTTCAACGTCACAGTTAATTGATGAATTTAGAAATTAAAAGCCAATGTGATTAAGAGAAATGCAGTAAATTGCTTCCAAAATTAGCTTTGAGGCAGGTGAGAATGTAGCTTTTCCTTATAGAAACGAAGAAACATAGAAACGTAAAACATTACAGCACAGAACAGGCCCTTCGGCTCTCAATATGGTGCCGAGCTATGTCCAATGTCAAGATCAAGCTATGCCGCCCCGAATCATTCTGGTATGCTCCATGTGCCTATCCACTAGCCGCTTAAAAGTTCCTAAAGTGTCCGACTCCACTATCACAGCAGACAGTGCATTCCATTCCTCAATCACTCTGAGTGAAGAATCTACCTCGAACATCCCTTCTATATCTCCCACCATGAACCTTGTAGTTATGCCCACTCCTGCGTTCATCCGAGGAAATAGTCTCTGAACGTGCAATGGTGCTCATCAGCCGCGGCAGCGCCTCCTACTGCATTTGGCAAGCATTACACTTGGAACCGTTTCCATAACTGCACCTGATTGTAACTGGCAGTTGACCTGAAACATCGGTACAATTCTTTCCCATTTTCCTGCTGGATAATCGGACAAAGAAAAATGAAACCTGGGATTGCACGCAACGAGATTGAAAACAACGTGTATACGGCTCTCAACATCAGAGAACAATTCAAGGATACCAACAGCAACAAATTGGAAGAATTATTCACAGAGCAAAGATGGAGACGTAGGAATTTCCAATGACTAAGACATCAGCAGTAAACAGTTTAAATGTAAAATATTAGACGATCAAAATCAGAGAATGTATAGTTTTGTCTACTGAAAGCGATCAAAATTAGAGGATGTGTAGTCTCACAGCAGTGCAGAGGGAGGACAATATAGAAGACTTAGGAGCTGTGGGTGGAGTTGAGAAATAGAAAGCGGGTGATTACTATGCTAGGGGTGTATTATATCTACCCAACAGACCGCGGGTACTGACACAAAGCATTCATTCAGGATCTCCCTCATTCCCTCGGGCTCTAAGCACAGTACCCCTCCTCTGTCCCTAAGAGGTGCGAATTTTCCTCTAATCACCGTTTTGTTCCTAACATGGGAGTAAAAAGCCTTTGGATTTTCCTTAATCTTATCTGCCAAATTCATTTTATGTCCCCTTTTTGCCCTTCTAACTCCCCGTTTGAGCTCTCTCCTACTCTCTCTATATTCCTCCAAAGCTCTCTCCGTTCCCAGTTGCTTTGACCTAACATACGTCTCTCTTTTCTTTCTAACCAAGTCCTCAATATCCCTAGTAATCCACGGCTCTCTAATCCTACCTTTCCCATCTTTCCTCTTAGCTGGCACATATTTATCTTGCAACATTTTCAGTATTCCCTTGAAAGAGTCCCACATGCCTAGCGTGGACTTACCCTTGAGCAACCGTTCCCAATCAGTTTCCATAAGTTCCTGTCTACTCAGACTGTAGTTAGCCTTCCCCCAATTCAGCACCCTCCCCCTAGGGCAACAAGCATCCTTTTCCATTTGTATCCTAAAGTAGATAGAATTGTGGTCACTGTTAGCCACATGTTCCCCTACTACAACCTCAACCACTTGACCTGGCTCATTACTCAGAACTAAATCCAATATAGCCCCCTTTATAGTTGGACTAGCTACATACTGCTCCAATGATCCTTCCAGTACGTATTTTACAAATTTCTTCCCGTCCGAACCCCCAGCTCTAGGTACCTTCCAATCCCAGGGAGATTAAAATCTCCCACTATAACAACTCTGTTATAACAACTCTGTTGTTATAGTGTGAGTTGTTATAAAAGTGTGAGGTAATGCACTATGGCAGAAATAATAAATGTGTAGAGTATAGGGCAAATGGTAGGATTCTTAGTAGTCTAGATGAACAGAGGGATCTTGGTGTGTATGTGCATAGATCCCTGAAAGTAGGCAGTCAGTCGAGAAGGTTGTTAGAAGGCATATGGAGTCTTGCTTTATGGTAGGGGATTGAATTCGGAGCCGCAACGTCATGTTGCAACGTACAAAACTCTAGGCGGCGCACTGGAGATTGTGTGCAGTTCTGTCCCCACATTATAAGAAAGATGTGGAGGCATTGGAGAGGGTACAGAGGAGTTACCAGGATGTTGCCTGTATGGAGGGCAGGTCTATGAGAGAGGTGAGGATTTGAGGTGTTTCGTTAGAAAGAGGGGCTAGAGGGACTATGAACATATAAGATGATTAGAGTTTAGATAGGGTGGACAGGATAGCCTTTTCCTAGGAGGAAAAGCTACACGAGGGGACACAGCTTTAATTAAGGGAAGTTATAGGACGGATATCAGGGAGGTCTTACCAAAGGGTGGTTGGGAGGGAATGCCCTGCCTGCGCGTTGTAGATGCCCAAGTTTGGTGGCGTTTAAGAGGTTAGTTGATAAGTATATGGAAGAGAAGGGAAGGTTAGTTTGGAGGGGCATTGCTTTTTATATTGGTCGGCGCAACATCGAAGGCCGAAGGGCCTGTTCTGTGCTGTAATGTTCTATTCTTTCTGCACCTATCCAAAATGTCTTTACATTTGACGTCTTAGTCATCGGAAATTCCTACGTCTCCATCTTTGCTCTGTGAATAATCCTGATTATCCAGCAGGAAAATGGGAAAGAATTGTACCGATGTTTCAGGTCAAGTGCCAGTTACACGATGGAGAGGGGCTTGTTGACAGCTCCTATCTCTGAGGGAGCTGTGGACCAGTTGAGGGAAATATCCATACCGAGGGAGGAAGCGTTAGAGCTTCTAAGTAGCATTAAAACTGATAAATCTCCTGGGTCTGATGGTATTTATCACAGGCTGCTTAGGGGGGTGCAAGGTGATATTGCTGGGCCTCTGACGCAAATCTTTGTCTCTTCTTTGGACGCAGGTGAGGTCCCAGAGGACTGGAGAATAGCTAATGTTGTACCGTTGTTTAAAAAGGGTAGTAGGGATAACCCTGGAAATTATAGGCCAGTGAGTTTGACGTCAGGGTAGGGAAGCTGTTGGAGGGGATTCTTAGAGACAGGATGTATAGGCACTTAGAGCATTGCGATCTGATTAGGGATACGCAGCATGGCTTTGTTAAGGGGGGGTTGTGCCTTACGAATCTGGTAGAATTTTTTGAGGACGTGGTGAGAACGGTTGACGAAGGGCGAACCATTGATGTCGTCTATACAGATTTCAGTAAGGCATTTGACCAAGCCCCTCATGGGAGGTTAGTTGAAAGCATCAAGGCTAATGGAATACAAGGACAGATATCTGGATGGATAACTAACTGGCTTGGTAATGGGAGACAGACATTAATGGTGGAAGGGTGTTTTTCTAGCTGGAGGTCGGTCACTAGTGATGTGCCACAGGGCTCAGTACTGGGACCTCCTATTTATAATATATATAAAAGACTTGGAAGAGGGAGTAAGCGGAGTGATCAGCAAGTTTGCAGACGATGCAAGATGGCTGGACTTGCGGATAGTGAGGAGCATTGTCCTGGCGCAGCAGGACATAGATAGGCTGGTAGCTTGGGCAGACAGATGGCAGATGGAATTCAATCCTGATAAATGTGAGGTGATGCATTTCGGGAGAAAGAACGTAAGGGGGAGGTATATGATAAAGGGTAGACCTATTAACAGTATAGAAACGCAGAGGAACCTGGGGGTGCAGATGCACAAGTCTCTAAAGGTGGCAGAGCAAGTGGAGAAGGTTGTGAAGAACGCATATGGCATGCTAGCCTTTATAGGAAGGGGGATAAAGTACAAGAGCTGGCCTTTAATGTTGCAGTTGTATAGAACGTTGGTTAGACCTCATTTGGAATAGTGCACCCAGTTCTGCTCTCCTTACTACCGGAAGGATGTGGAGACTTTGGAGAGAGTGGAGAGGAGGTTTAGCAGGATGCTGCCTGGGGAAGGTCTGAGTTGCGAGGAGAGGTTAGGCAAATTGGGGTTGTTTTCCTTAGAAAGACGTAGACTTAGAGGAGATGTAATAGAAGTGTACAAGATTATGATGGGTATAGATAGAGCAAACAGTGGTAAGCTGACAGATGGTGTGAAGAACTACCAGGACAGCATATTCAGCAGTCACCCATTTATCAACATTTTGAACGTAGACCAGGAATACAATATCTGCAACCAGTGCACTCTGCATTCCGCTCCGATATAAAATACGCAAATACCACAAGGTGATGGCAATTTATTCACTAAAAGTCAGTCGAAGTTAATTCTACGCGTCAAGGTGCTGTCCCAGTAATTCAACCAAATATGGTCAACGCCAAAATAGGTTTTCTTTTACACAAGGAATTTCAGTCTAAGTTTCCCTCTGCTTATTAATCACAATTGTCAATAAGAATAAGTTAACATATTGCACTCAGACATTATTGCTCCCATCCGATCTTGTCTGCACGCATAGCCAAATGTAACTGCCCTATCATACTTCTCAAACATTTTATTTCTTTTTGTTGGCTGGATCCTCTTTTTTTCTTCAGCAATGCTGTCCAGATATCAATTGTTAACTTATTGTCAACAGGAAACCAGCCAGAAACCCATGATTCTCAAAACAAGGTCTTGTCTCGATTCAATAAAGAGCAGAGCACATGGCAATGAACCTGCCCTCTGGTTTCAGCTGTCATAAGACAGCGAACTGAAAGAAATGACGGCTGAGGCTCTTCCATCACAATTCAATGTTCAAAACAAGGAGCAATGAATGAAAGAGGACACAGGATTGGAGACAATGATATGGTTTTAACATGAAAAGAAATACTTATTTTACATCCTGCACTGAATCATAGATAAATATCTTGCATATGCAAACATGTTGACCGTTATAATTCATACAATGATCATGTGTTCAATCAGCTGTATTAAACAATAAATTGAAAAAAACAAATTTAAATATTTCTTTGTAGTTGGCAGTTCGGCTTTTATCAAATTCGGGTCTGCGAATTCTGGAAGGGGTCTTCCTTCACATCCAACTCCCAGGATTCATTTGAAAACTCTCTAGTTTCAAACGCAGGAATACCAAATCAAAAATAAAACGGAACGTGTTCAATACAACGGTGGAATGACCCTCCGCTGTTATCTCAGTTGCATGCTCCAACTCTTTTTCACCCAGCATCAGTAACTGAAGCCACAAAATGTTCATTATATTAAATTGCTGCGTCACAGCTCACTGCAGTGGAGTTCCATTCAATGGAATCCTTCCCGTCTTTAAAAAAATTCTCACTGCTGACATGTTTTAGAGCTCTGGCCCATAATGTTCAAAATAATAGTGAGATCAAACGATTCAGCTAACAATGAAAATGTTATACAATTCATTTCCAATTGCTCATTCAAGACGCTGGAAGACGAGGAATCGGATCCATGCTGACATAATTTATAAGGTGTGGGAAGCCACAAATCACCAACAAATGCTAAGTTGCCTTAATTGCAGAGTTTCATTGAGGTACTGAATCTCTTTTTCGCTCCCTGTATTTCTCTCAATGCATTTCTCTTTCCCTCTCTCGCTCTACCACTTTATCTCACACTACCAGCTTTTTTCCTCCTTTGTTTCCCCCCTCCCACCACCCCTCGTCTCTGTTTACTTTGATGGATTACCTGGTTGTGAGCCTTTGATTCCTTTTTTTGGGAAATAGTTGCAAAGTGTTTATGATGAACTGCAAACATCATATGCAATCTTTATGTGGAAAACCTTATAGCCCGAACCGGTAATATTAAAACAATGATTAGCTGATGCATTAATAAGATTAATGTTTGGATTTTTGCAATGTCCGATTTGACAAATTACTTGAAATACAACCACAATTTTATTTTACATCTAAAATTATATGTCTTGTATAATAAAAGGCATAACGTTGCGGAGGTTCGAAGGGGTTTTTTTTCGCAGTTTCCGAACCGCCCATCTTATGAGACAACACTGCAACAATTAAAATATGAATGAAAAAAATCAGAAAACGGTAGTCAAATCTGTCGCTCAACTAAATCATAATTTAAGACAGTAATTCACATTTCAACTTAAGCTGGATAATGGTTTTTGATGACTGGATAATGTCTGCTCAATGATTGTTTTTGTTGCAGATTTCCGCTATCTGCTGTCTTGTCGGTTCTTGTTCTGTTGTCTACGCTTTGGTAATGCAGAATCGAAATCAGTGTTTCCGTTACCTTGAGTATTATCCAATTCACTTTTTCCTCCCCAAATCTTCCTTAGATTCTTGTTTGAGAACGGTTTATTTGACCATCCACGTATTATTTCAGTGGACAACACAACATACATACTATGTATCAAAAACACATTTTCCCAAATTTTTCTTAGCTTGTCTTCACGTTGCTTTAACCCCAGAGAGGCCAGAATGTACAAACCGTTGCCTTCAGACATAACCATTTTTTGGCGCAATTAACCATTTCTTAAATGAACTAAAAAAATTATCAAGAATTCACACTAACTTGTTATCTTTTTCTTTTGTTTTATTTTAGATTCACCATATATTTAAGTGTTTTTTTCCATAGTTTTTACTTCCACAAATGTGAATGAGTAACGATGTTAGGTTTTAGGTTCCGAAGTGAAACTTTCACCTTTTGTTTCAGCAAATTGAACATCATACAACGGAAAAAAAAATGTATGCAATATTTCAATACTCGACACTTCACATAGCACCGATGGAGAAAGAACAAATTGCATTGATGACAATTGTCCATAACCGATTTATGTGTGATAACTGCATGTCAAAAAACTGTTATTCAACCTGTTACCTAGTTCTGGTAGCTGGTTTAGAATGTTAGTACAGATAGCAGAGTGAAAAACATTCCGTACAGAAAATAAATGCTGCTGGGGTTTAGTCAACAAATTTATTTTAGATGTAATGCTGCTCAGAATGAAAACCTGCAGAAAAATATGAAAGTAAGGCAGATTCATCATTTAGCTGCCGGAACAGAATGGATAGTCTAGCACACAGACAAAACTAATACAATGCAGACTGAAGTCACAACTTATCGCTTCATCGCTAACATCAATATAACAGCTTACCGGGAACTCCAAAAGCTGCAAGAATAGGATAGAAAATGTATTGTTTCTTCCATTTGCTGAATATAACATTTAACTGAGGAGTTGCAACTTGTGTTGCTCAGGGAACACGCCACCACGTTATTAACACTGAATGGAACATTTCTAATGGACCCGTGTAAGTAGCTAGGATTTGGAACCATTGACATCCTTGCACCCTTGAGGATTGTCATTAGTGATAACTGTCTGAACAAATACATTACATCATTCTTTTCGACTCTGATCCACCTGGTGTTGTGATGAAATAAAAACACGTTATGTTCCGGGATGTTGTCATATTTAAAGATCTATCGGTAAAATAAAAATGGAATGCTGCTTTATGGAGAACGGCACAATAGTGAAAAACTTCCACAATTTGCGGAAAATTGTATTAAACAATTTCACTCCAGCCAGAACAATTCTATATGCTCGTCTCTTTCTGACGCTTTCACTACATTCAAGGCAGAATCAACAAGCAACATCGTACTGTTCTGTTTCTGTTAACATATGAACTTTCTGTCTCGAATCTGGGTGTTAAGAATTGTCCCCTCCAATTTGCTGAAGGTGTCCTTAGCTCACTTGCAGTGGATAGGTTCCACAAGCATTCTTTTGTCCGCCATTTCACTGTGCACAAACATCATTTTCCATCAACTGAATCGAGATTCTGCTGTCCACGTCCACTTCACCGGAATTCTTAATTTTCTCTCATATTTGCTCAGAAAGCCACCTTTGGTTTTAGCCCTCAATGTCGTAGAAGTATCTCATTAAGTTCAGGGTAAAACGCTATATTTCTTCACCACTCCCCGTCTTCACACTGTAACCAAATCCGACAGCAAGCCCACTCTAGTCTATTTATACTTGTACTTGATCTATTCTTGGGGGCTGCGGTCGCTTGTTTTTACTCTTACTGAGCAAATTTATATATAACCTCCACATGATGGTTTTTCCTCCCACTAGTGTATCTTCAACTGAACAGTCCATCATTCCTCTCTTTTCTCTCAAACGTACGCCGTCTATACGGCATGCCATCTGCAGACATGTGTTCAGATTTCATTTATATTCGAACAAACTGGAATTTTAGCACTACCTTATTGTCTGTAGAACTTTATTTCTGATACCGTCATAATTTGCGCCATTCTCTTAATCCGTATCAAAGTCGTTTGTATAAATTATAATCAGCTGAGATTCCAACACTGATCCGGTGGTTCACTCTTTGTTTCATTTTCTTAACAGAAAAATGCCCAGTAATGCAAATCCTTTTATCCGTAGCAATATGTTACCTCATTCTGTGAGCACTTATGTTCTGTATTTACCTTTTGCAATTTTTCAAACGTCTTTCATAAATCTAAGTATAGTACATTCACTGGTTCTCTTTCATCCACAGTATATATTACCTCCTCAATTAACACGATACTTTCATTAAATGAACTGACTGTCTTCGAATCTAGAATGTTTATTTCTTGTGAACCTACAGACTTCCAGATTGTTTTTGAATTTTGGAAATTGTATTCTTCCGTGATCAGTGCAATCGTGATCTCAAAATACTACTTGTTATACCGTTAATGTTCCAACTGTTACATAGGAGATTGAACTGGGAGAAACTATGTTGTAATCAAAGCAAACACGGGAAATTGGAAATTGGAAACAGGGTTAAATAGTAACATAGCACAGATGTCAGAAATCCAAAATAAATAAAAGAAACAGAAGTACCAACACGTCCGAAGCATTTGTGTAAATATATTTTGAGTCAATCTAGATTCTCCATTAGAATACAAAGGGTGTACCTATGCCGAGGGACTGCAGTAGTTCAAGAGACAGCTAACAATCACCTCCTCAGAGTGATGAGTAATGGGAGATAATATGCTGCCTTAGTCAGCGACATTCAAATCCCAGAAATAGTTTCTGTTAAGTCCTGATATAGTAACAATCTAATCATTGATTGTGAATTTATCCATTTCATCCCTAATATCTCTCAATGAATTGCATAATATTCTATTGGATTGAAAGCATCAGCATTTTTTGCTGTATTTCTGCATCTGTAGCATTTAAACTTTATTCACCTTTACTAAGCTCAGTTCACCAATCAGCCCCTTGTTCCCGAACCAACGTAAGTTCCTAGCCTGGTAATTCTTCCGATTTAAAATCCTCATCGTTAATTTCAAATCCCTCCATGACATTGACCCTCAGTTCCTGTGTAATCAGATCCTCATCAACAATGTGTCCATCTCTGCTCTTTTGCCACCTTGTGCATTTCCAGATGTGATCTTAACAACATTGAGAGCCATGCTTTCAGTTGACCTGGTGTAAAATTCTGTCTCCCTGCTTAAAATTCCGGGCTCACTCTCCACTCTACGGTTTTCTGTCCTTTTTAGGATGTCCCTTAAAATCTACACCATTTAATACGTTTGTATCACCTGAGCTAACGTCTCCTGTTGCTCATTATTAAGGCTGTTTTATTTTTAATGTTAATGTTTTTGTTCTGTGTCTTGGGATGCATATTGCGACATGAACATATGTGTTGCATGTGATGGTCGTGTACTAACGCAGATGTTACTGAATCGATAGCTAAAAAACTAACCTTCAAACTTATTTTCTGTTGATCATAGACCTTGTTTTCATTCTTTCACTGGACGTGGACTTTGCTGGAAGGGCCAGTGTTTGTTGCCCACCCCTAAATGCCACTCTGGGAGCATTTAAAAGGCACGACATTGCTGGAAATTCTGAGCTACATGTAGTCAGACCAGGTGAGGATGGAAGTTTTAATACCTTGATGGACATTAGTGTAAATGTATTCTCGATATTACTGAGTTACCAATTGAGTAACGAAAGACCTACATTCAACCTTTCTTCCTCTCTTCATTATGGAATTGTGAGGCTGATGTCCCTGAACTGCTAACGAAAGTCATTCAATCAACTTTGTCTTCCTCATCATGATAGTGTAGTTATGACGATGTTATTGAGTTAATAACTGAATAGATCAAATCAACCTTTCTTTCCCTGACCATAGTGTTGGCGATTTTACTTAGTTAGTGATCAAAGGCTCACATTTAATATTAGTTTCCCAGAATGTAATGGTGCTGGGAAAGCGATATTACTGATTCTGCTTTGAACATTTCTTTCCCTGACCACAGTTCATCTATTTAAACGCAATCTCTCGTATCAGATACTCGTCAACCAATCAACTTATCTTGCATGGTGTTCCCACTCCTGAATTTTCCAGACTCAGCGCGCTGACTCGATGGTTCGCTCTGTTTACCGCTCCTTTCCAGAGGAATTTTCGTCCGCAGGTTCGATGCTCTCTGCCGTCGGGGAATGGGAAGGGGGAAGGGTGGAGGGGTGGGGTGTGTTGGTGGTAGTTGAGCTCCCCGAGCATCGCGTTCTATGAAGAATATTCATTTCAGATCTGGTGCTCTCCCTGGCCTGCAATTAAGTGAGGGTCCCAAGCCTCGAGAAGGGAGGTGTAATAACTGGAATGAGAACATGGCTGAGGCATTGAACAGGTATTTTGTGTCGAACTTCACAGTGGAAGGCACAAATACCATGGCAAAAAATGATGCCAGGAAGGATATGGCAGGTGAGGACCTAGCAACTATCACTTTAACCAAAGAGGTAATTTTGGACAAGCGAATGGGGCTAAAGCTAGATAAGCCCCCTTCTCCTGACCGAATATACCCCAGGATAATAAAAGAAATGGCGAAATAAATACCAAATGCACGAGTGAGAATTTACCATATTTCACTGAAATTTAGGGTGGTTCCCGCAGATTGGAAAACAGCAAATGTGATGCCACAGTTTAAAAGAGGAGATAGACAAAAGACGGATAATTATAGGCCAGTAAGCTTAACTTCTGTAGAAGACAAAATGCTTGAACCTTTCATCGAGGAAGAAATAGATAACTGGACATAGATTGTCACATTGGTAAGACACAGTATGGGTTAATGAAAGACAAGTTCTGTTTGAATAAATTGGTGGAATTATTGAGAACATTATATATTGCAGTGGACAATGGGGAACCTGTAGCTGTGATGTATCTGGATTTCCAGAAGGCATTTGACAAGGTGCCGCACCAAAGATTGCTGTATAAAATAAAGGTGCACGGTGTTACAGGTAATGTATTAGCATCCATAGAGGATTGGTTAACTAACAGAAAGCAAAGTGTGAGCGTAAATGTTTTTTTTTGGTTGACGATCAGTGACCAGTGATATGCCTCAGGGATCAGTATTGGGACCGCAATTGTTTACGATTTACGTAAATGATTTGGAGTTGGGGACCAAGTACAGTTTGTCAGAATTCGCAAATGACACTAAGATGAATGGCAGAACGAAGTGTGCAGAGAACACTAAATGTCTGCAAAGGGATATCGATAGTCTAAGTGTGTGTGCAAGGGTCTGGCAGATGGAGTACAATATTGCTAAATTTGTGGTCATCCATTTTGGTAGGAATAAAAACAAGATGGACTATTATTTAGATGGTAAAAAAATGCAGCATCCTGCCGTATAGAGGGACCTAATTGTCCTTGTTCAAGAATCACAAGGAGTTCGCTTGTATGTGCAACAGGTAATTAAGAAGGCAAGTGAAATTCCGTCCTTCCTTGCAAGAAGGATGGAGTTTAAAAGCAGTGAGGTTTTGTTGCAGCTGTATAAGATGCTGGTTAGGCCAGGCCTGGAATACTGTATACTGCTTTAGTCTTTTTACTTGTGAAAAGGATATACTGGCACTGGAAGGGGTACAGAGGAGATGTACTAGATTGATTCTGGAGTTGAGAGAGTTTGCTTATAAGTAAAACTGGATAATCTGCGGCTACATTCCCAGATTGTAATCTGGAAGTCAGATTACAATTCAGACTGTAATTCAGAAGAATGAGAGGAAGTCCTATAGAAACATGTAAGATTATGAACGGAATAGATAACATAGAAACAGGAAAGTCTTTTCTTCCACTGACAGGTGAAACCAGAACAGGGGGCATGGCCTCAAAATAATGGGAAGCAGATTTAGGACTGAATTGAGGAGGAATTTCTTCACTCAATTGGTTGTGAATCTGTGAAATTCTTTGCCCACTGAAGCAGTTAAGGCTATCTCACTGAATATTTTTAACGTAAGGATGGATACATTTCTGAACAGTAAAGGAATTAAGGACTGTAGCGAGTGTATGTGTAAGTGGAGCTGAGTCCATTGAGTCCACCATGATCTTATTGAAGGTGGAGGGGCCAGGTGGCCTAATTTAGTTCTTATGTTCTTATGTTCTAATGCAGAACTTGAATACTGTGGTTTCGTTACTGAATTGGAAATTAGCATAACTGTCTTGACAAATGTAAGTATTAATTCAATATTTAATTGAGTATTAAACATAGGAGGAAGAACGTACTTAATTGTCGACGTGTCCAGAACCAGGGGATCAAGGATCCAATGTAACCATTTAGGATTGATGTCAGCAGATATTTCTACACACAGAGAGTGGAGAACCTTTGGATTTTGCTACCAGGGAAAGGAATTCAGGCTAAATCATGTATGTTTTCATGAAGGAATATGAAATAATTCGTGAGGCAAAGGGCTTGAGATAAGGGGCAAAAGCAGCTTCAGATTATTCATTGCATGGGCAGCCATGAACATACTTAATGGCAGAATAAGAGTGGAGGGCGGAATGACATTGTAATGCTCCTGTTTTGCTCTGTTTTCTGCACGTCAGTTCAAACTGTCCCGAGCTTAAAACAACTAGCCAGTTTGTTTCAGCGTGTTCCTATGTTAGAACTGCCAATGACCCGTTTCATTACTTCCTTATGATCAAATATAGACTGATGGAGCGAGAATTGGCCAAATCATGACTATGGCATGCGGAAAGCACAAAACAATCATTATCGAAAATGCTTTGTGTTTTTTTTTTAAGAAATGTGCAAATGTTTGCAGCAGTCATGTTCTGCCTATGAATGCATTTCAATTACGACAAGATCAAGGGAGCCAGATTCCGTGGCTGATTTATCAGTTTAACTGAGCGTTTAGTGCAATTCTTACTACAATCGGCATTGGTCAAGAGGCTCAGCGCTGTCACTGTATCAGACATAAAAAATGCTTAGAATTTTGTAATACGTGTTGATGAATTATGTTCATATTTTGCATATTGTGAAGCGTGCATTGGAGGTACTGTTTGGCAAGATATTCCAGTCTTTAGAAAAGACTGCCTACAGATTTGAAAACGCCATTGTACCTACAACCAATTCACGATATTGCTCATTGTTGTGACAGAATAAGGCTCTACCTCCATGATGGTAACATCCTGTCAGCACATTACAACACATATGTACTCAATGTTTGTTTACAGAGTAAAATGGCTGCCCTCATCCCTTTCACATTTTTTGAGACAGGTTTCATTTTCCAAATAAGGCATGACACCTGTCAATTCCAAAACAGGATGCCGTACAACTATTTGTGAACGAGTGCAATATATCAATTTGAGAAGGGGTAGCATGTATCCCTCAATAAAACCTTGCTGCTCCCAATTTCCGTACTTTTCTCCATGTTGTGGAAATTGTCTGGATTCCCCTTACTGACACGTATAACGTAAATCTTGTGTCACCTAGAAGAAATGCCAATCCCCATAAAAGCACAATGACTGTAGGCTTGTGCCAGGAAGTGGAAGAGTAGACATGGATGTACTTGTCAACTAGCACGTGGAGGAAACGGAAATGTTCCCTCCGCAACCCCCCCCCCTCCCCATGTTCACTTCATATATGAGCGTATGATAGAATTCATTAAAACGTACAAAAATTTGCTCGCATCTTGCTTATTCTCCAGCTATCATGTTTTATTTCTACCATTTATCTACAAAGTCCATACATTAACTGGCATTATCCTTCATTCTGCTCGTAACTTATATATTCTTCATTATAGTTTCTGATGTTCTTATCAATCATCTTTGATGTTCCATTTTCCCTCATGTCTAATTCTAGTATGAGTGTATGCTGGAGCTCAATAGAGCTTGTAACGAATTTGTCGCAAGTTGCTTATGTACCAAATATCATGTGTTGTGTTTGTCATTTATTTACAAATCCCATACGTGAATTGTCCCATTCTCCCTTTTACTGACTCATTGTCACATTTTGTTCAGCATTTGCCCCCTATCTTTCTTTCTAGAAACGCGTACTATATATTTATTGTTGTAATATAATTAAAAAGTTTTTACCTGGATAATAATAAAAACTCAAATAATGTGGACACATCCTTACGGTTTCTTGCCATTTCCATTACTAAAACATTATTAAATCAGTCAATGAGTTGAAACTATGATCAGAAAAGTTGTACATTTCTCACGTAGTGCAAGGCAATATTTTATTCTGACACAAATAATAGAAACAAAAGAATATATTTGCGGGAACTCATTGTCGCTGAGGCGAAATGTACTTTCCTGGATCAGGTTGTATGCTGCAAGAGGACAGGAATATGTCATGTTCATTAAATCTGGTGCATGGATAACGTGAGTTCTTTTTTCACATTCTTAATTTAACAAGCAACTTGAATGGGGATTTTAATGCGTTCTTCACCTCCTCTCTGAATTTACTCTGTGTAACAGTGTAAATACAAGTATTGGTGCAGGAACTGAGCAGTTGCAACATATTAGCTGACGTGTCTATGAAGTAAAGAGGGTCGGTCACAGGATATGAATAAATTTGTGCAATGCGGCGATAAATGTAAAATATCACCTGCATCATCCATAATAATATAAAACTGCCAGATATACTGAAGAGTAAGACGATCGACTTTCTTCGGTTCTCTATTTCTGGGTCCCTCTCATTCTGCGCTTTCTTGTGGTCCCGGAGTGCCTTACGGAGTCTACTGACCGCTAAAATACGCCTCACCGTCAGAAGATTGAGAAGCAGAATCAGAAAGAACGGGACACAAGGGGTTAAAATTACATAAGCTATGACAAATCCGGCCCAAGCAGGGGAAGCGAAGAAGCTCGCCTTAGTAATGCAATTCCAGGGAACGTTATCTATTATATATTCAGGTTCATGTCTGAAAAACCAAGGGACAGACACTGAACAGCCCAGGACACTCACTGTCCCGATCACCCCGGCGGCAGTTCTTTGAGTGCAATATTTTGTTTTCAACTTCTTGCAACAAATGGCCACAAATCGATCAAATGTGAAACTGACTGTGAGCCAAACAGACACCACAGTTGTTGTGAATACCAGAAAGTAAACAAAACTACATACGGGAGTGATGAACATGAGTGAATTGGGAAAATAAAAATGTAGAGTTCTGTATAATACCGGTTCAGCTATAACTACCAGGAGGTCGGCCGCTGCCATTCCCACCAGGTAGACGGTGATGCACTTGGACAGACCGCATTTTCCCCGTAACAGGATCACTATCGCCAACACGTTCACTGCAATAGAGAGAAAATGAAGCAGACATATAACACAGCAAAAGGGCGGATAAAGCATGCCTAAAACAGCTTTGGAAATCAGGTCAGCAAGCACCAGGATTGTTCGACGCGTGAAGCCTGCCCATTCCCCATTGCAATTCTCCACGATGGTAAACAGCAACTGGAATAAGCAATAATGATAGTCATAGAATCCCATCGAATCCCACAGTGCATTGGAAAGCTATTCAATCCATCGAGTCTGCACCGAATCTTGGAAAAACCATCCTCCCAGGCCCCATCCCGGTAACCTCGCACATTTACACTGCTAATCACCAATGTGAGACACGAGCGGGCAACCTAACATGGTCAGACCATTTCACCTCCACAGTTTTGGATTGTGAGAGGCAATGGGAGCACTGGGAGGAAACCCACGCAGACAACGGGGGCATGTGCAAACTCCACACTGACAGTCACCCAAGAGCCCCGGCGCTATGAGGCAACAGTGTTAACCATTGTGCCACCTTTCCGCTGGTAAATATATCTAAATAATGGATAATAATGAACACTTAGAAGAATTTGACTAGATTTCCCAATCCTACTGGAATTTCCTGTCAAATGGTGCCAACAATCCGAGATCAGCTAACGAAGGGGTGAGATGTTGGGCGCGGGAATGCGGTGTGGTGTACAATGGATATTACTGTTAGGAAAATGGTCCGTTACTCATACTTAGGACATAGTGTGCGATACAAATCTGCTGAATCGGTTTTAATGATGGAAAGTACAGAAATCGACCATACAAGCAGCGGCCTCTGTGCTCGCATACTGCCAAATCACTCGACCATTCATTAGCCCACTCCATCCAAATTTCCACGAGGTTCCTCATATTTGCATTCCATTCAGATACTTGTAAAGTTCTAATTCGAAAGCCAATGGATTAAGGATAGACATGGTAGTTCAAATCTAGACAACCGTGGGGAGTGGGTAGGGGCAGTGCAGACAATCAGATGCAGCCAAATAATGGATCGCGACTATATCTTTATTCGTTCGTTTATTCTTTCACACAACAATCATCAACAATCAATTGAAACAATTGGAATTCAGTGAGGAATTTAGGCGTGCATTTTTAGTTGCAGATCTGCACCAACCTGTACAGACTTTTTTTTTGAACTGCAACACAAAACTATACACTTGTGCCGCTTGTTAAGTAAAAATCACTGGTTAGAACAAAGCTATCTTCGAACTCCAAGGTCTTGAAACTCCAAACCTCTTCATACCTGCAGAAAACGGTCTTGAAAGCTTGCATATAATTAGATATTATCAAACATAAATAATGCCCATTCTCAATAAATTGATGTCTGTACGTTTATGCAAGAGATGGGGCTGATCCAGGCCGATTGAACGAGTTGGTTTTCACTCCTGGTCGATGTTTTCCAGCATTTCAGATATCCTTCACAGCTAATTTATTAATGGCACGCAAGTGCACATTTCCCTGTCTTAGCTGTTCATGGCATGCGAGAACATTGGGCAACATTTTCCGTCTATTTTTATTGCCCTGGAGAATGTAGGAGTCGGTGACTTTCCTTGAAAAGCTGCAATCCCTTTGCTGAACTCGTACCCCATTTTCTAGGGGTTTGGCTAGCCTTCTATCATTAAAGAGCACTATAGTTACAATTCAGGTTAGTGATCGGACGAGGGGGCTAGGCTTGGGTGTCCCTCATTGAATTCTAGCAGTTGACAGAGTGAAGCATCGTAGAGTCATATAACAATTGGAAGCAATACAAAACTTGGAAGGTGGCAACCTTCATATATTTCATTAAAAGGGGGTTATTCTGCCTGCTCCGTCTCTTTTATTTCAACCACGTAGATAGCTAGAGTTTTATTCATGGCGATAATTTATACCCATGTAACTGCAAAACTCTTATCAGTGCACTTCCATTCAACATTACATCGGAGGTTTATTATTATCTGATTGTTCCACAGGATTCAGTACTCTTCACAAATCATAAAATTGTGAGAAAGTCTCAAATTGTGAGAATATGCTCGTATATTGTATGAACTTGGGTAATCTTAAACCTTAAATTGCCATGTCACCATCAACAATCCGTTATACCAAGCTAACAGAAATGTCCAACAGTAATTAGTTGCAAGGGGAATCAATAAACATGCAGATTGATTTCCTAGGATGATACTATCCCATTGCACTCCAGATGTGCTGATGCTTGTAATGTCCCCAAATGCTGAATACTCGACTGCAGGTTTTGTGTCAGAAGGGATAGTTTGTGTGTGTGTTTTTTCGGGGGGGGGGCGGTTTCGAGGCAGAGGACAGAATGGCACAATGATTACCATTGCTGCCTATAAACCAGGCTTGGGTCACTGCCTGTGTGGAGTTTGCACATTTTTTCCCATGTCTCCGTGGTTTTCCTCTGGTTCCTCCTGTTTCCTCCTACAGCTCGAAAGATGTGCTGGTTAGGTGCACTGATAATGATAAATTCTCTCTCAGTATACCCAACAGGCGCTGGAGTGTGGCGTCTAGGGGATTTTCACAGCAACTTTATTGCAGTGTTATTGTAAGCCTACTTGTGACATTTAATGTAAACTTAAACTTCAATTAAACTCCTTAATAAACTTAAGGTTTAGATTTGTATTTGGCATTCAACTAAATTAGCATCGCTTAGAACACAAAACCAATAGCTGACGGGGTACTCGATGATCACAAACTTAACTTGATCAGATACATCATAATGATGCTTGCAATACGGGGTTGAAAATTTGTGTCGAAAACTGTAATATAGCGGCAAATTCCCGAACTTTCAGCAATATTTTAAGGAATGTTGTATAATATTCTCAATTTATCTGGTAAGTGCTCTGAAAATTCTGAATAAGTTTGGCTTCATTATTTGCAATGCAGATTACATTGTTACTGGGAGCACCATGAAAAGTTTCAGTCATCTCGGTACTTTGGGAACAGATTGCATCATAGGGTGCACTGGAGTAACTCACCAAAGTTCATTTCTCAGCAATAATTGCACCTTTGACCAGCATAACCACCAATTCAGAAAATGTACGGCGGCATTTTTTGATCCTGCCAGCAGTGCACCTTTGCCTTTGGGTTTCCCGCCAGTGTACGGTAACGTCGATGGGAATTCCAATTAACAGCCGCGGAACAAGAGAATCCCACCGCTAGCAAATAACACTCATCCTCCCGCCAGTGGGAAGCACTTGAATGGAAGACTGGGATAGTCGCCAATAGACTTGGAACTATACTTTCATTCCTTATACGTAACTGCATATAAACCTTGTAGCTCCCTCTCTAACAGCAGCGTGTCTTGGCGAAAGAACATCAGTGAATCAATGATTTAGTCAAAGTCATGTACAGGCTAATGCCAATAAAAGGATATCTGAAATAAGAGCGAATCCAAGCACTTGAAATAGTTGCATTACCATCGGCCGCCAGCAACATCCTGGGTTACTACTTGCAGCATAACCAACAAATTAATCATTCATTCCCTCCCCCTCTCAAGCACATTTGCGTACAATCGAAAAGATGCTTTGCAGCAACTCTCATTAGCAAATTCAATAGCATCCTGCGCAAACAGAACCTCTACAATCAGAAATGAAAAGTCAGCAGATATCAGAAACAATACAATCTGCAAGCATTCCCTATCCCCAACCCACTCCTCCTCCCTCATCCCCCACCCACCACACACACACACACACACACACACACATACACAAACAAACATGCACTTTATTTCCATTCCTTCACTATGAAATGACAAAAAAAAAGTTTATCGGTCGAAACGCATTTTCACTTGACCCAAAGCCCGGTCTACACTGTTTCAAGAAATTCGCTAAAAATCACCTTCTCATGGCCGGTCAGGTAAACTAGTAATACTGGTCTACTACAAAGGTTAACATATGATTGCGGCATGGTGAAAACATACCTAATCTGAAGTCAACTATTGTAATTGAGCAGAAGTTTAGAAGTTCACTTATTGACTGGGATAGCACTACGGATCAGACGAATATTTCTGCGTACGTTTAGCGATGATGGATTTGAGAAAAGAAATGTTTGTGCAGAGTCAGCATTGGATTCTCAAGCGGGACTGACGGAGATGTCATTACCTGCCGGCAATGGAAATGTATCTCATGGCAAGGCAACCCACGAGTTTGAGCAAGAGAAAATAACAGACTAATGTGCAGAAAATGAAACACCATTACAACCTTGGACCAAACATTTTGCCATTAATAGATTAGATCAAGCCTTACCAAAAATCCCAAAGACAGCAAGAAGGGGATAGTAAATTCGTTCTATCTGTAGAATTATTGGATATCCCATTGCTGTTCCGATTTGGAAAGCACTTCACAGACTGACACACTGAGCTAACGCCTTCCAATGAGCTCTGATTTATAGGGATGGTAAATCTCAATTGATAATATATCTCTGATGGTTGCTATTTGTTATGGTCTCGTGAACAAATACATTGCATCAGAAATACGCCTTCCCAACTTAATGGAGTGTGGAATAACAGAAACATCAAAAACATGAGCATGGCTTATTCGTGAGATCGTAAATGAACTGGACTCAGATTCAGTTTCCTACACTATTCATGAATGTATTAAACTGTTACTGTGTTTATATTATTGCTTGAAACATGTTTCTCCGTTGGCAATCATTATTATCGATGTTATCCTTATTACTTCATCAATATTCATTTGACAGAAGACTGAGAAGTGAACAGTCGTTCGATTGACAAAAATAAACACATCTGATAGTTTCTCCACAGCTCCAGTTATAATGGTAATTTTGTCTCACTGATGCGAGCACACTTAATTATCTCACTGAGGATTATAATCAAAAGGAGACTTCTGGAGATCTGAAATAAATAAGGACCACTTCTCCAGGAGGATTAATGAGCAGAGGATCTTAGTGTTTTACAGCTCAAAATATGGTTGCTCCAACAGAGTAGAAAGAAAAACCTCGGTTTAAATTGAACTAGGTGAAAGACCAGGATCACAAAAAGTTGCAGAGCTGAACAAGAGTGCGATGACTATTCTGAGTAACCAGACGAAGCAGCTGAACAACTTTCCCGAGGAGCAAAGAAAACTTAAAGCAAAATGCATATTTACTGCATGTGAATTTGAAAATCAGCTTAAGCAGCAGACGATGACGAAAAGGCCAATTGTTCTGCCTATACAAATGAAACATTGTTTTCAGAATTGAAAAGTGGAAATTAGAAGATAAAGCAACTTAAGACATAGATACGATAATGTTACCACATAGATAGTCTGACAGTGTTACTGCGTATGCACTGGTAAAGTCGTATTAATTGTGCATAATGATAGTGTAACTGTGAGCAAAGAGAATTGTGTTTGTATGGTGTACTAAGTTAGGTGATTAAACATGTATGCTGCTAATTTGTATAAAATAGATTTTAAGTCTGTGTAAAGAAATCTTCATAATTATGAGGATTGTTTTATTCCAGATGAGGAGGTGATGTGAAACCAACTGTCATTTTAAGGGACTTATATTTGGATGGATAAATATCTGAACTAAGCAATAGTTTTAGACGGGGTTTAACTTGTTCTTTCTCTGCCTAGAGGAAGTTGTTGATAGATTTCATGCTGAACAAAATTGTCTGGGCCTTAGCTTCAGTTCCAGCTGACATTATGTTGTCCTTGAACAAGCTATGACGTGAAGAAAGGCAGTTAATTTGCACCTAGGGGCCTGGTCATATAAAACAAAATGTTTTCTTTATTACTAGATTGTTAAATAAAAACTGTTGACTGCTGCAGATTGTTAGAGACCGAGAAGGAGACAGAAGACAATTCCAAGCTTTGCTAGAGGCTGGAAGATTGCCCAATTGGGTAATGTGCGAAAAAGCCAACTCTAGAGGGACCAATGGTCAAACTGAGGTCCAGAGAATTGAGATAGACAGAAATATCTCAGTCAGCTAATTTTAAGTCAGCACCGAGTATACTAAGCTTCAGAAAAATAAAAGGCCGAGGGAAACAAATGTTCTGAGTTGAAGCGACAGTTGCATTTCGTAAAACTAAATTAGGCAGCAGACCTTCAGAGACAACTGGCAAACTCTTTTAAAAAAAAGGTGCGGGTGGGACGACATTCTACTCTGACATCTGTCCGTCCAGTTGTAACATCAACTGGGGACGTAACAGAAGCAAGGTGGTGAGTTGAAATAGCAAGGAACACGAATGCTGAAACTGCTTTAAGGCTGAAAGACATAAACCACTTATCCGTTCCCTGTTTCGTCTCCCATATTGCTGAGCTCAATGGAACAGGGCATCCAGTGAAATGAGCTGAATTAGATGGAAGAGAAACGTTACTACACTGCAGCAGACAGGTTGAGCCCGCTAATATGCTGAGGGAGGAGAAAAGTAGAAATGTTACATGTTCTGCCGTTCAATGGGGTGAGGATTTGAGAGTGATCAGGAGTGCAGCCGGATATTCCAGCTTGAACGGTCGCGATGGAATGTTGATTGGCTGATGGTTTCCTGATGGGATCATACTATATCTAGAGAAAATGCCGGAGGTCTACCTATAGATGGAAGAAGAGGCTGAAGTTGGCAGGTTCGGGAAGATATTTAAAAGCAAGCAAGAAAATCAAAGTGTGAGTATGAAGAAAGACAGCGGACGTACAGGCAGGATCGCAAAGTCTTCCTAAAGCAAATAAAAGGAGAATGGGTGGAATTTCCCTGGTGAAAAACGGAAATTTTAAGGTGCAGTTATCATCTCTCTAATCCATCCCTGGAAAGTTCGTATTGAACACTCATTCGTGGATTTCATTATTACGAAGAACGTATAAACAAAATAAATGTTGATTATCAGTCTGCGTGGCCTCCCAGTTTCCTTGGCGGCAGGCAGTGAGAAAGGGAATTTTTTTTCTGGTCGACAGTACTATGGTTGGCAACGGCAATTCATTGCTGTACTTCGCAAAGAATGATGATGATAAGCCGAACGGGTTAACGTCCATAATCGCGAGAGCTGAACTTGAGAAATGGAGCCGATAAGAGGAGTAATACATGGACAAAGATTGTGTTACAGAGGCAAACATTGCATAATTTGTATAGATGGAATATATCAATGAAAAATGTTTTCTAGGATCACGGTGAGAGGAGAAGTCGTTCGTAGAGTAAAACAGACGTATAATAGGAAGTGTTCAATTGGCTGCCTGTACTTAAAGATGATAAAATACTATGAAGGGAGGAAACGCATCGAACGATACAAAGGGAAGTTAGAATGGAAATTGCAGAAAAAATGACCACAGTCTTCCGGGCTCCTTAGACTCAGGTGTGGTTCCAGAATACCAGGTGTCGATGTCGCAACTTTTTTTTCACAAAAATGTGTTCAGATAAAAGCAACAACTCCAAACCGAAGAATTTAATTTATTTGATAGAGAAGTTTCCAGAAAAAAAAGTTCATGGCAAAATGAATATAACATAAACAAATATTGGTTACGGGGAACCATTACAATTTCGATCAGCAAGGTCGAAATAACTTGCTGGATTTCGTTTGCGAATGTAGAGAAGTGTGAGCCTGTTGTGTGTGTGGAGTGGGAGAGATGAGGTTGATGGATGTAAGGGACGGTAAGTGGGAGAGCGGGAAGTTGGTATTTTTGCAACAGGGCAATATTATTGATGTTATGCATATGGGCACCAAAAATACACATATATTCCCCCCCAACGGTTGATTAGAGAAAATTCAAGCTCATGGAATAAAATGCAAAGTAGCAACATGGATATGCAACTGGTTGAGTGAGAGGAAACAGAAACTGGTGTTAATGGATCGTTCTCGAAACTGTACGAAATTTTGTAACCTTGGTTTCTTTTCCTAGGATGGACTCGAATAGCACGAGGGGTCACGGGCTTAGGGTAAGGGGGGTAAGGTATAATTTGGATGCTAGAGGAGTTTTTTCACACAGAGGGTGGTGGAGTATGGAATGTGCTGCCAAGTAAAGTGGTGGGGGCAGGTACTCTGGAATTATTTAAGAAATACTTAGATGGGCACAAGAACATAATGGGAATGGAGGGGTATAGAAAACTGATTTAAAATAGGGATCATGAGCCTTGGGAGTCCCTGGGAGGCGTGTAAATAGATGATGATATTGAGGTACTTGTTTTTATCCTACAGATGCTTTGGTCCACCTTGTTGTCTAACAAGGGGCATAGACAGGATGGGTCGTGAGAGGACTGCTCTTGGATCTTTTTCGAGAGTATCCTAGTGCTTCACGTCGTTAGTGTATGCTTGACGTGGACCATTTGAAGGGCAACACGACAGCTCAGAGACTATGTGCAGATACATGGATTTGGACCTGTGTCTGTGGGAGTTTGCGCATTCTCCCTGTGCTCGCGTGGGTTTTCTCCGGGTGCTCCGGTTTCCTCCCACATCCCAAAGACGTGCTCTTAGGCTAATTGGCAAAACAAATTCTCCCTAAATTGTCTCAAATTTGGTTTTTATCCATAGATCTATAAACATGGACAGGGATCGCGGGTAGAGGTGGGAACATCGGGATGGCAGCGCGGGCTCGTTGGGCCGAAGGACCTGTTCCCGTGCTGTTTTGTTCTTTGTTCTTTGTCAATATTATAATTCTGTTCTTTATGATTTATCTGTTCTTTATGATTTCTTTATGATATAGCGGGCACACATTCAAAAATTGTAATCCATAGGAAGTTTATGAGCTATTTGAACTTGAGCAATGCCGGCGTGATGTAGAGAATTCATTGAAATGGGAGGGCAGGTAGAAAGTGGTGCTCATATTGAGAAATGTGAATTGGGTCGGGCTGTCATTGTCTCACAAAGAACAAAGAACAAAGAACAACACAACACCGGAAACAGGCCCTTCGGCCCAACGAGCCCGCGCCGCCGTCCTAACGTCTTAATGACATATAGGGACCAATTTGTTACCCAATCAGCCTAAGAGCACATTTTTGGGATGTGGGAGGAAACCGGAACACCAGGAGAAAACCCACGCAACCACGGGGAGAACGCACAAACTCCCGCAGACACAGGCCCAAATCCATGTGTCTGCACAGCAACAGCAATAGTCCCTGAGCTGTCATGGTGCCCATCAGATGGTCCAGTTTAAGCATACACTAACGACGTGAAGCACTAGGCCACTCCTGAAGCAACATCCAAGAGCAGCTCTCGCACGACCTGCCGCATGCATGCCCTTGTTGGTCAACAAGGTGAATCGAACATCCTGTGGAAACAAATATGATATTTAAACAGTCCTACTATATCCCTCTATCTGCAGACCGCTCATGTGGCTGTCCAAGAGACCCTTAAACAACCCTAGCGTGCCTGCTCCCACCACCTTACTCGGTAGTGCATTCCACACCCCCACTACCCTTTGTGTGAAAAACTGCCCTGTAATATTCGTCTTATACATAGCCCCCCTCACCCTAAGGCCGTGACCCCTCATTCTATCCTTTTCTAATGGTGGAAAAAGCTTACCGCTGTGACTGGCTCCTGGCCACTTTGTGATGACACTGGTTGAATCAGCGGGCATCAGATGCTGTTACCCTGGGAAGGAGCTGGATTCTTCAACGGGACACCCTAACTGTGGGCAATCTTTTGAGAGGGAAACTGCACATTGTATTCAATGTGGGGAGCTGGCTCGCAGTTTATTTGATTACTCGAGCCTGGTGGGCGAAGAGACCGCGATAAATTATTGGAACTTTATGTGGTGGAGCAGATAGGGAAAAAAAGTCATCCCAGTCATAGAACAGACTTCTGTTTGAAAGCCCATGTCGCGGTCAGTAATGAAAGAGGTTCGAAGAGTTTCAGACTCAATCGTAAGCAGTTCTAATGAAAGGGCTTGACGATGGTGGCGTCAGGAGAGCTTTAATGGCAAACTGATGTGCAAAAACAACACCAAAACCAACCAAAAAAAAGCGAGCTTTCAACACTCTGTGTCTTCCTCACAACAAGCCCATGTCTGCAGACACTACGACAGCGGATGAATGAGCATCGCTCAGCAATCACCAGGCAAAACAGTTCCCTTCCTGTGGGCGAACACTTCAGCAGTCATGGGCATTCGGCCTCCGACCTGCGGGTAAACGTTCTTCAAGGGGGCTTTCGTGATACACGACAGCGCAGAGTCGCTGAGCAGAGACTGATAGCCAAGCTCCGCACACATGAGGACGGTCTTAACAGGGATCTTGGCTTCATGACACACTATCTGTAACCCCCGTAACTTGCCTGGGTTAGCAAAAAACCTCACTTACTGTGCTGTCTGGAGAAAACACACAATTCTCCAACAATGCTCAGGATTCCCTTCACACACATTGTTCGCCACTTTAACACTTCAATAGCAGGTTAGATGTAAGGATTCGCATTCTAATCAGCAATCTCTGACTGTCTGTGCTGATGTGTGCTATTGCAGACCAGAACACTGCATTTGCCTGAGGAAGACACAGAGTGTTGAAAGCTCGCTTTTTTACTATCAAATAAATCGGTTGGATTATAAATTGGTGTTGCTAAATTCTTACTGAGTTCTTACCACCCCAATCCAACGCCGGCATCTGTATATCATAGATAAATACGAGCCAATAATGACAACGGTCAAGAGGAAGATTGAGTCATCAATCATATCCATATTTGCAGATTTGCTCACAACCACATAGTGTGTCAATTTTAATTTGACAAGAGCCGTCTTGACATTATGGTGTGGGTGGAAATTCCATGATGGGGGGATGCCGGCTTTGGACTGGGGTAAACACAGTAAAATTCTCATAACTTTAACCTGGTGTTGTGAGACTTCTTACTGGAAATTACATGGCAGGAAAGACAAGCCAAGATGAATGCCTTTTTATTCCTCTTCAGCATGTCTGCATAATCCTTAGTTCCTGATTTTTGGATGCATAATTTCCTTGAATTGCCATATTGTCGAGTTGTGGATCGTGACAGCAATGCCATTGGGAGTTTTAAAAACCTGGCAGAGTTACCCAGGACAGAAAGACGAGAGGAGGGGAGCTAGAGAAAGCACGATCCAAAACAAGTCCTCACTGGCGCATCAGGCCGAAGATACTTGTGTCATAATAATGGATATGATGGCCGATGAAGGGTACAGCAATAAAAAGATCCCCGGTAATAAATACTCCTCTGCTATACGAACTGGACCAATTTACTTTCAAGGACAGCGTCTCTGCTGATATGAAATGGCATTCCCACTTGAAAAGGTATCCCTGACCAGACGCCTACATGGAGGAAATGAACACAGCAAGCGCCCCTGCAAGTCCATGCTTCTGGTATTGTTTGTCCTGCCAAACTTTCATTTCAGTCTATCACCTTAGTAAAGATAATAATCAAGACAACTGTTTTTAGTAATTTTTTAATGTGAATAAGTCATTCTACTATTAATAAAGCCAAATTATAGATGAAATAATACTATAAACAAGCCTTTATGATATCAATAACACTTACGAATAGTTTGCACTCTCTATGAATCTCGAAAGCATTGAAAAATAATTTCAAAGCGATAGCCTGCTTTATCGGCGTAATAACCGCAGAAATATGAAGCATTCCCTTCCAAATAATAATAAAGTTCAAAATTATTAATACAATGTTAATAAATTTCACCATCTATTCAGATTCCTTCTTTGAGATAAACTCACAATCAGACGACTACATGCAGAATTGATTTACCGTCTAACATATCTAAAATTGCCCTCGACCTTCCCTTCACCATTTCCAGATAAGGGAATGTCCTGAACTAGAGTTACAATCCATGTCTTCCCCGATGAATCCTCGCGTGGCCTTTGCTGCCACTATCATTCCCCATTATCCACAGGTAACGGAAAACTGCAAATTGTCTCTCAATTTTTCTTCTGAGCACATCTCTCTTCTGTTTAGCAAATCCATCTCATCATACACCCGCATCAACGTGAAAATTATCAAATAATCTGTTTCAGATGAGCAGGTTTTGCCTTGTGGAATATTGAGCTATCAATCCCACCCCTCTCTCAAACTATGTCTCATTGACAATAATGCAATCCTATTCCAGTATTTGAATTAGTACTCTCATCTCATTGGCCTTGTTTATTAGACTCCTTGCATTGAAATAATTGTAATCCAACATTGATAAATTTCCTTGTCCTTATGTAGGCTAGAACGCTGACGCCTTCCTAACTAACTTGCTCTCCCCTCTAATTTTTTGCTGCTCATTTCTCCTTGTTGAATCTTCTGTCAGAGTCCCATCACCTGTCAAGTTCGGTTAACCACCACCACCACCCCCCCCCCGCCTCCCCTCAACAAAATTAGGTGGTTAATCCTGGAGGGTCATAAATTGATCGTGATTCCCTTAGATTGTTTTGAGTTATACTGGATCAGTGCAGCTAGCCGAGGATAGGAAAAAAAAAATCTGTGGGAGCAAGGTGGAAAATTTAATAACGAAGTATCAGGAACTTGAGGTCCTCCTGGCGAACTGATCAAAGGTCTGATTCAAAGTTGTCAGAGTTTGTATGTGTATTTCCTAATGTGATGAAGGGTACATTTGACCAGCGAATAGTTGGCACTGAATTGACATGGTACACATTGAAACAATACATAACCCTGTTTGAAACCTTGGTCGGTGAGGAAACAGTAGGTAAAAGGATGGTGTTACACAGATTTCTTGTGTTTTGGTCAGAAACCGAACGGCTCTCTTAAAGTGGTTGAGGAATGAACTCGAGTACCGTGATGTTCCTGTCCGAATTCTAACAGGAAATGAGGGTTTGGCGGGCATGTGTTTGGTGTTCTTTAGGGTAGACATAAAAACATTTCTTCAAATTACAAGCACTATATTCCATTTGGCTTTATGAACATTCCTAAAATGGGCCAAGTACTAGCGCTCAGGGTGTTCACAGATGTGATACTTGTAATAAGAACAATGATGTGACTTTCACTGAGCACACGTTATGGCAGTGTAGGCATGTTTAATCATATCTAATTCACAGAAAAGATATCGCCAGAAAATTGCCACAAACATTTCCTCTGAAACATCAGATAGGTAGACAGTACAACTGAAGTGTCCAAAGCACCACAGAAAAGCAGTCGTATGCAAAACAAAAATATTTTAAAATAGTCATAGTAAGTGATGGTACAACTGGACACTGGGTATATCGTTAACACTGCCACCACAGTCACCTCTTAAAACGTCCAAGCAAAAATTAACTAAACTGTGGCAGAATTCATCTCCTCAAAGAATTTATCTTAGCAACTGAACAATATCTCCCACAGCCCAGTGAATGACAATTCAACAAATGCAGTTTTAACTCCACAAACAATAACAGCTGCACCTAGTAGAAGCCTACTTCTACAGACTTGCTCCACTGGTCGCTGCGTGGGACTACAGATCAGCAGGCACAGTCCGGGGCTTTGCATATAAAAAAAAATGGGTCATGAGAGGACTGCTCTTGGATCTTTTTCGAGAGTATCCTAGTGCTTCACGTCATTAGAGTACACTTGACCTGGACCATTTGATGGGCAACACGAGAGCTCAGTGACTATCGCTGTGCTGTGCAGATACATGGATTTAGGCCTGTGTCTGTGGGAGTTTGTGCATTCTCCCCGTGCTTGCGTGGGTTTTCTCTGGGTGCTCCGGTTTCCTCCCACATCCCAAAGATGTGCTCTTAGACTAATTGGCAAAACAAATTCTCCCTAAATTGTCTCAATTTGGTTTTTATCCATAGATCTATAAACATAGACAGGGATGACGGGTAGAGGGGGAACATCGGGGTGGCGGCACGGGCTTGTTGGGCCGAAGGGCCTGTTTCCCATACTGTTTAGTTCTCTGTTCTTTGTTCTATTAGGTAATGAGGACCAGCTGGACAGGCTCGTTACCATGGAAAACACATAAAACCAGCGCAATAGGAGATCCATCAGCATGGGTAATGTGGAGGTTATCAGTCTCCCCACCCATGCTGAAATGAGGGACTGGGGCATAACAGCACATGGGAAAGGGATACACTGAAAGTGGAAGAATCAATGTGAGAGGTAAACCAACTCGCCCATTCTTCCTGAATTGAGATACTGCAGCAGGATATGACAGGTTGGTGTGATGACAGAAATTAGGAGCATCAATGACTCTGAAAAAGAACAACCATTTCTGCCCATCCAACTTAAACTGAGAGACTGGTTCAGAGTATCAGAGTAATGGAGAATCACAGAGATTGGTGGAATTGATGACTGTGAAAAAGATAACATCTCCGTCCATTGTTCGAGATCGATGTGACTGGGACAGAATATCGGCAGAACAACTGAGCATGGTAGAATGAATAACTTTGACAACGATAAAGCATCTTTATCCATTGATTCTGAACTGAGAGACAGTGGCAGTGTCTCCCAGGGAGGAGTAAACACTGAAAGTGGGGGGAGAGTGTAGATTCAGTGGCTCTGGCAGAGACAAACTATCTACAGTTAACTTCCCTGGGCTATCTGCAAGTTTTCAAATGGTAACAACCCATCCCTTCTAACACTTTCCCCAGTTGCCAAACTGAGTGGGACTCTTGTCATCATTTTCGATTTTCGCTACCTAATTAACAAAATCGGCGTTTCACTTGCAATTGTTTGTCTCCCTGTTCCTGCATTGTTGCCTTGAGTGTTCCTTAACGTCTATCATTGGCCTCTCCTAATTAAAATCTGCATTATCTAAACCAATAAATAAGAACTTAAAAAAAACGTCCAAACACAGATATCCAAGTATAACGGAGAATGTTTGTTTCTATCACTGTCGTACCTAAATATGACTCGTTATTTAAGCCCAGCTGTGAATCTGCTGGGATCTTTTAACACTTGTGACATTTGCTGCCAAATAAACCTGTTGGACTTTCACATGGTGTCGTGGGACTTTTTACCATCTTTTAACGGAGCAGTGTAAGTTGTTATACTCACTATGTAACCCCATGCTGGATTTGCCCTGTGAAAGTGTATTAGGAACAGTGTAAAGGGAGAGATTCTCTGTATGTCACTCCGTGCTGTGCCTGATTGGGTCAATGAGGAGAGTTTTACTCTGTACTTAACCCCGTGCTACACTTATTCGGGGAGTGTTTTGTGATGAGCGTGTAGAATAATATTCGATCTGTATGTAACCGTGCTGTGCCTAAGCTTGAAACCTTTTGACGGGGAGAGTGCAGAGGAGATAACCCTAAACTGCAGCTGTCCTGGGAGTGTCTGACGGGCGATTTACTTTGTATATATCCCTGCGCTATAGCTGTCTGGGAATATTTGTTTGGGACCTTGTAGAGGAAGATTTCCTCTGCATCTACCCCTATGTACTACTGCCCTGGGATCGTTCGATGGGAGCATTGTGGAGGGGCGTTAACTCTGTATCTAACACTATGTTTTTCCTGTCTCGAGAGTGCTTGATGGAGACAGTGCAATGCGAGATTCATTGTGTACCTAATTGGTGCTATACCTGTCCTGGGAGTGTTAAACTGGGACAGTGTAGAAGGAGCTGTAGGGAGCTTTACTGTATTATCTGTCTCCATTCTCGATCAGTTTTTGGATGTTTGATAGGGGCAGCGCAGATGGATATTTGCGGTATATCCAACACTGTTGTATTTGTGTCATGAGTTTGTTGGATTGGGCAAGTTTAGTTCGACCTGTACTCAGAATTTCACAAGGTGTTGTACGTGCCCTAGGAATATTTAATATAGACAATACAGTTTAACTTAACACGTTTTCTTATCTTCCGCTGGACCTGCCCTGGAATACTTTTGTGGAACACTGTAAATGCAGCTTTAGTTTGTATCTAACTAGGAAATGTTGCTGATTGAGATATGTTTGATAGAACAATACACAGAAAGTATTAAACTGCAACTATCATTTTGCTGGGGGGGGGGGGGGGGAGGTGGTGGTGGTGGTGGGGGAATGTTCGTCTTATTCTCATTAGGCGATTTCACAAGAAGTGCTATTTTACTGACAAAGAACAAATTAATACTAAATAAGAGTAGCCTGCTGATTGTTTGTTACATGGGGTGTTTGAACGAATCTGGTCAGTTCTTTTGAATTTGCTCCATTCCATCTCTCAGTGAACATTAGTATCCCATCCTGAACTAGTTAATATTCCACTTTGTTATTATATAACACGTGCTGGATTGGAAGGGGCTTACCAAACCTGTTTGTTCAGTGACTACAATTAATGGCAGTCTCTATGGATCCTAATTGTATCGCTGGAGGGATTCCTTCTTCTAATAATAAGTGGATCCTTTCAATGTCTTATCCCATTTTGTCAGCTGGGTCATCAAATCTGAAATTGACACAGATAGCAGCCACAAGAGGCGAGATAAAGATCTGACACCAATAGATTTGAATGTTCATGCAATAGAGCAAAATCTGAGAACAATGGATTTGAATGTTACAACAATGCATCAGAATCAGAGATCAATAAAATTGAATGATATAACAATGGACAGGAGTTTTCTTTCCCAGAATCTGTACTATCTTTCTCAGGATTGGGTAGACCTAGCATCCAGGATCGAAGATGTGCTTTGGGTGATTCTAGGGGGTGACTATCCCATCCTGGTGATTATTGGTATCCCTAGTAACACTGTCCAATTATAAATGTTATCCTTCCAATGTACCTGCATTGAAATTCCTTCCATTAACATTGCCTTGTTTTCTATTATTATCATTTCTGGTGATTCTCTGCGCCCAGTAACTAACCTCAAAAACAATTGTTGGTGGTTCAATGTTTAGAAAATTCTTTTTTTTCCCTGCGTCCTCTTATTGGGATTACAGGTACTCTGGAGTTATTTAAGAAATACTTAGATGGGCACATGAACAGAATGGGAATGGAGGGGTATAGAAAACTATTTTAAAATAGGGATCATGAGCCCTGGGAGTCTCTAGGAAGTGTGTAAATAGATGATGATATTGATGTACTTGTTTTTATCCTACAGATGCTTTGGTCCACCTTGTTGTCTAATGAGGGGCATACACGCGATGGGTCGTGAGAGAACTGCTCTTGGATCTTTTTCGAGAGTATCCTAGTGCTTCACGTCCTTAGTGTACGCTTGACCTGGACCATTTGATGGGCAACACGACAGCTCAGTGATTATCGCTGTGCTGTGCAGATACATGGATTTGGGCCTGTGTCTGTGGGAGTTTGCGCATTCTCCCCGTGCTTGCGTGGGTTTTCTCCGGGTGCTCCGGTTTCCTCCCACATCCCAAAGATGTGCTCTTAGGCTAATTGGCAAAACAAATTCTCCCTGAATTGTCTCAAATTTGGTTTTTAATCCATAGATCTATAAACATGGACAGGGATTGCGGGTAAAGGTGGGAACATCGGGGTGGTGGCGCGGGCTCATTGGGCTGAAGGGCCTGTTTCCCGTGCTGTTTTGTTCTTTGTATTGTTCTTATTGTTATTTACCTATCGTGAACATGGTGCCATGGACTTACATTCCATTCACAAAGTGTTCTCCATCTACTGACTCCATTCTTGTTCCATTAATTCGATCCCCAAATAATTTATCGCACCTTATCGCTCCATCATGGATCCTGTCAACTATGTCCTCCAGAATATCATAATCTGCTTACTCCAAATGTCACTGTAAATTCCAGATACAATCATTCCAATTCTATTCTGATCATCTTCTGGGTTGAGAAGTTTCAGAACCATAGTTCAATCAAATCACTGCTATGATTATGTGAATTCAAAGCCAATCCTAATCACCCATCTGTGTTGTGCTGACTAACTTCTATCACTACTTGTTCTGCCGATTCTTTAATTTTCTCAATCATCTAATCAAATCCTTCCATCACTTTGCTCATCATATTGTCCCACTCTCTATCCATTTCCCAAAAGTTTCTGTTTATTCACATTTCAACAGATTCCAGCTTCCTATATCCAGCCTCACGTCATGGCCCCAATTCGGTGAACTTGTCTGCGGATGGTATACTCTGGTCCCCTTACTGTGAATTGTGATTTGACTGAGTGCCAAGCTCTCACTTGGCGTTGCGGATGAATGAGATTGGAGAATTCAACGCCAAATCTCTCCCTGAAAAAAACTTTCACCTTGATACTCCCCTTGTACAAATAACAGCAAAACCAGGATCCAGAAATGATCTCTACATAACTTCATGCAGGTTAAGTAGCATGTCTGGATGTATATCCCATAACCATAATATGAGACGGGAACTGAACTTGAATTTAACAACCATTTCAACCAACCGAATGGCATTTTATTTTTAATATTCCTATTTTGCGTATTTTATTACTTTTAATTTTCTCTCTTTTGTAATCAAATCCCTCAATGATGTTGCCTCTTTAAAATTATTACTATTTGCTCATTTTCTATTATCCTGCTACTTATTCTCAGATAAGTGGTTCCCTTATTTAACCCCTCATCCACCAGCCGCGTTACTCACTGGTCTTCATAGTAATATTTTCATTTATGCAATATAACTTCCTGATGAAGTTGACCCTTTCCTTTTACAACTGTGTCTCCAATTCAAATTGTAGGAAGATAGAAAAGAAACAGCTACAATGAAATGGCCAGGATCTGCTAGCTTTTTTGTGTAAACAACTGAGATGTAGAATCCACTTTAAATCAATGGTGAGCAAGATGTTAGTAATTGTAATTTGGTGATTTAAATACTTCTAGTTTTAAAAGTATGTGCAATACATTAATTTGTCCAGACATATAAATATATATTCAATGCATTTTTAGAGGTTAAATAAATAAACTTTGTTTAACATGGTGCAAAATTACGAAGTGTTACAGAGTATTACAAACTAAATAATGAATACATTCTTTAAGCTATCTAAATGCTGGAATCATGAGGTCGGAAAGGATAATTAATTATCTTTGCAGACAACTTCATCAGAAAGAACTGATACAAGAGCAAGCTCTAATGAGGCTGCCTTGACAGTTTCTAATCCAAACAGAGTCAGAAAGACATTAATGTCATAGCTAAAGAAAGAGATATGTTAGGGGACTTACTGGTATCTGACAAGGGCAAATGAATACATGCTGGCATCCCTTGAAGCATCATTAACTTTATGTAGTGATAAAATGCTCAGTCATTGGATGGATACACAATCTTTATACATGCATTTCATTGCTGTTGAGAATAAACACACTTATTAGGGCTATAATCAAGGAATATCCTGAAGCCAATTTGATTGGAACAAATAGTACTGAGATTCAGTTAACGTCACTGACAAGGCAACAAAGTACTAATGGCTTTAGTAGGCCCCTTGTGCAACTGAAGCAGCTAAATATTAGACTGTTTTAGTGAAGCTGCTTTGCAAGGCTGCGATCAAAATAGATATACAAAGATGGCTGATTAAGAGAAAGATTGAGGGAACAGACTCAACGACAAGAATTGATGATGTTATATTGGGATGTCTCACGAGGTATCGTGATTACATAGCCCAGGGATGTTCAGCATTTCATTATATTGGCTCAAAACAATGTGTGTCACCTATAATCCTTTTCATTTGCTTATGTCCAGCTGGCTGTGAGCTGCAGGATTGTATAAACCATGATGATTTTCAATATCTGGTGGAGTAATGTTTTTGATACTTTGTGTCAAGAACCCTCCCATTGCTAGCAAGTAAATAATCTTTCTGTCAGTTAAGTACCTTGTGTTCATGTGTATCTAAGTCAAACTCAGGAGTCAAAATTTCGACATTAGCCTGCCATTTGTTCACACTTACTGTGAGCTATCTGCATGCTGACCATCAGCTTATACCTCTGCTTGCCACAAATTTACATTCTGGCAAATCATTTTAGTGCCCCCAAAATATGGATACATGAATGGTGTGAGCTGCACTGTTAGTAACTTCCAATGCAGCATGTGCAAATGTCATGGCTGGGATTCTCCCAAGGGAAAACAAAGGGGCCAACACTTGAGAAAACAGGAGAATTTCCCATCCAAAATGGATGTCCTTAGTTTCATGAATTTCCTGTCCTCTGTGTTCCACAGAGGGCCTCATGTTTTTCATGCCTGCTGGAGCAGCACACTGCATCGTTCTCAGCAGGCCAATATGTATGCACAGAATTTAATTAATTAAATTAAAATTAAATTTTAAATTAATGTAATATAAAATTTACAACTTGTAAAATTACACTTAGCACATTAGATGTACAACTTTCAAGTATCATTTCAAAGAGGCTAAGAGGGGATCTTATTGAAGCATATAAGATGATTAGAGGTTTAGATAGGGTGGACAGTGTTAGCCTTTTTCCTAGGATGGAGAAAGCTAGCACGAGGGGACACAGCTTTAAATTAAGGGGTATGAGTTATAGGACGGATATCAGAGGTAGGTTCTTTACTCAAAGAGTGATTAGGGAGTGGAATGCCCTGCCTGCAGCTGTTGTAGATGCGCCAAGTTTGGTGGCGTTTAAGAGGTTAGTTGATAAGTATATGGAAGAGATGGGAATGGTTTAGTTTGGAGGGGCATTGCTTCTTATTTCGGTCGGCACAACATCGAAGGCCGAAGGGCCTGTTCTGTGCTGTATTGTTCTATGTTCTAAACATTATACAAATTCAAAGGTATCAAAATGAGGTTTTCTTTTAATACAGTGTATTTACAAGTGCTCGTCACAGTGGATGATGTCCTCCACTGTTTCCATTTATTCAACATATATGTCCATCAAATACCTATTTTCAGGTGTCCATTTTTAAAGAAACATTCGTCTTGGATTGATCATTATTAGTCAATTAAACCCGAGACTCTGCTAATGTTCTGAGAACTCGGGTTCAAATCCTGCCACACCAGGTAGTGGAATCTGAATTTAATTAAAATAACTTAGAATTAAGAATCTACTGCTGACCATAAAAAAAAATCTGATTCACTCATGTCCTTTAGGGAAAGAAATCTGCTGTCCTTACGTGACCTGGCCCACACATTACTCCAGAGCCACAACAAGGTGATTAACTCTCAAGTGCCCTTTCAAATCACTGAGCAAGCCACTCAGTTCAAGGGCATGTAGGGATGGGTAAAAAATGCCAGTCAGCCAGTAACACCCGTGTCCCACAAATGCATAAAGGAGTCCAGCACAGAAAAAAATCCTCTTTGCACAAGCCATCAAACACCATCAATCTCAGCTCATTTTTTTGGTGGGTGAAGTGTTCATCCAAATGTTCCTTAAATGTTGTATTGTTCACTCTGTGGCAGTGAATTCAATATCTCCACCCCTATACCTGAAAGTAAACGGTTTCATTTTTCCTCAAGTCACCTCTAAATCTCCTGTCCATTACTTTAGACCAATGTCCCCTGGCTATTGAACACTCTACTGCAGGAAAATGATTCTTCCGATCTACTCTATCTATGTCTATCAGAAATTTGTACACATCAATCACCCCGCCCCCTCCCCCACCACCCCATTTCCGCCTCACTGCTGTAAAGGAAATAACAGCAGCCTAAACAGCTACTTCCATGGCTCCTTGTCTGACTTTTGTTGTATTTTCCAGGCAGCTGTACACAAGCATTTCCACACTGTGACTGTTACCTCTTTCCCCAGGATGGCCCAGTTCATTGCCATACTGGCACAGCATCTTAAGCAGATAGGATTGCAAAGTCTGTCTCCATAACTGGCTTCCAAATGGTATAGGTATGGTTTACTGCATTCATGTTGTGGTAAGGGCTCACACAGAGAATGTAGACTGCTACATAAGCAAAAATGGCGACTTCTCTGTGAATGTGACCCTTTCTGTAACATTCACAAGAGATTCTTTCTTCATGTCTATGCCTATTACACCAACAGTTTCCTCAACTTGTTCATTCCTCATGAATCAGCTTAGCCTGGAATTTTCATACCATCCCAAAAGTTATATGGTTGGAATCTTGAAGATAAGGATGATCATGTCGGAGGGGAATGCTCACCTTATCAGTCATTTGAATTTCATTCTGGGAAAAAAAACACAAGTAAACTGCCAACTTAGCATTATAAGAGTTATCATAGTTTACTATTGTAAATTATATTTTGCAGGCCAGAAACACTAAGTAGCATAGATTGCAAGATTCACAAAACAATTTGTGACTATCTTTAACAAAACAGCTTTATACATGACGGGCAACAAATAAATTAAACAATTAAACAATGTACCATGATTGTCAGTCAGATAATTAACCTTAATAACAGAGCTTCCATATTTAACCTTTCTGAATTTCACAAGCTAAATGTGATATTACTTTACTGTTTTAAATACTTACATTTAAAATTGATTAGGTTATTAGAATCTAACCCTTCAACCATACATTACTTTCTTGATTTTACCAAAATAAAATCCATGTTTTCATTCTCAAATATGTAAGAATAAAAGAGAAAACATTTTAAATTGAACCATTCAATATAGGCAGTAGATATAAACTTTTCCTCGCACAGCATGATCCACTGAGTTTCCGCAATAAATTTACAAAACTCTTGAGATTTACAATATATATTTCATGTCAGACATTTAGCTTGAGGGCTCGACATGGTCACCAGGCCCTCCTTGTATTGTGGGTGAAAGATATTGGATATTAAACTTTCCCCATTGCTCCTCTGCACGGTTGCCCTGGGCTTCACTGTGTCCCTCAGCATCTAGTTCTGGACCTTGGAATATGTTTATCTTTAACTCTTTCTCATGGACAAAGTGCTGTCTTCACTGGAAAACCAGCCAGTTGCAGGCAGACTTTTACTGAGTTGATCATCCTTCCTCCATTAGTTGCTGATGTTTATCCCGTTGCTTAACTCTGGGAATAGCACATAGATCATAGAGCCCTGTATCATGGAATTGTCCAGAATAAATCTTGGCAAAGACCATTTCATCTCCATCCAGACCTGCTTTCCAAATACATATGTCGGAAAGAAATGTATAACAGTCTCATCTCCATAAAAGCCTCACAAATGGCTTTAGCGGCAAACCAAGTCACCAAAATTGGTAACTGATGACTTTGAGGAGAGTTCTTGACTTTATTTGTGCTCCTTATTGAGACAACAATGGAAGTTCAGTGCGCTGCCATTTGTGAAAGGAATACATTCCGATGGGGATTGTCTCATCAGAATGGATGAAATTGTGAGTGAGGAGTGCCAATGGCCCAAACTAGCATTGCAACTAACATGAAAACATTACTTTTAATTTGATAAAACTTCACTATGCATTCAGATTTTCATTCTGTCTATGATTTTTGATACAACTGCTTCCTTTAATATTTTTATGTTCTAGTTCTCTGAACTAATGAAATCTGCTTTTATCCTCAACAAATTCTTCTTTTGTCAAGAAACCAATTTTGTATCCATTTAGATACCTGGATCCTGTGAGATTTAGTCTTATGCAACAACCTACCATGTGATACCTTGTCAAAGATTTTGCTAAAGTGCATGCAGACAACATCAACTGCACTGTCCACACCTACCTTCTTGGTACCCCTTCAAAAAACTCAATCAAATTTGTGAGACATAAGTTTCCATTCACAAAGCTATGCTGGCTGTCTCTAATCAGTCCTTATGTATCTAAATGCTTGCAGATCCTGTCTTTCAAAATACTTTCCAACAACTTACCCACCGCAGATGTGAGGTTCACTTGACCTGTAGTTCCTAGGAATTTTTCCTGCAGCTCTTTTTTTAAACAAAGGCATTTCCTCCTCCCATTTAACCCATGTTCCAGTCTCTGTCAATCAACCTAATCAAAACTCTATTCTGAAATCGCTAGTAAAACCTACTTAAACACAAATACATGAGTTCAGCCTAAAACAAATACCCCAAGTACTTATCCTGTTGTCTTATCTACAAATTCAAAATATTTCTTCAACAAATCTGCATCTTGCAAATGAAATCAAATTTGAAATACAACTTGTAGGAAACATGATATAATTACATGTGCCAGCTGCACAGCACAATTATTAATTAATTAGTGTCATAATTAGGCTTACATTAATAATAAAAATCCTGTAACCACACTCCAGTGCTTGTTCATGTATACTCAGGGAAAATTCAGCATGGCCAATGCACATAACCAGAACTGTGGATTGTGGGAAGAATCTTGAGCACACATAGGAATCCTACACAGACACGGGGAAAACTTGAGGACACCACGCAGTTAGTAAACCCAAGCAGTGAATTGAACCTGGCTCCTGGCACTGCTAATTTCTGTGCCATCATCCCGAACTAGCATTGCAGTTTACTCATTAAGACATTTTTAAAGTGATAATGCTGCGGTATGCATTCAAATATTCGTTCTGTCTATGATGTTTGATACAACTTCTTTATTTAAGCATTTTTTATGTTCTAATTCTGCCAGCTTTCCTAAACAAATAATATCCACTTCATCTTTCACATGTTCTTCTATTTTAGCACACATCTGAGAAAGATGTGTTTCTGATAACTGAAGCTCTGTCTCCTTATCTTTACACTGTACATTTTTATTCTCTGTCTTAAAATAAATTGTTCTGACCTTCTTATCACAGAGTCAGAAACGTCCAAGGATATGCTTATTTTAATGCATTAGTTGTTTGATTGTGTATCTCTTGGGGTTCAAGCTTGGTTTACTTTGCTAATTAGCAAACACCACAGGCTTATCTTATTTCCCCCCCTCCCCCACCTCTCTTTCAGGAAGCATCCTAAGTAATCAGCACTATGATTTGCTGTGTCCAATTTAATGAGACAATCATTTTAAGATTCTGAGCGGCATGGACAGAGCGGTCAAGGAGCAGCCATTCCAGTTAGTTGAAGGGCCAGTCACAAGGAGACATAGGTTCAATGTGAAGGTCAGGAGGATTGGGGAATGTGAGGGAAAAAAAGACATTTTACATAAAGAGTGGTGATGGTCTGGAAGGCATTGCCTGAAAAAATGGTAGAGATGGTTGCCTCACATCCTTTAAAAAAGTATGTGGATGAGCACTTGGCCTGTCAAAAGATTCAAAGTTATGGGAGAAGTTTGTTAGGTATGAGGTGGGAGGTCTGCTGTTTTTTGCATTTCAATGCAGACACGATGGGCCAAAGGACTTCTTCTACATAGTATGATTCTATGATTCTTCCACTCTCACACATTCCCATTTTAAGTTGAGGAAAGCTATCTCACCTGCTTCTACTGAGATCTCTTTCACCTTGACTACCTGTGGACTTTTCCTTTCCCCAGTCTATCACCTCACAGATCACAAATGATGTCGAAAGCCAAGCCTTGATTCATGAACTAAGTCAAGAACTCCTCCCAATTCTGCTGCTTGTCTTGCAGTTTTAATCCTTTGTTTTTCCACTTGAGCTCTCATTTTTTTGGGAAGTGATTTCTTTAATATAATATTTCAAAATAACTGTTTCCCAGAGAATGACAGTCATTTGCTAAAGTTACTTTGAAATCATTAAAATTCTATGTACGTTTCATCTGGTTCCTTCCTGAGATTTTTAAACTTCTGTCTACAGACTTCTAGCATTACTTCATATGCACTTAAGATGGCTTTCTTCACCTGTTCATAATCCCTAGACAACTCCTCTGATAGTGATGCAAACGCATCATGAGCACTCTCTATCAACTTTGTTTGAACTACCAGCACCAACATGGTCTGTGTCCATTTTCATTTTGAGCTACTTTGTTAAATTAAATGAAAAAAAAAGCTTCCACATCCTTCATCACAAACCTTGGATATATGTAAATATATCTCCACCAGGCCTTTGAGTAAAATAGATTAATTCTCCCTTGTTTTCCTCATCAATTCACTCAACTTTTGTGTTTTCATTTGCCACTTTAAGGTGATTTTCTTTTTCATTTCCAATTTTTGAAGTTTATAATTTCAACTTCCAATTATTTTGCTATTACTACTCCCTCTCTCTCAATTTTTCTGTCTCTCTTTCCACTTTTACCCAATAATTTGCTTTATTTCCTTTGACTCCATCTCATTATTTTGTATCTGATTCAATTAGTTTAAATTTTTACACGATCATTAGCCAGTTCCAATGCTTCCAACGTGTCCAGTTAATTGCTCAATGCTCAAGATAAAATCAACTGCAGCCTGTTCCCCAGCTCCAATAGGTTTGGTTTAACTAATGTCCTGCAAAGCTCTCCCAACAACTTCTTGCACATCCAGGAAGCGCTTCGCCACTGAAAGAGCCATTTTCCACAAGAAATTTTCCACCTTTCTAAAATAAGCCAAAACAACTTTTAAAAAATTCCTGTTCCTCAATACCCACTATCTTTAATTCATTCATACCAAGTCAAAGATAGAGTTACAGTTTTTAATCACTAAGAACCCCAGTTTTGTTAGAAAACTGGACATGAGTCCTAATATACAAAATAAAGTCAAATTAGACCACAACAATGACTCTTTTTTTCTATTTTGGTCTATGTAGGGGGAAAAAGTGCTTCGCTCCAGATATGAAAAATCTGGGTGTTTAATTCCAACACGGACCTGATTTACAACAAAAAACTTAATGCTGGAGATGCGTGGAGGCCAAAATGCCCAGCGGGAAGCCCGTGAAACAGCCCAGACTAGCCTAGCCTTCTGTGTTACACAAACAGTGCAGTGACTGGGAGAATAGCCCCCTATGTCTTTGTAACGTGTTTGTTTATTTGTATGTATGATTGTATGCTTCATATTATACATGTGCAAAAGAGAGGTAATTGTTTATGTATATGTATGTGCATAAGTGAAAGAGGATGATGTGTATGTGTGTGTGTTTTGGATGTTGGTATTTTTGTTTGTGTGTGTTTGTATTGGAAGCCAGAGAGTGATTACAGAGGGTTATTTTTCAAACTGGAGGTCTGTGACCAGCGGTGTGCCTCAGCAATCAGTGCTGAGTCCACTGTTATTTGTCATTTCTATTAATGATTTCGATAAGAATATAGGAGGCATGGATAGCAAGTTTGCAGATGACACCAAGATTGTTGGCGTAGTGGACAGTGAAGAAGATTATCTCAGATTGCAATAGGATCTTGAGCAATTGGGTCAGTTGGCTGACCAATGGCAGATGGAGTTTAATTTAGATAAATGTGAGGTGATGCATTTTGGTAGATTGAAACAGGGCAGGATTTTTTCAGTTAATGGTAAAGCTTTGGAGAGAGTTATAGAAGAGGTCAAGAGATACAGGTTCATAGCTCCTTGAAAGCGGAGTCACAGATAGACAGAGTGGTGAAGGCAGCATTCAGCATGCTTGGTTTCATTGGTCATAACACTGAATACAGGAGTTGGGGCATCTTGTTGAAATTATGCAAGATATTGGAAGGCCACACCTGGAATACTGCGTACCGTTCTGGTCACCCTATTATTGAAAGGATATTATTAAACTAGAAAGAATGAAGAGATTTACTAGGATGCTACTGGGACTTGATAGTTTAGAGAATTAAAAGGAGAGGCTGGGTAGATTGGGACTTTTTTCTCTAGAGCATAGAAGGCTGAGGGGTGATCTTATCAAGGTCTATAAAATAATGAGTCATAGATCAGCTAGATTGTCAATATTTTTCCTCAAAACTAGAGGAGTATAAAACTCAAATGCATATTGTTGAAGGTGAGAGGGAGAGATACAGAAGTTTCCGGGGGGGGCATTTTTTTGGCACACAGGGTGGTGAGTATTTGAAACAAAGTTCCAAAGAGGCAGGTACAATTTTGTCTTTAAAAAGCGTTTACACAGTTACATGGGTTAGATGTATGATTGTATGCTTCATATTATACATGTGCAAAAGAGAGGTAATTGTTTATGTATATGTATGTGCATAAGTGAAAGAGGATGACATGTATGTGTGTGTGTTTTGGATGTTGGTATTTTTGTTTGTGTGTGTTTGTACTGGAAGCCAGAGAGTGATTATAGAGGGTCATTTTTCAAACTGGAGGTCTGTGACCAGCGGTGTGCCAAACTTGATCTCTGTAGTTGGTTTCTATTTTTTTGCTTCAATCTCTTGAACAACTTTGACAAAAAAATTAATGAATTTCAGCTAATTGTTTTGTGACTCATTGCAAATCTTTCAGTAAAAATCTACTGAAATGAGATTTCAAACGCAGGTAATTAGGACAAGCTTAGTGGTTTAAAAAAGGACAGCATGGACATGTTGGGCTAAAGGGCCTGTTTCCATGTTGTAAACCTTTGACTCTATGAAGCTGGTAGACATAAATAAATTAGAAAAAAACCATTATTGTCACTGGAAGAATTAAACAGAGTCAAACACTACTTTGGACAAGTACTTTGAAAAGTATGAAACTAACAGTAGATTTTTACTGAAAGATTTGCAATGGGTCACAAAACAATTAGCTGAAATTCATCAATTTTTTTGTCAAAGTTGTTCAAGAGATTGAAGCAAAAAAATAGAAACCAACTACAGAGATCAAGTTTGGAGTTAGGGTACAAACTTACATATACAAATGTGGATAAGAATTGCTTTGCAAGTTGTAATTATTGTTATAGTTATGACTGTGATGTATCAAATGCATACTTCGATAGTAAATGCTGAAGAGTTGAAAGGGAACAGAAGAAAGAAATTGAATTGTATACAACACATGAATGACTGATAGATACAGCTAGAATGTAACATTCCATGCATTTGTGGTTTAAAATGGCAAGACTTGAGAATGCCTAATTGTGATCCAATTCTCCAATGCTCAATGGATCAAGAGGAAGGCTTCTGACTTATAGGCTAACAGCAAAATATCTGCAGAGCATGATGGGGAAAAAGGCAACTTTGCACAAGCTTGTGAATTGTTGCAGATAAGGAACAGGAAAAGCAGAGGCCAATACAGGCCAGACTCTAACTGACTAATAGTTAGTCATACAGTTTTGTTCCAGGAAATAATGGGATCTTAAATAACTTAATGGGTGTGTGTGTCTGAGCTAGAGGGAGTAAGCAGAATGTAAGTGAAAATTAGAGATGTTGCAAGACATAGTATGAGAGACAATACGAGAGAATCAACATGAAGACTGAGTTTTGAGAGAGAGGGAGAGTAAGGAAGAATGAGGTGAGAGAAAAAGCATGTGCAAAAGTGAATCAGAGTTTGAAAGTGTGAATGAGTGTAAGGGGAGGATGTGATAGAGTGACTGAACGAGTGAGAGAGAGAGAGGGATGATAGCAAATTGAGGGAATGAGCATGTGTGTGCACGAGGGAGGGAATGGTTCAGATGGAAAGCTTTTTTGGGAGTGGAGTTTGAAAACCCCTTTATGACAATCAGTTGAGGAGATTCTGAGGAGATATCTGCAGATACCATCTTGTGTGGTAATGAGACACCTGCAGCTTCAAATGTAAATTGTCACCCTTATTACTCTGAAAACTTGTGTATTGGGGAACTTAAAGCAGGAGTATTGTATTATAATATATTTTTCATGTTTAATAAATGTTTCTCTCTTGCTGTTAAAACTACTACTTCTGTGCCTCTTGCCCTGCACGTTTGATTTTTTTTTAAAAGGTTTGATTTGTTACAAGTATTAGTATACAGTGAAAAGTATTGTTTCTTGCTCACTATATCAAAGGTATTCTTTGTCTGTAGAGAAAGAAATGAGAGAGTATAGAATGCAGTGTTACAGTCAGAGGTAGGGTATAGAGAAAGATCAACTTAATGCAAGGTAGGTCAATTCAAAAATCCAATTGCAGCAGGGAAGAAGCTGTTCTTGAGTCGGTTGGTACGTGACCTTAAACTTTTGTATAGTTTTCTCGACCAAAGAAGGTGGAATTTCCTTAGACTGAGAAAGTAGAGGCATTGGTTACAATCATAAAAAAGTTCAGATCTTTTGAGCTGGGAATCTATTCTGGGATTGATACAGAAGTGGGGAAATGCCTGGGATTTCAAAACTTTGGGAAAGGTTTATTGGATGCTTAGTAACTCATTGGAAATTTGAACACTTGGAAAGCAAGTTATTGGATGCTGAATGGTAAAACTTAGTTTGGTATTTATTGGTAAATGGTGGGGTCTGTGGATTCTTAAAGAGTAAGTAGGGTACTGAGTTCCGGACAAAAGATTGAGTTATACTGTATAGGTTAAAAGTCAAAAATGCTGTTGAAAATTTCTAAGGCATTCCTGAAGATGGAAGATGCAACACTGATGGGTTTACTGAAAGTAATTAAGAGTCAGTTAACCGAATTGAAGTTAGGATTACCTGCAAAAATAAGGAAAACTGAAATTCAGCAAAACATTTAAAATTGCAAGAATTGCCTGATAGACTATATTCCCTGAGAAGTGAAAAAACTGGACACTAGAAGGAGCAGGAGAACTTAAAAACTGCTTGGTGAATGTTGCTTGATTCGCCTCAACATAAATCCACTTCCATCCACTGATTAAGTCATCCCAAAATACTTACTGTGTATAAATATAGACACAGAATGGGCCAACCCATCAGACAGAGAAGAATGGAAAGTGCTTGAGGGACACTGAAACAAAGAAGCAGAAAGTCATAATCCCACTCCAAATGGCAGCATGATGGCTGTCCAAGCCTTACAATCAGGCATGGAAAAGTTGGAGCTGAGCACTCTTGATCGAATGGAGAAAAATCCAGAAATAAGTTAATGACGTCCTGAAGAAAATGAACAATTCAATCTCAGAACTGGAACAAATTGTCAGTGGGTTTCAAAAGTTGGTAGTGGAGCTTGGGATCACAATTAGTAATGTTGAGGACATAGCAACATACACAACAACAAGGTACTCTCTCATTTATTCTGGAGAGACAGGCAGTTAGAGGTTAGATGTGAACACCTCAAAATTTTCAGGAGGCAGAATAACCTGTAAATTGATGAGGTGCCAGAAAACTCAGAAAGCAAGAGCATTATCTAGTGGGTCAAAATCTCTATCAAGGACCTACATAAACTCCTGCTCAATTTTCTACAATTAGAGTAGGCTCAAAAGTAATTTGATGCTAATGCACCCACAAGATCATCTGTGATAAAACTCAGATTCCAGAAGAAACACTGTATTGTCTCCTAAGCTTAGGTTGAGAAAAGCCTGCAGTTGAAAGGAAGGTGAATCATGCTGCAACTCACCCATCCCTGCAGCAGAAAAGATGTAAATATGTAGACATTAAGCAGCAGCTAAGGGAGAAACACAGAAAATTCCAAAACATTAACTGGTGAGGATGAGACACCATTGAGGATGGAAGCAAAACCTTTTCAATAGTGCAGGGACTACAGAGGACTAAACATCTGGGCATTACTCTGAGCCTCTTGGAGGTAAATGGCTGGAGAGAGATATGCACTCATGTACCGCATCAGATGGCACACTGCTGATAGAAATCATTTACCTGATTCCCGATGGTTACAGATGCAGAAGATCTACTGTAGAGATGCAATGGGAAGTGAGATGAATGGAATTGTCTAAATTGCACACTCTTTAACTTGTACTATCTAGGGACTGAATTATCTAACTAAAACTCACTTGTGTCCAGCTTGATAGTTGCACTCAGGTAATACAGTGTCATGTTAGGTTTCCTGCCTGGCTGCCAACCCATTGCTTTCTTCTCTGCAGCCTATCAAGCATTTTAAACTTGTCAAGCTGGCCTCTAATTAAATAAAGACTATTATGGATATGTTCAACGTAACTAGCTATAATGTGAAAGGTGACATAACCTATGAAGGGAAAATACTCTCTGCTGAAACATCAAAACTGGAAAATTGCAGTTTTACAAGGAACGCTTTCATCAGAAAAAGAACGTAGTAAGCTGGGCAGATCTTGGGCAAACCAGTTTTATTTTCCTCTTTGGGAGGAAATGGGTGTAACAACCTTATTTCACAAATCAGTGAACTTCTATACCCATGCATAAGAACAATGAAGCAGCTCTACATTGCTTAACAGAAAAGTAGATGGGACAGAATGATTATTGATAAATAGATATGTCCCAAATGAGGATGTCCTACAATTTATTAAAAAGATCTTCAGTTTTACATTAGATAAAAGTGCAGAGAGCTCTGATTGTGTTATATCCTAAATGGTAGACAGGCTCTCAATATCATCAAACCCCTTCTCCAAGATAAGCAAATTGGTGAAATCATGTTATGGAAGTGGGGCTTGTAGACACATGGCAGGATTATGTGTCTTTACATTTTATTCCAACAAGCACTAGTTTTTATCTTGTGTTGACTACTGCTTTACAATCGAGTCAAATGGCCCATAGAATGATTGATAGTGATATCTTCGCTATACCTCTCTGATTATAGGCCATAGCTGCGACTTAGAATCTGGGTCAAAAATCTCCCTCAAAGTGATGGAATTTGAATGCATCTCTCTTAAATATGAAGTATTTGTTGAATTTGTGAGAAAATTAGTATATCTCTGTCTACAACTTAATACAGCACCGGATACCTCATTCCTGATGCGATGAGACTGCATGAAAGAGCATTTGAGAGGTTGCATCATCTCACATGTGGCAAAAAAAAATGAATTGAAGTGATTGGATGTGAAAGGAAATTCAACATTTATAATAACACAAAAAAGCTGCACTCATCAGCACTGACGACTTCCTCACGAAGTAGAGCTCCTGATAGTTTGCTTTCAGAAAGAGTTGAAGGGTGTTTATGAGTTGCAAGAAGATATTATGAACATGCTTACAAGTGAGTCACTATAGTGCTGAGAGAGACAATCCAGCCCATCAAGTCTGCAGCTACTCTCCAACAGAACATCCTTCCCAGACTCTTTCCTGTACTTACACATATGTAACCTATTAATCATTCTAACCCACACATCTTGGACCAATTTAACATGGTCAATCCATCTAATCTGCACATCTGTGGAGTATGGGAGGAAACTGGAGAACCCGGAGGAAACTCATGCAGACACAGTGAGAATGCACAAACTTCACACAGGGCAGTCACCCAAGGCTGGAATCAAACTCAGATCCCTGGCACTGTGAGACAGCAGAGCTAATCAGTGTGCCAACATGGCACCCCAATTAAGAAACAACAATCATGCTGTTCCAAACTTAAGTCACAGATAGTCCATCACTTTTTGAGGATGAGGCCAAAGGAAATCTCTTCTGATTTTGCGGATTTCTATAATAAATTGTCTAAAGATGCTGATGCCTGGAGAGATAAGCCAAAAGTTAAGTATTTTCTGTAAGACATCAGTATAACAAGGAGATCAGGTATTTTTGGATTATGATGTAGTAAAGAAAGTTATTCTTAATGCATATGGTTTGGTTTCTGAATCATCCAGGCAGAAATTTTGAAATGTATAAAAGCAGCCTGGGTAACCTTACATAGAGTTTGAGCAAGTGAAGCAAAATAATTTTGAACATTGGGTAATGGTGTTGAAGATAAAGAAAACATATGAAACCCTTAGAGAGGTGATTCTTTTAGAAGAATTTAAAGATTCACTTCATTTGGTTATCAGGATGTATATTAAGGATCAAAAAGTTAAAAATGCTTGATAGGCTGCAGAGCTACTGATGGCTACAAATTGGTCCATAAAACTAAACCTTTTTTTGTGTAATCATTTTAATTAAGGAATAAAGAAAACAAAAAGTCAAGAAAGACACGGAAAAGATGGGAAGGATCAGGAATTTTCGCCTCAGATCAAAAAGAAATGTACTGAGGGTGGAAGTGACAGCAGGAAGCCTAAATGTTTCCATTGTAACAAAGTGGAACATATTAAGGAAGATTTTGTTAGTTAATTGGAAAACTAAGCAAGAAGAAAAACAAATGTTGTTAAAACTGATACACAAACAGATCAATCATTGCCAGCAACTGATGATACAATTTGTATTCCAAGAAGTTTCACAAAGGAAACTTTCCTCCCACAGTCCAAAGATGTGCAGGTTAGGTGGATTGGCCATGCTTGCTTTCTCCTTAGCATCAGAGGAACTAGCTAGGGTAAATGCATTGTGTAATGTAAATAGGGTCTGGATAGGATTGTGGTCTGTGCAGACTTGATGGGCTCCTTCTGCATTATATGGATTCTATGATATTCTATGATTCACTCGAGATCAGAAGAGGAAACAGATAAGAAGCTAAAGAAACAAAGAAAGGTTTCTAGAAAATCTAGAATGAAAGGGAGAAAGAAGAAACTGGGAAATACATCAGGATTCTGTTCAGGGGACTAGACAAGTTGCAAAGAAATTGGTGAGGTTACCAGTGATTTTTTTTTTAATTAAATCTAAAGTTTGAAATGTCTTACTATCATCTATGAATAAATTAGGACCTATTGATATCTCCAAATTTGTGTTACAGTGAAAATCTGAAAGAGCTATTCAAAAGTTCTTCCATAGCGTTACATTTAAAAGTGGGACTGAAGTTCCGGTCAACCTGGTCTTTGTGGAAAAGATTAACTGGATTTCTGGAATGTGGTTCATTATGTGAAAACACTGATATGAAAGAAGACTTGAAAATATATTATAGGAGTGGATTTTGGAAACTCCTATATGACAATCATTTTGATGTATTCATTGAGGTCTACAGCAGAAAAAAAGGCCTTCAGCTCATTTTATTTGCATCAGTCAAAAACAGATCATTTAACAATTCTATTCTCATTTTATAGCCCATAGCCTTGTAGGCATTGGGACTACAAGTGTACATCTACTTTTTTAAATGTTCTGAGGGTCTCTGCCTCCACCATGATGTCAGGCAGTCAATTCCAGATTCCCACACGCTTCAGATGAAAAAGTTCTCACATCCAATCTAAACCTTTTGCCCCTAATTTTGTACGTGTGCTCTCTTTTCATTGGTAACTCCACCAAGGAGAAACATTTCATCCTCTCTACTTCATCTATGCATCTCAAAATGTTATATATCTCAATTATGCCCCCCAATCTCTTCTGTTTCAAGCAAAACAACCCCAGTCTCTCCACTCTATCTCTATAACTAAAAGTTCCCAGCCCAGGCAATATCCTAGTAAAACTCTGTACCTTTTCTAGTACTGTCACATGCCTCCTTTAATGTGGATTCCAGAGTTGGCATAATATAATTCCAACATAACCCCCCTACTATGCCTCAGCTAATAAAGGCAAGTATACCTTATGGCATGTTAATCACTTTATCCGCCAGCCCTGGATGAAAGGTGCTCGGAGTATATACAGGAACATGAAGTGAAGGTTGCAATGTGACTAATCATGGACTTGTTAAATGGTGGAGCAGGCTAGAGGGGCCGAGTGGCCTACTTTTGCTCCTAATTTATATGATTGTATGAATTGTAACTTGAACCTATGTAGAACAGATGAGAACGGATGACAAATTCAAACAATATTTAACCCTGTTTCTGAGGCTTTGATTTTTGGATTCCCAAGCTCTGACAATTAATTATCCAGATTCTTAGAAGTGAAATGAGTGGTTTGAAAAATCCCTAGACATCTCTTACCTTTCAGGTTATTGGGTAATTGTGATAAACTTTGTGGGATGGTCACGTAAACAGATGGATCAGGACCTGATTAAAGAAATTACATTCATGAAATTATATCAGTGTAATATCGTAGTAAAATCTATATTGTTCAATCTACAGTATAATCTTATTGTACCAAGTGTTGGTAATTCTCTCAGGATTTTCTCCAACTTTGGTAGCCCATGATTCCCACATCATCACCCGGAGAACCAAAGAAGCTTTGCTATCACCCAACCTAGAAAAAGTTTGGAACAGTCCAACAGGTTTCCCTTCTCTACAGTCTCAGCTATTTTCTGTAAAAAGAAATAATGAATATATTGAAAAGCAGAGTGAAAGATAAAAACTGGGAATGAAAATGACATTATCTGCTCAGGGATAGTTGTTTTGAGGACCAGAACCAGTTCTGGACCTGGGTCCTGATCTATTCTGAACACTGAATAAAAATCATATTTGATTCCATTATTAATATCAACAACATATGAATAAACCAAACTTATAATTTAAAATATTGCAGAGAATGAGGAATCAGAGACCCAGAAATATTTGTAATGGGATTAGTTTTCTCTGTCTTTGGAATGCCCAACATGGCATCAGATTACTGATTGGCAATATGATCCACTTGTTTTACCGTGCTGCTGCACTGCATCTCATAAATAGTATACACTGCTGCAATTGTGGAGGGTTTGAATGTTGAAGTTATTGGAATGAAGTGCCAATTAGGTGGTTTTGTCCAGGATGCTGTTAAGCTCACTCATCCAGGCGAGTGGAGATTATTCCACCACACTCTAATGTGTGTTTTGTAGATAATGACTGCTCTTGGGAAGTTAGTTACTCCCCATAAAATTTCCAACATCTGACCTGCACCAGTTGCCAGTATTTTATGCCTTGCCCTGTTCAAGATCCAAGGTTCAGGATAGTGGGGATTCAATGACAGTAATGAAATTCAATATTAAGATGGAATGGATGTCAAGAAGGAATGGATGAAGTCTTTTGATGGTACTTGTAATTGCCTGGCACTTTTGAAGTGTGACTGTTACTTGCTATGTATCAGCCCAAGCCTGACTGTTGCGCAGGTTCTGTTGCACTTGTATGCAAACTGCTTCAGCATCTGTGCACTGCAAATTGTGATGAATGTAGTGCAATTACAGCAAATATCCCCATAACTGACATTAAAATAAAGGTATCTCCACATACAACATTCAATAGAAAGATGGTCACTGAAAGTCTTGCACTTGACAGAAGGCTGTCAAAGCCTATAGCATTTAGAGTTTCTATTTATTTCATTAGTTTTGTGATATCCTGGAGTAGCTAAAGACTGGCATCTGTAATGCTAAAGACTTTAAGAGGTAACCAAAATGGATCATCTGCTGGATATTTCTAGCTAAAGATATCTGCCAATGTTTCAGCTTTGTCTTTTGTACTGGAATGTTCAGATGTACTGGAATTCTTTTGATTGAGGATTGGGACATTTGTGTCATTCATTGGTTAAAGTTTCAAATTTTTTAAAGTTTAAAGTACATTTATTAGTATCACAAGTAGTCTTACATTAACACTACAATGATGTTACAATGAAAATCCTATAGTTGCCACATTCGAGACCTGGTCAGGTATACTGAGGGACAATTTTAGCATGGCCAATGCGCATAACAGCAGGTCTTTCAGACAGTGGGACAAAGCTGGAGCATCCGGAGGAATCCCACACAGACACGGAAAGAACATGCAGCCTCCACACTGACAGTGACCCAGTCTAGGAATCAAACCCAGGTCTTTAACACTGAGGCAGCGCTGCTAATCACTTTATCACCTTGCCACCCCCTTATTATTTAATCATCCACGCCAATCATGGAATAATATGGCAGGAATTCAGAGCTTTAGATCTGATCCATTAGCTTTTAGGTTGTTTAACTTATGCTGTTTCTGACACTTGCTATGCAAGTAGTCCTGTGTTGGGACTTCACCAGTTTCAGATCTGATTTTGCCACACTACAATCTGTAAGAAGCTGCTTCAGAGTCTATACAATTTTAGATGATGATCGACAATGCAATCAATATTTGCAGGGCCACTTACTTTAATAATAAGATATAGATTATCCTGGTGATCTGTCAGTCTTTAAACTCATTAATTTCCCCAGCACTTTTTTTTTATTAATACTGATTTCCTTCAATTCTGCCCGCTCACTTGACCCTTGGTTCCCTGACATTTGAAAGGTTTTGTGTGCCTTCTTATGCGATGACAGAACCAAAGTTCAATTCTTCTGCGATTTCTTTTCTTTTCACTACAATTTCCCAGCTTCTGGTAGAAGAGACCTACATTTGTATGTATCAATCTTTGTTTCTTCACATATTTGTAGAAACTTCTATGGTCAGTTTCTATTTTGTCTGCAATTTAGTCTCAATCTAATTCTTTCCATTTGATCAAATTTGCTGAATTTTAAAATGCTCCCACCCTCAGTTTTGCTACTTACTCTGGCAAATTTTATGTGGCCCCTCATTGGTTTTAATACGATCCTTAATTTATTTTGTAAGCCATGGTCTAGCTATGTTTCCTCAATTATTTTTGTGCCAGGCAGCATATAATTGCAATTTGTGCACCAAAACTTCAAATATAAACCATTTCCTATCCATCATCAATCCCTTTAGTAAGATTCCATATCTGTCTTCGATAATTTGTGATCCAAAACCTCTGAGTTTTATTTGTTCAGAAAACCTAGCTTCAGATTTAAATATTTCACTCTCCATCTTAAGGAGAATTCAATCACTTAATGATCACTCTTCTGCAAGGGATCTGCACAACCACGTTGTTAATTAATGCTTAGTCATTGTACACTATCCAATCTAGAATATGCTGTTCTCTGGTTGGCTTCTCAAAGTATTGGTCTAAAAAGAACCATCATGTATACATTCCAGGAATTCCCCCTTCACTATAGCATCATTAGTTTGATATATCCAAATTAGAGTCACCCATGATTAAGTTGTACCCTTATTTTATGAATCTCAGATTTCTAGCTCAATATCTTCCCTTTTCTACCAGGAAGGAGGATTCAGGGAATTCAGATGAGCACTTGAAGTGTAATAATGTTGAGTTTCTTGAATACTGTTGGATCTACGCTAATCCATCACAGTGGGGAGTATTTCAATCACGTTCCCCATTTGAGGATTATGATTCACGGGCTTTTGGAATTCAGGAAGAGAGTTACTTGCAGCAAAGTTTCCAGCCTCTTCCTGTACTCACTGTTTTTATCTGACCCGCTAGTTAATTTTATGGCCATAGGTAAGCCTCATGATGGTGGAAGATTCTGCAATGGTCATGTGGCTGAATGTCAAGTCGAGATGGACTTGTGTGACAAGAATATCACTGACCACTTGTCTAGCTCTTGCTGTCTGAGGAGTTACAAATTAAGTTGCACATTCTATCAACAGCAAACATCTCCACTTCTGACCATTTGAAGGAGGAAAGGTCATGAAGCAACTAGAGATGTTTACGGAGAACACACAACATTGAGGAACACTAGCACCTGTGCCATGAGTCTGCCATTATTGGCCTCGAACAATCATGATCATTTTTGTGCTCAGTATGACTGCAGCTGCCACAGAGTTTACACAGTTTACTGGCATTTCTTGATGCCGTTTGATCAAATAATGCCACAATATCAGGGGCAAACACTATGTTGTTCCATGCTCAAGGCTGTAATGAGGTGAGGAGCTAAGTGGTTCTGACACTACCTAAAATGAGCTTCAATGAGCTTGTAATTGCAGATTACATGCCACTTTAAATCACTGTCAATGGCACCATCTATCTCTTTGCTACTCAGTGAGAATACACTGATGAGATGCCTATTTTCCCAAAGAATGTGTCCTGTTTTGGGCAAACTGGATAAACATAAACATTCTTCTGCATTGACGGGTAGATGCCAATTGTGTAGCTGCACTAAGCTGGGGGTCTTAGGAGGGCGAAAGACACATTTGGTCTTCTCTCATCTAGCAATTTAATTTTTATTAAATGGTGAATAATTGAGTGCCTAACCCAGATACTTCTATAATAAGGAAAGTTGCATCCTGCCATTCAGTCTAAATGTCCAATTACATATACTCTATCTCCTGTTACTCTGTAAATTTCATAAAGTCATTAATTTTCTACCAAGTCCACGATTGAAACTTTCATAAAGTTTGTCTAAATGCTTCTTGAGTATCCCATATAATCAAGATGCGCTGAGGTGTACCCTATCCATTGCTTTCAACTTGTGTTCAAGTAATATATCTGCTTAACTGGTTTATAATTCCAGACGCCATGTATTTCCACCTTCCTGTTAGCCACAGGTTTTTGCAACAGATTTGGATTTATTAACGGGAGTGATTTTTTTTTCAGGTATTTTCTGAACCTATTATCCAATGGCATTTTTTTTTTGAAGCTGTTGGATATTCTCCCCTATGGACACTCTCAGCCATGGCTGTGACTGGTGTTTTCAGGCTCTGATGCTGTGAAATAAATAGATTAATACGTGGGTTAAATACAAACAGAAAAATGAAAATGCCTTGTTTGTAACTTTAAGCAGTGAATTGACATCCAGAATTTGTTTGTGGAAGATTTTTTAATATTTACAATCTCACAAAAAGAAACATATAAATATGACTGGAAGATCTAATGATCTCTCCACAGTCTAAGTGTGGTTGTTATTGCCTCTTCGAATTTTTTGTTTTTGCTTTTTACGTGTCTAAATCTTGGTACAGTAATTCGATGTGTTTTAAGATTTCCTGATCTTGTACATTCATGAAATAGATTTCTTTTTTGCAAACAAAAAAACTTTATAATAGTTATTCTAATGTTTATCCATTGTATTAATACTTAAATCCAGTACAATTAATGTAGTTTTAAACCATGTGTTTGTTTCAGCTTTTGAATTTAATCAAAAGTATCATTTCTTTCTTTGATCCTATTGCTCTTTTATCATCTAGTTTATCTGCAAAATATCCTTCTCCAAATTTTATAATGGCCAAAATAGACTTTGACATGGAACCAAAACACTGAGTACTCTATTAGTTTTTCCACATTAAAGAATATTTTGTCCAAATATATATAACCTAAAAATATGCAGTTTAGGTTAATTGGCCATGCTAAATTGACCCTATGTCAGGGGGATTAGCAAGGGAAATAAGGATTACAGGAATAGGACTTGGGTGGGATTGAGGTTGGTACAGACTCGATGGGCAAAATGGCCTCCTTCTGTACTGTAGGGAATTCTAAAATCATCTTCATCAAATTTGAACCTGGAATCTAGCCATGTTCAGCCTTCCTTTCTCTCCAAAATACTTCACATTGTCAATACCTCCTAAATCCACAGACAACTTTCTCAGAACTTGTAAGTTTCCACTTCTGCCACAATATTGAAACATCTCTTAAAGTCAAAAATGGCATTCTATTAGAACAAGTAGTCAATGAAGGTCCTTCAGTCATCTCTACCTCGCTGAAGCCTTTGGCACAATTGATCACATGATCCTCCTCTGCATTGTTGTCCAAATGGATATAAATGGTTTGATCACTCCTTCTTAAATTTTTATCTACTATTCACAAATCACCTGCATTAGTTTCTCTTCCCACTCCCACACTATTATTTCTGAACTCTCACTGTCTATCAGTTTCTCATAAATTTTCAGCAAATAAAATCATTTTACACATGCAAGACGAGGATGATCCTTGCTCTAAAGACCTGCTTCCTGTAACCTGACTCACGGCAAGTCTCATTTTTCCATCACCTGTGCTAATCAACCTAAACCAAATATTTTTGCAGTCTCATCCTGTCTATCTATATAACTGACTCCAATCTTAGCTGTTGGCAATATTTCTGCATTCCTGCAAGTTTCACTCACCCCTTATTTAATTTTTCTTCTACATGTGGGGGCCTTGCCTTCAGCTGCCAACGTCCCAAACTCTGGAATCCTGTTCATAAAACTCTTCTGTCTATAAAATCCCTTTTCAACTCCTTAAAAGCTGTGCATCTGTTTCTGAGAATCCTTCCTGATATTCCTTCTGCATTTTGGGATACTACATCAAAGTAAACAGAATCTTAAAAGAAAATTGAAACATCAAAACAAAATCTTATTAAAGGTTTTGAGTTTGCATCCCTGTTCCTGTGATGCCCACCAGGTAAGGGATTCCTTGACCATGCTGGCAGACATATCTTGCTCCCTTTCCATGGGAAAGCAGCATTTAGCATGACCAGAGTAAAGACATCAGTTTTCTAAACGACAACTCATTAAACTTCTCTGCATACAACAAATAATACTCTACCTGGCCAAGCTCAAGAGCAAGCCCACAAGGAGGTCTTCCCTGCACCGAGTTCACACAGATCAGAAATGTGGGACCATGAATAAAGTTGATGGGGGTGGCACAGTCCACCACAACACCAGGGTTCAATTCCTGGCTTAGGTCACTTTCTCCTCGTGTTTGTATGGGTTTCCTTTGACTGATCTGGTTTCTCCCACATTCCGAAGACGTATTGGTTTAATGTAATGACCAAACAGGTGTCAGACAATGGCAACTAGAGGAATCTAATTTCATTGCAGTGTTAATATAAACCTTACTTGTGAGCAGGGATATGTTTGGCATAAACTACTTTCTCTGTTAATAAATTCCACAGGCTCACCACACTGAGTGAACCAATGCCTCCTCATTGCCATCCTAAATGGTCTACCCTAATCCTTAGACTGTGACCCCTGGTTCTGAATATCACACCATTCAGAACATCCTTCCCACATCTACTCTCTTTAGTCCTGTTAGAACTTCATAATTCTCTATGAGAGATCCCCTACCCCCTCATTAATCTGAAAACCAGCAAATACAATCTTAAACTTGTCAATCTCTCCCCATACCTCAATCATAGCTAGTCAACCTTCGCTACATTCTCTCAAGGGAAGGGGCATCCTTCTTCAAAAGAGGAAGCCAAAACCACACACTAGGTGTAGCCTCACCAAGGCCACGAATTGCAAAACATATCCCTGCTCATGTATGCGAAACTACTCGCAATCAAGGCTAACATACCATTTGTCTTTATTACAACCTGCATATTCCTATGTCACCACACAGAGAGTAGTCTCCTTGGTTCCATCCTCCCCGGGATAAATACTGTCACATGCTTTACTATTTTTCTATCTCAGTTTCGTTTCGGGTGGAAGGCGGAAATTTGCCATTCCTTTTCCCGCTCCAGGCTGAAGATTAAACAAGGACTGTTACTGAAAATTAAACAATGTAACAATAACACCAGACATACTCAATGTAACAACCAGTTAATTCTCTATAATCAGGCTATAATAATCAATATTCAAATTATTTCTTGTTCACCTCCAACCTGGAACTCACCTGCCGCGCGGCTCCGTAAAGTTTTACAACACCAATTTTAAATTTTAATTGGATTTAAAATTGATGTTGTAAAACTTTACGGAGTTTACCTCAGTCCAACGCCAGTACCTCTCCAGCGCGGCTCCCACCCAGGAGGCAGTTCGGCGCATGCGCTCTGAGCGGAGCCGCGCTTACCTACTGTGACGTCACTGCCGCCGTGCCCGGGTCGCGCGCGGGCGATTTAACGGCCAACGGGTGTCACGCGCTAACTCCAGATACCGTTCGTGCTCCAATCCAGTTAATTCTCCATATTCAGACCACCCTGATCAATCTTCAATCTATTCCTCAGCGTTAATCTCAAAACACTTCCGCTCCCGCTCACCTGGCAGCGCCGAACCTCGAGGGTGATCCTCTGCTGGGTTGGCGGATCCGGATGTCAATCAGTCAGGAGGCGGTTCCGGCGTAGCATTGATTGACACAGAGTAGAAACAAAGAAACAGAAAATGGCTCAGGGAGGAGAGCGAGAAAGACAGAAAGAATGGTTCAGAGACGAGAGAGAGAGAGAAATGGTTCAGAGACGAGAGAGAGAGAAATGGTTCAGAGACGAGAGAGAGAGAGAAATGGTTCAGAGACGAGAGAGAGAGAGAAATGGTTCAGAGACGAGAGAGAGAGAGAAATGGTTCAGAGACGAGAGAGAGAGAGAAATGGTTCAGAGACAAAAGAGGAAGAATGGTTCAAGAGGGAAGGGAGAAAGACAGAGAACGGTTCAGGGAGGAGAGAGGGACAGACGCGCAGAACATTTCAGGAAGCAGAGAGGGATGTAGATAGAAAGAATGATTCAGAGACAAGAGAGAGACAGACATAAAGAATGGTTCAGGAACGAGAGAGACACACGCAGAGAACGGTTCAGGGACGAGAGAGAAAAATACACACGTAAAACAGTTCAGGAACGAGAGAGGGACGCAGACAGAAAGGTTCAGTGTTCTTGTGTGAAGTACATTTTAATCTTTAGGTTCCAGCTTTATTTCTGGGCGAATGTAGCCTTGACAGTACAGCCACATTGCCATGTTTCGCTGACTGATTATAGACAGGAACACTGCAGTTAGAGAAGAAGCTGGCAAATTCAGCACTTCAAGTTTTCACCACCATTCAATCAGATCGTGGCTGCTCCCCTCCTGGTCTAAAATCCACCTGTTACCCATATGCCTTTATCCATCTTTTATTGGAAGTATATCTATCTTCTTCTTGAAACCATTCAACAATTCAGATTCAACGCACTATAGGGCAGAGAGTTCGACAAATTCACCTGCAAGAAATGGTTCCTTCTTAGCTCCTACACCTCGGTCAAATCCCATCTCATCCTTCTAAACTCCAGCAAGGACAAGCCCAAACTATTTAACTTTTCCTCATACATCAACTCGTTCATTCCTGGAATCAATCGGGTGAACCTCCTCTGAGCTACCTCGAATGACATCATATCTCCTCTCAAATAAGGAGACTAAAACTGGACACAATACTCCAGATGCGGTCTCATCAACACCCTAGATCTTGTATGAGTTGGCTGACAGCACCAATGCACACCTTTGCAATTGAGCTGCCATCCAGGATGGTATCCCACTTTACAGTCCTGTTAGTGGGAGTGAACTTAAAAGAAATCACTCAATGCTGAGGTTTGGTCCTCACATCAAACAGTTTATTTTCACTGGCACGGAGATGACTTCTATTAAACTCAGTGCCTCTCCCATGAACAAAGGAAAAACACCATTCTTATACATTTTTTCAAACATCTACACAGCCCATCACAGCTGGACCTTGTCCAATAATATTGATTACAGATTACATACAGCAGTCACACAGCCAATGAAAAAAGACATTATGTAAGGTGGGTTTTGCATGATCAGCTCATACGCAACATTATCAGTCAATATTATCTTTCTTTTTCCCAATGGAGTCCTTGAGTGTACAATATTCCTTGTCCAGTGGGCCGCCTTATCATTTTCTATGACTGTCCTCCCTAATCCTCCATATCTAATTTTCATCCGAGATCTCAGATCACAGACCAATAGCAGTCACCAGTATCTGTGGTCTACTGTGCATAAACTTATGCCCAAACCAGTTAATGATGTTCAGGAATGCGACTCAAAGCTAGCATCCATCTTGTGTTGTTTTATTATCCTGAACTCCTGTTAACATCATGGAGTTTTCATGCATGCAAATTCATACATATTATTTACTACATTTTTATTCCTACTAATATAAATTGTCTTACAGGTACCTTTGAATATAAGTTGTTATACAGGCACCTAAATAAAAGATATTGTTCAGTCTAAACCTATTCTTTAAATCTCCCTTCAACAATCCCTCCTTTCAGTAAGCAATTGATCTTAACAGCTCCCAAAACCAAAGTTTTATAGAATATATTAAAAATTTGCATCACTCAGTATTCCCTACCTCATTGTGCTGCAATCAAATGATTTCAGGAATAATTGTCGATAATATCAAATTGAATTAGTCCAAATTATCGTGCCCGCAATGTTGAGTCATAGCCTTTTCATCCTTTTATGTTGCTGGTATTTCTTGCAAGACTGGCAAGTGATAATTCCCCATGCAAGGGCTAGTAGTAGTTGTAAGCTTACTATTATGTGTGGAATGATCGAAGTCTAAGGCTGTATATTAACATTTAGTCCCCAGTGCCACACACTCAACGACCAGCAATACTATTTCTTTTTCAAAGTCTGAATTTTTGTTTGTAGCTGGTGGTATAGATTAATTGTGCATCCAACTTTAAATCTTAGCTCTCTGAGTTTCTGCTAGGTGTGGGATAGCAGGCAGTTCTGGTTCTTTATAGTCCTGTAAGGTATCTTGGAGGCTGTCTCTGATATTACTAGCCTTTATGATTCGGCACCTAACTTGAATGTTCCTATCTAGGCCAATAGTGATGGGCCAAAAGGGTGTGTAACAAACGTTGGATTGGGGCACCATGCATAATAGACTACTATAATGATAGGAGGTCATGGTGATGGAGACACAGAATTTGCCTTTGCCTGCATATCATGTGGGTAAACTGCCCAGAGGCTGGCTCGCATCCCTCAGTACAATTGAAGCCACATTCACTCAAGTCTCACTGTCCCACAGGGTGGGGTCACACAGTAATGTCATCCCTCTGCTTATACACCACAAGTGAGACTCCATAGAAGGAATTATTCCAATGTATGGCTGCTATCTTGGTCAGGTGATAACGGAGGGAGGTATTTCCTCACACTACCCCGATGTTTTTCAGCTGGAACAAGGGAAATAGTCTTGAGCCTGGTGTAACTATAGAGATCATGAGAACCATCCACACCCTAGTAAACTCACTCATCTCACAGTCAAGGACTACTGGGTATACTCTGGTGAAGCCTTTGGAGGTGCATTTTTCTAACACCTCTGTTTGCATAGCTATTTGTGCCAGGTGGGATCTATCAATCCAATAGGGTACCTTCCCCCTTTGGATCTGATTGAGATTGTGTCTCATCATCCATCCATAGGCCATATACATGACAAAGCTGACCCTGTTGTAATCGTGCAGTGCCCCCTCCCCCCCCCTATCTATCAGATGGTTAATCGTGCGAACATGGTCCTCCAGCACTGGTATTGCATCTAATTGAATTTCCATATCCACCTCCTCCAAAGTTGCTTGTATCTCTTGTGTTTCCTCTGATTATTTTAGGAGATCCCTCATGACCGATTTAAGTTGCTTCATCTTCTCCTTTAACCCCTGTATTTCCAATGAATTCACTAGTGACATTCGTGTGATTACTCCTGTGATCATGTCACTAACTGTCTCTGAACTCTGGAGATCCCTATAGTGTCAACAGCCCGCCTCATAACAATTTTACTTAACAAAATATACATGCTTTTGAATTGTTCTGAACAGAATTCTCACAATTGAATTGCAGAAATATTGATCAGGGCAGATACAATCTCATGTTCTACTTTATCATACAAAATTTTTCCTTCATTTAAAAATACAATCCTGTTTTCTGGTCCCTTAAAAATATTACTGGAGAGGGAGTCACAGTGAATGCTCTGAGGATGGAGTAATAGGAGGGGAAAAAGAAATATAGGGACAGTGCCACTGCATCCATCTCCTCATAATGTCTGCCTACTCCGAATCTCTCTTGGGCTGTTGGGATGGGCCAAGCCCAGGTGCATATATAATTCCAAAAACACATCCATCCTTATTCTGCACTTCCCTGTGGTTCACACAATTGGTGGTCCTATTGGAAGTACATTTGACACATATGCAATCCTTGTCCAGATAAACTTGTAATCAAGTATTAAAGTAAGTCCTATTTTTTCCTGCCAGAATGCAGATTCTGTTAGTGAAGTTGTACAATGTTCCATAGCCCTTGGGATTTTGGCCTTCCAAGCTCTGTTGCATTTGAAGAATTGGGTTGACATCATTCTGTCAGGATGTTTCTGAAGAGAGTCCCAGGACAATAAGTCCACAAAGCTGAACTACTCATTTGTATTACATGACCTATAGGTTTAAAACAAAAGGAGCCGAGAGCACCATGTGTTAGAAGTTGGTACTATTAATTTAACTCCTGCATGCAACCTGATGTTCTAAGGGTAAAAAGGGGAGAATCTGATTTAGTTAGGAAAGTCTTAATATTTCTATTTCAGAATGCTCCAGCAAGAGATGACTTGGTCTAATCCACAATATTTAAAAATAACGTGCAACCCATATCAAAGAAAAATAAAGGTGAATGTCCAACTGCAATGTGTTGTGAGCGCTAACTCATTCCCGCTAATGTTCCGCATACTAGGTGTTTTCCCATATCAGGACCATGATGGACTCAGCCATTATCCTTTAGATTATAAGTCTTCAGTTTTCATATCAATACAAGCACAAGTGTCACTGTTCATTGGATCTGGTCCATTTGAGTGCAAACCTTACTTGTTCAGGGGTCACTCTCACTAATACTCTGGGCTCTGTTCCTGTTGCTGAACAAGTACAGCTGCCTGCATTCCATCATTTTCCTCACAGAAGATGTGGAATGGTTGGTGACTTAAGACAATCCCAAAGCTAGGATGGAGGGGAGGCCACCAAAGCTTGTTCAAATCTGAAAAAAAAGTTTCCTTCTGCATCTCCTCCCTTTATCTTTTCTTGACTAGCCCTTTCTCTCTTTATCAAGTCCTGTAAGAACTTAACCATTAGAGCATAGTCTTCTACAAACTTCCTACAACAGCTAAAATGTCTTCAATACTCATTTACCTTTTTCTGGTGAACAGCTTTTGTACACAAATAACCTTCTCCTTGTCCTCTGTAATTTTTCCAAATTCTATAACCAAATAACATCTTTAAAAGGAAAATCAAATCTTTCAATTTGACCCTAGGCCATAGCTTGTTTTGGATGTTTGTTCCTATCTTAAACCACATCATTTCATTAAAATAACTTGCTTACAGCACATTTTTTTGTGTGAGAATCATCCCAAACTCAGGGAACAGTGTTTTGCGCTTTCAAGTGTCCATTAGTGTCTATCTTATATTTTCTTCCCTTTAACAAAACTTTGTTCCTTCATCTATAGCTATCACTTACACTACATTCTACTTCCCAGAATCCCTTTAAATATCTCTCTTGTACCTAATGAATCCCACTTTTGATTCTGTGTTTCTCTGTTTCTCACTTCTTCCGTAACCTATCTTTTATTACCCTGTTCATTTTCCTTTCTCATTTATTCCACTGAATTATTTCCCTTATTTCTAGTTATATTAATCTGTCAATTTGATTTTATAGGTAGGTTTCCATTTTAGCCCATCCGGCATCTAATTCAGTTTTCAGCCTTCCTATAATCAAAATTTATGACAGGGTGTGCTTTGTGTTCAAAACCAATCTTGTGATTGATTCACTACTTTGCATATCCATGTCACAAATTTAACCAGAATGCATTGTGGTAATATAATAATTCCCATCACTCTACCTGATGTAACTCCCCTTTCTGTTGGATTTTTGATTTTATGTCTTGAAATTACTGCAAGTCTTATAATACAAAGATCCATCCTGTCTGGGACAGAATGGGTTAATTCTCAGCTTGTTTCAGTAGGTTAAAGTCCAACAAGTTTATTTGACAGTAAACACACAAACTATCAAAAAAACCTGTTGGACTTTAAGCTGGTATTGTAAGACTTCTTACTATATTTATCCCTGTCCAACACTAGTATCTCCACATCATGTTTTAGCAGGGACAGAGTAAATTCACTCAGTTTGACATTATCACTTCAAATACTCCAGAATATTTCTTTCCATTTATCTTTTCATTGTCAGTTCTATCAAGAATACATTTTTGAATTTAACAAAAAGCCTGATCCAGATTAATCCCAAATAAGATTTGTTTTTATCACTTTTAAATATCCCTACTAAGTTAAGGCTTCTACACTTTTTTACAATTTCTCCAGTTTAAGCTCAAAATTTGCATGATTAATTATTTCTACAGCTCGGCCTTTGTAATCAACGCAGGCAAATACAAAATCAAGTCAGCTGTGTATTGAAATGATTAACCTTCCTTACAACTTTTCAGGTGTAAGAGAATGCCATCTTGAAGTTGATTTTCTTTTCCCAACATGGGAGATCTCAAATTTCTGTCCGATTTCCATTCTTGAAAATGACCATGGCCACTAAGATTATGGAATGCTGACCCTGCCTCAATTGCACGATCATAGATTTTCAACCAGGCGAAAGTAATTTATTAAACTCACGCGGAGAGAATTCACTTTGATCTGCTATACCGTATTCCACCACATGATGCTCTAGACTGCACAATTACATCCTCTCTCTGTCTTTGCCACACAGTGTGTCAGTGCCTGCTTGTTTCTTTTAACCCTTTACTCCCCTCTTTGGTCTATGACTCTTCAAACCAATCAGTTTAACCTGGTTTGATCATTTTGTCAATAACTTTCTTATTTTGCTCCACTAATTGGAGGGTCAAGGAACCTTCTGGCTCCCATTCAAGCTTGCTTTCTTTACTTGTCATTTTTGAGTGGGACTAGAACCATTAGAAATCTACTTTCAGAGGTCTGCGCTTATGCCCATGATACTTATATTAGACATGTCTCTTGGCTAATGGTCGGGTTACAAGTAAGTCCTCACAAACTGATAATACAATAAACAATACTAACAATGCCTATATCTCTTAAGAACTACCCACTGCAGTTTTGACTGCTGACTATGGCTTATTCACAAGTTTGGAAAACGTTGCCAAACGGCATTCATATCCCAGGATAAGTCTCTACATATGACGAGTAAATATGTATAATGAGTAAATATACTCACCCGATTCTCTGAAGTATCAGTCGGAATCTGAGTCATGGCACCAAACTGTTAGCGGGAGAGAATTTCAAAGAAATCACTTAAAGTTCAGGGTTGATCCTCTCATCAAATGGTTTATTTTTGCCGGCGGGCAGATGGCTTCTGTTAAACTCAATGTCTTTCTGCAACGAACAAGAAAAAACACCATTCTTATACATTTTTCAAACATCTACACAGCCCAGCATGGCTGGACCTTGTCCAATCGTATTGATTACAGATTACATACAGCAGTCACATATCCATTGAAAAAGACATTATGTAAGGGGGGTTTGTGAATGATCAGCTCGTGGTCTTATGGATATGACTCATAGAACCTCAGTCAATACTATCTTTCTTTCTCCCATCTGAAGTCCCTGAGTATACAATACTCCTTGTCCAGCAGGCCTCCTTATCATCTTCCATGACTGTCCTCCCTATTCCTCCATGCCTGGTTTTCATCCGAGATCCCAGATCATAGACTGGTATAAGATATACCTGATACCAGTATCTGTGATCTATTGTACACAAGCTTATGCTAATGATGTTCAGGGATGTGGCTAAAAGCTAACATTCATCTTGTGTTGTTTACTATCCTGAGCTCCTGTTAACATGGTGGAGTTTTCATGCATGCTCTTTTTGATTATCTTCAAATACTCTTCCTTCTGTCAAACCCATGACCCAGTGTCGAATTAACACTGGACTCAATCGACTCAAAATTTGGTCTGTGGTCCTTTGGAAAGAGCAGCAATGGATGTGATATCAAAGAAAAGTCACTTTTAGCTGAACAGGCCCCATGTACAATTATCATTAGTGATGGTTGAGAACCCTTCACTATCTGCAGCCTGAGATAGATCCTGCCAGGCAACTAAATAGGTCCTCCATGAGAGAAAGTGGGGACTGATGTGAACACAGGTTGGGTTTAAAATGCCCACAGATTCTCAGTGATCCATCTGATTTTGCAGCTGGAACAACTAGAGTGGTCAATTCATTGATGATGGCTAGTTCCAACAGCCCCAGATCCACCAGTCATCCCAATTCAGCCTCTACTTTAGGCCTAATAGCATAGAATACTAGATATGCCTTCCAACTCCTTGGACCTGACAATCCATCTGGTTTCATTTGTAATTTAACATTGTCACCTTCATCTCTCTCAGGAATCCTTGGAAGATATCCTTTTTTTTAATGTTTCTTGTAAAACCTTGTGTTTGAGTCCACAATCTAGTTTGCATGCCCCAGTTTAATTTCAACTTCTGTAATAAGGAGCAAACACATAATGAAGGCTGGTTCCGTATATTGGTCACTCACTATAGCTTCATGAGTCCATAATCTTTGTGTGGAACCACTTGCTCAGTATATGTTCCAATGTAAACTTTGTAGGTTTCAATGGCACGGCTTTTAATTTCTCTTATCTGCTCCTTCTGAATCACACACACAGCTACCCCATGTCCACTTCCATTTTCACTGATTTCCCTTCCAGTTCAAGGAGAACCCAGAACCAATCGGCTTCACCTTCTACCAAAAGAATATTTAGCCTGAGTATTTGTTCACTAAGACTGTTTGCTCTTTCTGCAGACCTGACTGACACTCTCTCCATGGCCGGCAGCACCAACTTTTTTTCCAATGTTTGGGCTTGATTGCAGCCAGCAGTTCTGGGCCTCTTGTGTCTAACAATTCAATTCCTTGTGGTCTGTCCTGTCACATTGGTGGCTTTCTACATGTGGTGCCAACATCTGCAGGGCTTCCACTACCTTGTATATCCAGGTGTTGATAAATAACTTTGCTGCTTCTCAGGCAGTTAATTCCAAGCAAATGCAGATTGAAATTGTAAATTATTTTCAGCCAGTAACTTCCGCAAATGGCTTTGTGCCAGCACCCATGAACCAGCTGGTCTCACAAAACGTCCTGAATTAAATTTTCAAACCTGTAGTGCTCAGCCAATATTTTCAGAGTTGCCACAAATCATGTAATGAACTCCCCCTCAAGTTAGTCTCATTTGTAAAATCAAAAATGCTGAACAATCATCAATGATTTTGGAGCAAAATGAGATTTTAATACATTGCACAATTCCTGGAAAGCCTTCTGAGCCAATTTGTCTGCTGGTAACAGAACAGCAAAAGCCTTGTTCTCTCTGGTACGGAAGAAGTTGAAGTTTATTTATTAGTGTCACAAAATGGGCTTACATTAAAGAAGTTATTGTGAAAATCCCCTAGTTGGAATAATTTGTGCATTTTCAGGTCTATTGCAGGAGAATTTAGCATGGCTAATACACCTAACCAGCACAACTTTCATATTAAAGGAGAAATCCAGAGCACCCAGAAGAAACCCATGCAGACTTGGGGAGAATGTCTATGCAGAGTCCACACAGTGATCCAAGCTGGGAATCGAATGCAGGTCTCTGGCATTGTGAGGTAGCAGTGCAAAATACTGTGCCACTCTGTTGCCCCATACTGGTATTATTAGAATCTCAGCAAAATTATTTGCTACCTAATAAGCAGTAAAGTGCTCTGTAAAGTATCCAGCTCAGGGCCCTGTGATACCAAATCTCACTGCCATTTTGTTTTTTTTTTGCTGGCAGGATGTTTTGCCACCAAAAGCATGTCGACCAGAAGCCTCTGCCCGCCATCGATGCAATCACCTACACCCTGGATCACCTCGGCATCCACTTTCATATGACTTTAACCCCAAAACTGCCTTCTGCTGTCACCAAGAGCCAACTGAAAATTTACTCTGTGCCCATTTCCCTTGTTACTTTCCCTGGCATGTCTTCCCAAAAGAACCGTTCAGTCTGAAGTAATGTAGTCGGAATACCTACCCCTTCCTCACAGGGTCACAATACTGTGGTTCTTTCTCCCAGCATCGATGCTCGATCGCCACCACTTTCACCAGAATGGAATGCCAGTGAATGTGTAAGCCATGACACTGGCTCATAGCCAGTTATTATATACTCCACTATGGACTGGGAGCGGTGGGTGGTGGGAGCATAACAAATCAGAAGGTAGATTTGAAATCATCAATTTTGGAAGCTGTTTATGGAAAATGTTAACACATTCACATTCATGTCTCAGACTTCCCAATAGGGTCCCACACTGGGTGGAGCTACAAGCTCAGGGGTTATCCGACCCAGATGCTTAAAGGGGCAGTTCATAATCTAAACCACAATGTATTATATATACACACAATTCTCACAAATATATTTAACATTCCCCATCTCTGAAACTTCTTCTAGCTACAGAACGCTTCCTATCTCAGTATGCTCTTATAACCCCTCTGTCTCCTTGTCTCTGTAACATCCTCCACCCTTTACAACCAACTGAATTCAGTAACATACTTCAGTCCCTACAGCTCTCTCTATCTCTGTCATCCCCTCCACTCCCAAAAGCCATTCCTTAATGCAGTAACTTCCTTCAGCTTTAAAACCCTCCCTATTTTTGTAACCTCTTACAACTCGTTCAATCCTCCCTATTAATGTCATCTTATCCGATGACATAACTTACTCTCAAATTCTCTAGCCTCTACAGCTTGCCCCATCTTGGAACATCTTTGAGCCGTTCCAAACTTCTCAATCTCTGTAACCTCCTTCAGTTCCTACAACCTTCCCTATTTCTAAAACCTCCTCCAGCTACCCTCCCTATCTCTATAACCTCCTCTACCCCTTTCAAAGCTCTATATCTCCAAAACCATTTCCACCTCAAACAATACTCCATACATACATATTCTCTTCTAGATACTACAGCCCTCCTTGTATCTTTAACATCCTCCAGCCTCTAACACCTTTTCTATCTCTGTAACTTCCTCCAGCTTCAGACCCTTCATATCCCTAATATCTTCCAGCTCCACAATCAACCCTATCTTTAGAAACTCAACCTGTCCCTGCTATCCACTTTACCTGTCCTATCTCTCCAGTACCCTACAATCCTTCATAACTCTGTACCATCCTCCAGCTGTTACAACCTTCCCAATCCCTCTATCTTCCTCCAGCCAATACAACCATCCCTATCTGTGCCATCTTCTCCAGCCTCTACAACTCTTCCTATCTTGGTAAAGTTTAAGCTTTATTTATTTGTCACAAGTAGGCTTACATTAACACTGCAATGAAGTTACATTGAAAATCCCCTAGTCAATATTCTCTGACACTTGTTTAAGTACACTGAAGGAGAATGTATCAAGTTATCCAGGTATTTACACTGGGAGTTCAAAGCTAAGATTGTATTGATTTCAGGGCGATACTAAGTTGCAAAAATTGGGGTGGGAAGCTACAAAGACACAGAGACAAATTTCACAAGTGTATAAACAATTTCAGATTCTGTTTTCTGAGCTTGATCGAATGCCAGACATAGTAAGTAGCATTCTAAATGTAGAGATTTACAAATAATACAAATAGATCTTTCATCAAAACATTCCTGAAAAAGCTTCCCTTTTCTTTCAACCGAACTCTGTCCTATATAACACCACACAGTAAAATAATTCAGTCAATTCTTGCTCTCGGTAGCTAGCGGTTAAGCATGAAACTCCAAAGATAGTGTTGATAACTTTTACATGAGGTTAAATGGTGGCGACTCTATGTTTAGATACTTTCAATTTAAAGCCATGCAAAAACAGAAACAGATACTGCTGAGATTTGAACTTCAGATCTGTTCTTTACATATTTTCCAAGTAAGTCATGGCATTAACTGACTAGTGCCATTTACAGTATAATGTTTTGAATTGTATTGTAGTATTTTGCTGTGAATATCTTTGTTTACCTCTTAAGGAGTTGTCTGACAGTGAGAATTATATTTGATAGAAGGTATGGCTGTTGCTGAACAGCTTTGTGACAATTCTAGGGATAAACATTCTTAAGATTCACTGAAAACCTGAAAGATTTGAATTTGCAAAACTGTATTTCTAAAAATTTTCCAGCTCATGCACAGTCAGTCAACAAAAAAAGGATGCTAAAACCTCCACTCACTGTTTTCTTGATCACTGCAGGGAAGTCGCAATCAAAACAGAACATGTTGGAAAAAGTCAGCTGATCTGTCAAGAATCAGCATTAAGTTGTAAGTCTCTATCAATTTTCTTCAGGGCTGCTAACAGACCTTGTGTATTTCTCAAGTTTTTAATCTCAGATTTCCAGCATCCAATATTCTGCTTTTCCATGAGTAAATCTGCATTTTTTTTATTTGTTCATGGGATGTGGGTATTGCCAGCTGGGCCATCATGTATTCCCCACCTTTGAGGACAATTAAGATTTGACAACATTGCTATGGGTCTGGAGTTACATGTAGGCCAGACCAGGTAAGGATGGACATTGGTGAACCAGATGAGTTTTGCCCTGTGAACAATATTGTGAATAGCATTGAGACAATAAATCAAATAATGAGACCTGATTGGGATTCAATATGTATCTTTCATCTGCTATTTAATTATTTGCTATGGGTGACTATTGTGAGTTTCACAAAGTCCCTTTTAATTTGATATTAGATGTGATTTGGGGGTGGGATTTCTGTATAAATCTGGCAGTGGATTGAGATAGAGTGAAATGGAAATAATTTATTGCTCTCCTGCTCTGTGTGAATACTGCTGTTCTTCACACACAAAAGATTAGAAGATGACCTAATAGTAGTTTTCCAGATGATGTGAGGTTTGAAGAGATATCAAGCATTGGGGATTCAAAGTCATTGAGGAAAGATAAAAAGAAGACTGGAATAGAGACATCATCTTTGTTTTGAGTTGATGGGACCTCATTGTTTCACCTGAAAGATGGTAGAAGATAATTTCAAGATTTTAAAATGGAATTTGAAAGTTATTGAAGACAAGCATCCTAAAGACACACAATAAACAAAACCACACAGGAATGATAAGTAAAAAGTATGCAGAAAGGTAACATCAAAACTCACACAATGACATGCACACATGTGCCCAAGCATACAGACAACCAGATATATAATTAGACACAGAGTGGCTTAGATAAAGGGAGGCCAGAAAGGAGACAATTGACACAGTAGTTTAACTGTCCCTACAGATGAATTTTGTGTTTAAGAATGAGAACAGTGTGAAATACTATATTACTGGAGGCACATTTTGGCCAAAATAAACACAGAAACTGATTGAGAAATGGAGAACAACATAGATGGCAGGATTCAAACTTGTGCAAGGGAATCCCAAAGGATTTCAATATGATCATGCCAGTCTCAAGTCCTTTTCTCTGCCATTTCTCCAGAGCCCTCTATTCTTCAATCCATCCAAAATTCATCTACCCCTATCTGAAATACATCTATCGTCCAGCCTCCACCACTCTTTGCGGCAGAGAATTCCAAAGATTTACCACGCTCTGGGAAAAGAAACTTCTACTCATCTCTTTTTTGAATCACTGGCCCTTTATCTTGTAGTCATTGCACCCTGCTCAAACTCTCTCAATAGTGAAAACATCTTACCTTGCCCAGCCCACTCAGATCTTATATGTTTCAATAAGGTCACCCCTCATTCTTAAATAATTCAAAAATAAAGACCCCGCCTATTAAGTCTGTCTTGATAAGACAAACTTCTCATCCCAGGAGTTAACCTGGTGAATCTCCTTTGGACTGCCGCCAATCTTAGTACATCCTTTTAAGGTCAGGGGACCCAAAACTGTACACAGTATTCTGGATGAGGCATCACCAAGAGCTGATACATTGCAACAAACTCTCCCTATTTTTAAACACCAACCCCATTGAAACAGAGGATAGATATTGGTTACCTTCTTAAATACAGGTTGGGCCTGCTTGCTCACTAGTTGTGATTCATGTACGAGAGCACCCTCTGTATTTCACTCACCTGCAGTTTCTATTTAGATAATTATCTGTCTACAGATTCCTCCTAACAAAATGCATGACATCAAACTTCCCAACATTAAAATCCTAGTAGGTTAGAGAAATTTCAAATAATCAGGGATTTAAGTCACTAATAAAATACTGACCGCAGATGAGATAAACAGTTTAACAGGGAAACTGCCTGCATGACAGCATATAAGAATGAGATTTGACAAGTGTTTCTGATTCCAACATGTATTTTGATATTTTAAATTTATGGACTGTATTTTGTAAAGTAATTGGGCACATTAGTCAAGAGCAAGCTATGAGGGATGATGGGATAAAGCCTCAGCAGACAGAACCACATTCTTGAAACAACAAGCCTCGGAATGTGCAAGTCCTTATCGGGATAATTTGCCAGCAATCAGGATCTATACTTACGAATAAATTATTTCACACTGTCCAGGTAAGACAGTTCCCTTCTCGGATGTGAAATCATACATCTATCTGGTTTAGATGGTGACATACCAGGACCTGGACCATTTGATGGGCAACACGACAGCTCAGTGACTATCGCTGTGCTGTGCAGATACATGGATTGGGGCCTGTGTCTGTGGGAGTTTGCGCATTCTCTCCGTGATTGCGTTGGTTTTCTCCGGGTGCTTTGGTTTCCTCCCACATCCCAAAGATGTGCTCTTAGGCTAATTGGCAAAACAAATTCTCCCTAAATTGTCTCAAATTTGGTTTTTTAATCCGTAGATCTATAAACATGGACAGGGATCACAGGTAGAGGTGGGAACATCGGGGTGGCGGTGCGGGCTCATTGAGCCGAAGGGTCTGTTTCCCATGCTGTTTTGTTCTTTGTTCTTTGAATTGGTGGAAACCTTAATTTTGATCTTTGTTGCTAAGCATCAGGGGTCATTTGGCAATGGAGGAAGAAGCATCAGCAATAGGAGAAGGAAGCATCTGGATTCTATGGACCAAGGAAGTCCATGATGTCAGAGAATAGAATTCAATTGGCTCAGGTATGTGAATAGTGTTACTAATAACTGATTTATATTGAAAAATATTGGGTCATAATTAACAAAATGTGGCAAAATTTGATATGAAAATGTAGAATTGATTGATCTATGTATGGTAAACTTGGAGTTATATTGGAAAGCTCAGACCCTTCTCTGTCGAGAGGTATTGGAAGGATCAATAACATCTCTCCCTTCAATTGTTGGTTAATAAAGATACGTCTTGAAACAGGACACTTTTTTTGTGAGTCTTTGTATTGACTGAGGTTTTGGCAATACTTAATTTCCAGAGAACCCCATAACCACCAAATTTTCACCCAGTTACCCAGTTTGTCTATATCCTGATGCAGAATCACTATATTCTTTACCACAACCTATTTCATTTATCTTTGTATCACTGGGAAATGTGGGAATCTTACATTCTGTTCCTACCTCCAGGGCATTAATGTAAACAGTGAACAATTGCAGGCCAAAAACTGATCCCTGACGTACTCTACTAGTTAAACTCTAAAATGTTCTCCTTTATTCTACCTTTCTGTTTTCAATCTGACAGCCAGTTTTCAATCCAACAGCCAGTTTTCAATCCGTATTAAAATTCTTCCTTCAATTCTGTTGGGTAGAACATGGAAAGGTACATTGACCTCGAGTGGGATTTTACACTTTCAGAGTGACCGTGCCATGCAATCAAGTCCAGTGTATTTAGATTTCCAAATGGCCTTTGACAGGGTGGAAAAGAGGTTAGTATGTGAACTAACAGCCAATGGAATTGCATGTTATGCAGTTTGAAGTACAGATAGAAAATAGATTTTGAATAAATGGGTCTTTTCAAAGTAGAAATTGATAACTAGTGGAGTACCTTGGGCCTTCAATTGTTTCACTACGTCTGCAGGCTCCCTGCCATCTATTCTCTGTTATATCTTAAAGAATTTGAGGAAATTTGTCAACCATGATTTACCTTTCATAAAACCATGTTTACTAAATTTTATTATATTCAGCTTTTTATATCATTAGCTATGTCCTTTTTGATTATTGATTCCAACATCTTGTCACTAGTATTTGTTGAACTGACTGACTTACAGTTTCCTGCCTTCTGACTTTCTCCTTTTTTGAATAAGTGTGTCACATTGGCTGTTTTGCAATCTTTTGGTATCCTTCTGGAGTTTAGCAAGTTATCAATAAAATTCAAACAATGGGTCCACTATCTCTGCAGCCACTTCCATTAAAACCCTAGCATGTAGTCTATTGAGTCGTGGTGACTTAGAAACATAGAAAATAGAAGCAAAAATAGTCCATTTGGCATTCAAGCCAATTCTGCCATTCATTTTTATCATGGCTGATTACCAAACTCGATGTTTTAATCCTGCCTTCAACCACCTATCCCACGGCTCCTGATCCCATGAGCCCCAAAAGCTATATCTATATTGACTCGTCTACATTTAGCCCCTTGATTATCTCTAATACTCTATCCCTTGTGATTTGGATTTCTGTAATTTCTGCCTGTCATTTGAGGTTAGCCTATCTAATGATTTAGAGTATTTGCAATATCTTCCATGGTAAAGAACAAAGAAAGAAAGAACACAGAACAAAACAGCACGGGAAACAGGCCCTTCAGCCCAACGAGCCCGCGCCGCCACCCCGATGTTCCCACCTCTACCTGTGATCCCTGTCCATGTTTATAGATCTATGGATTAAAAACCAAATTTGAGACAATTTAGGGAGAAATTGTTTTGCCAATTAGCCTAAGAGCACATCTTTGGGATGTGGGAGGAAACCGGAGCACCCGGAGAAAACCCACACAAGCACGGGGAGAATGCGCAAACTCCCACAGACACAGGCCCCAATCCATGTATCTGCACAGCACAGCGATAGTCACTGAGCTGTCGTGTTGCCCATCAAATGGTCCAGGTCAAGCGTACACTAACGACGTGAAGCACTAGGATACTCTCGAAAAAAAAATCCAACAGCAGCCCTCTCACGATCCATCGCGTGTATGCCCCTCGTTAGACAACAAGGTGGACCAAAGCACCTGTAGGATAAAAACAAGTACATCAATATCATCTATTACACACTTCCCAGGGACTCCCAAGGCTCATGATCCCTATTTTAAATTAGTTTTCTATACCCCTCCATTCCCATTCTGTTCATGTGTCCATCTAAGTATTTCTTAATTAACTCCAGAGTGCATGCTTCCACCACTTTACTTGGCAGCGCATTCCATATCCCCACCCCCCTCTTGTGAAAAAAACTCCCTCTAGCATCCAAATTATACCTTACCCCCCTCACCCTAAGCCTGTGACCCCTCGTGCTATTCGAGTCCATCCTAGGAGAAAGCTTAACCCTGTTTTTCTATAAACCCTCATAAACTTGTACACCACTATCAGATCTCCTCTAAGTCTACGTCATTCTAAGGAAAACAGTTCCAATTTGCCTAACCTCTCCTGTAAAGACTAATACAAAAATTTATTTCGCCATTTCTTTGTTTTTCTTTGTTCACTCACCTCAGTCAATTGGGTTTCCACATTTACCTTGGCTGCCTGCTCCCTATTTATATGTCAATTGAAACTCTTACTGTTTGTTTTAATGCTGAATGCAAGTTTTTTCTCAACAATAATTTCCTCCTTTCTTACTGTTTACTGTTCTGCTGCTAAAAAAAAATCTTCACAATCCTCTGGCCAATCATTACCCTTTGCTACTTTGTATATTCTGCTTTTCAATCCAACATTATCCTTGACCTCCTGCAGTAACCATGGAGTTTGCCTCTGCTTATTGAATCTTCTTTATTGATTGGGATAAACTCCTGCTGAGCATTTTAGACCAGCTGTTTGACTATATGATGCTGCTCACCTACTGAACTGTATCTTAATTTGTATATATTGTTCACCTTCATACCATTATCAGAACGCTAGTTGTAGGCCTATGGCGATTACCCTCAAACTGTACCTGGAATTTATTATATGGTACTCTGGATTGAGTAAACTTGGGTTCTAACTAGCTTCTATCCGATATTCCAGTTTGTGCTCTTTTCACTTCCGTTTGAATTTGAATCTAAAATGTTGTTTTGGGCAGGCAGGAGGAGGAGCAGGATGGTGAAAGATATTTCACTGCTGTGGCTGAATCTTAGTCTCCTCCCACTCCTCCCCCTCTCTCTCTCTTTCTCAGTCAGGTCGGGGTGAGCTGTATAATAAAGAAACCTGCAGCAGTTCCTCACTATTCAGCAGCAATTTGACTGAAGAAGAATCATGTCTGGCAGAGGGACAGGAGGCAAAGGACTGGGGAAAGGCGGAGCAAAGCGGCATCGCACGGGATCAAGTGGATCTCGGCCTTGATCTACAAGGAGACCCACGGGGTGCTGAAGGTTTTCCTGGAGAATGTGATCAGGGATGCACCGAACACGCCAAGCGCAAGACGGTCACTGCCATGGATGTGATGTACACTCTGAAATGCCAGGGGCTGCACTCTCTATGGATTCGGCGGCTGAACAAATCCATCCAATTCTAACAAAACCCAAAGGCTCTTTTCAGAGCCACCCACATCCTCACATTGAGAGCACTAACCTTGGTACAGAGGTCTGGGATTGAAATGTTTGTGAATGTTTTGAAAGATCTAACATTATGATTTTCAATCATAAATTTTAAAGTTTTATTTGATTTATGTGGTGATACTCCAATGCCAACTGGATCATTCTCTCTGATCCTATGTTTGTTCCATTACTCAACCACCAGCATTATTGTTTCAGAGAGATGTCTGTGATTGTCAACGTGTATCTTTTAGAATGACATACTGCTTGGGAGACTGAAACAAAATGAGGGATAGAATGTGTCAGATTGTATACTTGACATTGCAATTTGTTAATCCATTATTACCATTAGTATTTACGGGTGTTTTAAACTAATGTATTTTTAAGAACATAAGAAATAGGAGCAGGAGTAGGCCATTTAGCTCTTTGAGCCTGCCCCGCCATTCAATAAGATCATGGCTGATCTGAAAGTGGTTCAGTTCCAGTTACCTGCCTGCTCCATAGTCCTTAATTCCCTTATTGATCAGAAGTCTATCTACTTCTGCCTTAACAATATTCAACTTCATCACTTCAATGGGCAGACAATTTCAGAGATTCACTACCCTCTGAGAGAAGTTCCTACTCTGTTCTAAACTGACCTCATCCCCTTTAATTTTGAGGCGGTGTCCTCTGGTCCTTGTTTACTTTCTAAGTGGAAAGAATCTTTCTGTCTCTACCTTATCTAGCCCCTTCATTGTCTTATATGTCTCTATAAGATCACCCCTCAGCTTTCTAAACTTCAACAAGTACAGGCCCAACCTACTTAATCTCTCCTCATAAGTTAACCCCCTCATCTCTGGTATCAACCAGATGAACCTTCTCTGTACTCCCTCCAAAGCCAATATATCCTTTTGAAATAAGGGGACCAAAACTGCACACAGTACTTCAGTTTCAGCCTCACCAGCACCCTGTACAGTTGCAGCAAGATCTTTGTGTTTTTAATATTCTATCCCCCTCGTGATAAAGGCTAACATTTCATTTGCCTTCTTGATTACCTGCTGCACCTGTAGACTGGGTTTTGCGATTCACGCACAAGGACCCCCAGGTCCCTCTGCACAGTAGTATGTTGTAATTTTTCCTTGTTTTAATAATATTCTGTGCCATTCCTTCATTTGATCTGCAGCAATTCACCTCCTTTCAATCGTCTAAAGCTTGTTTTTAATCATTCTTAGAAACCACAAAATAGCACAGAGGATATTCGGCCCATGGAATCTATACTGACTGTCCCAAAGATCGTTTTGGGCCTACCCTTGTGAAACTGCTCTGCACTCACCATAATATCAACTTCTCAAAGTGTAAGATTGCTTGGGTTTTGTATTCTGATTAGGTGTAGCTTTTTCCAAACATTACATTCTCGCTTTATCGCACTATTTTCACCGTCTTCTCTTTTGCGTTCTATTCGTGAGGGGTCATTGAAACATGCAACTGACCAGAAGCTGAGAATGATATTTATCAGTCTTCACCGTTGCTGAATATGCCTTTTGTCCCTTAATATCTACTCGACATTGAAACAAACAGTCCCATGCATGTGTGAAGTTTGTGTGATGCTCCATTTTGCGCAGATCACTCGGAAGTTTTATCCCAGCTTGTTCTAGGTCTATCACAGAATGAATCTGAATTTATTCCTGGCGTTAAGGAAAGATCTTTTGAAAAAAAAAAGTTGAGACAATTCGCTTCAGTCGTTTTGTTTTTCTAATTTGCATTTTAGATTAGATTAGAGCAACACAGCATGGGAAACAGGCCCTTCGGCCAAACGAGCCCACGCCGCCGCCATAACTATATAGTAACAATTTCATTATCCTATTCTAATTTTAGGTTATTCCTAATATGGAAGAGTCTCAATGTATGAACAATTTGTTTCCCAATCAGCCTAAGAGCGAATTTTTTGGGTTTCTTGTTTCTCGTCTCTCAGAGATTGACGGGCATTTTACATTGGCGAATTGTCAGTTTCACTCATCAGGCCCCTGAAATCCTTGCTGTCCAATCACTTTTTGCAAACTTGTCCACGGGATGGGGCAGCATCCAGTCAGGAGCAGAGGGCGGTGACTGGAATCTATTCAATAGGCACTCAGAGCAGCGCCAGCATTCTCAGCCTTTGGGTCCCACACAGATCATGGCCAGGGGACTAAACAGATTCCAAGTCTATCGGAAGGAAAGCTTCCCGCCAGCAGCTGGTCAACACATTACGGGGTGTTTCTTCCACTCATCAGTTTCCCTGATCACTATGTGGGGGTGGGGGGGGGTGGGGGTGGGGGTGGGGGTGGGGGTGGGGGTGGGGTACCTGTTATCAGTTATCAGTTGTTTAGCAGTGTGCAATTAATTTAAACTTAACACTGGAGATGCCTGAATTTAATTAAATACAGCAAGGTGAATCTTTGTACAAACATCAAATCTCTCAGAGTAACCCGCTTTTCACTGGTAGCTACTCAATCCAACTCATTTTAGTGAAAAAAAAAGGAATTTTCACATTCCTCAATAGAGAATGAGTCGCCCTTTCACAGAGGAAGTGGGTGGCTCTGAAAAGAGCCTTTGGGTTGTTAGATTTCAGAGTGGTCGTTTCACTTGGTCTTGGATGCCACAGCGGTTTTCTTAGGCAGCAGCACGGCCTGGATATTAGGCAGCACACCGCCCTGAGCGATGGTCACTCCTCCCAGCAGCTTGTTAAGTTCCTCGTCGTTGCGCACGGCCAGCTGGACGTGTCTGGGGATGATGCGGGTTTTCTTGTTGTCCCGGGCCGCGTTCCCGGCCAGCTCCAGGATTTCAGCCGTCAGATACTCGAGCACAGCAGCCAGGTAGACCGGGGCTCCGGCACCCACACGCTCCGCATAGTTACCCTTTCTCAGGAGCCTGTGAACACGGCCCACCGGGAACTGCAGTCCAGCCCGGGAGGAACGAGACTTGGCCTTAGCCCTAACTTTTCCGGTCTTTCCTCTTCCAGACATTATTAAAATCTCACAAAGCTTTTAGCAGAGAAAGAGAAAAAGCCGCCCAGATTCACTTCTCTTATAGCTTATTGCTGATTGGACGTTGGGGAGAAGATCTCATTAGGTTTTCCCCATAGCCAATCAGATATCTGTTTAAAGTATCAATCAGGAAAGGCCCCGGTGCTGAGGGCGGAAAGTAAATTCGCCAAATTAACAAATTCCAACTGATTCTTTATTTCAAATTTTAAATACACGAAAACTCACAGAAAAGGTTGAATAGTAATTGCAAAATTGCTAACATGCAATTCAAATTTCAGTTCAAGATTAGAATACACTCCATTAATTTCTCTTTATTATTGAAGTTTCTGATATTGTGTAGACTTTCTCTAACTAGCCAGAAGCCAAAAAAATGAACACTGCCGGAAATCTGAATGAAAATCAGAGGGCGGAATGTCGGAAGCCACGTTTTCAAATTCCAACCTTTTTTTTCGCATTTAAAACAAATATTAAACCAGTTTTTAACGTGACTTTTTAACATCCACCTCTATTTCCTGATGGTGTGTGGCTGGTTAATGAAGCAGGGCGAGAAAAAAAAAGGGAAGTTAGCAGAATGCCAAGTTTTTTTTAAAAAAAGAATCCAACACGTGTGCGACTGCCGATATAGGTCAGAAACGAGAACATGCTTCCAACCGGAAACACTGCCTAATGACAACGTTTAGAAATTATCGTCTATAATTTTATTGTCTCCTACTTTATCACAAGTTCCAGTTTCGCTTTTATAAACCGTGACCCATTCCAGTTTAATCTCGGTCTTTTTTAAAACCCGCTTTCCTGGCAGCGAGAAGTCAGATTCCTCATACTTCAACGATAATGGCGTCGAAATTTAACACTATAATTTACAACAATATTCTAATTCCGTCTCCTTGGGGTGCTCTGCTGCTCAAAAGCAGAGCACATTTTAAAGAATAAAGAACAAAACAGCATGGGAAACAGGCCCTTCGGCCCAACGATCCCCCGCCGTTCCCACCTCTACCCGCGATCCCTGTCCATATTTATAAATCTATGGATTAAAACCAAATTTGAGACAATTTAGGGAGAAAGTCTAATTGGCAAAACACAAAGAGCACATTTTTGGGATATGGGAGGAAACCGGAGCTCCCGGAGAAACCCACGCAAGCACGGGGAAAATGCGCAAACTCCCAGACATAGGCCCAAATCCCTGTGTCTGCACAGCACAGCGAGTCACTGAGCTGTCGTGTTGCCCATCAAATGTTGGTTTAAATTTGCCAGTATTGATTGGGGCTTCATAAAACATCGAGAATAACAGGGAATGAAATGATCGTTTATAGAGATCAAACCGGAACAGAATTAGAATTTTGAACGAACTTTATTTGCTCTCTTTCCCCTAAAGACAACGAAAGCTCTGAACATCAACTTCTCCGAGAAGTTAATAGACTCATAACCAAACAGGCGAGAACAAAAAAAAAACTGATCAAAAGGCTAATAAAATTGAAATAATTCATAAAATTATAATATAGCTATCTTACAAAGTTGTGGGTGGCTCTTAGAAGAGCCGTTTGGTTGTTCCGGGTGTATTTTTTTTTAAATAGTGCATTGTATATTTTCACTTGCAGCTGCTGTATTTAGTCATCGTCTTCGTTCCCTCCGACGCAGCTTGCTTGGTCAGTCCCTTCAGCAGCATCAGGCGCACCGCGGCCTACGTCTTCCGGCTCATGGTGTTCCAGCGTTTCCTGCGATGGACCCGGCTGAAAGTCGCGCCCGCCACGTTTGCAAGGAGGGGCTTTTCGATAGATGTAGACAATGTAATTGTTCTGCTTTGGCCCCTTCCTCCACTTACGAGTTTTTTCGCTTCTCTTGTGGGCTTTTCTGCCCATCCACTTCTTGCCAGGTGGCGGACGTTTTTTTCCTTTAACCATTTTGCAAGTGCACGGTAACCCCAGAAGAAATGAGACTTTAACTGTATCCTCTCTTTTTTATAGACTAACCCAAATAACTATGCAAATGAAGAATGGGCGAGAGACATGATCGCCATTGGCTAAGGAGCAATGATGTGATGTTTTCTACATATTGGATTGGTTAGTTAAAATAACCAATCATACTTGGTCAGTCCAGAAATTCTTCCTGCTGTCACATGTTCCATTCCTTATTCCAATATCCCCTTGGCCCTCCCCGTATTCAGAGCATTCTCTCTGCTGATAAAACCATATTATTCGACAAAATACTAATGACACAGTTCGCACCTTTTTCACTTTCTCACTAGCACCAACCGTTCCTCGTTTCTTCCTGTCACTTGGATGTAGCAGTCCAGAACTTTTAAGTTCAAACTCATAGGCTGCTACCTCACAGCGTCAGGGACCTGAGTTTCATTCTGGCCTCGGGTGGATCTGTATGGATTTAGCATATTCTCATCATGTCTGCATGGGTTTCCTCTACGTGCTATGGTTCTTTCGCACACTCCAATTATTTATTAATATCACAAGTAGGCTTACGTTAATACGACGATGAAGTTACTGTCGCCACGCTTTGAGCCTTATTCGGGTACTCTGGCAGAGAAATGAGCATGCCCAATACACCAAACCAGCACCACTTTCGGTCTGCGGGAGGAAACCAGAGCAACTGCAGGAAGCCCATGCAGGTACTGGGAAAATGTGCAGAATCCGAACAGATAATAACCCAAGCTAGGAATCCAACCTGCGTTACTAATTGTAATTGTAATTACAATTGTAATTGTTAGCATTTCTAACCACTGTGTCACCGCGCTCTCCAAAGTTGAACATGATGGATTGATTGGCCATGCTAAATTGCTTCTGAATGTCCCAACATTTGTAGATTAAGAATTTAGCTGTATTAATACGTTATAGGGATAGGGGGATGAGTAAACTGTTCTTTCAAAGAGTAGCTGTAGCTTCGATGGGCTGGAATGGCCTGCTTCTGTACTGTAGAGAATATATGATAAACTGCGGCTCATGTGCACATTGCTGATACAGGTCCTCCAGCTGACATGAATAGTGGGTCAGCGACAAAAACATGACTGACTGAAAAAAACCCTGCAATCTAACTGACCCTCATGCAGATATGTGGTTTTATTCTGTAGCCAATGTTTTATTGTTACCATCAATACAATTCTATAATTTCCAGCTTCTGACGTAGAAGTTTTATTAACTCCTTTTCTCCATAAGTTTCTTGCAGATGTTCCAGTTTCCTCCCAAATTCCAAATATGTGTAGTTTAAGTAGATTGGTCATGCTAAATAGCTCCTTAGTGTTCAAAGATGTGCAGGTTAGGTAGATTGGCCATAATAAATTGCCCTTTAGTATCAAAAGATTGGCAAGTTGGGTTTTGTAACCATAGTTATGGGGAGATGATGGAGGGCAGTGTCTGATTGGGATGTTTGGAGGGTCAGAGGGTTTCTTTCTGCACTGTAGTGATCTTATGGTTCTGTGTCTGGGAGTTTTCAAATTAATCCATCAGTTGCTGATAATTGCGTGTGTTATTTTTGTTCTGCTCGTATCAGCAAATGGAAGATGTGGGTTGTTCTCTGTAGTTGTCAGACTTCATTAATTGTGTCAATCTGATTCTGTTAACTACATGTAAGTGAGTATGTTATTTTATTTTACTTTCCATTTCTGATGAAAGAAATTATCATGGTTCCAGTCCTTGTTGTTCTTGGAAACAAAAACAATATGTTGAACAATCTCACCAGGTCTGACAGCATCTGTGGGAAGAGAATAGTGTCAACATTTCAGTTCTAGATGAACTTTCATTAGATTCAGAGCAAAGAGAATCGGCTATGAGGGTGGAGTGGAATAGGACAACCCACAAAGGGAATGTTAATTGGAATACAGAAAGCTGAGAAGATGCTAAAAAGTTTCCATTAAGTGATTAGACTGCAGGACAGCCAGAACAGAGATGCAGATTATTAAAAGACTGAGGAATGTGGATAGGCTCTAAAGGGTAGAGGTGGAAAGCGGACAAGAAGAAGAGCTGGATTAGAAACTGGAGGTGCGAAAGAAGGGAGCAGAGCAGGGCGGCTTTGGCTCAAACAGACTTCAGTGTGAACAGGCAAGAGTAGGTTCCAGTGAGTTTTTTTTGTAGCGTAGAAAGAATATCAGGCAGGATGTTGGTATACTCCTCTTGCAGGACGTGGGAAGTTAGGAAGATCTCCGGTGTCCCTGATAATGGCATCGCAACAGGTACATCCAGCTGCAGCTCCTAACAAACCATGTTAGGGAACTGGAGTGAGACTGGATTACCTCTGGAACTGTCAAGAGAATGAGGAATTTATGGGTAGTAGCTTCAGGGAGGTAGTTGTGCCAAAGGCACAGAGCACAGTTAATTGGGTCACTGTCAGGTGAGGGAAGGGGAAGGGGCAGGCAAAGCAGTGTTCCCCTGTGCCTATTCCCCTCCACAACAGGTATACTGATTTGGATACTGTTGTGGGGGATGTCGTATTGGGACAAACTATGGCAGCCAGATCTCTGGAACAGAGTCTGGTTCTGCAGCGCAGAAGGGAGGGTGGAAGAAGAGGAGAGTAGTAGTGATAAGGGACTCGATAGTCAGAGGTGCAGACAGTAGGTTCTGTGGTTCTAACAGGGAGTCCTGGATGGTTTGTTGCCTCCCAGATGCCAGATTCAGGGATGTCTCTGATCGCATTCACTGCATTCTGAAGCCAAGTGTCATGGTAAACATCGGTACCAATGATGTAGGAAGGAAGCATAGGAGGTCTTGGAGAGTATAGAGAGCTTGATAGGAAGTTAAAAAGCAGTATCTTGAGGGTATTAATCTTAGGATTGCTACCTATGCCATATGCCAATGAATGTAAGAGTAGGATGCTTGGGCAGATGAACACATGGCTGAGGAACTAATATAGAGGGCAGGGTTTTAGATTTCTAGGTCATTGGGACCTCTTCTGGAGCAGGTGGGACCTGTACAAGAGAGACAGATTACACCTGAACTACAAGGGGACCAATATACTTGCAGGGAGTTTGCTAGTTGTATTGGGCACGGTGTAAACTAGATTTGCAGGGGGATAGGGTTCAGAGTGCCAGAGCAGATAGTGGAGCAGAGGTGAAAATAAATGATGTTAACAGTTCATGCAAAATCACAAATAAAAGGATTGTGTGTGGTGGTAATAATCTTCTGAGATGTGTCTATTTCAATGCCAAGAGTATTGTGGGGAAGGCAGATGAGCTAAGGGCATGGATTGACACATGGAATTATGACATTATAGCTATTAGTGAAACTTGGCTACAGCAGCTCAACGTTCCAAGGTTCTGATATTTTAGACATGATAGATGAAGGGTGTGTGTATGGGGGGGGGTGTTGTGCCATTTGTTAGTCAGGCAAAATGTTACAGCAGTGTTCAGGCGGGACAGATTAGCGGGTTTGTCTACCGAGGCTGTATGGGTGAAGCTGAGAAACAGGAAAGGTATGACCACATTAATGGGTTGTATTATAGACCACCCAGTAGTGAGCAAGAATTGGAGCAGCAAATCTGCAGAGAGATAGCAGGAAACATAAAGTTGTGATAGTAGAGGATTTTAATTTTTCACATATAGATTGGGACTCCCATACTGTTAGAGGTCTAGACATGTTAGAGTTTGTAAAATGTGTTAAGGAAAATTTTCTATATCAATATAAAGAGGTGCCACCTAGACAGGATGCAATATTGGATATCCAATTAGGTCAATTGACGGAAGTGTATATAGGGGAACACTTTGGTTTCAGTGACCAAAACACCATTAGTTACAACTTGATCATGGTTAACGATAGATCCAGTCCTCTTGTTAAGGGTCTAAACTAGAAAAAGGCCAAATTTGAAGAAATAAGAAAGCATCTAAAGTTTGTGGATTGGGACAGGCTGTTCTATGGCAAGGTTGTGATTGGTAAGTGGGAGGCCTTCAAAGGAGAAATTTTGAGAATGCAGAGTTTGTATGTTCCTGTCAGGATTAAATGCAAAGTGAATAAGAATAAGGAACCTTGGTCCTTGAGGGATATTGGAACTCTGAAAAAGAAGAGAGAGATTATGATATGTATAGTCAACAGGAAGCAAGTAAAATGCTTGAGGAGTATAAAAAGTGTAAGAATACACCTAAGAAAAAATTCAGAGGGCTACAAGAAGACATGAGGTTGCTTTGTCAGTCAAGGTGAAGGATAATCCTAAGAGCTTCTACGGGTATATTAAGAGCAAAAGGATAGTAAGGGATGAAACTGGACTTCTTGAAGATCAGAGCGGTCAGCTATGTATGGAACCAAAAGAAATGGGGGAGATACTAAATGTTTTTTTTTTGCATCTGAATTTACTAAGGAAAGTGGCATGGAGTCTATGGAAATAAGACAAACAAATAGGGAGGTCGTGGAACCTCTGCAGATGAAAGAAAAGGAGGTGCTTGCTGTCTTGAGGCAAATCAAAGTAGATAAATCCCCAGGACTGGACAGGGTATTCCCTCGGACCTTGAAGGAGACTAGTGTTGAAATTGCAGGAGCCCTGGCATACATATTTAAAATGTTGGTATCCACGGGTGAGGTGTCAGATGATTGGAGGATAGCTCATATTGCCCTATTGTTTAAAAAAGGCTCAAAAAGTAATCCAGGAAATTATAGGTTGGTAAGTTTGACATCAGTAGTAGGTAAATTATTGGAAGGAATACTAAGAGATCGGATCTACAAATATTTGAATGGACAGGGACTTATTAGGGAGAGTCAACATGGCTTTGTGCGTATAGGTAACCAATCTATTAGAGGTTTTCGAGGAGGTTACCAGGAAAGTGGATGAAGGAAAGGCAGTGGATGTTATCTACATGGACTTAATTAAGGTCTTTTGACAAGGTCCTGCATGGGAGGTTAGTTAGAAAGGTTCAGTCGCTAGGTATACATAGAGAGATAGTAAATTGGATTAGACATTGGCTCAATGGAAAAAGCCAGAGAGTGTTAGTGAATGATAGCTTCTTTGAGTGGAGGCCTGTGCCACACAGATCAGTGCTGGGTCCATTGGTGTTTGTCATCTATATCAATGATCTGGATAATAATGTCATAAACTGGATCAGCAAATTTGCTGATGATACAAAGATTGGAGTTGTAATGGAAAGTGAGGAAGCTTGCAGAGAGATTTGGACCAGCTAGAAAAATGGCAGATGGAGTTTAATGCAGGCAAGTGTGAGGTATTACACTTTGGAAGGACAAACCAAGGTAGAACATACAAAGTAAATGGTAGGACACTGAAGAGTGCAGTAGAAGAGAGGGATCTGGGAATATAGATACATAATTCCTTAAAATGGTGTTTTAGATATGGTCGTAAAGAGTGGTTTTGGTACATTGGCCTTTATAAATCAAAGTATTGAGTATAAGAGTTGGAATGTTATGGTGAGGCTGTAGAAGACATTGGTGAGACTGAATTGAGAGCATTGCGTGCAGTTTTGGTCACCTAATTACAGGAAGAATATTAATAAGGTTGAAAGAGTGCAGAGAAGATTTATAAGGATGTTGCCGAGACTTGAGAAACTGAGTTACAGAGAAAGGTTGAATAGGTTAGGACTTTATTCCCTGGAGTGCAGAAGAATGAGGGGAGATTTGATAAAGATGTATAAAATATAGATAGTGAATGCAAGCAGGCTTTTTCCACTGAGGCTAGGGGAGAAAAAAAAAACTAGAGGACATTGGCTAAGGGCGAAGGAGGAAATGTTTAAAGGAAATATTGGTGGGAGTGTGGATTGAGCTGTCAGATGAAGTGATAAATGCGGGCTCACTTCTAACATTTAAGAAAAGCTTCAGACCAATGTGAGTGCCTATAACCACATCTTTTATTTGGAGGAAGTGAGACGAGTTAAAGGAGAAATTGTTGAGTGAGAGAACCAGTTCAGCCAGATGGAGGAGAGTGGTAGTGATGGTGATTCTTCAGACCTCTGCTTGAGGAAGAAGCAATGAGCTGTGAGGCTATCCTGGTGGGGAAGGGAGGTGTAGAGGGATTAGACGTCCATGATGAAAAGGACGTGGTTTGGGTCAGGGAACTAAAGTCATTAATACGCTGTACGGCATTAGAGGAATCACACATGTAAGTGGAAAGACACTGGACAAGGTGACAGAAAATGGAGCCAAAGTAGGAGAAAATGAGTTTGGTGAGGCAGGAACAGGCTGACATGTTGGGCCTACTGGAGCAGTCCTGATGTGGATCTTGGGAAAAAGGTAGGAGCAGGCTATCTGAATTTGGAAGACTATAAGATTGGAGGCTGAAGGAAGATCTCCAGAGGAGATGAACTCATTGACTATTCTAGAAGAAGTGGATTGATGTTTGGTTGTTGGGTCATAGCCCAAGGGAGGATAGGAGGAAGAGTCCAAGAGTAGGCGTTCAAGCTGTGTGGTAGAAGTCCATGCACCAGACAACAACAGCACTGCCCCTGCTGCTGATGACAAGGTCACAGTTAGACTTAAGAGAATGAAGTGCAGGTTTGGAAGGAGACAAGTTAGAGTAGTTGAGAGCAGCAGAGAAATTGAGATAGCAAATGTCACGCCAACAGTTCTCAATGAAAAGATTCAAAGCAGACATGTGGCCAGATGGGATCATCCAGGTGGAGGGGGAATTTCTGGGAGGTGGATGAAAAGATGTGCTGAACAGCTTGAGGATCCTTGCCCAAAAAAGTGAGCATGGAGATGACAGCAGGAGAAGAAGAGTTCAACGTCATGTTGAGCTGAAATTTATTTCAGTGAGTATACAACGGCAGAAAGCCAAATCCTTTGCTGAGTCATTTTGTGGTTCACTGATTGTTATTCTACTCAGTATCTGTGAGTTCCTGGTACATGAGAGTGGAATATCATACGTGATTATGTGATTTTCTTTTGAATTACCAGTATCTTCCACGTTATGTGGTTTCGAATCTGGACTGGGGAGATTTTTATTATGGAGTATGGATTATGTCTGTACATATTTGTTATTTGATGTGTTTTATGTATGTTAGCACTTGGCTGGCGTAGTGATGAGAAGCCTTTGGCATGTCATATTCAGAACTGTGAATGTGGATTTAAATCTGTACCACTTCAATTTTGCAATCGGCATGTTTATTTTTTCCCCTTATATTCCAATTTCTTTTCTTAGAAAGTTTTATTTTTCCTTTTTTTATAAAATTGTTGTACTGACGGCAGTTTTGCTTGGGAGCTGTGAATTTCTGATATGTTAGTTGGCTTTCAGTCTGCAATTGTCAATTTCTGTTATGGAAGGTAAGAGTTAATATCAGTTACTTCCAGGCTGGTAAATATAGCATTATTATTAACCTGTCAGTATCTCATGTTATTTTAAAATTACACTTTGCACATCAGTTTCTAATGTGTGAATCCAGATTTGACTCAGAGCCTGTCAGTTACAACTATGTAAAGGAACATTTTATTTTATATATGGCAGATTACAGTGTATGAAAATCATTTCCTGCACATTTTATATTCTGTTAAGTTTATGTGGGGAGTGTCTGAACCTGTCACATTCTGATCTATTCATTACTCTCTACCTGTCCTCTTTTGATGTATTCTGTAACTGTCCATAACTTATCTATTATTTTTGATGTAACTCTGTACCATTTTATACTATATATATTTTTACTCAGCACCTGTCTGTTTCTGATAATGTGAGTATGCATTTCTTTAATCTATCTGTGAGTTACTTCATTATAATTCTGTCATAATTCTGTAAACATTTTATTTATAACATAATGAGGGTTTTCAAACTAAATCTCTCTATCTCTGGAATGCGGATATGACTGTTATTCACTATCTTTACCTGAATTGTAATTTTTTTTTCCCCTATTTTGTTCCTGACATTTTAAAGTGAATTGTACAATGCACCTCTTACAAGCTATACAATAAATTGCACAAGATTAGGGCACATGGCACAGCACTCCTGTCTCGTCACTCAATGTGATCATGAATGATGTTGGATTTCAAACTGATTTTCCAAATTGTTGTTCCATACCCTTCAGTTTCTCAAGACATAAAAGTGCAGGGAATATAAACATAATTTATCAGTCTCTTATCATGAAGCCAGATACCAACTGAATGAACTCTTGCTGAACCATCTCAAATGTGAGTATTGTTAACCACAGCAATTTGATTCTCAGAATTTTTTATGAGTCTGGGTTTTACAATTTATTGTTTTGCAAGTAGGCATTGCTGTTGTGTCTCAATGTCAGAATAATATTTGTCTTCTACATCAGTCATTCTTAGTACTCTGCATGTTGTTTTAGATTCTTGAGAGTAGAAATCATTTTGTATGACAAATGCTCTTAAGAATTGTGAATTGGGTGTGACCATGCCACTATCTGTGTCACTCAGTGCCTGATACATTGCATCATTTTCAGACCACATTGTGTTTGCTTGTTGAGTGGATTCTGTATTCATGCAGATTTTATATGAACAAATTATTTTCCCAAATTTTCCATTTGAGAGTGTTTGTGACTTTGGGATTTATTATACAGATTTCAGTCCTGGCAGCTTCTACAAAAAGGAGCTGCATCCCCAATCTGTCGGCTTCTAGTACAGTGCATATACGTAAGAATCATTCTGTCATTGTTTTTTCTCTGGTATGTGTTGAATGGAATTGTTCTTGTGTCTGTCTGAGGCAAGAATGTGAATGGCAGATTCATTTTGCAGCTATGATTCTCTGCTTATTGATACAAGTGTAGTTTTCAATCTGTGTTTCTTTTGTTGTATGCAAGTGTGGGATATTCTGTATCAACTTTATTTTTCTGTCAAGCATTGCTTTGGAATTTATTCATTTCTTATTTTAACATATTGATAGCTGTTGTGAAAATTCATAATATGGATTTGATGCATCTTGTAGTAATTGATTAATCTCACTAGCTAGATTGTTTTGTGGAATGGTGTTCATTTGAAACTATATGAATAATAAAATGTGGATATATCAATCAGATCCATAGTCTCACATGTAATTCCTGCAGCATTAGAAAAGGAATTGTCATTTCTGTTTCCTCTAATGTGCTAGGATTTTTATATATATGTGTGACTGGATGCATGTGCCCTTGTATAAGTTACCCAATAATTCAGACAGCTTCTGTTGATAAGTTACACTTTGTCCATTCTAGCTAAGAATAGCTATTTAATTTCTGACCAATATCACAAAGATTTTTAAATCTGCTATTTTTAAATCCTGCAATTGAAATCTCCTCTTGAGTTAGAGGGAAATGTAAAAATGTCACCCAATGGTGTTCTGTTTTATTTTTGGATTAAAAAGTGATCTCTGATCTTGGGAACAGCGTGGAACTGAATAATTATATACTTTGTTATAATAAGCTTGATAATCTGGTAATATCTGTATATACATATATATAATATGAATGACAGTTTTGCTACATTGTGTCAGAATTATCTCAGCATTTCAAGTCTTCAATCTCTGTATTTTTAAATTGACACTATTATGCATCTACCTCAATTACTGACTTCAGAAATCATTAGAAATATCCATTACTTGGGTTTGCTTGCATCTTTCTTGTAAGTTTCAACCAACTACTATTTTAATGATTCTTGACTTTAAAATAAGTTATTAATTTACAAGCCTACACTTCTGCTGCAACAAATTTTCTATTCAAGAATTTTACATTGAAAACACATCTGAGATTAGACATCATCAACGTTCTTATTTTAACAGTGACCTACTTCAATGCTGGACATATTTAATTAAATGCATTAAAATTCTAGAAAAAATGGGAATGCTTCAAAAGTTGGAAATCAAATTATGGGCAACAGGGTGGCACAGTGGTTAGCACTGCATTATCACAGCAACTAGAGATCCGGGTTCAATTCTGGACTCGGATCACTGTCTGTTTGGAATTTCCACCTTCTCCCCATGTCTGATTAGGTTTCCTTTGGATGCTCTGGTTTCTTCTGGCACTCCAAAGTTTGTAAGAAGTGGAAAAGTGTGAGGTTATGCACTTTGGCAGGAACAATAAATGTGTAGAGTATAGGGCTAATGGTAGGGCTCTTAATAGTGTTGAGGAACAGAAGGATCTTGGTGTATGTGTCAATAGATCCCTGAACGTAGGCAGTCAAGTGGATAAAGTTGTTAAGAAGGCATATGGAGTCTTAGCTTTTATTGGTAGGGGGATTGAATTTAGGAGCCGCAGCATCATGTTGCAACTGTACAAAACTCTAGTGCGGCCGCACTTGGAGTATTGTGTGCAGTTCTGGTCCCCACATTATAAGAAAGATGTGGAGGCATTGGAGAGGGTACAGAGGAGGTTTACCAGGATGTTGCCTGGTATGGAGGGCAGGTCCTATGAAGAGAGGTTGAAGGATTTGAGGTTGTTTTCGTTAGAAAGGAGGCGGCTAAGAGGGGATCTTATTGAAGCATATAAGATGATTAGAGGTTTAGATAGGGTGGACAGTGATAGCCTTTTTCCTAGGATGGAGAAAGCTAGCACGAGGGGACACAGCTTTAAATTAAGGGGTATGAGTTATAGGACGGATATCAGAGGTAGGTTCTTTACCCAGAGAGTGGTTAGGGAGTGGAATGCCCTGCCTGCAGCTGTTGTAGATGCGCCAAGTTTGGTGGCGTTTAAGAGGTTAGTTGATAAGTATATGGATGAGAAGGGAATGGTTTAGTTAGGAGGGGCATTGCTTTTTATTTTGGTCGGCACAACATCGAAGGCCGAAGGGCCTGTTCTGTGCTGTATTGTTCTATGTTCTATGTTCTATGTTCTATGTTTAAGTCTCAGAACTCCAGGTTAAAGCCCAATAGGTTTATTTGGTAACAAAAATCACTAGCTTTCAGAAATTGTTCCTTCATCGGGTAGTGGGAGTTCTGTTCACAAACAGGGCATACAAAGTCACAAGCTCAATTTACAAAATAATCATTGCTATGTGAGTCTTTACAGGTAATCAAATCTTAAATTAAACAGACAATGTGAGTGAAGAGAGGGTTAAGAACAGGTTAAACAGATGTGTATTGCCTCCAGCCAGGATAGTTAGTGAGATTTTGCAAGCACTGGCAAGTCATGGGGGTCACAGATAGTATGACATGAACCCAAGATCCTATCAGTCTCTGCTCAACAATTCTGTTTTGTTGTGTGTCTCTAAGGATTTGCAGGTTAGGTTAATTTTGCCATGATAAATTGCCCCTTAATGTCAGGAGAACTAGCAGGGTAAATAAGTGTGATTACAGGGATAGAGACTGGTTGTGCAGTCACAATGGGCCAAATATCCTCCTCCTGCACTGTAGGGATTCTATGCTCAATGGCTTGGAAGGAGCTCTTCTCACAGCTATCTGCTCATTGTACTTCACACAATGCTATATGCTCTGTATTTATAGAAATTCTGCATATCCTTAACATTTAGAACTTTACGCACAAAGAACATAATAATTTGCAAACAGCTGAATCTAAAGGTATGCATTTCCTGTTCCCTCACTCCAAGTTAAAATGTTTTTGAATGAATATTTACCTTCTATGCTTCATGTTCAACCAGCAAATGGCAACAATCCACAATAAAATAGATCTTGGCATCTGTGGACAGAAAATGGAAAGCAATGGACCTCATGCTGCATCTGACACTGGTGTAGATAGCCTTCACCAAAAGGAAAAAGAAAACTCATTTCCTCCATATAGCACTTCACAATGCTTTTATCATCTGCTGCTCCTGCAATGGAAAACAAACATTAGTTCTTAGTCACTGGATTCATTTATGCATTTCTATTCTGTCTCTGTTTTCTCGGCAGGAAAAGTGATCTGGCTCCTTTGGTCAGTTATTTGATTCTCATTAAACTCCATGTTTTGATTTTTGCTTTGTGAATGAGTGGAAGTTTGAAAGTGTTGTGTGAACTTAGAGGATTTGGAGTATATTTCTTTTCCTCATGCTTTTTCCATCAATTTCGATTTTAGAAAATTATCAATAATTGACATGAGAGTTTGGATCTTTATTTTGATTTGATTTATTATTGTCTCCTGTATTAGCATACTGTAAAAGTTTTGCACGCTATACACAGCATACCATTCATACAGAAGGACACGAGACAGTGCAGAATGTAGTGTTACAGTCATAGCCAGAATGTGGAGAGAGAGAGAGACCGGGGTGGGGGAGAGAGAGAAGAGAGAGAGAGGAGCGTCCTTATTTATGCAGGCTACTTTGCTGAGGCAGTGTGAAGTGTCGGCAGAATCAATGAATGGGAGGCTGGTTTGCATGATGGATTTGCCTACGTTCATGACCTTCTGTAGTTCCTTGCAGTCTTGGATAGAGTAGATGTCATATCAAGTGTGATACAACCAGAAATAATGTTTTATATGGCACATCTGTAAAAGTTGTCGAGTGATAGTGGACATGCTGCATTTCCTTAGTCTTCTGAGAAAGTAGAGGCATTGCTGGGCTTTCATTTTCACTATAGTGCTTATAGGGAATGTTTTAGTTTCTCACTCTCGGATATGTGAGTGTGTTTTTGAGTCTATGTTTCAGTTTCTAACGTGTAAATGTTTGTATACACTAAAAGTATCAGTTTCTCTTACTTGAGTGTCACATTCATTCAGTACCTATTAATATTTTGTATTCAAATGTAGATTTACTTAGCTTTCTTAGTGTTCTGTAGTGTTTGGTGTTTGTGTGCTTATGTTTCATTAATTTCTATTACTATGGAAGGGACTTTTCTCTCCAACTATTAGTTTCAACCTTAAAATTTATTGGTTTAACAATATAATCAACTGCTCTTATTGTTGTATGGCTTCATTCTATAACTATCTAGTCACATATGCATTGTGCTTTTACAATTTGTCACATGACAGTATTGTAAAGTTCACTTGATATCTTTCAATGTACTATGTGAGCATTCAACTTTCCCACCAGTGTTTCCCAATTTACTCTACACATTACAGTTGTATGCACATGTTTACATATTATAGAATCCCACAGTGGAGAAGATGGCCATTTGGCCCATTGAGTCTGCACCTGTCCTAATGCCATAATTTTGACTTGGGTGCATGATATTCTGTTCTGTAAGTGTGATTTTAATCAGCAGCTGACCCTTTCAGGAAATGAGAGTGTATTCACTCTACCTGCCCATTTTCAGACCATTAATACAAACATGATTTTCCAATTGCAAAGCTATGCTGACTGTCCCGAATCAATTTTTGCATCTATATATGTCTGTAGATCCTGTCTCTCAAAATACCTTCCAACAATTTAGCCACCACAGATGTGAGGTTCACTGGCCTGTAGTTCCTAGGCTTTTTCCTGCAAACTTTTTTAAACAAAGGCACAACGTTTGCCATGCTCCAGTCTTCAGGCACCTTACCTGTGACTATCAATGATTCAAATATATCGGCACATTAATAATTGCTGTTGTGCAGCAATTTGATATGTTTGATATGTGTTATTGACTGCAAGTTTTATTCTGAATTTAACATTCTCTGCAAGATGTAGAAGAGTGATATTCTGCAAATAATGCACCTGATTAGAATATATGTGCTTCAATCACATTCTGTGTTTCTGAACTGTAAAATGTTTCCAGAATGTGTAGGTTCCATTCAGTATCATTAACTCTGTGGCATGTAATTGCAATTGTATATTCTTTCTGTAAATGTCAGAGTCATATATTAGGTCCATGAATGTATCCTGTGTCACTTAGTTGATGGTAAACAAATAGGGATTTTAGTATTTCTCGTCAATTTCTGGAATGAGACATTCCAGGAGTTTAATATTTACTTATTAGATTCTAGGATGTATGTATTGTTTTTACTTTATATCTGTCATTGTCTGCTTCACTGTGAATGTCTGATATTTGAGTGCACTTTTTGCACTCAATTCAGTTTATACCTTTCAATGTATTTTGTGAACATTAACCTTTCTCAACAGTGTCTCCCAATTAACTCTACACATTACAGTTGAATACACATGTTTGCATGTTATTAGAATCCCATAGTATAGGAGATAGCCATTTGGCCCATCGAGTTTGCAGCAACCACAATATTACGCACCATATCCCCATAACCCCATGTATTTACCCTAGCTAGTCATGACCAATCCACCTAACCTGCATCTATTATATCTAACTTTATCTGTTGTAGCTATCAATATATGCTCTAAGTTTATCCCTCTTATCTTGAAAAGCTTGATATACCTGTTATTATATTTACGTTGTGCAAAAAGTGCCTCTATCTGTGTTGTGGGTTTAGCATTGTGACTGTCTGTCCATGTTATGGGAATTTGGGTCCACTCTGTCTCTTTTTTTATTCATTCATGGGACATGGACATCACTGGTGGCTAGCATTTATTGCCATCCCTAGTTGCCCTTGAGAAGGTGGCAGTGAGCTGCCTTCTTGGATTACTACAGTCCATATTCTGTGGATTGTCCCAAAATGCCATTAGGGAGGAAATTCCAGAATTTTGACCCAGTGACTGTGATGGAATGGTGATATACTTCCAAGTCAGGATGATGAGTGGCTTGGAGGGGAACTTGAAGGTGGTGGCATCCCCATTTATCTGCTGCCCATGTCCTTCTAGATGGAAGTGGTCATGGGTTTGACAGGTGCTATCTAAGGATCTTTGGTGAATTGCTGCAGTAGATCTTGTAGATAGTACACACTGCTATTACTGAGCATCAGTGGTGGAGAGAGTGAATGTTTGTAATGTGATTCCAATCAAGTGGGCTGCTTTATCTTGGGTGATGTCAAGCATCGAGTGTTGTTGGAGCTGCACCTATCTAGACAAGTGGGGAGTATTCCATCACACTCCTGACTTGTGCCTTGTAGATGTGGATAGCTCTGAGGAGTCAGGAGGTGAGTTGCTCACTGTAGTATTCCTAGCTTTTGATCTGCACTTGTAGCCACTGTGTTTATGTGGTGAATCTGGTCAATTGTAATCTCCAAGAGTGTTGACAGTAGGGGATTCAGTGATGGGTACATCATTGAATGTTAAGGGGTGCTAGTTAGAGTGTCTCTTTTTGGTGATAGTCATTGCCTGGCATGTGTGGTGCAAATATTATTTGCCACTTGTTAGCCCAAACCTGAATATTGCCTAAGTCGTATTGCATTTGAACATGGACTGCTTCAGTATCTGAGGAGTTGCAGATGATGTTGAACATTGTGCAAACATCCCCATTTTTGACCTTTATGATGGAGGGAAGGTCATTGATGAAGCAGCTGAAGATTGCTGGGTCTAGGACATCCTGCTGAGGTGACTGATCCTCCAAAACCACAACCATCTTCCTATGCAGCAGGTATGATTCCAACCAGTTGAGAGTTTGCCCCCTGATTTCCATTGATTCCAGTTTTACTAGGACACCTTAACGACACACTCAGTTGAACGTGGCCTTGATGGTCAAAGGCTGTCACACTCACCTCACCTCTAGAATTCAGCTTTTTCATCCATGTGAAACCAAATTGGGTATTACTGAGTAGGTTATTGCTCAGCACATGCTGCTTGGTAGCACTGTTAATAACTACTTCCATCGCTTCACTGATGATCAAGAATAGACTGATTTGGCCAATTAGTGACCAAAAATACTGGAACTTCTCAGCAGGTTTAACTAATTTGTTCTGCCTTTTTTGTGTACAGGACATTTTGAGCAATTTTCTACATTGTTGGGTAGATGCCAATGTTGTAACTGTACTGGAAGAGCAAAAGTGGCGTGTTCAGGAGCACAAGTCTTCAGTACTATTGCTGGAATGTTATCAGAGCCCATTGTTTTTGTAGTTCTACAGGTCATAACCCACAATAAAATAGATTTCCAGTTCTGCTATCTCACACAGCCTCTATCCATCCGGTGCTTTGATACTTGACAACATTTAGAATCTATCCACACCAGCACCGGTCAAAAGATATCACTAGCCAGGGCTACAAGATTTCCTCAGATCTGGTTACAATTTCCATTGCACTCACCATTTACTGAAACCAACTGCCGCTGCTAGCATGTTTCTTTGTCCTTTCTCAGCTGGATGAGCTTCTGCCTCCGATGCGTGTCAGTTACAGGATTGTTTCCATCCTCACTGTTCCGCCTGTTTCCATCATTCACTGCACAATGCCAACAAACAAGCTGAACCGTGATTATACATCACAGGTTTGAGCAGAGAAAAGCCCGGTCATTTTCACTAGCAGCTTATTTACCTTGTGACTCCCTCAGCAGTGTCTCACACAGTTCCTGGAACGCCGCTCCCTTCCCCCCGGCTCACTCCAATCCCGGAACAGGTTCCTGCTCCGCTCTGCCTCTTACAAATAGCTTCCGAATCTCCCTGAACTTGCCCCGAGTCAGTGAGGATCTCTGAGCCCCTCTGTGTCCACACTCCCCAGTGGATGTGCTGCTGGGATGTGAACGCTGTTTCCTCGCTGACATTTCCATTTCAGTCAGTTTCAAACAAAGGATTTCCGCTCACTGAGGGAATGGGCGGGGCCAGGGGAGGGCAGCGCGCATGCGTCAGGGCATCCGGGCAGCCAGCAGGGCAGCATCGCGCATGCGCATCTCTCCACAATCATTTGGAGAAGAAATGCAATTTACTGAGTTATAATAAAGGACAAAATACAGCGGATGCTGCAATCTGAAACCACAACAGAAAATGCTGCAAAATCTCAGCAGCTCTAACAGCATCTGTCGAGACAGAATAGAATCAATAGTTAGAAATATGAAAGCTCCAAACATTCGCTCCATTCTCTCTTCACAGATGCTGTTAAACCTGCTGAGAATTTCCAGTATTTTCTGTTTTTGTTCCAATTTATTCAGTTTCCCCGTTTGATTTGCTCGCAGTTTTATCAAAGGAAGCTGGATTGTGAAGGAAACAATGATATAGAGACGCCGGCGTTGGACGAGTAAGCACAGCAAGAAGTCTCGCAAACCTGATGTTCTGGAACTTCTTACTGTGAGGGAAAGGCAGAGAACGTTTCAAGTTGCTAGATAATCTCTGTCTGAAGTTCAAACTGAGATCATTCCCTCCAGTGCTTTTGCTGTTCATCAGCACATCCTCACCAATACATCTTCATCGCCAATCGATGTGTTTGCTGTGATGTTACAGGAGCGAGTAGCTGATCAGAAGAGTCCCAGATTAATTCAAACAGATTGAAAATGTCAGCCACTGAGCACCTATTGAATAACTTTAAGTGGGGATATTCCGGAAAATTCCAGGGGGTATAGGCGATGCGTTTCAGAAATGATTGACTTGATCCTGAATATTCCAGGAGTTTAGGATTAATTATGCGCCTGCATCAGGTACAGGATCAGTCAGAGATTAATCACAATTTCTCCCGCCGCTTGGGAAGCTGCCAGAGTTTAGTAAGCCTGTTTTGCATCAAACTTAGAGTTTTATATCCTTCAAGAGTAACATATTCAAACCCATTTCGTAAAAGCATTGTGTGGGAATGGAATATACACTGGGATTGAAATGAAAGCAGTTTTACTCACTACAGAAAGGACTGTAGTGAGGCGGAAATATTACTGAGAAGTCTGGAATGAATCGATCCCAGTTTCTAATGAGCTTGTATATGATATTCCAGTTTCTACGTTTGTTCAGTGCGCTCTTTTCACTTCTGTTTGAATTTGAATCTAAAATGTCCGTTCGGGCAAGAGGAGGAGCTGGATGGTGAAAGACATTTCACTGCTCTGTCTGTCTCTGTCTCCTCCCCGCCCCGCCTCTCTCTCTCTCTCTCTCTTTCTCAGTCAGGTCGGGGTGAGCTGTATAATAAAGGAAGCTGCAGCAACTCCTCTCTCATTCAGCAGCGATTTGACTGAAGAAGAATCATGTCCGGCAGAGGGAAAGGAGGCAAAGGCCTGGGGAAAGGCGGAGCAAAGCGGCACCGCAAAGTGCTTCGTGATAACATCCAGGGCATCACCAAGCCAGCCATCCGCCGCCTGGCTCGCCGTGGCGGGGTCAAGCGGATCTCGGGCTTGATCTACGAGGAGACCCGCGGGGTGCTGAAGGTTTTCCTGGAGAATGTGATCAGGGATGCGGTCACCTACACCGAGCACGCCAAGCGCAAGACGGTCACTGCCATGGATGTGGTGTACGCTCTGAAACGCCAGGGCCGCACTCTCTATGGATTCGGCGGCTGAACAAATTCACCCAATTCTCTCAAAACCCAAAGGCTCTTTTCAGAGCCACTCATATCCTCACATTGAAAGCACTAACCTTCATACAGTTGATACATGTTTATCCTCTCTGCCAGATTTATCTTTACCTGTTCTGTGTGTTTTTAATCTTTTCACTGACTCTATCTGTCCCGATGCGAACTGAGCATTATTGCTGCTTGTTTTAGACAATCACAGAATTCCTGCAGTACAGAAAGAGACCTTTCAGTGCATCCTTTCTGTACTGACCACACCTTATCCAGGTCCGATTCCTAGAATCTCACATGTTTACCTTACGAATTCCTCCAAAGCAAAGGCTACGCTGAATTGGCCAAACAACCTAATCCGTGCATCTGAGGACTGGGGAGTAAACCGCAGAAAACCCACGCAAACATAGGTAGAATATGCAAATTTCACAGATAGTGGACATAATGAGGAATCGCACAACACTGGTTTTGTGAGACTTATTACTGCGTCTATGCCAGTCGAATGCCAGCATCTCCGCAACAGAGACCCGAAGCCGGCATTGAACCCGGATCCCCAGCGACACGAGGTAGCAGCGCTGACTGTTGTGCTACTATTCTCACTGTGGATCTGATAGAAAGACACATACTGGCAGTGGGGGAGAAATGATAATGGGTAGAATCGGTCAGATAGTTGCAATTTTCTGTTAATCCATTATTATCACTAAAAAGGTATTTTAAGTTGCTGTATTGCTCTATTCAATTTTTTCAACAGGTAGGAAAAACCACGAGACTCCAACTATCTAAAAATATTTTAATCATTCTTTATATCCCACAAAATCTCGACAGTACACAGAGACAACTTTGTCAATGGAGCCTTCATCGAAACTCCGAAACAGCATCTTAGCCAGGCCTGTGGAACTACTCTGCACTCAACATTATGTCGACTCCCCGAAGACGAGAATGTGTGTGTTCTGTTTTCTGATCAGGTGTAGCTTTTTTGCTCTCGCTTCAAAGAACAAAGAGCAACACAGCACGGGAAACAGGCCCTTCGGCCCAACGAGCCCACGCCGCCGTCCTAACGTCTTAATGACATATCCTTGACTTTAGGCTATGCCTATTGTTGAAGATTCCCATATAGGGACAATTTGTTACCCAATCAGCCTAAGAGCACATTTTTGGGATGTGGGAGGAAACCGGAGCACTGGGAGGAAACCCACGCAACCACGGGGAGAACGCGCAAACTCCCGCAGACACAGGCCCAAATCCATGTGTCAGCACAGCAACAGCGATAGTCTGAGCTGTCATGTTGCCCATCAGATGGTCCAGTTTAAGCGTACACTGACGACGTGAAGCACTAGGCAACTCCTGAAGCAACCTCCAAGAGCAGCTCTTGCACGACATGCCGCATGCATGCCCCTTGTTGGTCAACAAGGTGGACCGAATTGCCTGCGGAAACAAATAAGACTTAATTAAACATGCTAAAAAAAAAACTAAGACATTCCCGAGACAAAACTAAAAGATAGTCTAGTACTATTTGGTCCTCCCGATATTCAAACAGTCCTGCTATATCCCTCTATCTGCAGACCGCTCATGTGGCTGTCCAAGAGACCCTTAAACAACCCTAGCATGCCTGCTCCCACCACCCCACTCGGCAGCGCATTCCACACCCCCACTACCCTTTGTGTGAAAAAATGCCCTCTAATATTCGTCTTATACATAGCCCCCCTCACCCTAAGGCCGTGACCCCTCGTTCTATCCATTTCTAATGGTGGAAAAAGCTTACCACCATTTACTCTATCTATACCCCTCATAATCTTATATACCTCTAAAAGATCCCCTCTCAGCCGACGTCTTTCAAGGGAAAACAACCCCAGTGTTTTCAATCTTTCCTCGTAAGACAGCCCTTCCATACCAGGCAGCATCCTGGTAAATCTCCTCTGCACTCTCTCCAGGGCCTCTACATCCTTCCTGCAGTACGGCGACCAGAACTGGACGCAGTACTCCAGATGAGGCCTAACCAACGTTCTATACACCTGCAACATCAGACTCCTACTCTTGTATTCTATACCCCTTCCTATGAAGGCTAACATACCATACGCTTTTTTTACCACATTCTCCACCTGTACTGACACCTTCAGAGACTTGTGAACTTGCACCCCCAGGTCTCTCTGCATCTCTATACTCCGGATAGTTTTACCTTTTATCCTATAACTCCCCTCTACATTATTGCATCACCTCGCATTTATCTGGATTAAATTCCATTTGCCATCTATCTGCCCAATCTACCAGCCTATGTCATGTTGTATTGCCAGGCACTGCTCCTCAGTACCCACCAATCCAATCATCTTAGTGTCATCAGCAAATTTGCTGATCACACCACCTACCCCCTCTTCCAAGTTATTTATATAAACCACAAATAGAAGGGGTCCTAGTACTGAGCCCTGTGGCACACCACTAGTGACAGACCTCCAGTTGGAAAAAGAGCCTTCCATTACTACCCGCTGTCTCCTCCTCCCAAGCCAGTTCTCAACCCATCTACATACCTGGCCCTGTACACCATGCACCTTCACCTTTTCTATCAGTCTACCATGAGGGACCTTATCAAACGCCTTACTGAAATCCATATAGACGACATCAACGGCTTGTCCTTCATCAACGGTTATTGTCACCTCTTCAAAAAATTCCACTAGATTTGTAAGGCAAATCTAGATTTGTAAGGCACGACCTCCCCTTGACGAAGCCATGCTGCGTATCCCTGATCAGATCGCAGCGCTCCAGATGCTCATACATCCTATCCCTGAGAATCCTCTCCATTAGCTTACCTATAACTGAAGTTAAGCTCACCGGCCTATAGTTCCCTTGGTTATCCCTCTGACCCTTTTTAAACAACGGTACTACATTTGCAATCCTCCACTCCTCTGGGACCTCCCCTGTGTCCAAAGGAGAGACAAAGATTTGCGTCAGAGGCCCAGCAATGTCATCTCTCACCTCCCTTAGCAGCCTGGGATAAATACCATCAGGCCCCGGAGCTTTATAAGTCTTCATCGAACAACTTTCACTGTCTTCTCTCTTGCGGTCTGTTCGTGGTCCTTGAGTCATGGAGTGGACAACAAAAGGAAATTTAGATTTACCAGCCTTTACCGAAGCTGCGGATTATATCATTCCAAGAAGCATATCAGTCACACATCAGAAAAGCGACCCCTTTTGTTAACCTGCCATTTTGTCGTTTTCAGCTAATCCAATAATTAGAAAATCAAACATCAACATTATGAATTTAGTAACAAATACCGTTTATAAAAACACCCTCACTGTTCCACTGCATTAAAAAATGAATAGCCCGGTTGTCCCTTTAATATTTACGCGGCTTTGATATAAATAATTCGACAAACACGATAAAGATTTCATGTTTGATACGCTACATATCACTGGGATTTTATTTCAGTCTATCACGGAATGAATTTCAGTTTATTCCTGGTACTAAGGCAGTGAGCGAACATTGAGATTATTGCGAATTGTAAAATTGAGACAATTCGCTTCAAAGTCGATTTTCTTTCATTTCCGTTTCTTGTCACTCAGAGATCGGCGGGCTTTTTAAATTGGTAAATTCCACTAATCAGGCCCGGGAAAAACTTGCCGCCCAATCGCTCTTTACAAACTTGTCCACGGGATGGGGCAGCATCCAGTCAGGAGCAGAGGGCGGTGACTGGAATCTATTCAATAAACACTCAGAGCAGCGCCAGCATTCTCAGCCTTTGTGTCCCACAGTTACACATCATGGCCAGAACCAAGCAGACAGCGCGCAAATCAACCGGCGGGAAGGCTCCCCGCAAGCAGCTGGCTACCAAAGCTGCCCGCAAGAGTGCTCCAGCCACGGGCGGAGTGAAGAAGCCTCACCGCTACCGGCCCGGCACTGTGGCTCTGCGGGAGATCCGCCGCTACCAGAAATCCACTGAGCTGCTGATCCGCAAGCTGCCCTTCCAGCGCCTGGTGCGGGAGATCGCTCAGGATTTCAAGACCGACCTGCGCTTCCAGAGCTCGGCCGTCATGGCTCTGCAGGAAGCCAGCGAGGCTTACCTGGTGGGGCTCTTTGAGGACACCAACCTGTGCGCCATCCACGCCAAGCGAGTCACCATCATGCCCAAAGACATCCAGCTGGCCCGCCGAATCCGCGGGGAGCGCGCTTAAAACCAGCGGATCCGCTATTAGGCTTTGAAAACCAGAAAGGAACATAAAAGGCTCTTTTCAGAGCCACCATATCCACGAAAAAGAACAATAATCGGCGTGATGTGCATGTTCCGTTTTAGGGTGGCTTTTTTGTGTTGGCTCAAGATCCGATTTTGTAGTTATTGAATGAGAACAAGCTTTTAAGGTTCAGTTGTTTAATCAAAATATTACAAACCGAAAGCTGGTCATATGAGCCTCGTTCAGTTCTGCTCACTTGGCCCCGTCCGTTTCCTCAATGAGCGGAAATCCTTTGTTTGAAACTGACTGAAATGGAAATGTCAGCGAGGAAACAGCGTTCACATCCCAGCAGCACATCCACTGGGGAGTGTGGACACAGAGGGGCTCAGAGATCCTCACTGACTCGGGGCAAGTTCAGGGAGATTCGGGAGCTGTTTGTAAGCGGCAGAGCGGAGCAGGATCCTGTTCCGGGATTGGAGTGAGCCGGGGGTAAGGGAGAGGCGTTCCAGGGACTGTGTGAGACACTGCTGAGGGAGTCAGCAGTAAATAAGGTAAATAAGCTGCTAGTGAAAATACTCGGACTTTTCTTTGCTCAAACCTGTGATGTATAATCCCGGTTCAGCTCCTGTTTCAACATGTTTGTTAGCATTGTGCAGTGAATGGTGGAAACAGGCGGGGCAGTGAGGATGGGAACAATCCTGTAACGGGCACGGATCGGAGGCATTCAAGCTGAGAAACGAGAAAGAAACGTGTTCGCAGCAGCAGTTGGTTTCAATTAGTGGTGAGTGTAATGGAAATTGTAACCAGATCTGAAGAAATCTCACCGTCCCCCGGGTAGTGACATCCTCTGAGCGATACTATCAATAGAATCTAGATGACAGCACGTGTGGTCAAAACCCCAAAAAATAGCGGATGGATAGAAGGTGTGTGTGGGGTACTGGAATCAAACTTTTATTTTGTTGTTGGCCATGATCTCTCGAACACGTATGTCTTACTGTTTATCAATTGGTTAAAAAAAAAGCCTTTTCTTTCATTAACATTGTAACTCAAGCTCAGATAAGGTATATGTTTCTTTCCCCTAGATGAACATATGGAGGAATAATTTCCAAGATGCAGATTCATCTGAGAAGATTAGGTTCTCCTATCTTCTTCAAACAACTAGTGGGTATATTACTATTCCTGGAGTGTTCAGTCACAGTCAGATCATCATTCCACTGTTATAGACATCAGAAATAATCTGCATTTCATTGCTCTCAAGTTCTAGGTCAACATGTTCAATCCAAATTTCATACACTTAAAGACAGATGGAATAACTTTCCCCAATACTTTCTGCTCAGCATCTGTGATGACAGGTGAGTCTCTCTATGTACAAAGTCCCATTATAAGAACTTAAATAGGAGCAGGAGTAGGCCGTCTAGCCTCTCATGCCTGCCCTACCATTCAATAAGATCATGGCTAATCTGAAGTAGATCAGTTCCACTTTTCTGCTTTCTTCCCATAACCCTTAATTCCCTTGTCTATCAGAAACCTATCTACCCATGACTTAAGTATATTCAGTGAGGAAGCCTCCACCACTTCAACAGGCAGAGAATTCCAAAGATTCACCATCCTTTGAGTGAAGAAGTTCCTCCTCAACTCTGATCTAAACTGCCCCACCCCCCACCCCCACCCCACCCACCCCACCCCACCCCACCCCACCCCACCCCACCCCACCCCACCCACCCCACACACACGCACACGCACACTTATTTTGAGGCTGTGCTCTCTAATCCTGCTATCTGTCCTAAGTGGGAAGAATCTCTCTACCTCTACCCTATCCATCCCCTTCATTATCTTATATGTCTCTGCAAGATCCCACCTCAGCCTTCTAAACTCCGAGTACAAACCTAGTCCACTCAATGTCTCCCCCTAGGCTAACTCCCTCATCTCCAGTATCAGCCTAGTGAATCTTCTCTGCACTCCCTCCAAGGCCAATATATTCCACAAATGCGGTGACCAAAACTATACACAGCACTCCAGCTGTGGCCTCATCAGCACCCTGTACAATTGCAACAAAACCTCTCCACTTTTATGTTCTATCCCCCTCGCTATAAAGGCCAACATTCCATTTGCCTTCTTGATCACCTGCTGCACCTGCAGACTGTGTTTTTGTGATTTGTGCATAAGGACTCCCAGGTCCCTTTGCACCATAGCATGCTGCAGTTTTTGCCTTTTAAATAATAATCCCTCCTACTATTATTTCTAGCAAAGTGGATAATCTCACACTTGCTAACATTATATTCCATCTGTCTTGTCCTCGCCCACTCACTCAACCTATCCAGATCTCTCTGCAGACCTTCCACACTCTCCATGCAATTTTCTTATCACAACGCAGAATGCATAGAAGTGGCACTTTGGCCCACTGAGTCCGGACCAACAAAACTAAATCAATAATCCAACTTTCCACCCCTTGGCACAGATCATTGACTGTTATGACATTCAAGTTTCATTGTTCTACATTTTAAAGTTTCCATTTTTTCCTTTCTACTACAATCTGATGTATTACATTCCAGAATCCCACCACTATCCGAGTGAAATAATTTTTCCTCAAATCACACAGAACTGGATCTATTACATTACAAAAGTAGATGTTCAGCTGCCAATGAAATACCAAAGTGCAGCTGATTGAAATATACATAATGAATCCAAGAATTATACGCATTAGATTTGATGACAAGGATTTTAAACTACTGTGATGAGTATTGTTTCATTTTTCAGTAATACACCATGTGCTAGATCACTAATCTCACCAATGGTCATAATACAAGATCACAGCAAACGGGAAAAACAAAATGTTATTTTGGAACTTGTCAAAATTTTTTGGGCATGAGCACAGAACAAATCATCAGTCACATAGATGAGAGATAATCTGATGGTAAATAAAGTGGGTTCCAGTAATGAAGACAGCCAGATGTAATGTAAAACCCAAACACATATTAGAGGTAGTGCAGATATTAATGGCCATAATAAAAAGATGTACTGAAAACCTTCTGGTGCAAACTAAATTGGAAACACACAGATACACTTACACACCAGAAGCTGTCAGTAGCATTCTTGTGCAAACAAACTTTGTGTGAAATGTTAAACTGAAACATTTGATTTAAAATGTTATAAATACAAAATATAAACACACTACCATAAAATAACTTCATGATTACTAAGAAACATAACACTTCACAGATTTACTACTGAGTTGAAAACAATTTTTTGCGCACCAAAAACAGTAACATATTAATGGAGCATACACACTCAAGTTTAAGACACGTGTGTACCAAGACACAGAACACCTCTTGCATTTACTTTAAATGCAGAATTAACTTGGTGCTCATAAAAATTAATTTAAAGGATGCAAAAACTTGCTTATAATTCTGACACTGAGAAAGACAATGATTCACTGAAATTCACAAGTTTCACACAAAACTAAAACTAATAACTACTTAAATCAAAATCATGTAAGTTATTAACAGATGCAACATAAATCTCAAATTCACATGCTAGGAATTGACTAAGGGAGGAAACAAAAAATAAACAACTTTCATGTACAAACAAGGCTACTCAAACAAAATCAATACTCAAAAGCAGAAATGCAGATGGACAATGAAATACCAGTTCACAGAAACTGACAGGAAATGTGCAAAAGTCACTTTTGCACAACAGAAAATAGTCAGTAATAAATACAGAAAGGAATCAATTTGACACAAATGAAAATTTCCACAACAGTTCAGAACTTACTCAAACTGATGAAGTGTCAGGACAAATGTAGTATTATGAGAAACGTAAGTTTTAACGTTAAAGGCAAACAAATACATTTCATTCTGCCAACAAAATTTTGATAGGTACATATTTTAGCAAAGTCAGACATTGCAAACACTATAAAATGCAGTGTGATATGATTAAAGACAAGAGCTATGAAGCAAAATCACTCTTTCTTGCTACAAAACAAAAGGAACAGAATGAAATAATAAATGTAATTGAGACTGAACTAAGTAGCAAAGTAAGTATGGTTTGAAACAGGAGAGAGAACAAGCTTTCACAGCAGAAAATGATCAACGCATTGTCAGTAAAAAAAAAAGCTCTGTATTGGAAACTGATAGTGATGTTGTAATGAGAAACATACACAGAATGAAATTACGCCACAAACACAGCAGATGAGACATATGGAGACCAAATCCAGATTGTCATGACATAGACAGGCAGTCACAATGCAAAACCCGCAATGCAAACAGCAAGACAAAACAAAATCACTTTTACCACAACATGAATATAAATACAGGAATAGCATTCCTCTCAGGATAAGAAGGATGAGCTTAGGCCAAAAGCAGACATAGACAGCTACTTTAAAATCACAAATAAACATGTGTGTACAACTGTATTGTGTAACATGAACTGGGAGTCACTGGTGAGAAAAGTGAATGCTCAGATAGTAAATTGAAAGGTACAAAGTGAACTTTGAACTCTAGATATTAGAGTTTCACAATCAAGGCTGTAGCAGAGATTGACAGGAAATAAGGAAATCCTCACTTACCATTACCCAAGAGGCACACGATAAACTAACAGATACAGTTGTGACTCTGGCGTTCACAGAGAGAATATAAAATTGCAAATACATGCCACAAAAGTTAAAATAAATACTAATTAACCCACACATAAGCATTCCAGAAACATTTTACATTTGAGAAAGATTTGATGAATTAACGCACATAACTCCGAATTAGCCACACTAATTACACTATCAATCATATTCATGTTACAGAAAATGGAAAATTAAATAAAACTCACAATCAATGACACATATATCAGATATATCACATTTTTGCACAAAAGCAGTTAGCAATGTGCAGAGTAAACTTCCATTACAAGAATACATTATTCATAATACACAGTAAGACAAAGGAAACTGAGGAAAACAGAGGAATGTCACATTCACTTGGCCTCATTTAAGAAGCGCAGAAGAAAAAACATTCTCGCAAATTTCAAACAACAACTGCAGAAACTGCACCACACCACCCCCCCTCACAACAATCACACGCACGGACACACACACACACACACACACCCTCTCTCTCCTGAAATGTCACCCAACAGTTCAGAGTATATATATGGTACAATGAGAATCAAAGGCCAGATCGAGGGATTATGGTCATGTTTCCTGCCCAGAAAATAGGGATAGTATAACACAAATATATCAATCCCAGTGACTTAGGGCCAATGTCACTATGACATTGCAGAAACAAAAAGCTGCAGAAAATAAACTATTGTGAAGTGATACATGGAGGACAGTAAGATAGTGACTGCATTTGCCTCTCGGTGAAGGCTATATTCACCAGCTCCAAGTCCATCATCAGTCCCATTGATTTCCAGTGTTGTGTTCATAGACCTCAAAATTCAATTTATTGCTGACTGTTGTTGCTAACTGCTGGTTGATGAGCTATACAACAAGATACATGTACATTCAGAAACATTTCACTTTGGAGTGAAGTAACAGAAAACTAGTACCGTCAGATTCAAGTGTTCTCAAATCATTATATTAATCAAAATTAAAGTTCTAAAGATCAAGGCTGTGAAGGATTTCTATAAATGCAAATGATAGTATAGCATGAAGTACAATGGTCAGATAGCTGTGAAAATCAGTGCCTTCCATACCATTGATCACAATTTGATTCCTGACTTTTGAAGTGGTCCTATATTTTCTGTACTTTACTGCATTTAATTATATATTTTCAGCAATGAAGTAGGTGACTGTCAAAATAAGAAAAGCAAGATGATTTTGTCATAAATGTGTTTTGAATGTAAAATTCTGTTTGTTTCTCAAATAGAAACGTTGTTGTGACAAAAGAATAGGCTCGAATTTAATATAAAGACACAATAATTGTTAAAACAGAAGTTGGTTGAAAAATTCAAGAAAAACTTGAGCAAACTCCGGATGTCTGCAGAAGTCAATAATTGATGTAAGTACATAATAGTATCAATTTTAAAAGACAGAACTTAAACACCTGAAATGCTGAGCTAATTCCATCGTAATGTAGATAAAGTGCCACTCACAAAGTACACAGAGATACTGCCAGATTATCAAGCCCAATGTAACAAAGAAAACAATTATTCAGCCCCATACTATTCCTAATAAGAGAACACTTTTTGATTGGATTTGTTATTGTCACATGTATTGAAATAGTGAACATTATCATTTCTTGCATGCTATAAAGACAAAACATACCATTCAAGGAGAAGGAAATGAAAGACTATAGAACATTGTGTAATAGTTATATAATGGGTGTAGAGAAAGATCAACTTAATGCAAGCTAAGTCCATTCAAAAGTCTGACTGCAGCATGGAAGAAGTTGTTCTTGAGTTGGTTGGTACATGACCTCAGACTTTTGTATCTTTATCTCAAAGAAAGAAGATTGTCTTGGGTGCTTGGAGTCCTTAATTATGCTGGCTGCTTTGCCGAGGCAAAGTGAAGTATAGACAGAGTCAATGGATGGGAGGTTGTTTTCTGTGATGACTGAACTACATTCACAACCTTTTGTAGCTCCATGTGGTCTTGGGCATAGCTGAAGCCATACCAAGCCGTGATACAACCGAGAATGCATCTGGTGCAAGCTGGTGAGTTGAAGCTGTCATGCCAAATTTTCTTTGTCTTCTGAAAAAGTAGAGTCATCAGTGGGATTTCTGAACTGTAGTGTCGGCATGGGGGTACTGGAATAGGGTGAGTAAAATAGAGCACCATTAAGCAATTCTCCAGGTGAGAGCTGGAGAATCAATTACAGAATTTAAAAATGCTACTCTTAAATATCCTGTGTGATATTGTTCAAAAAATAAATAGCTATGCTTTACTCGACCAAAGTATAAGTTATAGGAAAAAAGATATAAATTGCAATGAAAACAAGAATTTAGCCAAGTCTACATGTTGGATATCAGTCCAACATAAAAAAAATCCAGAATATTACATAAAATAGAAAAAAAAAAAGACAATTCCTTCACTGCATGTTGCAGGAACTACATGTGAGACCATAGATCTGATTACATTCTAACACATTGTCTGAGATAAAAATAAAGTTCTGACACAAAATATCCCACACTTACATATGACAAAACAGTTTGATAACTACACTTAAATAGATAAGTAGAGAATTATTGCTGCAAAATGAATCTGTCATTCACGTTCTTGTTTCAGACAGATATAAGGACAATAAACCAAAAACAATGACAGATTGATTCCTACATATCCTGTATTAGAGGTTGACAGATTGCAGCCCTTCATTATAGAAACTGTCAAGATTGAAATCTATATCATAAAACCCACACTCATACTGTCTGAAACTCAAGAATCTTGTTCATAAAAAGTATGCATAAATACAGAATCTCCCCTTTAATCAAATACAAGGTAGTCCAAAATATTTCAGGCACTGAAAGACAGAATTTGGCACATCCATCCCCAAAATTAAAACTGCAGTGTATTTAAATGAATTATACATAAGGCAGATCTTGATGAGAACTGAATTAATTCACACTCATATTTGCTTTGAGGGAATGATAGATACATTTCCACACACTTAGAATATTCAAGAAACTGACCAGCTATGCAGTAAACTCATATCATTGAGATTAAAAGTATAATATGCACAGAGCTATTATCACAGCAATATTTGTAGTAGATTTTTAAAAGCCCATTGACAAATACCTTGTTCCTCAGTCAAATAACATGCCACAATTTGAATGACACCAAAGAATCACTAACTGAAACGTTTTTACTGAATCACAATAAACTTCAACTTCACATTTGTTCCAGCCAGATTCTGCTGGAACTCAATTTCACAAGTTATACCAGAAAATGTTAGAAACTAATTTAATCCACGTTTTGCATACATTACAAATACTGAGCAATACGCAGAGGGATGAAATTCAGAGCTTCACGTAATGTGAAAATGGTGTCTGCAGAGTAATGCAAATCGTTCAGTATTCATAGGAAGGAGAAATCGTAGAACATACATCTGATTTTACAATCCTTAAGATCAATCATCAAGAAAAATAATTTCTACTCTCAAGAATGGAAAACAGCATGCAAAACACCACAGACTGATTGATATAGAAGGAAAACATTATTCTGGAAATGAAACAAAAATAGCTCCACCCACTTGCTGAGTGATAAACTCTAAAACCAAGAAACCATAAAAATACCTGAGGAAAATGTTATCATGTTTAACAATATTCACGTTTGAAACTGTTCAGCAGTGTTTCATGAAATTAGTACATGGGTTCAGGGTGTCCTATGACAAGAGATTATGGATTAAGTTCCCTAAGTTTAGTCTCTTGAGAAGCTGAAGGATGTCAGACAACTGTTTGGAAAATCAGCATGAAATTCAACATTATTCATGATCGTGTTGAATAATGGGACTGACTTGATAGGCTATGTGCTCTAATCTTATGCAAATCATTGTGTTCCTGTAAGAGGTATGATGTACAGCCTATTTTACAGTGAGGAACAAGACGGGAAAAAAAACACCTATTCAGGGAAAAACAGTGATTAATAGAGATATACAAATCTGTATTTTTAATCTCTGTAATCACTAATACACAAGATCGACTTTACATACTTAAAATACAATTCCCTTTATGCGGTACTCACTTAAACAACAGTAAATGCTTGCAATGCATAAACCAAATACTCAGTCTGTATTACTTTATTTAACTTCAATTAACTATTCATCCACAGTAGGCATATCCACATTCCAGAGTTAGAGAGATATTATGAAAACACTCCATCAATTATGAAATAAAATCTTACAAAATTATGCAGTTATAATAAAGTAACAAAGGTTTCCTTAGTTCTGACATATATCACACGTTCACTGAAAAAAATTCTTGATTCTGCTAATTTCTGATATTTTCCCCTTATTACCCTGTCCTCGTTAACCACACACACAAAATCCAGAATAAGAGAAAGAGAGCTTGGTTGACTTTTAAAATCACACTTTAAAAACTGACTTATTACTTGAATTATTTTTGAAACGTGGAAACTATCGGTTGGAGTTGGAAAACGTGGCTTCTGACTTTTCGCCCTCTGATTTTCTGTTTTTTTTATTCCAAGTTTCTGCAGAATATTATTTCAACTAATGTTAAGTTTGTTGTCAGTTACAAATACATCTTAAATGGAGTCAGAAATTGATTGATAAAGAGAAATTGTAGATTAATAGATGAATGGAGTGGATTCTAATTTTGACCTGAAATCTGAATTAAATTTTACAAATCCCTACTCTCCCTTTTCTAATTTTTTTGACGCTCATTTGAAATCATGAATCAGTTGTAAATTAAAAATTTGGCACCTACGTTCCTATCTCAGCACCGGGACCTTTCCTGATTGGTGCTGTAACCAGGTATCTGATTGGACATTGTGGAGAAGGTCTCATTAGGTTTTCCCCAATCAGCAATGTGTGCACCGCCATCTCTCCCCCAAGCTATAAGAGAAGTGAATCTGGGCGGCTTTTCTCATTGTCCGTTAAAGTCTTTGTAAGATTTTGACAATGTCTGGAAGAGGAAAGACCGGCGGCAAAGCTCGGACCAAGCCCAAGTCTCGCTCCTCCCGGGCTGGACTGCAGTTCCCGGTGGGCCGTGTTCACAGGCTCCTGAGAAAGGGTAACTATGCGGAGCGTGTGGGTGCCGGAGCCCCGGTCTACCTGGCTGCTGTGCTCGAGTATCTGACGGCTGAAATCCTGGAGCTGGCCGGGAACGCGGCCCGGGATAACAAGAAAACCCGCATCATCCCCAGGCACCTCCAGCTGGCCGTGCGCAACGACGAGGAACTTAACAAGCTGCTGGGAGGAGTGACCATCGCTCAGGGCGGTGTGCTGCCTAATATCCAGGCCGTGCTGCTGCCTAAGAAAACTGCTGCAACAACGAAGACCAAGTGAAGAGACCACTGAAATCTTAACAACCCAAAGGCTCTTTTAAGAGTCACCCACTTTCTCTGAAAAGGCGACCCATTCTCCATCCGATTAATAGATTCTCACAAGTTCGCTATCTGTGGCTTCTTAAATTAACAATCTGTGAAAGAGTGAGTTTTCGAGGGGCCTGTTCACACACAAGGAAAAATAACAATCGCAGGGTTACAGTAAAAGACACAGAATTAATGAAAATTAAGCCACTGAAATATAGTCCGTGTTGCAGCTCTTTTCCTGACAGACTTGGTGGCTCTATAAAGAGCCTTTGTTTGATTGGGGGTTGAGCTGAGTTTTAAGCGCGCTCCCCGCGGATGCGGCGGGCCAGCTGGATGTCTTTGGGCATGATGGTGACTCGCTTGGCGTGGATGGCGCACAGGTTGGTGTCCTCAAAGAGCCCCACCAGGTAAGCCTCGCTGGCTTCCTGCAGGGCCATGACGGCCGAGCTCTGGAAGCGCAGATCGGTCTTGAAATCCTGAGCGATCTCCCGCACCAGGCGCTGGAAGGGCAGCTTGCGGATCAGCAGCTCGGTGGATTTCTGGTAGCGGCGGATCTCCCGCAGAGCCACAGTGCCAGGCCGGTAGCGGTGAGGCTTCTTCACACCGCCCGTGGCTGGAGCGCTCTTGCGGGCAGCTTTGGTAGCCAGCTGCTTGCGGGGAGCTTTCCCGCCGGTTGATTTGCGCGCTGTCTGCTTGGTTCTGGCCATGATGTGTAACTGTGGGACACAAAGGCTGAGAATACTGGCGCTGCTCTCTGAGTGTCTCTTGAATAGATTCCAGTCACCGCCCTCTGCTCCTGACTGGATGCTGCCCCATCCCGTGGACAAGTTTGAAATGAGCGATTGGGCAGCAAGTGTTTCCGAGCCCTGACTGGTGGAACTATAACTGAATTTTTTTCAATTTGCAAAAGCCCGCCAGTTTCTGAGGGACAAGAAACGGAAATGAAAGAAAATCGACTTTGAAGCGAATTCTTTTACTTGAAAAAAAACGCAACAATTCGATGTTTCCTCACTAACTAAGCACCAGGAATAAATTCAGATTCATTCCGTAATAGACGTAAAAGAAGTTGGAATGAAACTCCGAATGATACGCGGAAAACACAGTATCACACACAAAATCTTCATCCTGTTTGTGGGATTATTTATATTCAAAGCGAATGGACGTTAAAGGAATAACACGGCTTTTTTTTTCTAAGGCACTGGAGTGGAGAAGTGTTTTTATAAACGGTGTTTGTTACAAAATTCATAATGTTGGTTTTTGATTTTTATATTATTGGATTAGCTGAAAACAGCAGGGATAAAATGGCGGGATGACAAAAGGGTCGCTTTACTGATGCATGACTGAACCTGCGTTTGAATAACTAAATGTACACGCTTCAAATGACATGATTTGCAGCATTGGTAAATATAATTTCCTCTTAAGGGCCATGAACAGAACGCAAAAGAGAATTCAGGGAAATATTTCTATGAAGCCAAAACAAAAGGATACACCTGGTCAGAATACAGAACACAGGCATTCTTACCTTCGGGGAATCGACATTGTGGTGAATGCAGAGCAGTTGCACAAGGGCAGGCCTGGGTCACATGCTGTTTCGGAGAATCATTGCAGACTCCATTGGCAGAGTCGTCTCTGTGCACTACAGGGCTTCTGTGGACTCTACAGAACTGTTAAAAGTAAGTTCTAACCAGTTGAAGACAGACGAATTTCTTCCGACCTACTATTGAAATGGATTAGAATGACACATCAGAATTAAATATCCAGACGTTTTAATGGTAATAAAAGAGTTACAGGAAGTTGCAAACACACGCTTATTCCATCCATTATTATTTCTATTCCACAGCCAGCATGTGTTTTTCTACCAAATACACATTTGAAAATCGGAGATCAGTTTCAGCTCCGGCCTCGGGTCACTGTCGGTGTAGAGGTTGCATATTCTGCGTGGGTTTCCTCCCACAGTCCAAAACTTATGCGGTCAGTTTGATCGGTCATGTAAAATAAATTGTCAGGGGGATCAGCAAGTGTATAAACGGGAATAGGGGCGGTGTGAGATTGTAATCAGTAGGACTCGATGGGTCGAAGGTTCGAATGGTCTTTCTTTACTGTAGGAATTCTATGATGGTTGAATTGTTCAGTAGCAGGACAAACACACGGTCAAATACGGAATAACACACCAAATATTAAACCATGATAAATTAAGAGATGAAGATATGACAATGAATATTGATAAAAATTGCAAATAAATGCCAACCCACCGAGGTCAGTGCTCTCCGTGCGAGAATGTGGGCGGCTCTGAAAAGAGCCTTTGCGTTTTGTTAGAATTCGTTGGATTTGTTTAGCCGCCGAATCCATAGAGGGTGCGACCCTGGCGTTTCAGAGCGTACACCACATCCATGGCGGTGACCGTCTTGCGCTTGGCGTGCTCGGTGTAGGTGACCGCATCCCTGATCACATTCTCCAGGAAAACCTTCAGCACCCCGCGGGTCTCCTCGTAGATCAAGCCAGAGATCCGCTTAACCCCGCCACGGCGAGCCAGGCGGCGGATAGCTGGCTTGGTGATGCCCTGGATGTTATCACGAAGCACTTTGCGGTGCCGCTTTGCTCCGCCTTTCCCCAGTCCTTTACCTCCTTTCCCTCTGCCGGACATGATTCTTCTTCAGTCAAATCGCTGCTGAATGAGAGAGAAGTTGCTGCAGCTTCCTTTATTATACAGCTCACCCCGACCTGACTGAGAAAGAGAGAGAGGGGGGCGGGGAGGAGACTGAGAGACAGAGAGCAGTGAAATGTTTTTCACTATCCAGCTCCTCCTCTGCAGACCCAAACAGATATTTTAGATTCAAATTCAGAAACAGGTGAAAAGAGCGCGAGGAACAAAACTTCCAAACTGGAATATCAGATACAAGCTAGTTAAAAATCCGCGCCGATTCGATCCAAACTTGTAAGTAATATTCCCGCCTAGTGTAGTTTTTTTTTTCTATCATGAGTCAAACTATCTGCTCCCATTTCAATCCCAGCTGCTACACAACTAAACCGGTTGAGATTTGTAATATTAAACACTATAAAACGCTAAGTCTGACCTAAAGCAGGTTTACTGATCTCTGATAGATTCCCAAGCGGTGGGATAAGTAATGACTCATCTCTTACCGATCCTGTACCTGATGCAAACACAGGATTAATCTCAAACTCCTGGAATGCATAGAGAATGGGTTCACTAATGTCTGAAACGCATCGTCGTTCAGTAGCTGACTTTTTTTTCAATCTGATAAATTAATCGAGTACTATTCTGATCAGTTGTTGACTGCTGCGATATTTCAGAAAACACAGATTCGCGATGAGGATGTATTGATGAGCACATGCTGATGAACACCAAAGGCACTGCAGGGAATGATCCCAGTTTGAACTTCAGACAGAGATTATGCAGCAACTTGACGCATTCTCTGCCTTTCCCTCACAGTAAGAAATCTCACAACACCAAGTTTCTTGCAAGACTTCTCACTGTGCTTACCCTAGTCCAATGCCGAGATCTCCACACCGTGGTTTCCCTCATAGTTCTACTTCCTTTGCTCAAACTGCGAGCAAATAAGGGAACTGAGCAAATTGGAACAACAACAGAAAATGTTGGAAATTCTCAGCAGGTTTGACAGCATCTCTGGAGAGAGAATAGAGCGAATATTTGAATACTTGAATGTTCATTCATCCGCTCATAGTGTCTGCATGGTCTCCCCAGTATACCATGCTTCGGGACATCCTTTCTTGCAACGTATTAGAGTTGCAAGAGTATGTACCGTGTACCTGGTGAATGGAATTCTCACGTTTGATGATGTCGTCCATGTCGATGATCCGGCATGTCTTGCAGAGGTTGCTGTGGCAGGGTTGTGTGGTTTTGTGGTCACTGTTCTCCTGAAGGCTCTACAATCACCAGGCAAAACAGTTCCCTTCCTGTGGACGAACACTTCCGCGGTCACGGCCATTCGGCCTCCGACCTTCGGGTAAACGTTCTTCAAGGGGGCCTTCATGACACACGACAGCGCAGAGTCACTGAGCAGAGACTGATAGCCAAGTTCCACACACATGAGGACAGTCTTAACAGGGATCTTGGCTTCATGTCACACTATCTGTAACCCCCATTGACTTGCCTGGGTTAGCAAAAAGCCTCACTTACTGTGCTGTCTGGAGACAATACACATCTCTCTAACCTGTGCTCAGTGCTCCTTCCACTCAACATTGTTAGCCACTTTAAGACTTGAATAGCAGGTTAGGTTTAAAGATTCGCATTCTAATCAGTAATCTGTAAACAGTCTGTGCTAGTACGTGTGCTGTTGGAGACCAGAACACCTCATTCACCTGACGAAGACCATAAACTCGAAAGCTTGCGAGTTTACTATCAAATAAATCGGTTGGATTTAAACCTGATGTTGTCAGACTTCTTACTGTGTTTACCCCAGTCCAACGCCAGCATCTCTACATCATGACCACTATCGACACCGGCCATTTCCTCAGTGAGTGGAAATCCTTTGTTTGAAACTGAATGAAATGGAAATGTCAGTGCCCAGGTCAGCGAGGAAACAGCGTTCACATCCTAGCAGCACATCCACTGGGGAGTGTGGACACAGAGGGGCTCAGAGATCCTCACTGACTCGGGGCAAGTTCAGGGAGATTCGGGAGCTGTTTGTAAGAGGCAGAGCGGAGCAGGAACCTGTTCCAGGATTGGAGTGAGCCGGGGGGAAGGGAGAGGCATTCTAGGGACTAACAAACAAAGAACAACACAGCACCAAAAACAGGCCCTTCGGCCCAACGAGACCGCGCCGCCGTCCTAACATCTTAATGACATATAGGGGCCAACTTGTTACCCAATCAGCCTAAGAGCACATTTCTGGGATGTGGGAGGAAACCGGAGCACCCGGAGAAAACCCACGCAACCACGGGGAGAACGCGCAAACTCCCGCAGACAGGCCCAAATCCATGTGTCTACACAGCAACAGCAATAGTCCCTGAGCTGTCATGGTGCCCATCAGATAGTCCAGTTTAAGCATACACTAACAATGTGAAGCACTCGGCCACTCCTGAAGCAACATCCAAGAGCAGCTCTCGCACGACCTGCCGCATGCATGCTCCTTGTTGGTCAACAAGGTGGATTGAACATCCTGTGGAAACAAATAGGATATTTAAACAGTCCTACTATATCCCTCTATCTGCAGACCGCTCATGTGGCTGTCCAAGAGACCCTTAAACAACCCTAGCGTGCCTGATTCCACCACCTTACTCGGTAGTGCATTCCACACCCCCACTACCCTTTGTGTGAAAAACTGCCCTCTAATATTCGTTTTATACATAGCCCCCCTCACCCTAAGGCCGTGACCCCTCGTTCTATCCTTTTCTAATGGTGGAAAAAGCTTACCACCATTTACTCTATCTATACCCCTCATAATCTTATATACCTCTAATAGATCCCCTCTCAGCTGACGTCTTTCAAGGGAAAACAACCCCAGTGCGTTCAATCTTTCCTCGTAAGACAGCCCTTCCATACCAGGCAGCATCCTGGTAAATCTCCTCTGCACTCTCTCCAGGGCCTCCACATCCTTCCGGTAGTACGGCGACCAGAACTGGACGCAGTACTCCAAGTGAGGCCTAACCAACGTTCTATACACTTGCAACATTAGACTCCTACTCTTGTATTCTATACCTCTTCCTATGAAGGCTAACATACCATACGCTTTCTTTATCACATTCTCCACCTGTACTGACACCTTTAGAGACTTGTGAACCTGCACCCCCAGGTCTCTCTGCATCTCTATACTCCGGATAGTTTTACCTTTTATCCTATAACTCCCTGCTACATTTTTCTGGCCAAAATGCATCACCTTGCATTTATCTGGATTAAATTCCATTTGCCATCTATCTGCCCAATATACCAACCTATCTATGTCCTGTTGTATTGCCTGGCACTGCTCCTCACTTCCTGCCAATCCAAGCATCTTAGTGTCATCAGCAAATTTGCTGATCACATCACCTACCCCCTCTTCCAAGTCATTTATATAAACCACAAATAGAAGAGGTCCTAGTACTGAGCCCTGTGGCACACCACTAGTGACACACCTCCAGTTGGAAAAAGAGCCTTCCACTACTACCCGCTGTCTCCTCCTCCCAAGCCAGTTCTCAACCCATCTACTGTATGAGACACTGTTGAGGGAGCCACAAGGTAAATAAGCTGCTAGTGAAAATGATCGGACTTTTCTCTGCTCAAACCTGTGATGTACAATCCCGGTTCAGCTCCTGTTTCAGCTTGTTTGTTGGCATTGTGCAGTGAATGGTGGAAACAGGCAGGACAGTGAGGATGGGAACAATCCTGTAACTGACACGGATCGAAGGCACCAGCTCTTCCAGCGAAGAAAGGAGAAAGAAATGTGTTCGCAGCGGTTGTTGGTTTCAGGAAATGGTGAGTGCAATGAGAAATTGTAATCAGATCTAAGGAAATCTCCGCCGGGTCATTGGATTGAATTCGCACCTTGGGCTGTAACATCTCTGAACGGTACTGGTGTGGGTAATTCTAAATGTTGTCAAGTGTTATTAAAGTACCAAAAATACTAGATAGATAGAGGCTGTGGCAGGAGTCGTGGAATCAGAAACTTTTTTTTATATTGCTGGCTGTGATCTGTAGAACACGTTTTTCTTACTGATTATCAATGGCAAAATATCTTTGACTCTTTCATTGACATGGACTGAATTGAGTTACAAGTAAATAATTTCAAAAGTGCAAATTTAGCTATGATTAATAAGTTCCCCTATCCCCTCCTAACTGCTAGGGAGTGCAACATTAATCCTAGAGTGCAGAGACACAGGCAGAATATCAGTTCCGTTGTTACAAAAATCATAAATAGTCTGAATTTCATTGATCTAAATGTCTGAGTTAACATGTTCAATCCAGCAATCATACATGAAAGTACAGGTGGAAAATGTTCCCTAATTCAATCCTGTTCAGTGTCACTGAAGGCAGGTGAATCAGTGTTAGTGTAAAATCCCAAGCATTATCACAGTTAGAGTTTATAGAAGTGGCCATTTGGTCCATTGAACCAACAAAATTTAACCTGCAATAGTCCTTGTTTCCAAACCTTGACCCATAATGTTTGCTTTAAAGTTTGAGTTTTCTCACCTCCACTGTCATCCCAAGCTGTGTATTCCAAACTCCCACCATCCTCCAGTTGAATGAATCATTCCTCAAATCATATCGAAAGGTAGTCCAATTGTCTCACAAGTAGATTTTCAACTGCAAATGAAATATCAACTCCAGCTGATTGACATGTACAGAATAAATCCAATAATTATACCCAATCATCTCGTAATGCAACATATTAAATTCCACTACATGGATCACAAATTGTATCTTTAATTTTGATATTGTTTCATTTTCAGCAATACACCATGTGTCAGTTCACTCTTTTCCCTAATTGTCAGAATACCAAATCAGAGCAAGAAAAAGTTAATATGGAACCTGTTCAACAGATTTAGAAATGTACAGAAAATACAATTTCATCACTCACCTATGAGAGAGAGTGTGATGGAAAATAACCCAGGTTCCCAGAACAAAGGCAGGCAATTACAATTTAAAACCCAGAAACACATTTCAGAAACAAAGACATAGAGCAGAGATATATCACTGCAGAGAAAAAAGTATTAAAAACTTTCCAGTGCACATTAAAATGTAGAATATTTACACTTAAATTCCAGAAGATGACACAAGCATCTTATGCCATGGTTCTGGTGTGAAATTTTAAACAGAAACATTTGATTCAAAATATTTGCAGGTACAGACTAAAGCTATGCCACCATGAAATGAATTGATGATTGCTGAAAATGTCTATACACCAACAATAGTTAGCAGATATTAGTGGAAGAAACAAACTCACAAGACCACACACACACACACACACACACACACACACACACACACACACACACACACACCTTAATTCTGCATCTAATAACAAGCAGGTTGACTCTCATACAAAATAAATTAATGTCTGTAAAAACATGGCCACACATCTGACATGAAAAAGATAGTGACACATTGATATTCACAAGCAATATACTTAGAAAGCTTTAATCAAATCCACATATTAGTTATTGACAGGTGCAGAATAAATCTCACATCCATTTGTCAGAAACTGACAAAGAAACAATGCTACAACAAGAGCTCTGTTTCAAAACAAAACAGATACTCAAAACCAGAAATGCACAGGGACGATATAATATCAGCCAGCAATTACCGGAAACTGACATGAAACATGCAAAAGTCACATTTGCATGTCAGAAACGGAACGGTTATAAATGCAGAAATGAATCAGTTTCACACAAATTAAATTTCATATAACAGTTCAGAACTTACGTTTGATGTTATAAACAGGCAAGTAGAGCAACAAACAAACTATCTGCTAAAAAGAAACACCTTTGAGATGTACAGGCATTAGGAAACTCATACATTGCAAAAAACTGATGCATGCAGAGTAATAGACTCAAAGACAAGAGGTATGAAGCAAAATCACTCTTCTTTCTTGCAAGACAAAAGACATAAAATATATAACAGGTAGCATGGTGACTGTGAGATTGAAGGCTAAGTAAACAGGGCATAATTCAGAATGTTGGACAGAGAAAACAAAATCTCTTGACAGAAAATGATCAGCAAAAATTTGTAAACTGACAGCAATGCCATAAAGAGAACAATACACAGAATGAAATAATACTACAAGTGCAGTAGCGGAGACTGACAGATACATACTGGACCCAGATTCTCATAATGTAGACAGGTAGTCACAACACTAAACCACCAACACATAGCAGCAGAGAGATACAGAATTGAATCACATTTTGCACAAAATAAATATAAAAACAGATACAACAAGCATCACAGAATAAGAAGCATAAATGTAATCTGAAAGCATGTTTTGATAGCTCCAGTAGATAACATATAACTATATACATATAACTAAAATGGGTAGTGTAAATTGGGAGGCACTGGTGAGAATGGTGGATGCTCACATAATAATTGAAATTTACAAAGTAAACTTTGCACACAAATAGCAGAGGTTCACAGTAAAACAGGAAATTACAGACATGAAGTAAAAACAATAGTGACATATTAGATAATTAAACCCTCATTCATTTACTATTACCAAAGGGACACAGGACAAATTCATGGATACATATGTAACCCTAATATTGACAGAGAAAATATACAATTGCAATTACATGCCACAGAGTTAAAATGCTGAATAGAACCCAGAAACCAGAAACATTTTACATTTCAGAAACACTGAAATTAAAGTACATAGCTTCTAATCAGGCACATTGTTTGCAACTTATCAGCTATATTCATTTTGCAGGAATGATAAATTCAGAATAAAACTCAGTCAATGAGCCATATATCAAATTGTTGCACAGCAGCAATTAATAATGTCCAAAGTAAAATTTCTATACAAAAACAAAACATCTGGTGAGATAAAGGAAACTGACAGACATAGAGGGATCCCGCTTGACCTTATTTTAAAAGTGTAGACAGAAAAAAAAATTCTCCCAAACCCACTGTATGTGTATATATTTATATTATATACACACATACACACAGAGAGAGAATGTGTTGGAAATACGCAGCTGATATGATATCATCTGGAAATTGCAGAAATAATTTGTTTCTATCTCAATAGGTTTGGACTGTCATGTCATGGACTGGCATTGAAGCTCTTTTCTTGAGATTGCCATCATTGATGTTTTGTTTTTGTATTAATTAAAGTCTTCATGGCAAAATCTGAACAGCATTCGCATAACATAAACCAACTAATTCTTTCCAAAAACCTTGTTCAGTTTATCAGATACTGACCAGAAAACATAACTATACAATTTGCCCAACATTGATTTGCATGTGGAAAAAAATACACATGGCACTAACAGAAACTAGCCAGCACAGTTTAATGCCTGTACTGGAACTTCAGAGTAGAATAAATTCAGAGCATCACAAACAAATGCCATCATAAACAAGGCAAACCATCGCATTTGTATCACAGTCTGGAAATGAGCAGGTAGAATGAATGCAACATTCTCATTCTTGAAAGGATCAGCTGCTGATTAAACTCACATTTACACAATATAATATGACAACACAGGTTCGTGCCAATACTCTCATGTGGAAAATGATACATAGCAATACATATGTGACTGGATAGTTACAGCATGAAGCCATACAACCATAGGAGAAGTTGATTATATTGATAAACCTGTCAATTCTAAGGCTGAAACTGACAGTTGGAAAGAAAAATCCTTTCCACAATAATAGAAATTAATGAAACATAAACACAAACATCATAACACTGCTGACAGAAGCTAAGTAAATCTCCATTTGCATAGAAAATATTAATAGATACAGAATGAATGTGACACTGAAATAAAATAAACTAATACTTTCAATGTAGACAAACATTTACATGTTAGAAACTGAGAGATAGACTCAAACATATGCTCACATATCCTAGAGAATGAAACCCAAGGTAACATTCCCTCCCTCACCTTTATCAAAAACTGAAACATTTCCTATAAGACTCACAGTTACATGTCAGTTATTGACAGTAGTCCACAACAGAAGCTATTAGAAAAAGTGCAAGGAAAAGAAACATACTCACACTCCTGAAAATTCACAAAACACTTTTGAACTTACACTCACTCACAAAGTAAAAGCCAACAAATGGAGAATCAAAGGCCAGATTTAGGTCACATAAATGAATCCCATTGACATAGGGCTGAAGTCACTTACTCATTGCAGGAATTGCAGAAAATAAAAGCATTGTGAAGTGCTATATGGAGGACAATTAGGTGGTGACTGCATTTGCCTTTTGGCAAAGGTTATCTTCACCAGTTCCAAGTACAACATTAGGCCCATTTTTGGTGTTTACAGGTAGTTTATTATGGTGTGTTGCAATGTGCTGGTTGAAAGTGAGCCACACAACACGGTAAATATTCAGAAACACTTTAAGTTTGAGTGAGGCAACAGGAAACTTGTAAGCTTTCAGATTTTACCTGTCTTAAGTGTTGCAGAAGACAGCCCTGATCCGGCCACACTGTTGCGCAACAGTCCAAGTAGTGGACCACATCACCACGCCTGTACTTTGCAGAGATTTTTTCCAGGAACACACCTTTGACCACCTGGCAATGAAGCAGTGGTCATTACATAATATCCTTGAGGTCCCGAAGGAAAAGGAGATGGTGGATCTTGTCAGATGGTTCCCTGAGCAGACTGTCAGTGTCATCTGGTACGATGTCTCATGACCAGAACATTCAAACGAGCACCTAGACCTGGCTTGGCTCTTGGTGAGAAGGGCATTTCCTGTCAGATCCTACATGCATGCCCAAGGTCTCAATACCACCACACGCTTCCCTGGAAGTGGCTGTGGGGGTGATGATATGGTTGCACACCTCCTTGTGGAATGTGCCTTTGCAAAAAAGGTCTGCAGTGAGATGCAGTTTGATTTGTCAAGGCTCATCCTGACCAGCTCTGTGCTCTGTGGTCTGTTTCCAGAGATGCACACCAAGACAAATACCAACTGCTTCTGGAGGGTCATCAGCTCACTGAAGGACATTCTTTGGTCTGCCCAAACCTTGTTGATCTCTTAGTGCAAAGATTTGTCCTTGACTGAATGTTGCTGACTAGGACATTCCAAGGTCCAGGACGACCTGCTGACAGATGTTCTCAGGCTTGGGGTCACCACCACAATGAACAATGGGGAAAGGCCACTCCTTAAAGCCTTCTAACCAAGGCAAACTGAAGGGCAGTAACTGTAAAAAAAAACCTTGTACTGCATAATTGTATGCAACTCTGTAAAAACAGCATACAGTAAAATGTAAGGAACGCATATAGTTTGTTGAAAAAACTGAATTACAATGCATGTAATGCCTTGAAAATGAGCACTGTAAAATATTGAAGTTAAGGAAATCGTAAATATAACTTTTTTTGCACTGTTTGTAATGATTGGAAATGTAATTTCTGTCATGGCTTATTTCAGAGTATTTATGAATAAAATATAATTTTGACAAAAAAATAACCACAGGAAACTCGTATCATTAGATTCCACTGTTTGCAAATCATTATATTCACATTTAAATCTCTGAAGTTCAAGGATATAAAGATTTTTTACAAATACAGAATGTTTGGTACAATGATCAGACAGCTGTGAGAAGAGCTGCCTTCCACCATACTTTGATTCCCAGCTTTTGCAGTGGTCCTTTTTTTTTTATTTACTTCTAACGCATTTAATGAAATATTTCTAGCATTGAAGAAGGTCAGTGTACAATAAAAATACCAAACTAGTTTTATCATAAATGTGTTTTCAATGCAAAAGCCTGTTTATTTCTCAAAAAGAAACTTTACCATAATAAAAGTATAGGCCTGTAAATTAATAAATTGTTTCAAAGTTAAAAGTTAATAGTAGTTGGTTGAAACAGACAAGAACATCAAGGGCAAGGGGTACTCCTAATGTGTGCTTAAGTCAGTAATTGAGGTAGATATATGATAATATCAATTTAAAAAGACTGAATATAAACGATATGCTGAGCTAATTGCGACACAATGTAGATAAAGTCACTCACAAAGTGCACAGAATACCTGGGTGGCACAATAACACTGCTATTTTACAGTGCCAGGGACCCAGGTTTGATTCCCTGTTTGGGCCACTGTCTGGGTGGAGTTTGCACGTTCTCCCTATGTCTGTGTGGGTTTCCTCTGGGTACTCGGGTGTCCTCATATATTCTGAAAAACTTGCTCGTTAGGTGAATTGACCCAAACGGGTGCTGGACTATGGTGACTCAGGGATTTCACAGTAACTTCATTGTGATGTTAATGTAAGGTTTACAATGAATAATAAATAAACTTTACTTCAGATCTGCCAGATCATCAGGCCCAGTGTAACAAAGAAGATGATTATTCAGTCTGATATTTTTCCCAAGAGTAAAACAAAGCATCATTGGGTGACTTTTCAAAATTTCCCTCTTCATCAATCATAATTTTTTTTAAGCCAGATTTAAATATCTTGTGTGACATTGGTCAGAATTCAAATAGCTATTTTTAGCTCAAATGGACAATGCATAACTTATAGGAGGAACCTGCACAAATTACCCAAGAATTCAGCCCAAAGCCGCATGTGTATTCAGCCAAAGTTGAGTCTAACATTAAAAAATCCCGACATATTATAGAACATTGAAAGAGAAATGGTAATTCCGTTATTGTAGGAATTACATGTGATGCCATGGATCTAATTGATGTAGCCACATTTTATTATTCGTATAGTTTCAAAATGAACACTATTCCACAACCTAAATACATCTATTGAGATTAATCTATTACTGTATCATACACCAAATTCATGTTATAAATGCAGTCAAACTAATATAAATAAGTTAAATGAATAAATTTCAATACAGAGCCTGAATAAAAGTAAAATTCAGAAACAGAACATCCCAGACTTGCATAGATACAGATACAGATTGAAAGTTATACTTATAGCGATAAGCAGAGAATCATAGCTGCAAAATGAATTTGCCATTCACATTCTTGTCTCAAGTCAAAATCTTCCAGAATATACCAAGGGGCTAAAAAGAAGATTATTTCCTAAATATGCAAAGAGGATTACAGATTGAGAATGCAGCCCTTAGTAATAAAAAAACTGCTAAGATTGAAATTTATCTAATAAATCTCACAGTCGCTTATACTTTTTGAAACTGAAGAATCAGGAAAATAATCTTATGAATAACCCACAGGTCACAGGTGGACAGAATAGTGAAGAAGGCATTAGGCATGCTTGGTTTCATCAGTCAGAACATTGAATGCAGGAGTTGGAACATCTTGTTAAAGTTGTACAAGACATTGGTAAGGCCACACTTGGAATATTGTGTGCGATTCTGGTCATCCTATTATGGAAAGATTATTAAACTAGAAAGAGTGCAGGAAACATTTACTAGGATGCTACCCAGACTTGATGGATTGAGTTATAAGGAAGAGGCTGAATAGACTGGCACTTTTTTTTCTCTAGGGTATAGGAGGCTGAGGAGTGACTTCATATGGGTCTATAAAATAATGAAGGGCATAATCAAGATAGAAGTCAATATCTTTTCCTAAAGTTAGGGCAGTCTTAAACTAGAGGACATAAGTTTAAGGTGAAAGGGGAGAGATAGAAAAATGCCCATCTGGGCATTTTTTTCACAAAGAGATAGCAATAAAGGTGGGTACAATTTTATCTTTTAAAAGGCATTTAGATAGTTACATGGGTACAATGGGTATAGAGGGATATAGGCCAAATGTAGGCAATTGGGATTAGTTTAGGGGTTTAAAAAAAAGGCATCGACAAGGTGGGTCAAAGGGCCTGTTTCCATTCTGTAAACCTCTATGACTCTATAACAAAATCAGCATGAATGCATAATCAACCCTGCAAATAAACTGTATCATCTATCATAAGATTTGGTCTGAAAATTATGCAATGTACCAAGCACTGAATGACACAGATAGTGGCACATTTCAAAATCTGCAAGAACAATCATCAAATGAAATTATTTCTACTGTCAAGAATGGAAAATAAATTGCAAAGTACTACAGAATGACTGATGCAGAAGGAAAACATTATTCTGAAAGTGAGACAAACAGTAGCCACATGCACTTGTAGAATGATAAAATTCTAAAACCCAGAATTCCAATCAAAAGGTCTGAGAACCAAATTGCTGTGCTTAACAATACTCACATTTGCGACTGTTCAGCAAATGTTCACTAAATTAGTACTTGAGGTTAGGGTGATGTATGATGAGAGATGAACGAACTAAGATGATATTTCCTAGAGTTTAGTCTCTTGAGAAGCTGAAGGATATGGGGAAACAGTTTGGAAAATCAGTTTGAAATAATTGATGATCACATTGGATGGTAGGGCGGGTTCAATGGGCCTTTTGCTCTAATCCTATGCAATCAATTGTATTGTACAATGTATCTGTAAGAGATACATTGTGCAACACACTTTAAAATGTGAGGAACAAGACACAGAAACAAAATACCCATTCACAGTTCAGATAAAGATAGTGAAGGTACAGAGTAACACCAAAAATAATGGATCAAACATGGACAAAGTACATCAAAAGAGGACAGATGGCGAATGATGCATATATCAGAATGCAACAGGTTCAGAGGACCCCACATTAATATAACAGAACATAAAATATGCAGAAAAAATGTTTTCCCCCTTTCAAAAACTGCCACGAAAAAAGTAAAGCAATCATTTACATAGCTGTATCTGTCAGGCACTGAGGCAAATGCAGATTCACACATTAGAAACTGGCATGCAAAGCATATTTAAAATAACAGATGAAACACTGACAGGCTAACAATGATGTTACCAGCCTGGAAGTAACTCTTACCTTCCAGAACAGAAGCTGACAATTGCAAAGGACAAACCATATTAACATATCAAAAATTCACAATTCCTAAGCAAAAATGTCGTCAGTACAGCAACAAAATCATAGAAAAAAAGGAACAAAATTGTAAAGAGAATAAATTGGAATACAAAGGGAAAAATAAACATGTCCATTGCTGAATCTAAGTGGTACAGATTAAAATCCACATTCATACATCTGAATACAACATGTAAAAGTAAGGATTAGTTTTTCATCATTATGATGACGGGTGCAAATTATGAACAAAGATATATCAATATGTATACATATATATATATATATAAGTTATGGTATGTAATTTAAAGAAAAGCTCCTCAGTATAGATTAGAAACCTCACAACGTGAGTGGTACTGAAAGTTTGGCAAGTAGCATAGTGGTCAGCGCTGCTGCTTCACAGCTCCAGAGACTTGGGTTCGATTCCTGGCTCAGGTCACTGTCTGTGTGGAGCTTGTACATTCTCCCCATGTCTGTGTGGGTTTCCTCGGGGTAGTCCTATTTCCTCCGATATGGTGTATGTACCTGAAGAGGGCTGGAGGGTGTTGACTCTGGACATTTCACAATAAATTCATTGCAGTGTAAATGTAAGCCTTACCTGTGACTAAATATAAAGTTTTTTTAAAAAAAACAATCTGTTGGAATTTGAAAATGTGGCTCTTGATTTTCGCCCACTGATTTTAATTCAGATTACCAGCAGTATGTTACTTCAATTAATTTTCAGCGTCCTATCACTTACAGAAAAATCGCACACATAAAATCAGAAATTGACTGATAAAAGGGAAACTTTAGATTAGGGAATTAAATGGAGTGATTTTAATCTTGAACTGAAATCTGAATTGCTTGACATTTTTGATAATTCTACTCAATTTTCAATATATTTTGGCGCTCATCTGAAATTTGAAATATACAATCGGTTGGAATTTGAGAATTTGGCGCCCTTACTTTCCGCCCTCAGCACCGGGACCTTTCCGATTGGTGCTTTAAACAGATGTCTGATTGGACATTGTGGAGAAGGTCTCATCAGGTTTTCCCCAATCAGCAATGTGTGCACCGCCATCCCTCCCCAAGCTATAAGAGAAGTGAATCTGGGTGGCTTTTCTCATTCTTTGTTAAATTCTGTCAGATTGTTGTAATGTCTGGAAGAGGAAAGACCGGAAAAGTTAGGGCTAAGGCCAAGTCTCGTTCCTCCCGGGCTGGACTGCAGTTCCCGGTGGGCCGTGTTCACAGGCTCCTGAGAAAGGGTAACTATGCGGAGCGTGTGGGTGCCGGAGCCCCGGTCTACCTGGCTGCTGTGCTCGAGTATCTGACGGCTGAAATCCTGGAGCTGGCCGGGAACGCGGCCCGGGATAACAAGAAAACCCGCATCATCCCCAGGCACCTCCAGCTGGCCGTGCGCAATGACGAGGAGCTCAACAAGCTGCTGGGAGGAGTGACCATCGCTCAGGGCGGCGTGCTGCCTAATATCCAGGCCGTGCTGCTGCCCAAGAAAACTGCTGTAACATCGAAGACCAAGTGAAGCGACCACTCTAAAATCTAACAACCCAAAGGCTCTTTTCAGAGCCACCCACTTTCTCTGTGAAAGGGCGACCCATTCTCTATCCAAATACTAGCGAGTTTATGGGAATTTCTTTCTTTCCATTAACATGAGTTGAACAGAATATGCAGCTTAGTCTGTGAAAAGGCCGGTTATTGAGAGGCCTGATGTTTGTATAATGCTTGTGCGGAGTGCGCTGCATTGAATTAAACTCGGGCATGAGATTACATTAAATACATATTGCTGCGCCACTAATAACAAATGCACCCTACATTTTCACCCGCTCCGAGGCAGATATAGTGAAAAAAATCAAACATATAATTGATGTTGCAGCTCTTTTCCTGACACACTTGGTGGCTCTGAAAAGAGCCTTTGTTTGATTGGGGGTTGAGCTGAGTTTTTAAGCGCGCTCCCCGCGGATTCGGCGGGCCAGCTGGATGTCTTTGGGCATGATGGTGACTCGCTTGGCGTGGATGGCGCACAGGTTGGTGTCCTCAAAGAGCCCCACCAGGTAAGCTTCGCTGGCTTCCTGCAGGGCCATGACGGCCGAACTCTGGAAGCGCAGGTCGGTCTTGAAATCCTGAGCGATCTCCCGCACCAGGCGCTGGAAGGGCAGCTTGCGGATCAGCAGCTCGGTGGATTTCTGGTAGCGGCGGATCTCCCGCAGAGCCACAGTGCCGGGCCGGTAGCGGTGAGGCTTCTTCACTCCGCCCGTGGCTGGAGCGCTCTTGCGGGCAGCTTTGGTAGCCAGCTGCTTGCGGGGAGCTTTCCCGCCGGTTGATTTGCGCGCTGTTTGCTTGGTTCTGGCCATGATGTGTAACTGTGGGACACAAAGGCTGAGAATACTGGCGCTGCTCTCTGAGTGTCTATTGAATAGATTCCAGTCACCGCCCTCTGCTCCTGACTGGATGCTGCCCCATCCCGTGGACAAGTTTGTAAAGAGCGATTGGGCGGCAAGTGTTTCCGAGGCCTGATTAGTGGAATTTACCAATTTAAAAAGCCCGCCGATCTGAGTGACAAGAAACGGAAATGAAAGAAAACTGACTTTGAAGCGAATTGTCTCAATTTTAAAAATCGTAAAAAAACTGTTTGTTCATGCCTTAGTGCCAGGGATAAATTCAAATTCATTCCGTGATGGACCAATAACAGGCTGGGATAAAAATCCCGAGTGATGTGCGGAAAATGTGTCAAAACAAATTCCCTCTTCCTGCTCTAGGTATTCTGTGGACTCTAAAGAACGATTAAGGTGGCACAGTGGTTAGCTGCCAAGGACCCGGTTCAATTCCCGGCTTGGGTCACTGTGTGGAGTTTGCACATTCTCCCGTGTTTATGTGGGTTTCCTCCCACAATCCAAATTTTACTCACGACCGTGTCAGCTGATAAAAATGTGTGGGGTTTGAGTTGTGAGGTTGGGTTTCTCCGGCAGGATTCCTCTTTTACACATCCTCACTCTGAATCTATGAAAAACATAATCTAAGTGTCTCCCCCTTCCCTCTGCAGCCATTCCCAATTTAGGGAGAGCAGCAACATCCCTGTGTGAGAGTATAGAGAGTGAGCGGGGAGAGGGGGAACCAGGTTTAGACACGTGAGCGGGAATACTGGATTAACATTTCTCTGAAATCTGCTCCCAGCGCCGGGACAGCGATTCATTGACCGCGGGGGGGTTCAGCTCTTTCCTGAGAGGTGGGTGGCTCTGAGAAGAGCCTTTGGGTTCAAAGGTTTAGGATTTGCTCGGTGAATTTCACTTCTTTCCTGCTTTCTTAGACTTTGCTGCAGCCGCTTTGGGTTTGGCCTTCGATGTCTTTGCCTTCGTGACCTTCTTCACAGCAACCTTCTTCTTGGGAGATGCTTTCTTCACGCTCTTTTTTGGAGATGTTTTCTTGACTGTTTTCTTCACTGTGGCTTTCTTGGCTGCTGGTTTCTTTGTTGCTGGTTTCTTTGTTGCTGATTTCTTTGTTGCTGGTTTCTTTGTTGCTTTCTTGGCCACCGCTTTCTTCACTGGAGTTTTCTTGGCCGCTCCTGCCTTTGCCTTCTTTATAGTTTTCCGCTCCGCTGTTTTCTGAGCGACTTTGTAGGAGCCGGAGGCGCCAATACCACTCAGCTGAATCAACTTTCCATTTTCCACATTCCTCTTTAAACTTTGCCTGATCTGGCTCCCCCGTTTACCCACATCCACCCCTTTGTCCCGCAGCACCTTCTTGATGGCGGCAGTGGAGATCCCCTTGCGATCTTTGCATTCCGCCACTATCTGGAGGATCAGATCGCCCACACTGGGACCTGTTGATTTCTTCCGGGGAGCCGCTGCCTTCTTCTTCTTGGTTGCCTTGCCTGTTGCAGCGGCTGCAGGAGCCGTTTCGGCGGCTGCACTGTCGCTCATGTCCAGAACTCTACACCAAATCTCTCCGTCAATGTGAACTGGATGAGAAATGAAGCGTTTGGAGGCGGCACTGAGCAACTTAAAGGCAGCGAGCGGACGGGGCGGAGACAAGCTGCTGTCAGCTCCAGGCTGCTGCTGCCTTCTCTGTGTTTCTCTCTCGTCCCAAACTCTCAATTTCTACTGAAATCCCGGCTCCACAGTGTCCCAGGTTCAATTCCCATTGTGCCTGACACCTTAATGCCTGGTGTAGAAAATATTTCTCCCGGATTGAAGGCTGCATTTTGGATTAAATCCCGTTTCACTGCTGCACTGTCCGCGCTCTCTCACTCCATCGCTGTCATCTCCCTTACTTTTCGACTGAAATTTGGAAATCAACATGGAAATTACATTGAAATCTAACTTGGGGAAGTAGGAGGGATACAGGGGGAGAATTTGATTGAAAAATATTTTTGTTTTAAACAAGAATAATGTGGAGATCTCACAATTCGAACGGACACACAAACACAGTGATATTCTCCTGTTTCCCCCATCCCTATCACACACTCTCTGCTACACAATATTTCCATCTATTCCATTCCGGGCTAAAATGTTTTTGAATTTTAAACTTCAGGGCATATTGTCACTTTCTTCTACACTCCCTCCCCACCCCCTCCCGTTATGTTGGTTAATTGTAAATTCTCCCTTCATTTTGTTAATCTCTCTGCGTTTCCTGCCCTACATACTGTTAACCTCACTCTCCAGCAGCAGCCAGATGTGATTTCATGCCACTACCTTGATCGTGCAGCTTTCTTCAAGTGAAAATGCAAATGATCTCTTCAAAAAACTGGGGATTTTCCAGTTCGGGTAATCCTCCTCCATTGCTTAGTAACACTATAGCCTGAACTCAAACAACAGGGACGCCCAGTTAAAGAATAATCCCACAGCCGCTGGAATTATTGACAATCACAAACAGACAGACTCTGACCATTCTGATCCGAACTGGAGATTCAAAAACTAAAGATAAAATCAAGACACCCTCAGGTAATTGTACAATGACTGTCTCACCCACAACAAAGCAGTGGTGTTGACAGTGAGTGCCAGTGTTCCACACGTTTGCATTTAGTCCGCAACACGCGCAATAACGTACTGAAAGTGAGAAAGAGCGAGATATGGAGACACGTAACCAAAGACAGAAAGAGGGAGAGATGGTGAGACTCAGAGAGAGGGAGATATCGAAAGAGAGAAGCAGAGATTTAGAGTTAGACGGAGGCAGGAAGACTGGGAGGAACATTGCGAAAGACGAAGATACAGAGATAGAGAGATATGTAGATTCAGGAAGGAGCATAGAAACACAGACAGGGAAAGAGGCAGAGGGAGCGATAGAGGGACAGAAAAACACTGAGAATGATAGATAATTCTGATAATGATAATTCTTAGACTAAGAATGGGGTGGGAGAGAGAGAGAGATGAGGAGACACAGAGAGACACGTAGAGATACATAGAGAATCAGATTGAGAGATGGAAATATAGTGACAGAAACAGTTAGAGGTAGAAATGGAGAGAGACATACAAACATAGAGAACTTCTCTCTGTCACACACGCAGATACAAATAAGTGGGGGACTTTGCAATCAAGGTAGCGTGGAAAGCCTAGGAAGTGTGCAAGAATGCTCTCAACAGTCGATCAGTTTATTAAAAATGAACACCACTGATGTCGAAACCTCAATCTCCATACTGGTACCAAAGTGAAAACTCCCTTTTAACACTGAGTTTTTAGCCTGTTACAAAATAGATGCAATATTAGACTATTTGCAAGAGGCGGTGAATGAGACATTCTGACGCCTGGTCAGAGTTTTAAACAATTCCCAGATTATTGTTGCTTAGACTCCGGATTGTAAAATTGAAAATAGAATTATTAATACAATGAAGATCAATAAGGGACGACTACGCTATAAAACTTGATTATTCAATATTTTAACTTCGGGCTAATTTCTGTTACCTTAAAAGTTCAGATGCTGGAAGGTTGGCGCCTTTATTGTGGGCTTCAATAAATACTGAAAATGCAGGATAAACTCTGCAAGCCTGTGAAGAAACAAAATTAAGGATCCGGATTGGAATGACCCTTGTAAAGAGCCTAAACATTAACACTGTTTCGCCAACGACGCTGCCGGAGTTGCTGGGTTTATCCAACATTATTTGATTTTAATTCAGATTTCATACACATTTCGGCTTCTCGTCAGTTACAGAGAAATCGCATACACAACATCAGAAACTGTCTGAAAGGGATTTTTTAGATTAAGGAGAAAAAATGGAGTGTAACTTTTTGTTAGAATTACTGCGTAATTTCACCTATGTATTTTGGCGTTTATTTGAAATGAAGAATCGGTTGGAATTTGAGAATTTGGCGCCCTTACTTTCCGCCCTCAGCACCGGGACCTTCCCCGATTGGTGCTTTAAACAGGTATCTGATTGGACATTGTGGAGAAGGTCTCATCAGGTTTTCCCCAATCAGCAATGTGTGCACCGCCATCCCTCCCCAAGCTATAAGAGAAGTGAATCTGGGTGGCTTTTCTCATATTCTGTTAAAGTCTTTGTGATATTGTGATAATGTCTGGAAGAGGAAAGACCGGCGGCAAAGCTCGGACCAAGCCCAAGTCTCGTTCCTCCCGGGCTGGACTGCAGTTCCCGGTGGGCCGTGTTCACAGGATCCTGAGAAAGGGCAACTATGCGGAGCGTGTGGGTGCCGGAGCCCCGGTCTACCTGGCTGCTGTGCTCGAGTATCTGACGGCTGAAATCCTGGAGCTGGCCGGCAACGCGGCCCGGGATAACAAGAAAACCCGCATCATCCCCAGGCACCTCCAGCTGGCCGTGCGCAACGACGAGGAGCTCAACAAGCTGCTGGGAGGAGTGACCATCGCTCAGGGCGGTGTGCTGCCTAATATCCAGGCCGTGCTGCTGCCCAAGAAAACCGCTGCGACAACGAAGACCAAGTGAAGCGACCAATCAAATCTAATAACACAAAGGCTCTTCTCAGAGCCACCCACTTCCTCTGAAAGGGCGACTTATTGTCTATTTCCATCGTAACTAACTTTTGAGAATTTCTCCGCAGCTTTCCACTTTCATGAGCTGGATTCAAAGGCTGCTTCATGAAAAACAAGATTTCGCAAACAAAACTCATGTTTGCTCATTGCTTTAGCGCCAGGGTAACATTTAGATTCATTCTGGGATAGAAGTCCCAATGATATGAAAAACAGTGTCAAAAACACTTTGTTTTATGAAGCAAGGAGTCAACCATAATAATTATGATTCGAAAAAAGACAACGAAGGGATGTAAGAGTAGAAAAATGCATAATCGACACATGTTAATGGTAATAAACGATTAAAAGGTAGTATTACAGTAACTAAACAACAATCCCTGACACAGGATCAATACGGATTGAGTGATTCATAAAAGGCCAAAATATAATCGGCAACAGGTGATGAAAAATCTTATGTAGATTTATAAACAAAGAATCCTAGCTACAATACCGAGGTCAGTGCTCTCAATGTGAGGATGTGGGCGGCTCTGAAAAGAGCCTTTGGGTTTTGTTAGAATTGGGTGAATTTGTTCAGCTGCAGAATCCATAGAGAGTGCGGCCCTGGCGTTTCAGAGCGTACACCACATCCATGGCAGTGACCGTCTTGCGCTTGGCGTGCTCGGTGTAAGTGACCGCATCCCTGATCACATTCTCCAGGAAAACCTTCAGCATCCCGCGGGTCTCCTCGTAGATCAAGCCCGAGATCCGCTTGACCCCGCCACGGCGAGCCAGGCGGCGGATGGCTGGCTTGGTGATGCCCTGGATGTTATCACGAAGCACTTTGCGGTGCCGCTTTGCTCCGCCTTTCCCCAGTCCTTTGCCTCCTTTCCCTCAGCCGGACATGATTCTTCTTCAGTCAAATCGCTGCTGAATGAGAGAGGAGTTGCTGCAGCTTCCTTTATTATACAGCCACCCCGACCTGACTGAGAAAGAGAGAGAGAGAGAGGCGGGGAGGAGACAGAGCAGTGAAATGTCTTTCACTATCCAGCTCCTCCTCTTTCTCGAATCGATATTTTAGATTCAAATTCAAACAGAGGTGAAAAGAACGCGCTGAACAAAACGTACAAACTGGAATGTCATATACAAGCTAGTTAGAAACCCGGGTCTACTCAATCCAGACTTTCCAATAATTGTGGGAATCATCTCGAGCGGAAGAGCACACTCTCCAGCTAATATCGACCAAACATCCCAGCTGGGGAAGTGTGTGGATACTTCAGCCATTTGAACAATAATTGATCAAATAGGGGCAGGTTAACTCATCCCAAAGGTCAGCAAGTACATAGCCTGTGTCCTGCTTGTGGACAGACCGAGGATGTTCTGCAAAGTGATTACCCAGTTTGCATTTGGTTTCTCCGATGTATCATAGACACTCTACAATGCAGAAAGAGGCCATTACCCCATCGAGTCTGCATCGACCACAATCCCACTCAAGCTCTCCCCATATCCCTACATCTTTATCCACGAATCCCTCTAATCTACAAATCTCAGGACATTAAGGGGCAATTTTAGCATGGCCAATCGACCTAACCCACGCATCTTTGGACTGTGGGAGGAAACCAGAGCATCTGGAGGAAACACACGTAGACACGAGAAGAATGTGCAAACTTCACGCAGGGTGGAGGCAGAAGGGCAGGTGAATGCACCTTGTATGATTGAACGGAAAGGCACAAATAGGTAAGGGTGTGATGATCAATGGTGTCCCGGATGACATGGTCCCTGCAGAATACTGACAGGTGGGACTAGGGGAAAGATGTGTTTGGTTATGGATCATACGGGAGTTGATGAAAATAGGACGATCCATTGAATGTGGAGGCGGATCATGAAAAGTGAAGGCACAGGGGACCTTACCCTGGTTCTGGGAAGGAGCAGAGGGGATGAGAGATGGTTCAGATACAACTGAGAGCCCTGTCAACCACAATGGATAGGAATCCCCTTAGCAACACCATTTTGGAAATTAGTCTCATTAGAAAATATGCAACAGAGGTGATCAGGGGTGTGAAGAACTACAGTCAAGTTAGCTGTGGAAGCCAGTGGGCAAGTAATGGACACTATTGAACAGACTAACACCAGAAAAGGAGACAGACATATCAAGGAATGGAAGTGCCAGAGGTGGGCCATGGGAAAGTGGTAGAAGAGTGGGAATTGGAAACAAAATTGGTAATTTTTGCCGGGTTCTATTGAGAGCATGAAACAGCACTGAAACAGTTGTCAACATTCAAATGAAGTTGTGGGAGGAGGCTGGAGTACGCCTCGAGCAAGGAATGTTGCACATACCCTAAAACGACAAGCATAATCCATTTGGGTTCAGAGGGCCACACCTCTTTTTTGATGAAAGTGAAACAAGTTAGGTGAGAAATAGTTCAATGAGAGAATAAGTTCAGCCAGATAGAGATGAGTGATGCTGTATGGGGATTGTTCAACCTCTGTTTGAGAAAGGAATGAAGAGCCCTATGGCAGAGAGGAGATGCTTAGGCCCAGGGAATTGAAGTTGTTTAAATCACATAGGGCACCAGTGGAATAATAGAACTTGGTAGGAAGGCACTGGACAAGAACAGAGAAGATGAAGTCAAGCTAGGAAGAAATGAATTCAATGAGACCTAACATGTTTGCCCGTTCCTGCCTTTCAGAACAGGCCTCTTAGCAGATTTTGGGAGGGAGGCAAAATCAGGCTCCCCAGGATTGGGAAACTATAAAGTTGGAAAATGTGAAGGGAAGATCTCTCGGTGAAATAAGGTCAATGACATTCCAGGAAGCGATAGTTTGATGATCCGTAGCAAGTTCATGATCAGTGCCTGGTAAGAGCAAGTGCTAACATAAGAGTTGGTGCTGAGCCTTTGTAAGGTAGAAGTCAAAATGTGCTAACAGCACCCTCCAACCCCTGTTAGTTGTTTTCAAGATTAAATCAGAACATTCTCTTTGTCTATTGTTATTTTATTTAATTTTATCTCCTACCTCGCTGATTTCCATAACCACATCAGCCCTCACACTAGCAAACACCTACACAAAATACAAAATATTCATTTAGAATCCTACCTAAGTCCTCCAACTCCATACCTAAGTTACCACTGTGGTCCTTATTGGATTGAACTCTTCACACAGTTATCCTTTTATGCTAATGTATTTATAGAACAATTGAAGGTTTTCCTTTATTTCACCTGCCAGCATCCTTTCATATCCCTTCATGCTCTCTTAATTTCCTTTTTAAGTTCCTTCTTGAATATTGTATACTCCTCCAGAACTTCTATTGTATTGAGCGCTTGATTTTACCATAGGCATCCCTTTCATTCTTTAGTCATCTGGAGTAACCTATTTCTAAACTCAGTAGCATATGGCACTGGAAATAATCCAGAAAATAATATCTTCTGAGTCCCGTTTTTTTAATCTACTTCCAAATTCCCTAAATCCTGGTTGCAAGCCTTCATCCCTTTTTCTATCTATATCATTGTGATCAATATAAACCAGGACCTCTGTCTGTTTACCTCAAAATTTCAGAATGCTCCACAGAATGGAGAGCTGGTGTTAGGACAGATTTAGTGTATGAAATAATCCAAAAAAAAGACATATACACAGGACTGATGCAGGACTAGACAGAAAGAGAAACAGAGGGATGCTTACAATGCCTTCAGAAACAATATCCCAAATTCTATTCCCTTCTTTCCTGAATGGATGATAGAAGTCAAGCTATGAAGTGAGAAAAGCAGACTAAGTCAACAATATCAGCAGCATTGGGAGCAGCTCTGGACAAGGTCCCACATGGGAAACTTGTAACGAAAGTAATTCACATGGGATAAAGAGTAATTTTAAAAAAAAGTGGAGTCAATATTGGCTCAGTTGTAGGAAACAGATGGTGATGATGGTTTCGTGACTGGAAGCCAGTGTGCAGTGGTGTACTACAAGGATCTCTGTTGGGCCCCCTATTATTTGTCATTTAGATAAAGGACATTGATGATATGTGATAGGATTAACAAGTGTGCAAATGATACAAATAGGGGATGGGTGATTAACAGTAAGGTGGCATGTCTAAGATATAGACTGAATGGTCTAAGGGGCAGATAGGATGCAGATAGAATTTCATCCTGAGGTGATACATTTTGTACCAAGAATTCAAGATGATCTCCTATCATTCGTTGAATACTATGAAGTTCTGTGGGACAAAGGAACCTTAGCGTGTTTGTTCACAGATCTCTGAAAACAGAAGGGGAAGTCAATAGGATGGTTCAAAATACATATGGGACACTTGTCTTTATCAGTTGAGATGCAGATTACAGAAGCAGGGAAGTTATGTTGGAGTTGTATAGAACTTTGTGAGGACACAGCTAGAGTACTATGTTCATTTCTGGTCACCATAATTTTGGAAGGATGTGATTACAATGGAGAGGTGCACAGGAAAATCATGAGGATGCTGCCTGTGATGAAACATTTAAGTTATGAAGAGAAGTTAGATAGGCTTGGGTTGTTTACTTCAGAGCAGAGAAGACTGAGGGGTGACATGATTGAGGTGTACAACATTATGAGAGGCATGGACAGACTAGATAAGGACCAGCTGTAGGGCCAACCACGAGGGGACACAGGTTCAAGGTGAGGAGCAGCAGGTTAAGGAAGGATGTGAGGAAAAACTTTTTTACCCAGAGGATGATGGAATGTACTGCCTGGATGATGGTAGAGATGGGTTGCCTCACATCCTTCAAAAAGTATCTGGATGAGTACTTGGCACATCATAACATTGAGGGCTATGGGCCAAATGCTGCCAGATGGGATGAGATGGGAATTCAGGAGTTTCTAATGTGTTGGTGCAGACTCAATGGGCCAAATTGCTTCTTCTGCACTGTATTATTTAATGAACTTTAAACAAAGGGGTTGGGGGAACCCTAAACATTCACCATTTTAAACACAGCGACTGGGAGGGAGGTGGGTCCCCAACCATTCACAACTTTAAACACAGACTGGGGAAAACTCTAAACATTCACAACAATTGTGTCATTTAGATATCCCTTCTCATCCAGAAACTGTTACCATACTAACCAATTTCCAACAGAATCATTTTCAAATTGTTGTGAACTCCTGTAGTGCTTTCTGAGCATTAGTCACATTGTCATGGATGTTAATGCTCTACACAGTAAGAAGTTTGACAACACCAGGTTTAAATCCAACTGATTTATTTGATAGTAAACTCACAAGCTTTTGATCCTCTGGTCTTCGTCAGGTGAATGAGGTGTTCTGGTCTCAAACAGCACACATAACAGCTCAGAGCAGCTCTGTTTGAGACCAGAACACCTCATTCACCTGATGAAGACCAGAGGGTCGAAAGCTTGAGTTTACCTGTCAAATAAATCGGTTGGATTTAAACCTGGTGTTGTCAGACTCCTTACTACGTTTACTCCAGTGGAACATACACCGGCATCTCTACATCATATTAATGGTCTACCAGTATGAGCTGTATTGGAAGCTGCAGTGATAACCCTGTTCTCAATATGGTGGCTTCTGATAAACCAGATGTTTTTAATTTACAGAAGCAAGTCAGAGATTGGGGGGACCCTATATATTCACAACTTTAAATTCAGATACTGAGGGAACCCAAAATATCCAAAACATTAACTACAGGAACTGGGCGAACCCAAAACATTCACAACTTTAAACACCAAAGGTTGGGCTGATGTGAAATTCTGTCTGAGCAGGGCTGCACTCAAAGACTCCAAAGCACAGTTGTCTCCTCAAGAATACATGTGATGTCAGGACCAAGTACAAAATCAGTGCATTAATACTACAATAATCCTGAGGACACTCTAAGTTAACACTATAATAATGTTGTGTATATTGTAGATTATGACTATTAAAATCCTGTGAATATGCTACATCAACACTATAATAAGTGAAATATATATATTTAGACTATAATAATTCTGTGAAATTTCTACATAGAGTATAATAATGCTGTGACGTCTCTACATTCAGACTATAATGATAATATAATAAGCCAATCCCAATTGTGTACATTTGGCCCATATTCCTCTATACACATCGTACCCATGTAACTAACTAAATGCTTTTAAAAGACAATACTGCATGTGCTACCTCTGGCAACTTGTTCCAGACTCACCACCCTCTCTAAGAAAAAAATACCCCTCTACACACTTTTGTACCTTAAACCCATGCCCTCTAGTTTTAGACTCCCCTACCTTTGGGAAAAGGTATTGACTATCCAGCTGATCTGTGCCCCTCATTATTTTATAGGTCTCTAAAAGGTCACCCCTCAGCTTCCTGTGCTCCAGAAAAAGATCTATCGAGCCTACCCTAATAACACAACCATCAAATCCCGGTAGGATCCTAGTTAATCTTTTCTGCACTCTTTCCAGTTTAATAATATCCTTTCTACAATAGGATGACCAGTATTGCATGTGTGGACTTACCAATATCTTTACAACAAGACGTCCCAATTCCTGTATTCAATGTTTTGACCGATAAAACAGGCATGAACATTCAAACTGATTCTCACCATCACTGGCTGGGGAGTTAAACTGCACACGCTGCCTCGCCGTCGGGTTTGCCAGTGTCGGTTGTGATTGTGCGCACGCGCATTGCCAGCTGGGACTCCCGGGGCTCGCGCAGTCTCGCGGCTTATCGGCCACAGCGCGTGAACTGCCACAGCCTCAGGCTCACGAGATTCCCCTTTCTGATTGGTCAATACCGCTGTCAATCAGGATGTTAATCTATCCGGAAGCACACCGGGGGAAGGTCTTCTGGTGGCGTGTGTGTAGAATGGAGGCAGGATTCGTGCTTTAGAGAGGGCAGGTCTGATCTGAAATGGGGAAATTGCCTTTAGGCTTTGAGATGAACAGTACCTCATTATGTTCGCGTAACTGATTTGTTTTCCGCTTTATGGAATCCCGTTATTGTTGGACAAGGCCAATATTTCAGATACATCTCTAATTTCACTCGAGAATGTGGTGCGGAGTCATCTCTATAACCATTGCAGTCCATTTGGTTAAACTCTTGAATCCTACTATCCGTCTGGTAATATTGCTGGACACATTTTCTAGGGACTTGGATTGAATTCACTGCTCCAGCTGAGGCTGAACTGATAATTGTTAAATGTTTTACACAATCTGCTCACTTTAGTAAAGTAAACCTTTATTTATAAAGGAAAATGTTTTAAACATTTGTCTGAACCTGTCCTATTATCTTTCAAAATCCCCTCATTATAAAAATGTCCTGTTATCTCTAAAAATCTGTGTGTGTGTGTGTGTGTGTGTGTGTTGTTCCAGGCCTCTCTGTTAATACATACCCCAGAAAATTGTACCACATTAGTTGGAAAATTGTTAAATATCTGGAATATCTAATCAACTAAGTGAAAGAATTAAGTTTAGAGTTTGTTTATTAATGTCACAAGTAGGCTTACGTTAACTCTGCAACTAAGTTGCTGTGAAAATCCCCTCATGTTCCTGAGCATCAGGAGAAAACCCACATAGATATGGGTGAATGTGTAGATTTCACATAGACAGTGACCCAAGCTGCAATTGAACTTGGGTCCCTGGCTTTGTGAGGTAGCACTGTGCTGTCCCATAAGTTGGCAGATTGATTTTGGGAAATGGAGGATATGGTGATTGTGGATTTAGATAAGGCCAAGAGTAGGGTGGTTTTTGAAACTGTCTATGCTGTATTGTACAATAATTCTTTCTGCATCTTATTCCAGTTCCCATTTGTTTCTGGTACTTGATTTGTCCAGTGTGTGAACGTGCCTGCTACTGTGACCATGATGACTCCTCCACAATTATTAATGTCTTTTGCCGTCTGCCAGGTATTGAGTATAAGTTTTGTTAGTGTCTTAGTACGTTGACTTCCAGTCTGCAGGTGTTTGAATTTTAAGAACATAAAAAGTAGAAGCAGGTAAAAACTGTATGGACCCCTGAGTCTGTCCTGTCATTCAATATGACAGTCATTCTTCAGTCTCCACTCTATTTGTCCACTTTTCATTTCCTGTGATCCAACGAGGGATCAAAAATCTCAATTTCAGTCTTGAATAAACTCAGCAATAGAGCTTCTACCATCTCTGAGATAGAGAGTTCCAAACATTCACAACCCTCTCAGGGAAGAAATTTCTCCTTGTGTCTATCCTAAACGATCCACCCTTTGCCCTGAGATTATACCTGCATGTTCCCTTCCCTACCAGTTCTTTCAGTATTAGTAGCACCAAGCCCCTTCAAACCCTTTTATGAATAAAAAGACCAGCTCTGATTCCTCTAAACTCAGCCTATGGACCCAATTTACCCTGTGTGATATCTCAAGAAGCCAACTGGAAAGGAACGGTGTTTTATTTGACAAAGTAAAAGTTAAATCACAAATCCCATTTGGGATGATGGAATACTGGACTCACTCAAGAGTCTGCTTTTATCAAGGGCTCCAACAGATACGGTTTCCATCTGTTTAGATAATTACCTATCATCATGGGAAGTCCTATTTTATGAGTCCTACTGGTAGGTCAATCAGGGATTCCCTGCATAAGACCTGGTGGTTTTCAGACTCGGTCTGTCATCATTGAGCAACTCTCTGATTCTCCACTTTACATCTCTCCAATGCCTATATTCTCCCTTTCTCTTTAACTTCTTCCAACCCTGTAATTCTCAGCATCTTGTTCACATAACTCCATGAAGTCTTACCTTTACATTGCTCTAATCTTTTGTAGCTCTTCATACTACCAAGACCTGTTTATTCCTCCAAATTTGACTTTGTGTGCATCCTCTAGTCCCTTTGACCTCCTCATTAGTAGCTATGTCTTAAGCTGCCAGGATCAGAGCTCTTCAATTCCTTCCCTAAATTATTTTCTTATCTCCTTTTATGTGGACACTTAAGTTTTTCTGCTCATCCACAGTTCTTTGTAACTTTGCAGGGAAATGCAAATGCTAATGGAACTAAAAGATGACATGACCTCTGGGCTTAATACACTGCACCCTAGGGTCTTAAAAGAAGTAATTGCAGAGATAGTGGCACTATTGGTTGTAATCTTCTAATATTCCCTAGTATCGGTAAAGGTCCCAGTGGTTTGGAAAATTGCAAATTATTCAAGAAAGGAGGAAACTATAGACCAGAAAGTTCCATACTTTTCATTTAGGAATTACTGGAAAGTATTAAGGAAACACTCAGCAGTATATTTAGCAAATCCCTATACAAAGAGGCAGAGTCAATATAGAATCATAGTTTCTTTCTGCACTGTAGAGATTCTATTCGGTCCATTGGCTGCACCGGCAACAATCCCACCCAGTCCATATTCCAGTAACTTCACATGTTTCCCCTGCTAATTTTCCTGACATGAAGGGGCAATTGTGGATGACTAATCAACCTAAGCTGCACATATTTGGGACATGAGGGGAAACCAGAATACCTGCAGGAAACCCATGCAGACATCAGGAGAATGTGTGGAATATGCACAAACAGTGAACCCAGGTCCCAAAGCTGTCAGAAAGCAGTACTAACCACTCTATCACTGTGTTGTCCATGATTTTGTGAAAAGTATTTAACAAAGTTATTAGGGTTCTTTGAGGATTTGAAGTGGTGTCGAGTAAAGAGGAAACAACAAATGTAATATATTCAGCATTTCATATGGCAGTTGTAAGATGCCACATAAAGGGCAAAATGTAAGAGTCCATTGAGTCAAAGTGATGTATTAATATGTATTGGAAATCAATGAAACCAACAGGAATTTGCATTAAGATGAGTGGTTCAGTATTTTAAACTTGCACAGTATAAATACTGGAATGCTACAGAAGTCAGTGTTGGGGATTCAACTATCTGCTATCAACACTGTTGATTAGATGATGGAACCCATTGTATTTTATGTCGATTTTCTTGTGGTAGGTGGGAAGGCAAGTCATGAGGAATTTGCAAAGAATCTGCAAAGGACTATAGATATGTAAAATGATGGCTAAGCACTATTATTGCTAGACTATTAATCCAGAAACTAAGCTAATATTCTGAGGACCCATGTTTGAATCCGACATGGCAAATGGTGGAATTTGATTTCAATAAAATATAACTGGAATTAGGTATCTAACGATTACGATGAAACAATTCTCAATCATCGGAAAATCCACCTGGCTCACATTATGCTGGTGCATGCTGATTGCCCCACAACTTTGACTGAGAGATTCAATCATTCCTTCTGCATCCAAAGTGTAATTATTTATTTCAATTTAACAATTTAATTTGATGACAGTCTTATTCAATTTATGTATGAGTAAGCATTTTCTATAACACGTTACGAATTATGTATTAAATGTATTTAATTCATGTAGGTCATGGTTCATGAATAAACCCAATTTCAATCTCATGGACCACTGAGATGAATGAGGGCAACTCATGCAACCCATTCACTATCCCAGGTCACCCGTCATTGTCTGACGACTGAGGCTGTTGAAGGATGTGGCTCATCATCACTTCTCCAAGGCCGACTAAATGGAACTGCAATTTCCATGTGAAACTTCTGTTAATAATTTGGAAACTGCATAATCAAACTGTGGAGATTAAGAACCCAATATTAAACAGCATTTATCCACCACCACATATCACACAGTGTTAATTCCAACTTGAGTAGAGACACAATGCAGATGGTAGAATTTACTGTGAAGTGCTGCTCCTTCAGAGAGTACTTAAAGAAATTCAATGCAAGCAAGTATTTGTTCATTTGAAAATCTCCAAAATTCCATCTCCTCTAATTCCAATTTCCTGATCGGTGCCCTTTACTGTGAATAGCCCTTGAGTTTAAGCCCAATCACTGTACTCTTCAGGGCAAAGACAGGCCGTGTCTCCAAGGGCTATATGGTGCTCAGTCTCAGTGCAGTGGTCAAAGCAACCATTGTTTTCAAGGTCCACAGACTCATTAAGCTCTGTAAAATGTGCTAATCACTTTAAGCTGCAGCACAACACATCATTGTATGTTGTTGATAAAAGTTCAGTGCCATTTTTTGTCTTCAACAGAACTGAGAAATTTAGTCACTGAGTAAATCCTTTCCTTTGCATTCTTAGTGTTTATTTTTTACTCTGCTCCTCAATGTATTCATTATTATTCTTTACAGAAAGTCAGTGAGTGCGTGGAGAAGGGAAACCAGATGAACAGTTTGAGAATTCTCCAAAATCTAATGATGGACAAAGCCACCGGGCCGAAAAGGTGATGAGGGAATACTTTGTGAAAATGCACCATAAGGTACCTAAGTTGGATAAAGCACTGGAGGAAATGGAGGAACTTGGTATGTTATAATAACACTAAATTAAATTTCAGATTCAAATACTGCAGATGCTACTATGATATTGCACAATTAATTTAATGAAAAACAGTTCTTTTAAATCTTTTCTGATGATATGTTCATCGGATACGGTTTGTCTTAAAATTCCAGTCATCTGGGAGTTCAAAAATAAAAATAAAATTTCAAAATGATTGAGATTGGCTGTCACTGTTTAGTTTTGGGCAGGATTTTCTCAGCTGCGTGTACCTCAGCAGCATTCTTTTTCTTGATGATGAGATTTTATAGTTCTGCCGGTCAATAGGAATTCCCATTGAAACTAGTACATGTTGTCACGAACCCATGGGAGGAGTTTCTTAACTATAATGTCAGCATTGGTGGACCATGACATATTGTTGTTAATCTGACACCTAAAAACCTGAAGCTCTCAGTCGTTTCTACTTTGTCCCCATTGATGTAGACAGGGCTATATTCACCTTTACGCTTCCTGAAGTCAATGACAATCTCCTTCATTTTGTTGACACTGAGGGAGAGATTATTGTTGCCTCACCAGTGATGTCAAGTTCAAAGATTTATAATTTCTTATTATGTCTCAATCTTTCTTTTTAATTTTAAGTTTATATTAGCTACCTTCCAGGATATAGTGATTTTTCCTGTGTCAATCAAAACTTGAAATATGACCACAAATGAATCCATTATTTACATCAGTTTCTTGTTGCTCCAGGGTGCTGATTATTAGGCCCTGGGGATTTATCAGCTAACAAACACATCAATTACCTCAACACCGTTTCTTTTCTAAAACTGAATTCTGTCAGATCCTCTTTCTCACCAAACTCTGCCACCCCAGCCTTACCACAAGTCCCCATCATCCCCAATGCCCGCCACATTTCTGATATCTTGACCTTCTTTCTGACAATAGAACAATGAATATGTTTTTAGTTGGTCAGTATTTTTATAATCCATTTACTTTCACTGTTCCTGATTTTAAAGGACTGCATTTGTTTTCAAAAATCTTTTTTTCTTTAAATACTTCTGAAAGTGATTACAGTTAATTTTTATGTATTCTAAATCAATTTTCACTTACTGAACACATCTTTTTGTCCTCCTTTGCCAAACTCTAAACTACTCCCAATCCTCAGATCTGTTTTTTTTTTCTGGCCAATTTCTATGCTTGTTCTGGATATAATGCTATATCTACATTCCCTTACATGCCGTGGTTTGGTCATTTTCCTTTCTTTTACTCCGGCAGACAGGCATGAAACTGTTGGAATTCACCATGTGTTCTTTAAATATTTGCAAATGTCTTTCCACCATCACTCTGCAAGTAACATTCCCCAATCTATCACAGCTGCCCCAAAAAGTAACATTCTGTGTCCATTTATATACTATAATCTTAATTAGATAGATGTTATACACTTTCTACACATAATGGAAAGGGTCTGACCTTCATATAAGGTCATGATGCTGTTTCTGTAGAACATGTAAAGTATGCATTCCATTTATTTAATATAATATACAATTGGGCAGAAAAAAAAATTTGTACGCAAAAGAGTGCCTCTGTACATATAATTTAATATACAAATAGAGAAATATTATAAACATTACACAGAAAATGGTGATTTTCTGTGTATATATATGTAACAAAATGACGAATTAGTTAGATATTGTACATCTCTGATTTATCCAACTATGGGAGTGACAGGAAGCATTGGTGGACAAAAGATTTCATAATTAAATTGAAAAATGTAACAATAATCGAAACGGGCAAAAGCAGACCCTTAGGCCATTTGGCATTATACCCTCACTCAATTTGATGATTGATTACAGTAACAGGTTAACCTAAACATAGGACATATACTTAGTGCAGTGTTAAGATTCTTCTTTGCAATTGTAAACTATGCCACACTTGAACTGGGATTCAGCACAACGGTGCTGAGGGAGCTGTACTCTTAATCTAATCCTATGCTCTATCTTTAATGGAAGCATTTTTTGGCATACTGTGGAAAGACACTGTAGAGAGGCATGGTATCTGTCCAGAATTGCCAGCTGGGAGGGTGTAGAAGGACTTTAATCTGTATGCAACACCGTTTTGTAGCTTTATTGGAAATGTTTAATGGGAACAGTTAGAGAAAGTTTTATCCTATTTCTGTGCCATTCTGTCTTTGTCTTGTGACTTCGATTGAGAGAATGTTGAGTGAGCTTTACACTATATCCAACCCAGCACTGTATGTGCCCTGCGAGATTGTTGATTGAGTGACTTGACTATGTCTAACCCAATGCTATATCTGTCCCGGGTTTGTTTGACAATCATTCAGAGACATTCCAGTGTGAAAAAAATAGAATGGGAATTAGGGTAAATAGAGGATTTTGAAATTGAGAACAGTTTTGATAGAATTAACATCCACATTTCAATTACAATAAATATATGAGAGAGTTTCAGTATTAGATATTCACTAATAATTGCACTGGGTTATTCAAGGAAAGCATCTTTAGTCAGAGTGGCACAAGCAAGTGCATCTTGCTGTCACACAGTTTAGTTGAGGTGAATAGTAATGGCACATTTCAGGGAAACCTCCACACATTGAGAGGGGATATTATAGGAGGAATGGTGTTTCATGAGGAAAAATGGAAGAATGGTCAAATGGAATATAGAAGCTACATGGCCTCTTTAATCCCAAAGTCTGTTGCACTGCTGAGTTTTCTATACATGACCCAGAACGTATTTCTCAGTATAACCAGTCAGCAGCTTTTGCTGCATTAGACAACTGCAGTTATTGAAAACTTTTTTATTTTTATCATTGGAGTTGGAAATATTTGCTTAAAATAGCATCACTTCTGTCATCCAGAAGAGAATAAAACAAAAAGTAAAATCATAGATTTCCACTGATTTTCCATATCTGGGTCTTTGTGTTTCTCAGCATTGCCTTGACGGCAGAGGTTCCGCCGGGGCTCTACTCGACAGTAAAACACATCTGATGATCAGAGCATTAAACCAGAAGATCAGAAAGAAAGGGAGCAGTGAGGTTGACGTATTATGGAATCAGAAGAATACCAGCCACCCCAGAAGAATATCAGAATCTTCCATTTCCACATATCCAATGGGAGTATATAATTCATAAGAATTCATTTGTGACGTAATGTGAGATGTTAATTAATCCACTTAACATACACACACTGCCTATCACCATCCTCATAGTTTTCAATGTGGAATATTTGATTGTAAACTGATGGCAGCAAATGGAAACAAAATGATCAAAAGTGAAAGCAACAGAACATTAAGGCTGATACAAGGGACAGTGTGAGGCATGAAGCTATAAATTGCATTAAAGGTGACGTTTATCATCACGCTGAAGAAGATGACCAGTAGACCTGCTGCTGCCATTGCTATTAAGTAGCTGGTGATACTGAATCCGCATCTCCCTTAGCAAAGACTGATAATGGTCACTAAATTACCTTTAGGAAATAAAAACAAAGAAACTGAAGTATCGATTGTGCTTCTAAACAATTCAAAATTAACCGGAATTTAGTTTAGGTATAATAAATAAACTGAAACTTAATTTTTTGCTGACACATTGTCATTTTCCTTGGGGAAAACAGGAATTTTAGCACAGCCTGATCCAACAATATTCCATACGTTTCCCCACAGTAAATTTGTCATTCACAGCGGTAAATCTGTATCTGTCGGTTGGTCATTGGACATTTCTGATGTTACATTTACAGGTGTCTGGTCTCATTACTGTATATATTGCTGTGTCATTTCTGCGTGTCACTTAGAGCCACTTAGAATTTCCACTCACCCGACAAAGGGTCAGAGGCCCAAAAGCTAGTGGCTTTTGTTACCAAATAAACATGTTGGACTTTAACCTGGTGATATGAGATTTCTTACTGTGCTTATCCCAGTTAGAGCTGCAGCCACTTCCAGCTCACCCTGATGTGCTGCACCTGCAATTGGTGTGATCAGTTGTTGGGTTGCAATGCAGTGATTTTGATGGAAGTGGAAAATCAAATATTATTGAAAGCCAGAATAAAGCATAGGAGCATAAAGGGGATTGAAGCATAGCGGTAATGTTTCCGCACCAGGGGCCGAGACAAATGCTCTGGCGACATGATGGCTGCAGGAGGAATTTAAATTCAATTAATTATCTAGAATAAAATGCTAGGGGAGGCAATGGCGTAGCGGGATTGCTACTGGACTAGTATTCCGGATACCCACGGTAATGCTCTGGGGATCTGAGTTTGAATCCCTTCACGGCAGGTGATGAAATTTAAGTTCAGTAAAAAAAAAAATCTGGAAATAAAGTCTACTGATGACCATAAAACTATTGTTGCTTGTTGCAAAAACACATCTGGTTCACTAATGTCCCTTAAGGGAGGAAATCTGGCTCAGCCAGCAATGCACACATCCCATGAATAAGTTTTTTGAAAAGTTGTGTTAATGCTGATAATTAAATTAAAAAAAAAGTCATAAAAATTCATTTGGTTCTGCCGTGTTCACCCAATCTTTACCGTATAGCTGACTGCAGCCCAGAACAATTACTTGCCCTTTGAAATGGTCCAGCAAGCCACACAGTGCAGAGCAAAGCATTGTGGGTGAGAGCAAAGCAGCATGGGTGTATCTACACCACATGGACTGCAGTGAATCAAGAGGGCACGTCACCAGCACTTTCTCAGGGACGATTAGGAGTGAACACAAGATGCGGCCCTAGCCAGTGACCAATCCCATTAGATTTATTATTGTCTCACACATACAGTAAAAAGTATTGTCTCTTGCACGCTATACAGACAAAGCATACCGTACAGAGAGAAGGAGAGAGTGCAGAATGTACTCTTACAAACATAGCCAGAGTGTAAAGAAAGATCAGATTTATGTGAGGTAGGCCCATTCAAAAGTCTGACAGCAGCAGAGAAGAAGCTGTTCTTGAGTCAGTTGGTACGTGACCTCAGACTTTTCTATCTTTTTCCTGATGGAAGAAGCTGGAAGCGAATGTGTCTGAGGTTTGGGGTCACTTAATTATGCTGGCTGCTTTTTCAAGGCAACAGGAAATATAGTGTCAATAGGTGGGAGGCTGGTTTGAGTGATGGATTGGGCTTCGTTCATAATCCTTCATGGTTTATTGAGATCTTGGTAGAGGGATTGAATTTCGGAGCTGAGATGTCATGTTGCAACTGTGCAAAACTCTGGTGCGGCCGCACTTGGAGTATTGCATCCAGTTTTGGTCGCTGCATTATAAGAAAGATGTGGAGGCATTGGAAAGGGTGCAAAGGAGGTTTACCAGGATGTTTCCTGGTCTGATGGGTAGGTCTTATGAGAAAAGGCTAAGGGACTTGAAGTTATTTTCATTAGAGAGAAGAAGGCTAAGAGGTGACCTAATTGAGGCATATAAGATGATCAGAAGGTTAGATAGGGTGGATAGTGAGAGCCTTTTTTCCTTGGATGGAGATGGCTAACACGAGCTTTAAATTAAAGGGTGGTAGTTTATAGGATGGATGTCAGAGGGTAGTAAGGGCGTGGAATGAACTGCCTGCAGCTGTTGTGGACTTGCCAAATTTAAGGGCGTTCAAATGGTCAGTGAATAGGCATATGGATAGCATTGGAATAGTTTAGTTTAGACAGTCATAAGATTGGTTCCATTGGTCGGAACAACATCGAGGGCTGAAGGGCCTGTACTGCGCTGTACTGTTTTATGTTCTATGTTCTATAAAATCAACAAAGGAGGTGAGATACTATTTGATAGCAGTTCTCTACCAGCACTCATTCTTTTTGAAATTGTTCCACTCCTGAGTGAAATGAAATGTCCACTTTTGAATCCCAGTCCCCCACAGCAGTATTGACCAATGATTGCACTGTAGATCCCTCTGTGAAACTACAACAAGATAACACAGTGGTTACTCCAGCTACCTCTCAGCACCAGGATCATGTGTTTGATTCCCAACTTGGAGTGTGCATGTTTTCCTCCTGTCTATAGAATTTGCTCTGATTTCTTCACACAGCGTGAAAGATGTGCTGATTTGGTGCATTGAACTGAAAAGGAGCCAGGGTATGGCGACTTGGGGAATTTCATAGTAATTTCATTGCAGTGTTAATGTAAGCCTTACTTGTGACTAATAAATTTTTAGTTCTATAAATTCAGGGAAAAAAGGCCAATGATGGTAAGGAACAAATACAAGGAAAAAATTAATCCTTTAAAAACCACAAAAATTACACCAGGTTTCTTAACCAGCACAGCTATTTGGCAATACGTACTGAGGCTTCAAGATTAAAAGACCAACAGTTGTGAAATGGATAAATGACCATTTCTGTAATGCGTTCTTTCAAATTTAATTATAATGTGTTCCAATGTGAGACCTTACTCAGCGTTACAATTTCAGGCTCAGTGAAGTGATCCCCTGCCTTAGTCTGCCAACCTATCCAATGATCTTTGAAAATCATCAACATGAAGGATACGCATTACATTGCTTTCTAGAATTACATGATGGATTCTGGTTTTCTAATCTTTTAATCAAATGTAGCAGTTTACAACATGCCTCACTCCTAATCAAATGGAATTGCTGATATTAAAAGCAATGGATATATATGGGTGAATCTCAGTCCTACCAGCAATGCTAAAGACAAGTCCGAAATCAACCAAGTTATTTGATATTAGATCTAAATTTCAAAGGGTATTACACCTGTCTTAATTAAATAAACATATTTTCAACAGATGCACCTCATTCTGTTATCCATTTCATTTAGAGATTTGTTATAATTCTGGTGATATGTTGATGTGTAGAGTGTGAAGTTTTAATAATCGAGACTACTACTTGTAGCAAACGGGACATTTCTGATTCCCTCTAATATGTTCTACTATGTATTTTTTAAATTAATTACCAGAAATAATCTTGGACTCTATATTCCAGGAGATTTCCTGCCAGTCATTCTGCTATCTACCTGTAAGACAGAAATATTGTTTCAGGGAAATCTGAAATGCAATCACAGTCAGTGAATTGTGAAAAAAAAATCAATTTCAGTATCCTATGAAAACATATTTTTACTAGAGGAAAAGATCAACAATAACAAATAACACAGAAAAAGCATTGTTAGTTCAACAGCCACAATATAGTAACCTAAAACAGATTAGATTGAATAATAGATTTATATTGACATACCAAGAACTTCAATTGTTGCTGTAATATGATAGAAAATAGACTGAATTTTGTAAGACATCATTATTCTATCAGTGGCTGACATTATCGCACTGTCTTATGAGATTCAGTGTCTGATTCCTGTTGGAAATAAAGGGTACATATTAAACCGTGCTTTCTGAATATTCTGAAGCAACATATATTTATACATCATAGAATCATGTTTGCATTGATAAAGCTTCCCCAGGATAATTATTAGTTGATGCTACTGGACAAAGGATCATTGCATAACAGTTAGCCGCTCTAATAATTCTTTGAATTTCTCTTGAGATTATTTGAGTCCACAATTGATAGTGGAATTTACAGTTCTCAGTTTTGATTTTTTTTTGCCTGTCCTGTAATAGTTTTGAAAAATATGAAAATAAATATCTTATTTTCCACTCTTCAACTAAACGATATAATTTTGGCAATTTACATATTCTTTTATAACTCCAAAATCAAACACATTTTACACAACTTATTACAGACTCACAAAAGTGAATTATACAGCTCAAACTTGGGTGGCATGGTAGCACAGTGGCTAGCATTGCTGCTTCACAGCTCCAGAGCTCCTACTAACTTAGAAGCAATTTAAAAAAAACACACATTTAACTTAGTGCTGTAGTTCTGTCAGTGCCTTAATGTCGAATGTTTTAAAAATTTACTCACCTATTAGTTTTTCCCTTACAACATCTCATTCAGATATATCATCAAATATTCCTTTATTTCATTGGAAAATATTGTTTAGACTGTTCATAATTTTAGTAAAATAATTGCACACAATATCTTCTTTTTGCGTAGAGTGCTGGTGTAAATTAAGTAAATTAAATTTGCTGAATGATTGCTGTTAATATCAAATGGAGAAAAAAAAATCTCCTCTGCACAAATGAGTATCCATCACAGTGAATCTGCATGCCAGTGTTTTTTTTTTAAGAAAATGGTATTTGCAAATTCTAACATCTCTTACTTGTATTTGAACAAAATATTTATTTGTACAGAATATAGGGCTAATGGAAGGACTTTTGTTTGTGTCAGCAAGCGGAGAGATCTTGGTATACATGTGCATAGTTCCTGAAAGTTGGCACCCAGGTTGATAAGGTTATTAAGAAGGCAAAAGGTGTGTTAGCTTTTATTGGTAGAGGGATTGAATTTTGGAGCTGTGAGGTCATGTTGCAACTGTACAAAACTCTAGTACGGCCACACTTGGAGTATTGCGTACGGTTCTGGTTACTGCATTATAAGAAAGATGTGAAAGCATTCGAAAGGGTGTGGAGGAGGTTTAACAGGATGTTGCCTGGTATGGTGGGAATGTCTTATGAAGAAAGGCTCAGAGACTTGAGGTTATTTCCATTACAGAGAAAAATGTTAAGAAGTGACCTAATTGAGGCATACAAGATGATCAGAGGGTTAGATAAGGTGGACAATGAGAGCCTTTTTTCTCGGATGATGATGGCTAACACGAAGGGGCATAACTTTAAATTAAGGGGTGGTAGTTATAGGCCGGATGTCAGAGGTAAGTTCTTTACTCAGAGGGTAGTAAGAACGAGGAATGTCCTGCCTGCAGCAGTTATGGACTCACCAACTTTAAGAGTGTTCAAATGGTCAGTGGATAGGCATATGGATAATATTGGAATAGTTTAAGTTAGAGGGTCATTAGATTAGTTCCACTGGTCGGCGCAACATCAAAGGCCGAAGAGCCTGTACTGCGCTGTAATTTTCTATGTTCTATGTTCTGCTTAATGCAATGAGTGAAAATGATAGCACAATTGATGGAGATTACTTTATTGATTTCACCTGACAATTTATTTGTGGATTTTGTGAATGGGCATTCTGTGATCATTTTAAACTTAATTGGAAAGCAAACACTTCTAAATCTGCTTCTTCCCCTAACTGTAAGCAGAAATACAACATCTGTATTGAGATCTCAAGCTGCATAACATTAGTCCTACTCACTGAACGGCAGAATTAAAACTTTTCAGTCCAGTTATATTTGTACCACAACATGTTTCATATGCAGCTATGCTTTTTATTTGAATTCTAGTTGGGTATTTTAATGAAACCATTGAATTGGTTTGTACGAATGATATAAAGTGGAATCTGATTAATTTGTACATTTCTAATTATTTCCATGACCCAAAGTCCTAATTTCCTTCCACAGGATTTATGTCTTATTTCTTGAGCGGGAATCAGCTCTCATATATGGAACCGACTGCTAATAATTGGGCAAACACAATGTAAGATCTGAGTAACTAGATATTGTTGTAGGTGATTCTGATTTTTAAAATCATGTTTCCATCCCAATAACTTTGCTTGAACTGAAATAGATGTTCTGTGCTTTAATTATTTATAGCAAGTGCATTCATGGAGGAATAGACAGTTGTTGTGTATTTAAACATTATGTTGTTTAAATGAGACTAGGATCAGAAATATGCAAGGAAATCTCAAAGCTTATCACAATTTTGTGACAAAATTCTGACTTCCAGATTGGAAGTATTGGCTCTCTTCTGCTTTCACAAATGCAGTTGGACCTGCTGAGAATTTTCATTACTTTCCGTGTGTATATGGTTCCAGTGCTGATACCTGCATTTTTAAATGAAATTTGCTGGATGGTAATTTTAGATGACAATTACTCTGTAGATTTTGGATTATCATTCTTTTGACTAAATAAAAATACTTCTCATCTGTTCCTTTAAAATCATACATTCATGTTTTTTAAAAATATACTTGTTTTAATTGAACTGATATTTGTTTTGATTCTTTTATTGAATGCTTTTGGTTCAAGTTTTGAGGGATTGTACTATGTAAACATAAAGTAATTGTGATAGTGATGGATTTCATCATTGCAAATAAGATTTGCTGTGGGCAATTCAATACTTGTTTCCTTAGGTCCAGCTGATTGCTATAAACGCTGCCTATTGTAAGTGTTATGGCTATTAAAATAATAATTTCTGAGACAGTTTCAATAATATTTCTGACTTAATTTTACTTGCATTCCTCATTTTGAATTCAGTTTGTGTCCATATGGATGAGTGTGTGAAAACAGATTTAAATTGAGACATAATCTGTCTCTGCAACTGGGCAATGCAAATACCATTGGCAATAAGAGCAAATGTATTGTTTAAGATAGCAAACAAGTTCATGCAACAATCTAAGAAAACAACTATCAAAATGATCATAGAAACTATAATTTGTTGTGAAAACAGATGTCCGTTTGAAAGAATGCAAAATTACATTGTCACATAGAAGCATTAACTGACATCATCACAGTGCACGTTTATGTTTGCAGATTAACTAGTATTTGTTGTATTCAGAATCGGTGTTAGTTGCAGTCTCCAGGTGAACTGCTTGTTCAGTTTCATTAACCTATATTTTGTGTGCCTCTTCGAATTGTGTTGGGCATTGTTTCTTTGAGTCATTCTACTTGAGTCTTTGATGCATTCTTTGAATTACTATTGGTTTTCATTTTAAGTCATATTATCTCTGGAAGTTCATATCAGTGTTTAAGGCAAAGCACATTGTTGTCATTAGTATCCATATTCCTTGGGAGTAGTACACTCAAAGACCATGTGTAATGGTTATATTTGTGACTTACTTCCAGTTGTTATATTCAGACTTAAATAAGGAGTGCCTTTTTGAATAATAGGCCTTTTAGAGGTTACCAGTTTAATCAGGGTGGAAGAAATCATGCAGTATACTTTACAAAAGGTGATTAAAACAAAGCTCTTGGAATTGGAACCAATGTTGCAGTTGACATTACCTGAGAACTTATGGAAAGTGGAGATAATTGTGTCGATAGCTCAGCATTTAAAATTGCCAAACACAGAGTCAGGGCCATTAAACTTCAATTATAAATGAAACAATTTAAGCATTTAAAATAATTACAGCATATTGAACTGAAAATAAAAAGAAGAGAGAGAGTAGCAAAAGTCAAAGAAAGGGATGTCATTGCTGCAGAGGAAACAAAGAGAAAAGGAGGAACAGCAAGCAAAATTAATGAAGCAATTTGAGTTGCAATAACAGAAATAAATTTAAACTGCCTGAATTACAATGAGAGTAAAATAAAAGGAAAGACGGATCGCCGAAGCAGAAGACAATGAGATGAAGGTGAAAAAGGGAAATAATTTGAACATCAGAAACTAGCAATAAAAAGTAAGCATATGTTGAAAGTAGCAGAGGTAAATGGAAGAGAATAGTTTGAGGACAGTGATTAGGATGGCGAGGAAAAGAAAGAGCTTCATAGTTAATAGCCTGGTGGGGAGATGTTTAAACATATCCAAATGTTGCCAAGGTTTACTGAGAATGTTACAAAGGGTTCTTTTATTTCATTTGAGGAAGAATGTAAACAACTGAAATGGCCACACCATGGGGCATTACTTTGTCAAACAAAGTTAGTTGGTATGGTTAATCAGCTTTTTGCATCACTATCAGAGCAGGTAAATTGGGATTATAATGACGTGACGAAAGCTAAAGAAAACGCATATTTTTTACTTTATATATTTATTAGTGTTACAAGTGGTCAGACATTGACACTGCAATGAAGTTACTGTGAAAATCCCCTCGTCGCCAAACTCTTGTACTGTTTGGGTACATGGCCAAACGTGTCATCTAAAATGGTGATTTATAAAGCACTCTGAGACAATTGGACCAGCACTGAAATAGCAGGCTGCATATTAAAGGGCAAAGATAAATAGGCTGCAGATCAGATGACTGAATACAGAAGAAATAGGCAATCCCAAAGACAATGGGCACTCTCTGGTCAACAGAGCCTTAAGCCTTTATGTGTGACGTATGTGCCTCCAGCACCTACAGTTGTTACACATCTTCAATATGCCTGACTGGACTCTTCAATCAGGGTGATCAAGCTTTGGTTGATTGATTGACAAGAATCAGGAGATTATTCAAGAAAGACACGAAATCACAGAGGGATACAACCGAAGAAGACTCTCTCTCTCTCTCTCTCTCTGACCTTACAAACGAGCTACAACAACAGTGACCATCGTCAGTACAGGAGAGACACCACACCCAAGAAGGAAGGAAGACGAGAGCCAGAGTGCCACACCAGACCAAAAGACCATACTACTTAAAGAATTACAGAGACAAGCGCACAGATAAAGGCCAATATCAACCTGGGTACTTCCCACTCACGGAAAGTTAAGTCAAAGTCTACTATAGGACTTGAATTTTAGTATTTCTGTAAGATTACTTATTTTTGGTTGGGTGGATGATTATTGATTGGGGATTTAAATAAATATTGTTGTACTAACAGGAAGTCTACCTCCAATTCTTTGCCCACCATATAAGGGTTAAAACAGATTGTGCACCAGGCACAACAAATGCACTCAGGCGGAGTCTAGCATGGCCAATACACCTAACCAGCACATCTTCTGTACTGTGGGAGGAAACTTGCCACGAGAAATCTTGTCAAATGCCTTTCTGATGTCCACATAGAGAACATCCACTGTCCTACTCTCATCAATCATCTTTATCACTTCCTTGAAAAACTCGGTCAAGTTCATGAGACACAAGCTCCCCTTCACAAAAGCATATTGTTTCTCACTAATGCATCCATTTATTTCCAAGTAGGAATAAATCCTGTCTCAAAGAATCCTCTCCACTAATTTCCCTATCACTGATATAAGGCTCACCAGTCTGTAATTAACTGGATATATTATTTACAGCATTGAGCCACACGAGTGGAGAAAGTGTGGCATGAGTAATCCAAAGACTCAGGGTAATGATCTGGTAACCCATGTTTGAATGCCATCATGGCACATTGCAAAATTCGAATTGAATAAAAATCTGGAACTAATTATCAAATAATGTGATCCTGAAAACATGGTCCATGTGCAACAGGATTTGATGCTGTATAAAGAATACATCCAGATTAAGCAATAAAACACATACATACAAACAGATGCTAAAATGTCTTGCTACCGTGAGTGCCAGCGAGAATGACAGAGTGGTGAAATGCCCTGTTGGTGTGAATACTAGGTTTCAGGTATAGAGTGAAGAGTTTTGTCAGTGCAAATACCAACTAAAGGGGGAGATGGAATAATCTTGTCAGTGTGTGTAGTCGCCAGGAGGGCAATTTGGGAGATACCTTGTAAGTAACAGCTAGACTCGCAGGCAGAATTGTCTTGTCAGTATCGATCCCAGCTAAATGGACAGATGGAATAATCTTGTCGGTGTGTGTATCAGCCAGGCGGGCAATTTGGGAGATACCTTGTCATTATAAGTCCCAGCTCGACTGGCAGATGTGGAAAGGGCATCTCATTGTGAGTAATAGCATATAGAACAGATTATGGAACATTCTACCAGTTTGTAAAACAACTAGATGGGCTGATGGGGTAATACCAACTAGACCGGCAGACGTTAGCATGAATTGCAGTGTGAGTACCATCTATAGAGATAGATTGATAAATATCCTGTTAATGTGTGTAAAAGCTATACAGACGGATAGGGAAATGTGCTATCAATGTGAGTAAAAGATAGGCGGACAAATGGAGAAGGAACGTGTGAAACTGAGTACAACCTAGGTGGGCAGATATGAAAATGACTTACCAATATAAGTAGGATCTATCACATGGAAAGCGAGGGATCAATATTTGCCAGGATGAGTAGTTCAGGAATGGACATACAATTGAAGTCATAAAATATGCTGTGCATATTTGAGAGAACTAAATTTGATTAATTTTATTTTCAAACATCTGAAATTATTTCTCAGCTAATTTTTAAATACCGTTGCATTGAAAAATTTGGGGGTGATTAAAATTATATATTATTTCCATTATTCCATCACACAACCCAATGAAATTAAACTGAAGTTATTAGTGTGCCCTGTTTAAGGGCACACTGATTGCAGTGATCCATTGCCACAACACACAAAATGAATTACACAATCGAATTAAGGGGAAAAAAGACACCATTTCGAAATAAGATCCACAAGGAATACATCATGAGTGTGCAATCATGTATTTTAGGATTCCCAGGGATGGGATGGAAACAAGGTGCAGATCTTTGAACTTACAACGTGTGATCTTGAGCTTTAATACAAAATATGGAATGCAGCAGAGCGCTGAACATTAATAAGATTGGAATAGAGTAGCATATTGCAATTCATTACACAGATAAATAAAAATTGTTGTGCAATTATTCCCTTCATTTTTGACTTTATTTTCTTTTCAGGCTCTATTGTTCTAAGTTACAAGTATTCATGTGCAATTGACCAACAAATTCCTCGTCTAATCATGAGACAGAAGTGTCTCCCACTATTTTGATCATTGTTCTCGAGAATGCTGGTGGGAATTTGATGACTGAAGCCTTTCTACATTCACTCCATTTCTATTACATCACCCACTCTTTTTTGACTGCTTTTCATAACAAAGACCTTATTTTCTCTGTGAAATATTATCCGGAATTCTGTTCATTCATTGCAAATGGAGCTCAGGATTCAAACTGGCTGGCAAAATGGTGCACAGAAGCCACATTTTCAACAGTGTTGCCATCTACTAGTATTAGCTTGTTGTGTGAGGGTAGAGGGGATTTGCTGTGGGGGGAATGGCTCTTTTGAATCAGTGCAAATGATGTTATATTTCCCAGTCTCAATCCTCTGTTCCGATTTTATGATAAATCACTCCCATTCCATAGCAACACATTGCACTCTATTTCCATTGAAACAAAACTTTATCAAACTTTAACACACATGAAAGTTTAAATAATGTTGAAAATTTTGGAAGTGGTCTAGGATTCTGTTTCCCATCAGTGAACAGAACGTTGTTTTGAAATAAATGGGCATTTCAGCAGAATTTTAAACTGCTCTCTGAACTTGGCTTGTGTCACAACATAAATGCCAGTGTTAGTACAGCAACTTAGCAGTTGCAGCATGAAGCCCAATTCCATCACAAAATAATCTAGATATATTGACTTATATCCCATATAATACATGCGACTCCATATGGAATAAAGCATCAATGTTGACCATAACACCATAAAATTGGCTGAAATAAAAAAAAGTAAAATGATAGATTTCCTCCGACTCTCCATCTCTGCATCTTTGGGGCTGTCACCACTGTTGTGAGTCCGGAGTCTTCTGCGGGATTTGCTGCTCACTAAAATGTGTTTGACAGTGAAAACATTGAGCAACAGAATCAAGATAAATGGAACACATGGATTTAGAATGTGATGGAGGGACTCAATTGTTGTCCAGACTGGAGATTCCAGAACATCTCCTGTGTAACCACAAAACGAGGGATCATTGTCTAGTACATACTGCCCTGTTAACATAAAATACCAGAAAATATTCTTTAAACAGCTCAATACACTGACTGTTCCCAAAACCATAGCTGCCGTTTTCTCATTGCAATATTTACTTTTCAGTTTCTGGCAGCAAATGGCCACAAATCGATCAAAGGTGAAAGTGACGGTGAACCAAACAGAGCAGTCAGTGGCTGTGTAAAGCAGGGCAGCGTGGATATTGCACAGGGGGATGGACTTCAGAAAACTGAATTCTCTCGGATGAACAATGGGAATTTGCCTGAATATCAGGTCAAGGATAATGACCAGTAGATCTGCCACTGCCATCGCCATCAGGTAACGAATGACACAATTAGAAAGACCACATCCACTGCGAAACAGGATTACAATTGTGAGGAGGTTAACTGTCAGGAAGGAAATCAAATAATGATGTTAAGCATCAGGGTGAGAAAAAAATGTACCCGGTTGATAATGGATTATTGAGGGTTTGCGATGTTTGAATGCAGAATTTGATTTGTTGAAATATTTGGTGCTGAATGAACAAACAGGATGGCGTGTGAAAAATTAGTGGGAGGAGTGAATAACTAATAGAAAGCAAAACGTGTCAACAAGTAGACATGAGTGAAGTGATTATATTAATCATCTTGGCATGAATATAAGGGTTTATGAGTAAGTTCACAGCTGACAAAAATTGGAAGAGGCATGGTGGCACAATGGTTAGTGTTGCTGCCTCACATTCCAGGGACCCAGATTAAATTCCAACTTTTGGTGAATATCTGTGAGAAGATTGTGTTCTCACTGCATTTGTGTGCATTTCCTCTGAGTGCTCAACTTTCCACCCACAGACAAAGGGTGTGTAAGTTAGGTGGACTAGTCATGCTAAATTGTCTGTTAATATTCAAGGATGTGTAGGTTATTAGGATAAATGTATGAAATTATGGTTATAAGACAAGAAATCACAATGTCAAAGAATTGGTGCTGACCCAAGTGTCCAAATGCCCTCTTTGTGCAATGAATAGATTCTATTCTATTCTATTCCGTTCTATTCAATTCTGTGCTATTCTATTCTATTTTATTCTACTCTATTCTACTCTATTCTGTTCTATTCTATTCTGGTATAATCTATTATTGCTTATTCTATGTTACACCGTAGATTACAGAATAATACATATCAGCTGATAAGATGAGCACAAAGTGGCAAATGAGACAACGTTGGGAATGTGAGGTGATGAATTTGGTGGGGGGGGGGAAGACACGGCTACAGAGAACACGATGACTGTTAGAACGATAGGAAGCATAAACAATGAGGAAAACATTAATATACATGTGGGTCCCTGAAGACGGCAGGATAGGTAGGTAGGGTGGTGAAAATGGCATATCGACCATCATTGGATGAAACAGAGAATAAAAACACTGGAAGGTTCTGATGGAGATGTATCAAACAATTATTAATACAGCTTGATGAATGTGTTCAGTTCTCTGGCTAGCACACAATGAGAAGCATGTGATTGCAGTTGCAAGAGAGCAGAAGAGATTCTGCAGAATGGTGTCTGGGCTGAATCGTTTAAGCTTACACAAGTATTTGGTAATGCTGTTTTCGATAAGGAAGAGAAGCCTGAGGGGCGAACCTGGTTGAGCTATACAAAATTATGAGGGGAAAAGATAGTATCATCGAATCATACAGTGCAACAGTTTTTTGTTCCATCAAGTCGCCACCAAAGGTAAGAAACACCAAAACAGTAACACAGTGATGTGGCATGTTAGCACAACGGATGGCAGTGCTGTTTCACAGAACCAGGGACCCGGGATTGATCCCCGGCTTTGTCATTGTCTGTTTCTGTGTGCTTCCTCCAGGTTTTCCGGTTTCCTCCCACTTTCTGAAAGTTGTGCTTGTTAGGTGCATTGGCCCAAAAAGGCGCCAGTGTGGCAAACAGGGATATTTCACAGTAACGTCATTGCAGCGTTAATTTAAGACTTACATGTAACCAATAAACACAAATTAAAATTAATGTTAATTCCATTTACTGGCACTCGGCCCATAATCTGCCATTTTATGAAGTGCCAAAAGCTCATCCATGTGTTTTTTTTTAAATAGTGAGGCAATTTCCCTTAGTAACCCTCAAAAGCTGTTCATTCCAGACCGACACCATCCTCAGCATGAAACGTCTTTCTTTTTCCTTACATTCCCCCAAATTTCTAGTTCCTCACCCTGAACAATAACCTATGGCCTTAGGCTAAGGGGAAGAGATTATTTGTATCCATTCTGATCGTGCCAGTCATGTTGTTTCTCAGTCTTCACTGCTCCAACAGAAACACGTAGGCCTACCCTAAGCTTCACAACTTAACTGTTCACCCTAGCTATCATTCTTGTTAATCTCCCTGAAATTCCTCCAATGCAATCTCATCTTTCTTATAATGTGGCGCCAGAACTGCACACAGTACTCGAGGTGCACCCGATCAAAATTTCTGTACAACTCCAACATTTCTTCCGTGCTTTTGTTATCTATGCCTTGACTGATAAAAGCAAATGTCTCATTTGCCTCTTTCACAACGCTACATTCAAACCCTTCCATCTTCAGAAATTTCTGAACAAACGAAACAAATTCACTTCGTTCCACAGAAGTTCCCAGTTCAACGTCATTCAATGAATATTGTCAAATTACACCTCCGAAAGAGTTGCATCTCACATTTTTCAAGGTTAAAATGCGTCAGCCGTTCACTTACCTATTTAACCATCCCACCAGTTTCCTATTGTAGCCCAACAGACACAGCTCCACTATTAAGCACCCGACCGATCATTGTGTCATCGACGTTTTAAATTCGATCCCCAGCCGCCCCCCGCCCAACCATCCACCCCACGCACAGACACACAGTCACCTCTGCCATTCGTACAAATGATAAATAATATGGGAGACAGCACAGACTCCCCTGATAAGCCACTGGACAACAAATTTCAGTCACTAAAGCATACTTCTATCATCATTCTCTGCCTCCTACTTCTCAGCGATATGTTTGATAGGAAGAGACATACTCCTCTGAGTTAAAGAGTCAATACACATGGGGCATAGATTTAGGGATAAGCAACATGAGACTTAGAAGGCCATTGAGTAAAAAGATATTTCACCTAGAGGGTGCTGGGAATCTGAAACTCATTGCATGAAAGGTTTGTAGAGGTGAAAATGCTTGCAACTTCTTAGAATTATTTAAATGAACACTTGAAATGCCATAGCATAGTACGGTTCAAGTATAGGAAAATGGGAATAGCATAGATGCTTAATTGCCATCGTGGAGATGTTGGAGGAAGTTCTTCTTTCTGATCTGTCAAATTGCATCCGAATATGATTCCGTAATGGATATTCCATACAAGAAGTAATGGTGTTCATGATTTTGACAAATGACATAGGGATAATGGGATATTGGGGTAATGGCGGGAATTGGGATGTCAAGATGCTAATGGATACGGAGGCATGTACGGTACTTTCAATTTGTTCCACTTCCCTGCTAACTCAACAATTGTGATAACGAGAATTTAGACTCAACAGTCACACAAGTTTAGGTCTGACCATAAAATTTAAATGAAATCGCACAGATGTATCTACTCATAAACCGAAAATACAAAGTACAATTAACATTCTCTCCTGAAAAATATTGACACATATATGAAAATATGATTTCGAGAAATTCAGGGGACAATTACATAATGGAGGGTTGGGACGGAGATAGTCTCTTCTTTACAGTTATTCCGATGGCTGTTTATACATATTGGAGTCCAGAAGGAATATTTCCTCTTTTCCTTAAGAGAAATGAAGGTTTTGAGTCTAATTTGTAAGTGTGTGCCTGTAGTGAGCAGAAATAACACCTAGGAAAACTAATTCGCGTGTTTCACTACTTCTGGTAAGTGCTTCACAGGGTCCTACTTATTACTGGACCTGGATCACTCCGCCAGCAGCTTCCTTCTCAATTGTTTCCTGACTTCCCGAATATTGAAAAAAAGATTCGAGTTACAGAATGGTATAGAATGTCATACCATCATCTCATTTATGCAATGTTTGAAAAAGATATATCTGTCACAGAATGATTTGAACGATTGTCCATTAAAAGATCTGCATTAGAAGAAGGTATCCATCCCTACTCGCGCACTCACCCTCCTAACTCATTCCACAGAGAAATGGAGTGAATGTAATAGATGTGGCAAGAGTGAAATAGGAACTTTGGTCACATTTTCCCCAAACAGCACCCAGACAAGCATCGACTGGCAGTTGGTTTGTTTATTCTGATCCAGAAGAGACACAGGGGGAAGGACGCCCCTGACAGTATTGAACTGACACTCATATATTCGGCGGGTAAACATGACGTGACTAAGAAAGTATAGGATACTGCACAAACATGCTTTCCTGAAATCTAGGATATGAGAATCGAGTCCTTTTGATGAGGGCAACAGAATAGATCTTGATGTTTGGAAAACCAGCTTGGAATGCTTTGCTTTGGTCAGGTTTAGAGGGAAGAAAGATATGGATGAGCATTCAAAAATTGGATGAGCTGAAGGAGAGTTGAAGTCAGGCGATGATAAGCAAGTTCAAATAAGTGGTCTCAGTGCTTTGTCCAATCACCTTCATATTTTAGAAAGGATGTGAAGACTTTGTGCAGAAGGAACTTTGCTGCTTTTTCCAGGGAGGATGGATTATACATGACACAAATAAAATGAATAATATGGAATGATTCTCCATAGAAGTAAAGGATTCCGTGAATATTTGATACAGATCTTTAAAAATGTGAAGTCGTTAGAGAAATTAAGTGTTGTTTAACCATATCCAAAACGTGAGTGGTGGATAAACGGGGGAAAGTGTGAGGTGATGGGCACTGGAGCACAGGCTGACCTGAGAATTTTTTTTTTTAACTTGCTGCGTGGTTTGAAATTGAAATGCACTGTCTAGTAGGACGATAGATAAACTGTATCATATACTTCTCAAGGGAAATTGATGATAACGTGCTGGAGGAAAATGCAGCAAAAGGGGGAAGTGTTAGACGTGAGACTAATCTGGATGTTCGAGAGATCCAGGGTTGGAGGATACTCTGATCCATTCCACCATTCTATATTTGCTATTTTTCAGACATTTCCAATTTCGCCATCTTTTCTTAAAATATGTGCCATAAACAGACTTGTTTCCAAATTTTAATAAGTGTGATGAAAGGAAGGGTGGCGGCCGTGTTTAGAGGTTAACTTTGGGATTGAACGCAGAAAGCGTTGTATGTTTGTTTATCAGATTACAATGAGGTGTCCAGAAAGGCTCACCAATGTCGGTGCTATTATAACTACTTTCTTGATGTCTGTTAATGCCATGGTATATGCACATTGTGTAATTTCAAATATTCCAGATGAAAGAGCACAGAAAAGTTAATAAATTGTAAGAAGGGCTTGTAACAATATTGATGAGAGAAGATGTTGTCTGGGAAAGTGCACATATAACAGAAAGGCACATATTAAAACAAAGAAAAGTGAAGCAATTAATTTTGATCCGAATGAGGATGATTAACAATATTAGATAAATCGTGAAATGTTGAGACATGTACAGGGACAGATAGACATGTGGAGGGAGAAGGGGGGATATGTTGTCCTGCTTAAAAAACACTTCCCAAGTTTAAAAAAACTGCATCATCATCATCACACGTTCCTGTCATTAGTTAATCTGAGAAAGACGTGTGTAAAATAACGGTGGATAATTTGACTGTCGCTTTGATATGATCACGCCTTCAACCCACACAAGTTCTGGTGTGGAAGGCAGATTTTCCTGCCTACGCTGAAGAAAAAGACAGCCATTGGCGTAAATCCATCTGTTCTCTCTGAAAATAATCTTGACGACCACTAGAATGGAATTATGAATTTGTCAATGTCAAAAGTCAAGAGCGGCACGTAGACACAATATTAGCAACACCAGATACCCAGTTTCAGTTATGACCTTGCATGGTTATCTGTGCGGAGTTAGTTCCTTATCCCTGGTTTCATCCCATAGTACAACGATGTACAAACTAAATTGATTGCTCATGCTGAATTGTCCTTCCATGTTTAGAGATGCATTCGTTAGATGCATTGGCCATGGTAAATGTGCAGAGTTATGGAGATAGTTAGCTTGAGACAGTTTTATGTTGAATGATCTTCTAGGAATCGCTGCAGACTCAATGGGCAGAATGGCCTCCTCCTGCACTACACGGATTATGTACAATTTGTGAAACATCGCTGCTCTTTGAGTGCTGGCTAAAAAACAATATTCTTTTTCCGGTATTTGTTAGTGATTGCCCAGTCCACAGTTTAACTCCAATATCGTCAATCTACATTTCCTCCTGAGTACTTGTCTGTAAATATCTTTTAATGCTCTCGCATAGAAACAACGTAAAGAACATGACTTTTAAGCTCACTCGACCCCAGGAGACCACCTCAACTATTGCACCGCACAGTCCAAATTCAGACCATTTCATACTAAACAATATTTAACTTAACAGATTTTCATTAATACAAGTATCAAGCTGAACACCCACATGACTAGTGAAAGAAAGACCACAGGGAGAGTTAGAGAAGCTCCTAGAAGGAGGTCACAGTTTCCTTTGTGACACGGGACAAGTTTGGCCATTCTATCACAATGAATTGATTGAAGTCACAAAACATGAACCAGGAAAAGAAAACATTCCCTGTAAGACAAAACAGACCTGCAACTCCCTTTCACTGAGAATGCATTCAAAGGAGCTAATAATAGAGAGCAGAATGAGTGAAACACAGAGTGACCAAATTACCCACAAACTCTGATTCCAACATGGCAAGACAGGAGCCCTGGGAGACAGAACCATCCCAATTTACTGAGCAAGACCTGCAGATCTACCAGGCTGAGATAGACAGACACAGGGACATCATGTTCACTGATGGATTCAGGTCCCCCTGGACACCAAAAAGAAAATTGGGTGAAAATGATGGAGATCATGAGTTCCACTGCTGACACTGGATAAAGTGTCATAAGTCCTTCAATGACTTTCTGAGCTCCTAGAAAGTGAATGAGGTGTATCTACTGGGCAAGTAGATTGAAATCGCTGATGTAACATGTTAGGCCTCAGTTGGACACACGGGAAAAGCCACATAAGACTTTGTGGTGCCTTGGAAGTCGGGTATTGTGGAGTTGTTGATCTTGAAAGTCAGATCATGTGCTTGGAGTAACATTTGCTGTGGTTCTTCGTGGAAAAGGTGGTATGTGGCCTTTCTGAGGAATCACTGTTTTATTCCGCAGCGTCTCCTGCTCATATCACGGCAGTTGTGCCTTTCCTATTGCACTCTATCTGCTGGATACTATCTGTAATTTTCATTCTTGTACTCTCGCAGTCTTGACATTCTTTTTCAATCAAGGTATTGGACAAGAATCTTCATATTTCGCTTTGTGCCAATGAGACATTCTGATTTGCTGCTGACGTGATCCCTCAGTCAGGAGTTCATTTTAAAGGGATGAGTGACTGTATTGCGGTTTAAGGCAGCATTGCAGCTCAGTTACTATCCATGTGGCTGGCTATGAGAATAATAGACTCCTCCGACTTCACATTGCTTTAACCTGTAAAGAATTAGTCCTCATTCAGATCGGAAGATTTCGGCAGCAAGAAGAGCTGGCATATTTCAGGGATCAACTTGAGGCACAACAAGAGTGGAGTTGTTTCTCCACAGCGGGTTGCCATCAGTAAATAGCCTGGTGCAAAATACATGACGGAACTGTTCGTGGCGTTTTGCGAAAGACATTTTGAAATTCTTACTAACTTGACGAAGGAGGCTGATTCCGAGGTAGATGTAAATACTGGCGGGGCTGTGGGGGCTGCAAGTGGAAGTAAAAGTCGGACTGCACCTGGCCCAGAGCATGCTCATCCAGGTTAGCAGACATATCTATGGATACAAACGCGTTTTCCTCCCAAACCCGTTCCCACTTTTGGAAAACAAATGCGGCTTAATTTCTGAAATATATGTTCTGATGTGCAAAAAATAAACAAAGGATTAGAAAGATGGAGAGCTTTCCTGTTAAGCCACATAAACAGTTGACTAGGAATGCTTCACACCCACACCGAGTGTCACGGCTCCAGTTTACGGTGAGAGATTGGCTATCAGTTGTATGATCCCTGCCATAGCAAGTTCAAGCAGCCAACACGGCGAAGATATTATTATTTTTGTTCGTTATCGAGCTCTGGGTCTAGCTGGCCCATAACCTTCAAAGAAGCCTGTGGAATGAGCTCGGAGAGTAGAATCAATTAAACATTTGTTACAGAGCAGAATGAGATCATTCGGGCTATCGAATCTGCAGTCTCCGAAAGAATATTCCACCCAGTGTGAATATCTGCCTGACACCAGTAACTTTACATATTCTTATTTTCAGACACCAACCCATTTTTCTCCTAGATCCTTAACGGGTCTTACCTCCACCATTCTGTCTTGCAGTTCCTCCCAGACTCCAGCCGCATTCCGCTGAAAACTTGTCCCTCACATTCACGATTACTAATTTTGTAAAGTGTTAAATGTCTGTGCTCTTTATGTCTTGAGGGGATTATTTTCTCACTGTTAACCTCTTCATAACTTAGACGATCTTGAAGACTTCTTTGAATTAAGGAAATTGTATCAGATGCCCCTTATAAAGAAGCATCACTCCACTACTGGTCCTCTTCAATTCAATCTCTGGCTTCAGGTTGCATGGGTCAGAGTTACAGAGGCAAGTTTGCTTCTTCCATTCCGAGAGGAAGTATGTTACATGGTGAATCTATGAACAAGAGGACGGGAAGGAGGATGATGTGTGCTTTGCACAGACTGGAAGAGGCTTAGGAAAATAGAAAGGGACTGAAAGAAATTTGTGTGTCAAATGCTGTGTGTAAGGGTCAGGATTCCCCTATCTTTTGAAACACATGCTTCATCTTCATTCCCATGAAATCTACTTCTTCACAGCAGCCTTCATAACGAACTGGGAACTAAATATTTAATCCAGCTTGCATGTCTGAGAAAAAAAAAACAATGTGCATTGCAAGATGTAAGCTCTGAATCACAGGCATTGCTCTGCTGCTGATTGCCAATGTTGAATTTAGGAAAGCATCAAATAAGAGATCTCCACAGTCCCGGGATGAGGCACAAGTGACTTCAAACATGAAGCTTGGTAAGACATGAGATCATATGCTCCCATTTGGTGAGGTGGTTGCTGATAGAATAACAGATAGTCAGGTATTTAATGCAAAGCGTCTGGGGACGAGAACCAAGGACAGTGCCAGACAAAAGCTTATTGGGTGAAAAACGTCAGCAAAATCACGCCCACACGGCAAACCTTATTTTTAACACAAGCAAATTCGCACATTCCTTAATCTAGAATATCCTGTTACTCATCTATTAGCAGACCGAATACCTCAGGAATCATGCATAGCATTCATACACTCCACACCACTCCAAGTACATTCCAATAAATGCAGACTCGCCATAAGTTTCACTCTATCCACGCTGGTCACTATCGACTCCTGGATCATCACAACACAAACACCCAGTGCAGATACCCCCATCAACTGGTACATACACGGAGGGAAAACATGAACGAAAGTTAGGAACATTTCACCAACATCTGCCTGGAAAGGTCAGGATCGATAGAGTTCATGGAATATGGGGCTTTAAAGACAACAGGCACAGTCATCTTCACGCTGGTTAGAACTTCCAGGTTTCCAGGTTTAAGTTTGAATTTATTAATTTGTGTCATATATAGAGTTACATTAAAACTGCAGTGAAGTTTCTCTGAAAACGCCTTGTCACCACACTCTGTAACCGGTTGAGGTGCAATGTAACAGAATTTCCCATGGCCACTGCACCTAACCAGCAAGTCTTTTGAACTGTTGGAGGAATCTGGAACAACGAAACAGAACCCATGCCCACACAGGGACAATGTCTAGACTCAGTATAGATTATGGCCCAAGATGGGAGCCAAACCTATGTCCCCGGCACTGTGAGGCAGTGATGCTTCTGTGTCAGTTGAAGCCCCCTTGGCCGTGTTGGAGGAGGTGATCTGCTCCATAATCATCTGCTTGTTGAATCAGTGTTGATTCACACTCTGCTCCTGGGTTAGTTGTAAGTTGGTAAAATTTCCCTCCAAAACCCGAGGTGGATGGGGGCAGAGCACCCCCCCCCCTTCCCCTCACCTTTCCAACCCACATCTCTATTTACAGAGGTGCAGCCGTCTGCAGTCTCTGTCCCATTTCCTGTTGATGTTACAATTCGAGATGCATTATAATCCCACTACCCATATGTCACCCAGCATTGTGTTATTTAATGATTTGTCTGATCAGAGCGTATTCAGCAGCTCATAATACAACGACCAAAAAATCATTGGCTGCACCTTCTCTATATTTCCGGAAATAAAATGGTTATTTAATTATTGGGGAACTAAATGGTTGAACCAAGTAAAGAATGGAATGTGATTGAAGAATGAGTAATTTCAGAGAGATGTGTAAAAACAAGAATGGGTACAGTGAAATTGAGATGCTGCCAAATGGATCATTTAGCACAAGGATTTATTTTGTGTTTGCATATTTGTGGCAGTGGTTTAGATTGGCAGGAGCTTATGAAGGCATGTGAATGCAAGGATAGGGTCAGGGTAACATTGAAATATTCGTGGTTGAGCCCAGAAACAGGTAGCTAATATTACGAATGTGGCCATTGGTATGATTGGGAATGTTGAGTGAGAGAATAGATGTTCAAAATTCAGCTCAGCTTGAAATCAAATCTGAAATTTTTGAACAGATGCAAGTATTACACAGAGCTGACTGGGTCCAAAAGATGTGGACCAGGTTTAGTGACAGGAAGGAAGGCAATGGCTTCATTCTTCACAAAAAAAAACAGTTGTAGGAAGAGTAATAGATAGAACTTGGTTTATATAGCACTGAACTCGATGGGAAAAAAAAACTTACCAGGGACACCAATAATAGCCAGAGCAGGATAGTAACCTGTCTGAATAATCCAAAGAACATATCGAATCCGACTTGCTAAAGATATCCAATTTCGAGAAAGAATGAACAGCAGCAACGATATCCTCCTGTCCGTTGTATTGACATTCCCATCTACTGTTTTCAGCTTCTGCTCTATTGTGGTGATGTTCCAATCTCTGGTTCCCAGATTTTCATCCATCATTGGAGCTTTCCAATCTTCTGTTTTCAGATTCTGTCGCTTCTTTGAACGTTCTAATCTGTTCTTCTCAGACTCTGATCCCTCCTCTGCCCACACTTTCAGGCAGCTAATCACTGTTTGTGATGAAGATAATGCTCCCGCTGACACAATCTGGAGCAATTTGAAAGGAATCCCCTATTAATAGAAGCTGCAACCTCACCAGTGACGTGGTTCTGATCCACCTGGGTCAGGCACTTAATCCAGTCACTGAACAAACAGGTGCAATGAACCCTTTCAATTGCACATTTTTATGTCACAATAAGATAACATATTCACTCAGTCTCGATGAGAGGCATGACAGTAGCTGAGAGAGAATGATAGAAATTGCGGGAACATTGATCACAATCTTGCAATCCTTCCTTTTCGGAGTAATATGTAATAACTGTTTGGTTGTAACTGTTGCATTCTTATTACAACAAAAAATGGAGAAGGGTAAACCTAAAGACCAAAGCTAAAGACCAATCAGGGCGGGTTAAGTTAATTTGTCATGATAAATTGTCCCTTAGACAGAAGGGATTAGATGGTTCAATATGCGGGAGGTTGGAATGGGACCTAAGGGGGTTTGCAGTCGGTGCAATTTCGATGGGCCAATTGCTCTCCTTCTTCAATGTAGTTTCTATGATTCCCTGATTCTAAAATATAATCCAGTCAGTATAACATACCATGCGACCAATTTTTCAGCGAATTTATTCGTGCAAATATGTACGTATTCTGATGTTAAAAACAGGAAGAAGTTCACGGAAAATCATTCCTGCTTCATCTAATGGAATTTAAGACCAGAAAATGCTGGAAAATATCAGAAGATCAGCAAATAAAGAGAGCGAACATTGTTCTTTGTCTAACTAGAGAGTGTTCACGAAGGAATTCTGCTTCATGTTGTGTATGTAGAGAACATTTGATTTAGTGTGTTATTTGAACTGAAAAACATATTTTCGGGAAACAGTGACAGTATGGGTATGATGTTGGATGAAAGAAAGAAATCGTTGAGCGGTTCTGAATAATGTTTGTTCAGACTGGAAAAGGATATGGAATGGCGTTCACCTTCAGTGTTGATACGAACACAGATTCTCTCTGTGATACAAAGAAATGACTTGGGTTTAGTTAGAGGTCAGATGCTTCTGGCATGGCAGTGCACATTCCATGCGCCGAAGGGCCTCTTCTCTATTCTATGATTCCATATAAATTACATGATTTCAATATATGCAGATCGAAAAAGTAAGAAATTTTACTGAAACAGTTGAGTGATCGTAATTGATTTGGAGAACAAGTTGTGAAATGAGCTGAGGCAAAATGCATTTTATTTCAGTGATCTGTGAAAGTTAGGTTTGGCACGAGGAATGTCCAAAGACTTCACAAATTAAGTCATAAGAACATAAGAAATTGGAGCAGGAGTCGGCCATCCAGCCTCTCGAGTCTGCCCCGCCATTCAATAAGATCATGGCTGATCTGTAGTGGTTCAGTACCACCTTCCCGCTTTCTCCCCGTAACCCTTAATTCCCTTGTCAATCAAAAACCTATCCACTCTTGACTTGAACATATTCAGCGAGGGAGCCTCCACCACTTCATCAGACAGAGAATTCCAAAGATTCACCACCCTTTGCGTGAAGGAATTCCTCCGCAACACTGATCTGAACTGCCGACCACCGCCTCCCCCGCCTAATCTTGAGGCTGTGCCCTCTAGTCCTGCTATCTTTGCTAAGCGGGAAGAGTCTCTCAATCTCTACCTATCCATCCCCTTCATTACCTTATATGTCTCTATAAGATCCCCTCTCAGCCTTCTAAGCTCCGAAGAGTACAAACCTAGCCTATTCAGTCTCTTCTCATAATCCAACGCCCTCATCTCCTGTATCAGCCTACTGAACCTTCTCTGCACCTCCTCCAAGGCCAATATATCCTTCCTCGAATACTGCGACCAAAACTCCACACAGTACTCCAGCTGCGGCCTCACCAGCACCCTATACAGCTGCAAAAGTACCTCCCTACTTTTATATTCTATCCCCCTAGCTACAAAGGCCAACATTGCATTCGCCTTCTTAATCACCTGCTGCACCTGCAGACGGTCCCTCTGTACCGTCGCATGCTGCAGCTTTTCGTCATTTAAATAGTAATCCTTCTTACCATTATTCTCACCAAAGTGGACAACCTCATACTTGCTAACATTATATTCCATCTGTCAGGCCCTCGCCCATTCATTCAAGCTCCCTCTGCAGGCTTTCCACACCCTCCACGCAATTTGCTTTTCCACTCATTTTAGAATGGGGGCGCCAATATATACACTTAACTCTCACCAGGAGAACAATTTCATAAAATTGTGAAAAATGCACAAAAGATTTTTGGATTCATGAAGAGCGTTGTTATAACAAAACTGATGGACAGGTAAAAAAAGGACACACTTTTATCACCGTTCGGCTTGCAGTCATCAGGATTGCTTGCATTACGTTTCCAACAGTAATGGGGATCAAGCGTTCATACTGTCCGGAAAGTGTTGATTGTTTCGAAAGATGCGTGTGATTATTAGCTGCATTGGGAACAGGTAAATGTTAAGTTATTGTCCCAAAGCTAATCAGACAGATCGACGCTGAATGTTCTCGTATTTGGCTCGGGGTATGGTCAGGGTATGACTATCCTGCAAGTTTTTGATGTTAGTTTATGACGCAACAGTGTTTTTAAATGTAACTCTCTTTTAGCATGTTAGTGAGACAGACTTCGAGTTGGCCTGATAAAATGAGTTTGATTTACGAAGAAAATTTTATTATTATTTTAGCAGTTGTTGCCCAATCGCTGATCATTTCGAATATAGGAGGCTTTGGTGGGATTTTTCACACCCTGCAATTGTACTCATTATCCAAGGAATTCGCATTAAACTAAGCACTTAGCACACTCAAACAGCCCATGTTCACGTAACTTAAATCAAAGGCCGGGGTTATCAGACTTTCCAGGTATTTTCATCTTTCTGTCCTGGCATGGGGGATCCCTGCGACAAGACGGATAATTACATAATATGTTATCACCAATATTGTTATCAAGGTTCGTCACTGGACACACACACAGGGAGTCCCCGTCCCAAAGGCACCTGTCTCATATTTTGTAATTGTCCGTCTTGTCGCAGGGGTCCCCTATGCCAGGACAGAAAGGTGCAAACAACTGGAAATTCCCATAACCCTGGCCTTTGATTTGAGTTTCATGGACATGGGCTGTTTGAGTGTGCTTAGTGGTTAACTTAATACGAATGTCTAATGCTGTGCTCCTTTATACAATCCACCACTCATTCAAATGTATCACAAACATTCTGGCCGTACACAGGAACTGAAGTTCGCATGTTTTCTTGCATTTTTTTGCACTAAGTGGAAGATTTGTTTTGGCTTAATGCCAGCTTCCAGTATGCAGTGATTACGAGGCAGCGGGCTACTGCATAGTAGGCACATCTATTGTTGATTTTTCCAAGAATTCGTGTCTTGGGAAATCTGGGTTGACCAACGAATGTGTGCAATCGCAGTCCACAAGGCGGCGACATGCTCCTTGATACATTCAACTAGACCACAAAAATTCTGGCCGCACGCAAGAACTGAAATTCGTATGTCTTTTGCATATTTTGTAATAAGTGGAATTCGCATTAAGCTAAGGACTTAGCACACTCAAACAGCCCATGTTCACGTAACTTAAATCGAAGGCCGGGGTTATGGGAATTTCCAGTTGTTTGCATCTTTCTGTCCTGGCATGGGGGATCCCAGCGACAAGACGGATAATTACAAAATATGAGACAGGTGCCTTTGGGACGGGAACTCCCTGTGTGTGTGTGTCCAGTGACGAACCTTGATAACAATATTGGTGATAACAATATTATGTAATTAACCGACTTGTCGCAGGGATCCCCCATGCCAGGACAGGGGGAAAGGAAAACTAAGAAGACATGCTTACAACTGCAGAAATCAGTATTTAATAATAACAAAAAAATTTTTTAAAGGTACACTAACATCAGAGTGCCCAGCATGATATCCTTCCGAAACCTCACCAACGACCAATTCACAATTCCCCAGTGACAAATTTCTTTTATGTTTGATAAGTTTGCAGGTGACAATTTGCTATTTGAGGAAGATCACTTTGACTGTAGTAGAATTTCTTTCCAGAATTACATTTCTCGAATAACATCTAATGTCCAGAATAAATGAAAACGCTTTTGTGCAATATATGCATGGTTATCTGTGTAAAGTATTTCATGCCGTTTTTGCTTCATCCGATGGCCATTGAACTTCTTCACAACTAAATGACAAAGGAAGGAGTTTATTCATGGAGTTGAGTGAAGTGTGTAAGGTCGTTAATGAATATAGTGCATTGGTATCCAAATGAAAAGAGTATGCAGATGATTGAGTCTACAGAGGGGTATGTTGATATTGTAGTGCATGTCATTTTATATATAAAAAAGAAAGATATGTTGGGTGTTTGGAAAAACGTTGAAACAGACAAATCACTAGGGCCTAATGGGATCAATCACATGATGCTGAAGGAAGCGAGTTAAGAAATTGTTGAAGGTTTGGATAAAATCATTGTATCTTGTTTAGTCACAGGAAACGTACCAGAGAACTGCAGAACAGACACTGATTTTCATTGTTTTAAAGATGTGTAACAGAAAAATTCTGGGAAACTCCAGGCTGATAAGCCGTACGTTATTGGTAGAAAAACATTTTGGAGACAATTCATTTGCCAGAGTTTACCAACTCTTGGAAGTAATATGACTTACTAGCGAGAAACAGCAACGCTTAATGCGGCAAAACCGTTTTTATAATGTCTATTGGTTTGCTTGAGGAAGTTATAAAGGAGATTGATGAGGGACGCGTATTTGATGTTGTCCAGATGGATTCAGCAAAGTCTTTGACAATGATTCCCACGGCACGCTGGTGAAAGAATGAAGTTGCATGGAAGCAACAGTGAGCTGCTAAAATGTATGAATGACAGATTTGGTCACAGACAGCAGGCAGAGGGAGAACAAGTTGGATGAGAATGCAGGTGGTCTGATCATTTTGTTTGCAGACGACACAAACATTGTGGAGAGTGAGGAGGATTTCAAGAAGATACAGCAATATATAGGTAGTTTATGTATTTGGGCAGAGAAATGACTGTTGTAATTTAATCTACACAAATGTAAGATTATACATTTGGAAAATCAATTGCAGGAGGAAAGTATGAAAACACGTCAGAATCCTTAGAATAATCAATATACAGATGGATCTAGTCATGCAGATCCACAATTCTCTGACATTGTCAGTACAGGTCGATAAGGTGAACAAAAAGACGTGTGGCATACTTGCTTACATTGGTTGAGCATGACTTATACAAACTGACAAGTTACATTGCAGCTAGATAGAAATTTCGTTATTGAAAAAGTGAAAAAATACGTATAGTTCAGGTTGCCACACAACCAAAATTATATGGCGCGTTTGAAAACATACATAAATGGTTTATCAAGATGTTATCTTGTTTGGAGGTTACCCCCTATGAGAAGCAAGTGGATACATTTGATTTGATTTCACTTGAAATTCGAAGTCTGGGAGGGTGAATGGTGGTGGTGACAGATATTGACAAAATTGTGACAGACATGGATAGAATGGAGATTGGAATTTTTTACCACAGAGCAGATATATCAAACATTAGGGCTCATAGGTTTAAAACTAAAGTGGAACCGTCTAAAGGAGATGTGAGATGCAGCTTTTTAACACAGAACTGATAAATGCTTGGAGTGCGGTGTCAGATAAACTGATCACATCAGGTGCAATAGCTTATTTTAAAAACATCTTGATCGATGCTTTGATAGGGAAGGAATATATGAATATGGACCACATAGAGGCAAAAGATCTTTCGCTGAGAAAGGTATCATGAGTTGGTACAGGCTTGGTGGACCAAAACATCTACTCCTGCGCTATACTATCATTTATGCTTTGTTCAAGTCCCAGGCAAAGAGTGGAATCATATTATCAATGGGTTCATCATGAAGTTCCATTCTGGAATTCCTGATGCAGCATTTCAGACTCAATTATTTCTTATTTGGTAACGAAGCCGAGATTACGTGTGATAGGGACACACACTGCATTTTCATTGGTTAGAAAGATCACGCTTACCCGATTCAATATGCTGCCATCATCTTTTTGAATGGTGCAGCAGGGTTGAATGGCTGATTGCCCTGATCACGATCGCATCGCTGTGCCTCTTTGTTCCCATGAAACGTTGATTTCAAATATTTGGAAATATTAGAAGAATATTCACTTGAAGGAACTGCATCACCACCTTCCAAGTGATTTATCGATAATGATTGTACTTAAATTCGTAAAAAGTGAACATGTCAACCACATCGCTGAATCAATTAAAGTTATGACAGATTAATGAAAACGGAATGTTCATTTGTCTGCCTATAGTTGGATAGACCCCAGGCCCTACTGATATGCAGCCAAAGGTACACAGAAACATGGAAATGAAACTTTGGCGTTATAGTCCGATCCACACACCCAACAGCCCATGGTTATGAGGTTGAATATCACAATTACCCCTGGAAACTGTAAAAACTGCACGGAAAGTAAGCTCATCCTATCCTCTGAGTCACTTTGTTTGTTGTCAAGTGCTCTTAGTGCTCAGTTAAAATCTCCATCAGATTCAATTTTATTAAAATGAACAATGAAGTAAATAAATGACAAAGATTAATTCATTTAATGTTTACATATGGAAGTACTTATGGAATATCCTCCACATAACAACTCACGGGCAGAGAGACACGGCACAAAAATTTAAAATAAATATTCTGTTCTATTCTAAGTGCCCAACTAGCGTGAAAACGGCAGAGTTATCAAAAATAAAAATGAAAGAAGTCCTGTCACCTGACCTGTCAATTATTCTTCCCTCTAACAATTCAAAAGATGGCAAAATTCAAGACACTGCATAAAGACCACAGCAAAAATAAGAAGAACCCTGTTCAAACCAATGAAACAGCAATGAAAGTGCTTTGAAGCATACGGCTCGGCAATGTGCTTACAAACTGCAGACAACTTCATTAAAGAAAATAAACGTCAAAGATGTATATAAGAACACGGAACCATTGGTCAGTGAGCCTAACGTCAATATTGAGGAAATTGCTAGAGTCATTATCAAGGATTTCATAATTCAGCATTTGGAAAGCAGTAACATAATCAGACAAATTCAGTGTAAATAAACAAGAGTGAAATCATGCTTGGCGAACCTATTGAGATGCTCGGAAGATGTAAATCATTGTGTTCACAGGAGAAAACCAGTAGATGCTGTTTATTTACACATGCAAAAGGCTTTCGATAAGATCTCACATAACAGACTACCATGTAAAGTATAGCACATAAATTGCAGGTCTTGTTTTGAGATGGATAGAAAGCCAGTTAGCAGATCGGAAGTAAATACATAGCATAAATGGATCTTTTCTCCGATTGACATGCAGTGACGTCAATCGTTCACATTATATGTTAATGATTTGGAAGATGGACTAAACATGAGAGCATTATAACGTAAGAAAACAAAAACTAGGTGAAGGAGTAAACCATTTGACCACGCGATCCTGCTGTGCCATCCAACGCGTTTCTATACTCCAGGAAGGTAAGATACCTTGCTTTCAGCTAAGCAGCAGAATTTCTAAACAAAAATGAACGGAGAGAAACACTACTTTTCAGCTTGATGACCTTTCTAAGTTCCTGTCAAAATTGCTGCCAGTCTAAACAGAAAATGAAACTTTGAATTTAGGAGGGAAAAGTAAACTGTCAAAAACACGTCATCTGCCACCAGTGTCCCTCCTTGCAATGCAGGCTATACAACTGATCCAGAAAATCCATGAGGCCCATAACAAAAATAAACAAAGCCACATTTCAGCAGTAATAAATTGGCATCTACAAAGAACTCGGCAACACTGAGAGGGAGGAAAACAGAAAAAAAATCCTGCCTATAACTGTACAGATCACTATTAAAAAGAATAAATAAAAGCTTCTTAAAGGTACATAAAGCCACAGTTCCTAGCATGCTATCGGTTTGAAATTTCACCAACGGCTATTTCATAATTGTACAGTTTCAAACGCCTTTCCATTCGATTGGCTTGGCAAGTGACATTTTGCTATTTGATGAAGATTGCTATCACTGTGGTCGCACAACTTTCCAGAATTAAAGTTTGAACAGCATCTAATGTCTGAAACAGATGCAAAACATGCTGTGCACTATTTGCATTGTTATCTGTGTAGAAGCATTTCATTTCATGACTATTTCATTCATTAACCGTTCAAACACTTCATAATTGAATGACAAAGGAAGGAACTTATTCATGAAGCCAAATGAACTGGGTGAGATCCTTAATAAATGCATTCCGTACACATTCACATATGGGAAGAATATAGTGGTGTGAACTACACAGCGGTTTGCTGATGTTGTACTGCATGTCGATATATATAAAGAAAAAGGAAGAAAATCTTGAGTATTTTAAAAGAAATGTTAACGTAGACAAATCACAAGGACTCTTTGGGATCTATCATAGAATACTGAGAGAAGCGAAGCAAGAAATTGTTGTGATCTTGGCCAAGATCAGTGTATCCTCTTTAGTCACAGGAAAGGTCCCAGATACTGGAGAACAGCCAATCTTTTTCATTTGCTTAAGAAGTGCAGCAGGAAAATGCTGGGAAATTACAGGCTGGAGAAAATATTGCAGAAAACTTCTAAGGTCAGAGTTTACTGCCATCTGGAAAAAAAAAGTGAAATTTATGGCGTGAGGGAGACCTTGGCTGATAAACTCGATTTTTTGAGGAAGCTACAAAGATGATTGATGAGAGCAGGGTGGATAGAGTTGTTTACATGGACTTTCGCAAAGTCTTTGGCATTGACTGATGAAGAGGGTGAAATGGCATAGGAGCCGCAGTGAGCTGCTAAGATGGATAAAGTACAACTTGGTCATAGAAAACAGACAGAGGTGGAACAGTTTGAATAAGAAAGTAGGTGGTCATTTTATTTGCAGGTGACACAGACATTGGGAGTGGATAGTGAGGAGGATCTCAAGAGGATACAGCAGTTTATAGGTATGTATTCGAGCGGAGAAATTATTATTGGAATTTAATCCAGGCAAATGTGAGATTATGCATTTAGAAGGTCTAATATAGGAGGGAAATACGTAAAAACAATTGCAGAACCCTTATAACAAAATGTTACCTTGTTTGGAGGTTATCACCTATGAGGAGCAATAGGATAAATTTGATGTGATTTCACTTGAAATTCAACATCTGAGCTGTTTACAAAATAATGAGAAACATAGAGAGAATGGATTGTTGGAATATTTTACCCCGGACAGACATATCAATTAGTAAATCATATAGGCTTAGAGTAAGAAGGAAACAGTTTAAAGGAGCTGTGAAATGCAAGTTTTTAACGAAGAAGTGAAAAGTGCTTGCAATGTGGTGTCAGGTGAACTGGGAGCACCAGACGAAATATCAGTGTTTGAAAAGCACATTGACAGATACTTTGATAGACAAGGAATAGAAAAATATAGACTGCATAGAGACAACATGTCTTTTGCTGAGAAAGGCGTAATGAGTTGGGACAGGCTCGGTGGGTCGAAGCATCTGTTCCTGTGCTGTGATTATTATTTATTTCTGTGTTCCTTGAAGCTAGTCAAGTCACAGACAAACGGTGAAATCACCTTGTCAGTGAGCTCATAATAAAGTTATAGAGTGGAATTCTTAATTGGGCATTAGAACCGCCATTTATATTCTCTGATATCCGCACTGAGACTCGGCGTGATAGGTACAAATACTGCATCGTTTTTGTTTAGATGGCCCTACCGGAGCGGAAGGAGAGAGGGGTGGGGGAGGGAACAAGATCGAAATGGAGAAATCTATAAAGTTAGATAATACAAAGTAATGATAATTGATTAACAAAATACAAAAATAAATGACATAAATTAGAATAAATATAAATGGCATAGAGATTAAGCAGAAACCCTGCTTTAACTTGTCATCAATGTTCAATCTGGAGATTGCACAGTTCCCAGTCAGAAAATGAGGTATTTTTCAATCAGTTTTGTTTAGTATTCACTGAAACACTGTAGAAGACCAAAAATGGACATGTCGCAAGGAGAGCAGGGTGCTGTGTTGAAAGGTTGCGTAACAGAAAGGTCAGGATTTGCTTATGCATGGAACAATGATGTCCTGAAAAGTGGCTATCCGTCGGTGTTTGGTCTCTGCAATTTGGAGCAGATCACACATTGGGAGGTTCAGGCGAAGCACTGCTTCACCTGAAAAGAGTATTTTCGGTCTGGCATAGTGAGCAGGGAAGAGATGAAAGGGCAGATGTTGCAGTTTGTACGATTGCACGGGAAGGTACTGTGGGCAAGCGGTGAGATGCTGGGTGTGATGGAGGAATGAACCAGTGTATCATAGACAGAATGCTATCTGCAGACTGCTGACAAGGGGAGTGAGAGGAAGGTCTGTTTGGTGGTGGCACCATGCTGGCGTAAGCAGTAACGGCTGAGGATGATCATTTCAATATGGAAACTTGTGGGGGGAGAACATTTATAGGTGACTGTTTATGGGAGCGACGGTACCGGGTGAGAGCAGTGAGAGCAGTGAACAGGTACATGGGTCGGACGTGGTTGAAAGCCTCGGACCTCAAACTTGTCTAACGGTATACTTTGATTATTTTTTGTGAGTCCTAATATGTTTTTTATTAGCTCAATCTTTTCAGCTGAAGGTTATTTCACTATGGATGGTGAGCTAAAATAGCCGTCCTCTGTTAATGGCATTTTCCCTTTTAGTGAACTTACTGATGTCTTGATCATCATGATATCCCAATAGGAAATGTTGTGCATCTCTCCTGTTCCCTGAAGAACCATGGGTCACATTTTTTTTCATTTTTTTTCCTCCTCATGGTCATATAAACACTGTCAATTTATTTAATCCAAGGTTTGCAATTCAATGAAAAGTCTATTCAATGATACATGATCCGACACATATGCCCTACTTCAAGTATATGTACTTGCAAAGTGTCTCAGATCATGTATCATTGTAATAAGCGAATTTCATATTTACCATTCTCAAGTAATTAATTAATTAATCCATCTAATAAATTAGGCACGATGTGACAGTAAGTGATCCTGACTGATTGTCATGCGTTTCCGACCAGAGACGTTATTTTGACTGCTTTCTAAATCCAGGATTGATTATTTATCATTTTTAACGGGATGAAGCATTTGCAACTTCATGTAGTTTGCTCCCTATCCCGTACACAAGGAGATTTAAAAAAAAGTCCTGGCCAACGGATTTCCCCACTTATTCCCTCCATAACTCCAATAGTTCTTATCCTGATTAGGAAACCTATTCACTTTTATTGGGATTTAAAAAATGTTGGACTGAAAGGAGTTAATACAACTTGTTTGTTTAGTGACTATAACTAATACCAGTCTCAACGGGTCTTAATTGTATCACTGTGGGGTTTACTTTTTCTATGAATAAGGGAATTATTCCTAATTGTTGTCTCATAAAGCCCATGTGAGCATCAATTCAGGCATCCGGCGAGTTTCAGCAGTTTTAGAAGGAGGAAGAGGATAGATCAGTATTGAGAGCAATAGATTGGAATAATATAAAACTATCTGCGAACAATGGATTGGAATTATAAAGCAATGGATCAGAATTTGAGAAAAATAAATTGGAATGTTACAAGGATGGACAGAAGTTTGTACTCGGTAATTAACAAAATTTCTGCAGATGATCGGTGGACAACATTTGCTGATAGGGTCTATTATGCATTGTTAGCGACACAATTTTTTTACTATCCAATCCTGGCTATTGTCGGTGTGCCTGGTAAGTCTCTTCATCAAGTATTTGAGCTTATGTTATTGACTGTACATCGATTTTCACTCCCTGCCCTCACTTTTGAATCAGAGACTGAGGACGAAAATAATAAGAATACTTAACCCATTATGTCAGTGCTCCCTCTTTGTAAGAGCTATATAATTCGTCCATGTGTTCCCACTTCCCTTGGACCGACTGTTACGAGTTTACACTTCAGCTATTTGCAATACTATCTTTTGAAAATTATTCGTGAATTTATTTTTATGTTTATAGGCAGTGAATTCCAGGTACCGATAACTCAAGATTTCAGATCATTTTCCCCAGTCTGCTGCTTGGTTTGGGCTGTACTCCAAAACAGTGTATTACAAACAAATCGATTTAAGCCATTCTACTCTGTTTTTCTTCAATCGATCCATCTAAAATCTACATGATTTCGAACATCAGATTGAATCTTCTTCCGATCCGTAATGAATTTTCTAATCTTTGTAGACAAAAGCGCTCCAGATCCCATTTCATTTTTTTTTCTTGTTACGAATTTAATGCATTATTCGTTAAATTTGCAATATTACATTACAATCATTTCAAAATGCCCATTTCAGAAGAGTGGAACATTCAGTCTATCATCATGCAGAAACCACTTAGTTCGCACAATATAGTTGTAACAAGTTAACATTTACCGTATCATCATGTCCTGTGTCTGCAGCCTGAGGGCCTCGATAAAGTTTCCAGGCCCTCAGGATGTTGTGGCTGAACGCCAGCTGGTGAACGTTCTGAGCTGCCACTCTGCGGCCTCTGTGCTTTCCCTGAATTTGCCCCTTATCAGGTAATCCAGGATCCTGGAATTACTAGTCCAGCTCTTTTCAGTGGGCGGCCAGAAAGCCGATGGCAGACCAAAAAACTTCATTCACAGAGTTGAGGGTAGCGCAGCAGCAGCAGTTGAATGATAACACGCTGTGCATCGCTGGGAAAAGAACGAAGAGCAGAGAGAAAAAAATTCATGAAACTGCTCTCAATGAAAGACACACAATAAAATTGCAACTGTCTCCAGACACTGGTTAGAAAGGAACGTTCAGTATGGCGGCACCGTGGCACAGTGATTAGCATTGCTGCCTCAGAGCACCAGGGAGCCTGGTGAGATTCACGGCTTGGATCACTATCAGTGTGGAGTTTGCACGCTCTCCTCGAGTCTGCGTGGGTTTCCCCTGGATGCTCCGGCTTCTCTCCACAGTTCAAAAGATGTGCTTGTTAGATGTGGCCGTGCTAAATTATCCCTCCGTTTAGCCAAACAGGCGCCGGAATCTGTCGACTATGGCGTTATCACAGTAAATTAATTGTAGTGTTAGTGTAAGCATACTTGTAACACTACTAAAAAAAATCATTATGATGTGAAAAGCTGCCTCATCCCCAGCACAGCCACCTCACCTGAAAGGAGTTGCCATTGAGGGGATGTGGGGATAATGTGACAAATTTTTCTCGGGAGAATTCCAGAAAAAATATTTATGATTCACCTAAAACTTTGGTGACGTGGCATTGTCAGTTGGCATTTGCAATCTACATAGGAAAGTTTTCGAAACAAAATGGACAATTTGATTGCTTGCTCTGAAGGGTTTGAAGCACGTTACAGACACAGAAATAGCTAAGGAAATATGAATCATCGAGCCATAGAGCGCACTAGGGGCCATTCCACCAATCGAGTCTGCACCAAAACACCAGAAATATCTGAATTCCCATCTAATCCTATCGACCAGCACATGGTCCATAGCCTTGAATGTTACGACGTGTTATGTGCTTATCCAGGTATGTTTTGAAGCATGGAAAAAAATCCGCTCCCCTTCCCCTAACCTCCCACACACGTATTCCAGACTGTGATGCTGTCTGGGAAAATATGTTTTTATTCATTTTCCCTGAACCCGTTGCCCTGCAACGTGACCCTACGCATATCTTGGCTGACCCTTCGACTAAGGGGAACAGTTTCTCCTTTTTCACCCTGTCCATGTCCCTGATAATCTTGCACACCTGGATCACGTTGCCCTTCAGCCTTTTCTGCTTCAATGAAAACAAGCAAGCCAGTCCAATCTCCCTTCATAAGTGCCCCATCCCAGGCAGCATCCTGGTGCATCGCCCCTGCACCTCGTCCAGTGAAATCACATTCTTTCTACAATGTGGAGACCAGGGCATTGTACTCACCAAAGATCCGATTCAATCCAATTCCAACATGACTTTCCTGTTTTTGTAATCCATGCCTCGGTAAATATGGGGAACTGTTCCCTATGCTTATTCACCACCCTTCTAGTATGCTTTTCTGCCTTTTGGGATCTGTGGACAAACACACCAAGGTCACTTTCTTTCATTGAACGCACGAGTGTCATACTATTCATTAAGTGCTTTCTTGTCAAATCCTTCCAAAGTGCATCGTCTCAGCAATTTCAGGGTTAAATTTCCTCTGCCATTTATCTCCAATTTGAACATTGCATATGTCTTCTTGTAGCTCAAGACATACTCCTTGCCGCTCTTAACGACCCGGCCAGTCCTTCTATCATTCGCAAACCTATTAATCTTATCCCCAATGTAATCATTCAAGTCGTTCACGTAAACTTGACGTCAAAGGATTTTTTTCCACAAGACACAGGTAGCTTGAAAATCTACAAACACTTGGAACGTTCTGGAGCAACGTAGTCTGTAACATTATTGGCAACAATTGAAATATATAAAGTAAAAGCAAGGCAGGTAAAGATGCGAGGGTTAAAACGTTTGCTCGCCAAGTATGAATTGAGAAGGGCATTTCACAACATGAAGATTTGGTACTAAAAGTTGCATCGGTTCTAAAGCGGAAATATGACTTTCACCACAATCATTATTTTCCTGGATGCCCCAAATGATAGGACTATTCCATGTAACAACCTATTGATAACTTAACAGTAAAACGGCAGAGCTGATCACTTCAGAAGTTCTCATCAAATCCACAGAAATTTCGCTTGTAAGGAAAAAGAGAACCACATTACTCGGTCACATGCGGACTTCCTCCTGTTGGGTTGTTACATTGTTTACTTTGTTAGAAAAAGATACAATTCAGCATATTCCTCAACAGCTCCCGGATCAGCGGCTGCTGTGGTGATCACTATGTGTGGGTATTTGTGAATGAGATCACTGTGTGTGTGTGTGTGTGTGTGTGTGCACCGCTGTGTGCGTTTCAGGATGCACGTACGTGTTTCCATGTCTGCGTGTCTCTGGCCTATTACTTCTGATTGGAATGCTGCCTTACGTCTATAATTAAACCACATTTGCCTCATGACAGCACTGAAGTCCTGGTACATGCGCATGTGCGCTGAAAGAGAGCGACTTTTGTACTTCCCACTGAGGTTATGCAATCTGCCGTTCTTTGAAGCGCTGACAAGCAATGGTGCCAAAACTTCCATCATTTGAGTTAATATTTTAAGAGTATCCCTAACGCAATGTTTCTTCTTGTATTACTTCGCTGATTCAAATGTTTCATGGAAGTGTATTACTAAAGGTATTGCATGCAGGTCTTCGATAACTTTTATCAATATTTTACGTTTCCCTGACGTGCCGTTGATCCTTACGAAACATAGCTAGTTTAAATGTTTTAGGAACATGTGTCCCTTCAGACGTCAGATACAAGTCTCCTGCAAGGTGATGCTCTGATAGGCATTACAGAATCAAATGCAGATTGAAAATCATAGAGCCAATTTCCACCACAGCTTGAATATTGTGCTTCTTGCTTGAAGTTTAACAGATGTTCTTTTTGTGCATTTGGTGTATGCAGGAAAGATTAAGCTGTAACGTCCAAACACTTCCTAGAATTAATTGAATTAGCCATTTTGTAAAGGAACAGCAAAAGACAGTATATTATTTAAATGGAAAAACAACTGAAGAAAGATGCATCACAAATGGACATGGGGTATCAACGCATGGAACACAGAAACCGAGCAAGGAATGTTCAAGATTACGACCACTCTATTGATTAATCCTGTAAGGGGGCATTTCACAATCAAAGTGTGCAAGCCATCAGGACTTCAGAACTAATCGCCTTTTCTCCCTTTAATTTCTCTAATACTGCTTATCTGTTGATGGTGATCGTACTTAATTCCTCCTCCTTGTTCCTTAATATTGCTGAGAGGTCCAAAGTATCTTCCACATGATGACTATTGAAAAACAGATAGGTATGTTGCTCTTCTACCATTTCCTTGATGTCTGTAATTATAACTCTGTATCTGTAGGGATGAATATGTGTGAAAACGCGTGTGTGCATGTGAATGTAAGTATGCATGTTTGAGAGAGAAAACGTGTGGTTTTGTGCTTATGAAAATGTCTAATCGGGAGTTTGTGCATATGAGGATAAACATGCACAATTGAAAATGTGTGTTGGTGTGCTCTGTGATTCTGAAGATGAGTGTATGTGCGCATGCGAGGAAGACTGTGTGTATGAGAGAGGCAAAAAGGGAGGACGACTCTGAGTGAAATTGCGTGTGAAGATGAGTGTTGACACGAGTAGAAGATTTTCCTGTTGAGGATAAGTGTGTGTGTGTGTGAGAGAGAGAGAGGGAGAGAGAGAGAGAGAGAGATTGAGTCTGCGTGTGTGTTGGATGAGTGTTGATGATGAGCCTCTGTGAGGATGAGGGTTTGTTTGTGAGGATGAGTGAATGTGGATGAGAGGATGAATGTTTGTATGTGTGTGAGAATGAGTGTGTTGATGAAGGTAAGCGCGTGTGATGAAGGGTACCTCAATGTGAGGATCAACCCATGTGCGTGAGTGTCACATTGTGCATGACGATGAGTTTTTGCATGTGTGACAGACTTGTGTGTGTGTGTGTGTGTGTGTGTGTGTGTGTGTGTGGTGTGTGTGTGTGTGCGTATTTCTGTGTAATCTGTGTGTTTCTGAATGTGACAGGATGATTGTGCGCGTGAATAAATGTGTGTGGGGGAGAAAGTGGTGATTGTGTGCCGAAAGGGTTGGGTTTGTGTGAGACATCGAAATAACTGCGTATGTTTGAGGGAGTGATTCCCGTGTGTGTGAGGGAGATCGTTGTGTGAGAGAGAAATATCAGGTTATGTGCGAGATTGGGAGTGTGTGTTCTGCGTGTTCATGTTTTTAGATCCAAAGGTGTAAGAATTAAGGTGCAAGGCAATGTCGATTTGCCACTTAATGTCGGAGGGACGAGCAGGGTAAATTCATTGGGTTAAGGGGATATGATTGATTCCGGTACTGGTGTGATGGAACGAATGGGCTCCGTCTGCACTGTAGCGTTTCTGTGATTCTAAGATTACAGTTGATGTTATAACTGGATGGGAAGAGCACAGAATCGAATGTTGATGCAAAACAAAAACCATCGCTTGTACTTTTTATGAAACGTAGAGGACAAGATTAGTAGGATCGGTGATTACCTTTAACCATCAGAAAACAAACTTGGGTTATCTGAAATAATTGGACTATGAAATAATGTCGCTTACTCTGTCGATGCATCATTTAGACAGATCTCATGATAAATGTGGAGAATAACGTACATTTTAGACTTCACTTCTCCCGTTCAGACATCCACGCAAAATCCCTTTAATAACACAGACTTGTTGAAGTCTATTACACACACTCTGCATTGACTCCAAATTAGTGTGTGAAATTCTTCTCAGAATGCCCCCACCTACCTGCTCCCCCCCTCCCCTCCCTCCAGATTATTGTGAGTTGGAAATATCTACACTTCCCTCCTGGAAACATTCTTCCAAAATTCATTGAGAAAACTGAATTCCGTTTGGAATTTCATTCCGAACTTCAGTCTAGGTTTTCATTCTTTGTAAACATAGCTTCCGTTCTACTCCTGGCAAGAATTAAGATATATGAGTGTTAAACTAGCATTTTCAGGATCCAAGTCGCCTGATTGCTGTGCAAACTGTTCACAATTGTTTTAACTCTCGAAACCCAGACCCCTTAAATATTGAAGAACCTGCTAGAAAATCTCAGCAAGTCAACGCATCTGTGCAGCGAGAATAGAGCCAACGTTTCGAGTAGGGATATTTCTGACTTATAACTTTGGCTCTACTGAGTTCTACACAAGCGTCAACCTGACACCTTCACCACCAAGGAGGATATCAGAAATGAACACTCAGACAGCATTAATTACCTAGCAGCGCAACGCGTATGAGCATGAGGGAGCATGCTGGGGACACACTTCGGGCCTGGCTCACCATGGAGGAAGTGGGTATTTGTGAGGCCTTCCCTTCTCTTTAATTCAGGCCACCACTTGCTCTGACGATATGTATTAGCTAAAAACCCTATTCCTCCTTGCTGGATTTGTGTTAAGTCAAGAAATTTGGATGCTATTCCATTTTGAAAAAACAAACTAGATGCAGAGTAGCATTACTGGCTGAATGTAAATGGTCCTTTGCCCTACTTTGAGAGAGACCTGGCAACAGGACAATTTGGGAGTTTCAGTGATGGGGAGATAGCTTGCCTTATCATGCATAAAAATTCTCTCATTTCCGGGAGAATGCAATGTAAGATGTAATCTTCCGACAAATGCAATGTAAGATGTAACATTCATTCTGTTAATGATGTTCGGCTAGAGAGGCATAATGTATAACAAGTTCAATTCCACTTCTCTCAAAAGTTTAACTTAGGTTCATCAGTGACAATGTTGATTTCTCTCAGGTAAAGCTGGTTGACTGCTTTGAGGGCGCTGAATAATTAGGCTACCCTCTGTGGAATTGCTTCAAAAGTTAATTTCAGACTTCCCATAATCAGCGGTGTTACATCGACATAATGCTGTTGCCAGAACGACTAATGGATGAATCTTTGAGGGTCCAGTATCCAGTATAACATCGAGAGCTAGATATAGTTGCACTCTAGTGACAAATGCTAACTATTTGAAATACAAAACCCCAGTAATGTAGACACAATTTTCAATTAAAACTTGTCAGTACACAGATCTTTCTGTGAGGAATCCTTGGAAAGATAGGATGGCGATAAATAGTCCAAGTCACCCTGTTCAATACCAGGACTGGTATGATTTTTATGTGCCCTTCATGATACAGATCTTGTCAAGTACCTTCTCTAATGCATTCTGTCGCTACACAAAGTCGGGACTTGTGTTTTTTGGCTTGGGAGTGTGAGGGAAGAATCGGTGCTGAACATGCGAATCAACCACAATGAGGAATTTGAGGCTCGAACTCTTCATCCTGCTGGAGGACAGAGAAAGCATTTTCCTGCATACACCAAATGTCAGAGGGGGAGCCCTGAGGGAAGGCAGACATTCACAGGTAATGTGAAGCGCCTAGGTGAAAATCACAGATGCACAGAGTGATGAATGTTAAGGCTCTTTCACAATTCCTCAACACTCACGATGGTGCTTTTACACCTTCAGCGCATAGTTACTGAACCAGTTGAGATAGTATTTCTATTGATTAGTTTTGACCAGAAGTATAGACAATGACATGTTGCTGCACATAGCCGCGACCAGCAGCCTGAAGATGATCACGGAGCAGGACCCTACGGAGAACAGAAACGTCAGGAACACTTGTAGACAAGTATTTTCTGGTACCGATGTCCCTAAGTTTAGTTTAAATTTATTGATTAGTGTCACAAGTAGGCTTGCAATAACATTGCAATGATATTACTCTGAAAGTCCCCTCGTTACCATAGCCCGGCGGCCGTTTGGCTATACTGAGGGAGAATGTAGCATCGAATCATAGAACCTTACAGTGCATCGACTACAATCCCACCCAAGCCCTTAACCCATAACCACGTGTGTTTACCCTTGCTCGCCCCCTTGACACTAAGGGGCAACTTAGAATGTTCAATCACCTTACCCGCGGTATCTTTGGTCTTTGGAAGGAAAGTGGAGTAGCCAAAGGAAACCCACGCAGATACAGGGAGGATGTGCAAACTCCACACAGACGGTGACCCAAACCAGGAATCAAACCCGGGGTCTCTGGCACTGTGAGGCCTCAATGCAAATCATTATACCATTGCGCCACCCAGCATGGCCAAAATATCTGAGTAGCACGCCTGTTGGACTGGGAGGAAACTGGAACACCCGGAGGAAACCCACAGAGACACAGGGAGAAGTGCAGGCTCTGCACAGACAATGGCCCAAACTATGAATCGAACCCGAATGCTGTGAAGCAGCAATGCTAACTGTTCATCTACCTGAATTGCATGTGAAAGAAGACAGTGTTTATACCGGGGGCATTAAATCACTTCAGCATTAGCTGGAATCCCACGGACTTGGAGAAAACCCAGTACTTAGGATCCTTAAAGTTAGAGCTTCTCTGAACATTTATGCTAGTAGTTCGTCCCAGGGAGCACATGGAAAATATGTAGCATTTCCCAGCTTATCACTCACCAATATATTGAGAGGTTAAAGGTGCCCATTATGCCAGGACTGAAATGTTTATTAATTTTGACCGGGACTAGGTGAACTGAGACGCAAGAGTCATGGGTTTCACCAGGCTCAGTAACAAGTCTCACAGCTCTAGCTTAAAGTCCAACAGGTTTATTTTGTAGCACAAGTCACAAACTTTCGGAGCACTGCTTCTTCATCAAGTGAGTGGGGGATGTGTTCGCAAACAGGGCAATTTTGACACAAATCCAATTTACAAGGTAATGTTTGGAATGCGATTCTTAACAGGTAATGAAGTCTTAAATATACAATGTGAATGGAGACAGGGCTAAGCACAGGTTAAAGAGATGTATATTGTCTCCGGCCAGGACAGTTAGTGAGACTTTTTAAGCCCAGGCAAGTCATATGGGTTACAGATAGTGTGACATGAACCCAAGATCCCAGTTGAGGCCGTCCTCGTGTGAACGGAAATTGGCTATCAGTCTGCACCGATGCATGACGTGTCCTGTCCTATCCATACAATCCCACATGCCGGCTTATGGCCCATAGCCTTTAATGTTTCGTTACGCCAAGTATTCATCCAGAGACTTTTTTAAAGGATGTGAGGCATCCTGCCTCTACCATCCCTCCCAATCAATGCATTCCAGATTATCGCCGCTCTCTGAGTATAAAACAAAATCCTCATTCGCTCCCTGAATATCCCACTCCATGCGTTTAATCTACACCATTTATATAAATGACGAAAAGTAGTTGGGCGGGGGGGGGAGGGGGGGGGCAGCACGGATCCCTGTGTTGAGCTACTGGTCAATAGCCTCCAGCTACCACAGTAACCGTTTGTCACCAAAGTCTGTCACCTATCCCTAAGCTAATTTTGAGTCCGCCTTTTCAGATCACCCTGTATCGCATGTGCATTAGCCTTCTTAATAAATCTCCCATGTAGGGCTTTGTCAAAGTCTTTGTTTAAATCCAAGTGAACTATATCAACCGCATTATCGTATCCATACACTTGGTAATGTGTTCAAAAAATCAGTAGGTGGGAGCATGTTAATTAGAGCAGGTGAAGGAAAAAGAGGTCTTCCAAATACTGCTAGCAAGGGATAAAGTTGTTCAGTGATAGATGAAATCGGAGATGGGTGTGGTTTGTTGGTTGGTCCAGAGAAAGACTGATGAAATACAAGGTTCATAGCTCTGCTGATATTCGTACAACTTCTTGTGGCATTTCTACCGCTTTTCTTCTTCAGCGATGTGGCAATCATAAGGACTGCCGATGCATCCTAGGCAGGGCGGTTGGAAGCCTTCTCCTGGAATAAGGTGACAATGTAAGTCACCTTTGCTTCACTCCGCCCACATTTCCGGTATGGGCCCCTCTCTGTTAAGAGCCATGCGGGTTTCTTCCTGGCGCTGTGGAATAAAAGCCGGGGATTGCCGGAAATCGTTCAGAGTAACAGGGCCGATTTAATTCAAACGTGGCAGGTGAATGAAGGGAAGCCACTGAGTGCTTGGCGCTATTCCAATGACCATAAATATTTTTGCCTATGAGACTCAAGATTGCAGTTGGCAACGACTCCAAAAGTGTTGGAACGATTGCCGGAACCTACACTGCCAAACGCTGGTAAGATCATTCCCTTAAAAACGTATTTGTTTTGTTTTTACCAGATCGCCTATTCCTAAATGTAGCTTAATTCCAATAGTTATTCTTAATGGCCACCAAAGAATACTTTGACAAAAATTAACATAAGGGATGGCAAATGTATGTTTCATCCTCAATTCAAATATGTGCATGGATAGTGCCAGGAATACATATTCATGTTTGAATTCTATACTAAATTTCAAAGTCAGCAAGCCATTAACTGGATACCCTAACGATCCTGAGGTCATGGCCATTTGAAATTCTTACATTATCCTATTTCATCATATGCAGCCAAGATGATAAGGTATCTTCCAATTAGTTCTATTACATACGTATCCCATTTTAACATGTTTGAAGTCAAAGAAACTAAAGAATTGTTGAGAGATACTCTCGCATAAAAGAGCATGCTGGTAAAAGGCCTGCGATTCATCTCCTTTACAGTCTTCAGAATCCCAAAGATGAATCATGGCTCATGTGGTTCGCTATGTGTTATGACAAAATAATCGTGTGCTTCCCGTGGAGGCAAACCTAGAGCGTGAGAGAACGGGAATTGTTCGCATTCCTCACATCATCCTTCTCAAAAAGGGATGTCTCCAATTACAGACATGTATGTGTAAGCGAATACTTATTCTCAGTCCTACAGAAAACTCTGCAACTGCAACTTGTGAAGCACCTGTGACGCTGAAGCAAGCTCAAGCAAGAAGGAATGAAGGATACATCAAAACATTAAATGTGTATTTTCTTGTCAATATGACAGAACTATGTACAAGTAATTTAGCCCGAGTCAAAAATATACATTCTATTCTCTTTTTCTTGCCACATCGCTGTAACTAAAATACAGGTATCACCAGCAGATGATGCTCAGTTTTATGAGATTTTGTTTTGCGAGCTGGCGTCTCTTGGAGCCAGAGGCCTGGGAAATGGACTGCTGAGCATCTCCTGCTGTGGGGCTGCCGATCTCCCTAAGGCCTCGGGTGCTCAACTTGATAAGATTCGAGACTGAGGAGACTTGAGAACAATGTATTTCTTGAATGCACGCCATGGGAGAAAGGAGGGAATCCGTTGTCCAAATCAGTGAAAATAATGACTTTTCTGAACTTCTACAACAATCGTTCAAACAATCAACATCAATAGCTCAATCTAGCTCTCCACTGGAGAATGCCATGTGGGTCTCCCAACCGTCCACATTCAAATGCATCAGTGAGGGTAAAGAAAGCAACGCTTTTACCAAGGTCCACAATTTCATGTCTCTTGAACTGATTCAAGCAAGGGAAAACGCCAGATTACTAGTTTGGGCTGAGATTTTCGGCTTCCCACTGATGCACGGGGGATTCACTGCAATCATTTGGCTATTAAAGTGCCACTATATTAGGAATCGATTGGGGATGTTGGGGATAAGCTTTCACTTGCTCAATGCACAGCTACTCTCTGATCACAGGAAGCATGTCATGTGGTTTTGAACCAAATATCCATAGATTATCCACAACCTAGACATCTTGAATACTTTACAGGTCCTGTGCATCTTCGAGGGATCTTACAAAATTATTGTTTGGCGAATCACTAATAAATGCGACTCATAAAGGATACAGATGAGTACGTTCTTGACCCTGACTGCTGCAATGGCACGATACCACCTGGTTTATTACCTTAGCTATGATGGCATCCTGAAGATGCTGTTCTGATCTGCACACATATCTGGTGGAGTAATATAGCACACACTATGGAGGGCTTCCAGAGGAAAAACACGTCTTTTGAGATGATGAGGAGGAGGAATTCCATGGCTCTGTAGTTGAGGAGGACTTCGAGGCTGATGTGAATAATGATTTCAGGAGACATTGGGTTTAGGGTTGGAGTCCGTAGCACTGTATAGATGGGATAGGAATTTGCATCAGTAGCTTATTCTCACCATGCTCGACGAAAATGATGACGAGTTGCAGCGAGCACCATTTTGCACAACTGTGTGAGCCAGAATCTGCACACGAGTTACTAATCCGCACAGTTCACCTACCAATGCCTTGCAGTATGAAAGTGAATAACTAGAGATATTCCTGGTGTTTTGAAAGATGAGGAACCATTGACAGCGTGTGTCCTTGCTGAAACCATGTGGTAACCGAAAGTGCTGCCATTTCAAACGACTCTCCAGCATCAAGTTGCCGCAATGTTGTATGAAAGATCAAAATAGTAGATTACACTTTTAAATTTAAAAAAAACACAACAGGGAGGTCATGTAAGAGTTGCGTAGAAATATGGTGAGGCCACATTTAGAATTATGTGCGCAGTTCTAGCCATTACATTATAGGAAGGATGTACTTGCATTGGAAGTCCAGCAAAAGAGATTCATCAAGATATTCTCTGGGTGGAAATTTTAAATTATGAAGAGAATGTGGATAGGCTTGGGATGTTTATCTTGGAGCAGACTAAAGGATGATCTGATTGAGGTGTACACGAGTAACAGAGATATTGACAGAGTGGATCAGGAGAACCTGTTCCCCTTAATGGAAAGTGAGTAATGAGGGCAGAAAGGTTCACGGTGAGGGGCATTAGGTTTAAGGGTAATTTGGCAAAAAACATCTTTAACCCAGAGAATGCCATCTGGAATACCCTTCCTGCTACTCCCTGCCCTATGTTTATCGGGAAGTGAAAGTTGGTAAATCAGTGTAAAAGCTGCATCCACAGGATGGAAGTGTCGTTTATCTGCCTTCTGCAAATATGTGTACGCAGATGTCTTGCTTCTCTATGCCTGGGATATTGAAGGTAAGTGTCACCCACCTCCCGCCTTCACTTATGGCTCTTACATCACTCCTGCTTCTCCTTCCTGTCAGCACATTATAGTATCAGAATGATACCTTGATCCTTTTTTTTTGACGGTGTCTTTGAGCAAGAAGTGATTCGGTGACTCCATATTGAAAAAGAATACACAATAGAAAACCCGCACTATCGAGGAGGAAAGATTGTCATCTGGTGATAGAAGTATTGTTATCTGAATTTGGAAGTCAGGTCACTTTTGATGATTTGCATTCTCTAATCTGGTATGTTTTTTAGAAATGTTAGAATTCAGTTAATGGAGGAAATAAAGGAGATTCTGAGGCAATAGATAGCACTCCAGCAAAAAAACATAATTATTCCCAAATAAGAGTCAATAAAAAAGATTAATATGATGTAACAGTCGTTATTTTTCAAACTGTCAATGTAATCACATGTAGCCTTAATGAGTCAATGTGATGTCAATGTGAAAATCCCTCTGTCGCCATACGCCAGCGCCTGTTCAGCTACAATGAGGGAGAATTTAACATGGTCAATATAGATAACGAGCAGATCTGTCGGACCGTAGGAGGAATCCGGAGTATCCGCAGGAAACCCAGTTGAACGGGGAGAACGAGCAACTTCCACACAGACAGGACATGATCCAAGCTGGGAATGGAATTTTCGTTCGTGGTGCTATGAGAGCATTGCTAACCACTGTGCTATCTTGCTGCCCGGTTCACTCCACTGGCTCAATGACAATCAGTACTAAGGGACCAAAATAACAAACTTGAACTTTCTTTAAGAAATAGCATTGACATCAAACTGTAGACTGTTTGAAAACCAGCTCAAGTGGGTAACTGAGTTACCCGTTGATGGTCTGCACTGTGATTAAGTGAAACACATGTTACATTAAAAAAAATGCATGTGAATGTGTGCAGTGGAGTGAGTGACCTCTAAATCATGCATTGATGTTTTCTAATAAAAATGTCTACCTTTCTTTTATATGTTTTAAAAGAAAACAACTCTTTTTTATTGTACTTAAAAACAAAAACACTGGAGGGATTTAAGTTAACTCTTGGCAGAAAGATATATTGCAGTGAGTGCAGAAGTGGGGGCAATTACACATCTCTCCTCTGTTTGTAACACAACTTTCACATCTTGATTCTAACTGAGATCACTGGCTCTTGCATATCCTTCAGCTATCCCATAACACCTCCTATCCCAGCTTCCAGCTTTGCTTATACAATCCTGTCTTCCATTTGCTGTTTTGCAGATTTTCTGGGTTGTTCCTGTGATGGATGCTTTTCCTTACACCACAGAGAGCTGCAGCACATTGCGGAATGATACCAATTCATTGAAATTGATTCTTTTTTCAGAATTGTGGAATATTAGTTAATTGTTTCCTTCCCCCTCCTCACAGTGAACATAATCACAATTGTGATCCTCATGAGCAAAAACTGTGGTCTCTCCAAATGTGTCACTCATTACCTGATAGCGATGGCAGGAGCAGATCTACTGGTCATTATACTCGACGTGATTTTGAGACACATTCCAATTGTATATGAAGAGAGTTTTCAGTTCCTGCTAACCAGCAGTGTGTGTAATATCCATGCTGTGCTGCTTTATGCAGCTGCTGACTGTTCTGTCTGGTTTACCGTTGCCTTCACCTTTGATAGATGTGTGGCCATTTGTTGCCAGCATTTAAAAACTGCATACTGCACTGAGAAAACTGTGGTCATCGTTCTGGGAACAGTGTCTGTGCTGAGCTGTCTAAAGAACTTGTTCTGGTACTTTATGTTGAATGGCGAGTATATGCTGTGGAACGATCCCTTGTTTTGTGATTATTCATTTGATGTTATGGATTCCCCTGTCTGGACAGGAATCGAGTTTCTCCATCATATTATAACCCCGGGACTCGCATTTATCCTGATTTTGCTGTTGAATATTTTCACCGTTCGACATATTGTTGTGACCAGCAGAGCACGGAGGCGGCTCCGAGCTCACAGCAGTGGGGAGAGCACCAGAGATCAAGAGATGGAAAGCCGGAGAAAATCTATCATTTTACTATTTGTTATCTCAGGAAATTTCTTCATGCTGTGGTCTTTGATAATGATTTGTTCGATACACAGCCGGATGGATTGGTTAGGGTTTGAGACTATCTGGATAGATGATTTTGTTTATGACTTGGCCTTCATGATGCAGCTTCTGAGTTGTTGTACAAACACAGTTATTTATGCAGTGACACAGGTTAGATTCAGAGAACACTTGAAGAGTATGCTCAAATACCCCATTACTAAAGTTCTACAATCCATTCGGGGCTGAATGGAATGCAATGACTCAGAGCACCCAGCATTTCTCAGTTTTCCCATCTTTATTTCATAATCTCAGTAGGGTATGCAGCCTGAGGCAGTCACATGGAGGTTCAGAGTGGCACATTGATAATGAGAGGGAAAGATAGATTGTGACAGAGGGAGAGAGAAAGATAGAGATGGAGAGGGGCAGCATAGGGACAGGGAGTCAGCGAAAGTTGCACAAAATGAAATGAGGGGAAATTGAATACAACAGGGGGTAGGAAAAAAGTTAATGAAAAACAGACATAGAAATAGATTGATGCCAAGATAGAGAAAGGATGAAGTGGAGGGGTGGGGGGTGAGTGTACTGGGGGTGAGAAGGAGAAAAGATGTGAGAAAGTCCAGGACATGAGAAAGAGAGAACAGAATGCAAAAAAAAAATGAAGATCACTGAATGGGAAGAGTGAGATATTAAAACCTTATAAAAGAAAACCCGAATTTCAGCAGATTAATATTTCACACTGTGCTCTGGATGCAGGAGATGGCATTCAAAGATTCTGTAGGGTTGAAAAATGATTAATACTAGGGAAATATTACTGTTGTTTAGAGGGTGAAAAAGTGGTCATGTTGCTGGAAGTAATGAAAGATTAATAAGTGGCACAGTGGCTTCGAGATCAATCATGGCAGCTTATGGTTTTGAAACTAAGTTAGTAGAACAACTGCAATCAACATTTTGTTACATCAGTAGTGACCACAAGACTACTGTTGATTCATTAAAACACAATTTGTTCCACAATCTGGCATTTATAAAGGGAGTTTATCATCCTTATCTGTTAGCTCTGCATGAAGCAGTAGAATAACAGTAACATGGTTGCCCATCGAATGTTGTTCAGTTGCATCAGGAATGTGACAAAACAAGGCAAACCACCGTCTTCTACCTTTGCACCAGGCTTGACGATGGTAAGCTAAGCCCTATTGATAGTGCAAAATATCTGCTTTAATAATATAGAAAGCTTGGACAACATCTAAGAATTCTGGTTCTTTGTTGAGTCAATAAGCAGATTAACGATTTCGCTCTTGTCTTTTTTTTTTGCAAACGACTGACTATATTCCAGAGGCCGCCATCAACATCACTGCGGATATGATATGCCACGAATGAATAGATTCATCAGCAGTGACTGCACAATGATATACATTCTGGAAACAGGTTCTTAGAGTTACGAAAATCTGCTTTTCTCTCAATGAATGAAGGGACATTTAATCAGGACAAGGTAACCACCTGCAGATTACTACAGCTCCCTCTATCACCTCATCTGATTAATCAGTAATCCTCCATGTTGAACATATTTTGGGGAAAAAAAGTCCATAGCAAGAGGCCACAGTGTCTTTTGGGTTTGATTATTAATGTCCATCAGAAAGAGTGACTCGATATAACAATTGCTGGCTGAACTGCGTGAGTTATGAAGGACATAACAATTAGTATCAGTTCTTGTTGGCATAAACAAGCTGGGAAGACCTATTTGTCCTCATCCTAACCAATCAATTTGCCGTAGATGTCCACGATAGTTTTGGTAGGAACAAAAGTAAGATATCACAGTGAGGATGGAAGTCATTTATTTGTGTGCCATATGCTCTGTGCGAAATGCGTGGATATTATGCAGTTCTGGCAATTAAAATGCATGCATACACGAGACGCAGCAGCAGAATTATGTGTAACCACAATCAGTAAAAGCCTGACGTACTAGAGGTCAGAATTATCTTCAAACTAGGCTATTGCTGATACATAAAAAAAATCTTTCTGAGTTCTTGGGCATCAATGGCTCGACCATTTTTTATTCTCCATTCTTTAATGTCCTTGAGCTATGTGGCTTATCATTTCAGTGTGACCACATTGAAATGGATCTGGAATGACTTCTGGCTAAACAAGGCCAAAACGCCAGATCTCCATTTCAAAACGATGCTGGTGAACAATATGATTTTTTTTAAAAATTGGCATTTTTCGATCATCATTATAATTTTTAATTCTGTGTTTTTATTCAATTCAAATGTCACCATCTCACGTCGTGGAATTGCAACTCTGCACCACCACCCCCCACCCCCCAAGCATTACCTAGGGCCTCTGGATTACTAACTACTCCAGTGACAATGCCAGTAGGAGAGCATGTCTACAGATTTAACGAGGAGTAACATAGGGCATGTGAGGATCACCATCAGGTTTGTTAGGTATGTGTTGTCAACCTTCTGAAGCTTCAGTATAGGATCACTTTTGTGTCAAAAAGGGAAAGGGCAAAGCGATAGATAGAGTTAAAACAAATCCAAAAAAATCTACTTTAAACCATTCAGCAGTGGTCGGTGATTGACCACCAAGGATATAGCATGTGGATGAGAATCAACAAATATCTACATCTGCAATGATGGAGGATGTTAGCACATCAGTGAAGTAGGCAACGCTGAAGGATCCCGAGCTCTATTTATAAGAACCGAGAAAGTGATATAATGTCGGGGGGGAGGGGGTGAAATTAGGGTAATAAAACATCATGAGCTGAAGTACATTAAGACTACTCTGACTTAAGAGTAATACTGCAGATGCTGAAATCTGAAAAATGATTTACTGCCTTACAAATGACTGATCTCAGGCTTTGGAGAACGCTGGCAAGGGTTGATGCGATGGAAGACCGATCTATATAAATAAAAAGTATTTCTCATTTAATACATGCATCATGAATTTCGAAAATGAATTCGGTTTGAATTCACTGATATATTGAGAATTGCAACGGGAAAATAGAACAGGGCTTGATAGGAAAAGGTGTGAGACAAACATTCCAGAGGACAATAGTTCTGCTGAATGTGGCTAAGTTAAAAGCAGTTATTGGGAACACGCTGGCTACCTATGCCAGTTTGATGAATATAAGTGTACAGCTCCAAACTGTGATAACACAGTTGCAACGCAGATATAAAGGATCTTTCAGGGTCAGTCAACTGTCACGTGCGTTCGCGTCGGTGGGAATCATTCTTCCTTCTCACTGTCCAGTGTTCAGTGCTGTTGGGCAACATAAGGAAGGTAACGTCCGTAATTAAGGACAAATTAGATCCTAAGAGATCAGCATGCATATTACCATTGGCTGGAGTTAATAAAGTGATGAATATTGATTGGTTTGTATTGATGTTCACTGGACAATGCCCATCAGATAAGTGGGAAATACGATTTTGAAAATGTGAAATTGGCTTCACGGAGGCATTTATTTTCAGATTGATATTGGGATGCCTGCATTCTACACCTTGAAATGCGGGGCTATTTTATTACATTCTCTCAGTCGATCGTTTGGTTAATAAAGGCACAACTTACAATTAGTACACTGGATTTCATGAATCTCTGTATTAACTTAAGCTAAGCAATACTTCGCCACGAGGAAAACCCCCGTCAACGTGACATCACATCACCCATTGCTGAAGTGCTGCATATCACGTATATCAGATTTCAGTAAATCGTATTTGTGATTCATGAAAAATTGAGCTGATGAGAAACAAACGTAAAATTTGATTGCTCGATGTCATAATTAGCATAATGGCAAATATTTCTTGTTGTTGGATATCGAATATCTAAATTCCTAGAAAACATTGCAGATGTTCTTTGTGGTAGTCCCTGAGACACAAGCAAGGTCAGATGATTCATCCAGTTAAATACTCATGTGACAACTGTTTGTTGATTTCATAGAGTTCTGCATCATTCATGTTAAAATAGGATAAGGCCATAGCAGACAAAACCTGGAGAGTACTCAGACTTGAGCTAATATGTGGCAAATAATGTTAGTATATATAATTACCAGGAAACCATCATCTCAACTGTAAATCAACACAACAATCTTCCCTTGACATTCATTGTCATTGCCATTGATTATTTTATTCCAATTAGTATTCAGGAAGTCATAATTTTCGAAGAAAAATAAATTATCCATCCATATAAATACTTGAACAGGTGGGAAAATGGAAAATCTTTTGGGAAATCTATCATTCTGTCTCTCCATGCCTCCTCTGCATCTATTAATAACAATTCAAAAACTCAGCGAGTTATTTTAATTTTTATTGGATGATTGATGTTTTAACAACACTCGAATGTTGGCATCTCACAAGAATCAACAGCAAAACTCAATAACATCCCACACACCAGCAGAAATTGATTTCATATCAAGCGCAAACACTAACATCTACAGAATGCATTGTGACTATTCACCAAAGGAGAGGGAGGACACCTGGCTGAAGGAGCAAAACTTAAGTTCTCGATGCAGTGCCTGCTGTCTAATTGTTTCCAGAGAGCAGTCTGGTGGACATGTGAACTGGAGAATGCAAGGGAGATGCGCCATCCCAGGGCAGGTGGCAGGCAGTGGGGTAGCATGTGGGTTGGATTCCATGTAGTGGGGGCGGCGAATTACAGAGCTCCTAATCCAAAGTATGTGAGGGATTTTAGCTTTCTATGGGTCCATTAGGCTACAACTGTCGTTAGCTAACGGCATTCCCCGGGGATATATGGACTTATGATTTGAATCCAGACTTTCATACTGGAAATCACCAAAGAGCTCAATAAAATCCGTTTCGACCATCACATCAATTGCATTACCTTCACCAAGTTCTACTTGCTATTTGCACATTCAATTAATGCAATCTATACACACAAGAATTTACCTAAAAATCATGCTGTCAGTCCTTATTTAGCTCAGAACTCTCAATTGCTGTCTCTTTAAATTGGAGCTGATAGTTTTCCAACTACCGGGGTCAGCCGAACAAGCCTTTCATTATCCTCTCTTGCCAAGGTTCCTTATTTGAATTAAGCTGCAACACTTGCAAACATCCAATTGTTTAGACTCTCACCTCTATCTAGTCAGACTCGGAAAATGCTCGACAGACCCTGAGCTATTTCCTATCTTGCATATTTTAATGACCAGAAATACATTTCAGCTCGCCTTGGTTATTGATCCTCTTTACTGGAGCTTACTTGTTCCTTTAACACTGCCCGCATTGCATCCAATATTTTAGAGACAAATTCATTTACAACATCCATGGCAGACCTGACTACCCGAAACATAAACACACACACACACACACACACACACACACAAGCGCGCGCGCACCACACACACAAAGCACACACAAGCGCGCGCGCACACACACACAAGCACACACACACACACACACACACACACAAGCGCGCGCACACACACACAAGCACACACACACACACACACAACAAGCGCGCGCGCACACCACACACACACACCACAACACAAGCGCGCGCGCACACACACACACACACACACACAAGCGCGCGCGCACACACACACAAGCACATACACACAAGCACATACACACTCTTGTGAAGGCGAATGGCATTATTCACGACGAATCAGAACAACTTCCCTTTACTTTTGTGTACTTTTATTGTTCTTTTTTGCTAGGCGATACAATTTACTAATTCTCTTACTTGTAAAATATTGACAGAATGTGTTTGTTCTTTCGTTCGTTTATTTTAAAAAAACTGTTTCCTGACGTCTATTTACTTTAATAGTGTCCTTTCGGAGATCACGTTTCCAGTCCTATGTTCTCACCAACGTTTTACATAATTGAATGTTTGTTTTCCACCAGAAAACTTCTTCTACTTGTCTCACTCCGTAAATCCATTGAGATTAGATGTATATCGAATGGAATCGCCGCTCCATATGCGCTCCCTCTCAGTCTCTGAATATCCAAAGTGCAAACCCCTTTCATTTCCCATTTGAATATTTCAGGCTGATCTGACGCTGGTCTGAATTCAAATAATATTTTTTTCTGTCCACGTTTGCTGAACCGTTCTTCTATTAAACAGAATTGGTTTCGAAGTAAGTAGAATTTGAACTATTTGTTTTTCATCGTCCATTTTTGTAATTACGCTATCACTAACTGGTTTATGATCATGACCAACAAAATGTTCTATCTTCCTTTTGACTGCTTCGCTTCATTTGAAAAAGAATGAAGCCCCAGCGCCCTGGCCTGCCTTGTATGCCTTGTTGCAAATGGCCTCTTTAATTTCCTGAACTGACGGCACATTCGGAGTTCTATCATGTTCCACCCTTTTTCTCCCAACTAGCAGAGTTGATATTCCCATAGTTGGAATGTTCCACGGGCTACATTGCTATGTTTCTGTTTCTTAGAATTATTATCATATGTTTGTTCATCGATATAAGTTTGAAGCTTTGGGAGTCTATCTTGCACCTGTGACTGCTGTTTTTCTCTCAGTATTTAATGCATATGGCTATAGATGATTAATGTGTTCTCCTTCTGACACTTCAGCAGCGAATCTTTTTCCACATCGCTCTCCTCACCTCACCACCCAAGCAATTGATTCAGCAAAGAAAATTGTGTACCGTCTCGATGTACCCCATTTTCAATATGATCTGACAACGGCATCGGAAGAATTGTTCAGTTGTCCATCCTGTCACTTTCATATCTGTGTCCTCAATTCATCAAATTATTTTGTTTCTCTATTATTTGAACTGTGTATCCTTGACCACAATCAGTTTTGTAAATGATCGCGTGGAAACTAGAGTCCCAGTGAGACCATGAAGCTCACAATGTAACAGGTTTGCTGGAGGAATTGATGAAAACTCACATTGACATTGTTTTAAGTGGTATCAACCACTTCGTTTTAAACCTCACTTTGCCTTTTCAACTACATAGATTGTATATTTACAAACAACATATGAGACTATGAATTGTAACTTCTGTTATTCTTCAAACTCTGGGTATTTCTTGGAAAATATGCGTGGGGTGAAGGGGTGTGTTATTATCGTCATTGTCCATATTTTTTGTTTTGTTTTGTTAACAGTTATATCCATGTCTAATAGAAGTTGACGACAAATGAATCCGGGTTCCATTCTGTGATGTAATTATCTAATAGTAAGTGAATTGGGATCATCCTCAAGGATGCCAATCTGACACTCTTGGTACTGACTTCAGATTACATCACGTATTTCGCCGAACATCTGCATTTAGCACAACTAAAAGTCAAACCCAAAAGCAATCTACCAGGCAAACCTGCAGCTGCAAGGACCTCACATATTTCAAAATATTTCTATTATGCAGTTGCGAAAACTGACTAGGTCGCTACATCCGCCCTCTGAGCAGTGAATTGTCTTCTAAATAAACTACCTGGACTGTTGATCCTGAAGCAAACTTTTGTACACTGCCTTGGCTCCTGGTAGGGATGGAAATTTAGCAGATGAGACTTGTTATTGAAAGTAGTCAAACAGGTATTGTTCAGCGGGCCAATTGCCCCTTATAGAGGGTGATATAAGGAGTTAGCTAAAGAAATACGTCTTTCAAAATGAGAAGTAGGTATAATGTGGGTCGTCCCTGGATATGGTCAGAAAAGTTGGTTAAGCATAATTCATATGCTTACCAACGTGAGTTAATTCATTATGAACGTCATTAAACAAGACCTGGTTGTCGCTGGAAAATGCTGTGGACTGCATTTTTCTTGTGAACAGGACAACTAAATTGCCAATCTTTTTTCTCTGAGAGATATTTTTCTACAATGCTTTTTGTGATTATTTTCTCGATCTCCATTCTGCGCAACAGGGTAGTGTGGTAACATTTCTTTTTAGCAGAATCAACTTAAATCTAAACGTTTTAAAGGATATGGCATTGGCCATACAAGTAGTGTGCTGAGCAGCAGCTGAAGTGTTCTGCATCATCTGATGAACTAAACAGCATCTGATTCGGCAAAACCACTCCACAATCTCAAGCACACTAATAACCGTAATTGTCCTGTTACTGGTGTGAGTGCAAGTTCAAAAACATTTCATGTTCTTGGCCTTTAAAGAATTAAGCAGCCTACTTGATTGACATTCTATTCTTGATTATTAATTCCAGCCACCACCATACAGAATGACAATCAAATTACAATTTCAAGGATCAATGCAATAACACATCAATATTCCTTGCGGCACAGAACCACCTAGAAAGACAAAGGCAACAGACACGCCAGCTGGAATTTCACAGCCAAGCTTCTCATCATCCAGATTGGAAATAAATCACAGTTTCTTCAATACCACTTGGCGAAACCCGCTGAAAGATTGCCCTACCAGTTCTGTTCTTCCACGTGCAACTCACGGACCATTTTTGTTCAAGAATGACGCTCAGTGCAACATTACAACGAAAACTAGGGATAATCAGTAAACAAATGCCATTTATGAATGGTCCAGGCCTAATTATTTTTCTAATATATTTAAAATGCTGATTACCTGAGCTTTAAGTCCAATTGCTTTCAGGACTAATAGATAAAATGAATAAAATAAGGTAATATGAATGATTCTGGCAACATACTGCTGTTTTAGTTTCGGCATTTGTTTCAGCACCTGCAACTTAAAAAAAAGGTCAGCGCGACCATTCATGAGCTGGAGAGCATTTCGTCCTTTCCCAATTCGTGAAAAAAAGTTTGAGCTTTTGGTTCAATGTGCAGATCAGTTTTCCTGCAGTTTATCTTAGTGTCCTCAGAGTTAATTGACATGCAGCATGACGAAGGGAAGATGAACATAACTAATGATTTGGCTGTCTTGTAAACCAAGAATTATCAGATTTTTATAACTGATGGATTGTAATTGACAGAATATTAGGCTCAATATAATTATTTTTTGTACTTTAGTAAGTTATGAAATTGCGACATTTCAAAGTTAACTGTGAAATCCCCATTGCTGTATTTTAAATAAAACTCATTAGAATTTTGAATTTTATAATCAATTTCAAAGTCATCACTAGATATGCGAAACATTATACTATTTTATTTCCAATAAAATAGATCTAAAGGTTACGGGGAAAAGGGTTGGTGCTGCATTTGAACCAGTGGAATATCAGTCATGATCTGATTGAATGGCGGAGCAGTCTCGAAAGTCTGAATTTGCCTATTTTGCGTCTAATTCTTATATTTCCGAGGCTGATATAGCATTTTCGTCTGAAACACCAATTTAATTTTGAACCGTTTAGTTTTATTGCCTTTTTTCAGCCTGCTGATTAAATTCATCACTCTGTATCGCCACATATTAAATATTAACTGACTTCCACACTTTGTCCGTGTCTTCCTGGAGTTTGTTACTATCTTCCTCATTGATTCTCATACTTACACGTATTTTATCTTTTCATTTGCTAATATTGCCACCTAGGTGGATGGGGGAGGGCTGCAAAATTAATCCAGGAGGAAGTATTTATAACTGCATGTGACTTTGTTTTCACGTTGTCTCAGCTTTGTTTGTTCACCGGCATTCATGGGCGATATTTTCCAAATGTGTATAATCCATTAAATCTACTTCCACATTACAAAACGTAAAAATTAATCCAACCACCACCAGGCATATTCAGCATCAATTTCAAGTAAATTAGAAATTAAGGAAGTAAGGCCAGAGAAACGTGAGTTAAAGAGGCAAACAGGAGATGGAGGGATAGAAATTCTGGTAAAAGGAAAGGGGACGAGTGAATGGAAATGGAAAGAGGGGAATGTGGTGAAGGACAGTGAAGGGATGGTTGGAAAATGAATATTGTCTGGGACAAAAAGGAAGATGAGGAGAGGCAGATGATAAATACAATACAGCCTACTGTAGAGGGAAGGAGAGATGTATTTGTTTGTATTTATTTTTTATTTTATAAAATAGTATAACACTTCATATTTCCAGCCACTGAGTTAGAGAACATAGAACTTTACAGCGCAGTACCGGCCCTTTGGCCCTCGATGTTGCGCCGACCTGTGAAAATAATCTAAAGTCTATCTAACCTACAGTACTCCAATATCATCCATATGTTTATCCAATGACCATTTTAACGCCCTCAAAGTTCGCGAGTCCACTACAGTTGCAGGCAGGGCATTCTACACCCTTACTAATCTGAGTTAAGAATTTGCCTTTGACATCCTATATCTATCAGCCCTCTATTTAAAGCTATGTGCCCTTGTGCTAGCCATCTCCATCTGAGGAAACAGACTGTCATTGTCCTCCCTATCTAATCCTCTTATAATCTTATATACCTCTATTAAGTCAACTCATAACCTTCCTGTCTGTAACAAAATCAGCCTCAAGCCCCTCAGCCTTTTCTCTTAAGTCCTTCCCACCATACCCAGTAACATCCTGGTAGTTCTCCTCTGCACTCTTTCCAATGCTTCCACATCGTTCTTATAAAGTGGCGACCAGAACCGTACACAGTACTCCAAGTGCGGCGCACCAGAGCTTTGTACAGCTGCAATATGACTTCACGGTTCCGAAACGCAATCTCTCCACCAATAAAAACTAACATACAGTATGCCTTCTTAACAACCCTATCAATCTGGGCGCCAACTTTCAGGGATCTATGCACATGGACAGCGAGATCTCTTTGCTCATCCACACTACCAAATATCTTACCATTAGCCCAGTACTCTGTATTCCTGTTACTCCTTCCAAAGTGAATCATTTCACACTTTTCCGCATTAAACTCCATTTACCACCTCTCAGACTGAGAATGTAGCAACTGCATTACAGGAGTAGCGACACTGGACAGTGATCAGTCTGATAACCATTTGCTGCACTCCTTCGTTGGCAAGAACATCGATTCTCAAATAAGAACCTGAAAACTGTGCTCAATACTTCAGGTGTGGGCTCACCGATGCTGTATACGATTGCAGTAAAACATCTCAAATCCTCTCGCTATGAAGGCTGAAATGCCATTTGCCTTCTTTCCTGCCTGCTGTACCTCCGTGCTAACTGTCAGTGACTGATGCACAATAACATCTTGTCTCACTGAGTATCCAACTCTCTCAATTTTCACCCATACAAATGATTATCTGTCATCTTATTATTGCTACTAGTGCGGATAACCTCAGATTGATCCATATTATACTACCCCTGTCATGCCGTTGCCACACTCTCAGTCTGTCCAAATCACAATGACAATCTGTGGATCCTCCTCGCAGCTCACAATCCCACGTATCAACTGCAAAGTTGGAGATATTACATTTGGTCTCCCCTTCAGATTTGTTAATATGTAATGTGAATAGTTGAGTCCTACCACAGATCTCTGTGTAGCGCTGCCTAGCAGCAAAAAATGACCACTGGTATCAGTTATTGTTTACTATTTGCTAACCAACTCCTTATCCATCTCAAACCAACAACAGGAATACCATGTGTTTTAACTTTACATCGTAATCTGTTATGTGAGACCCAGTCAAAAGATCTTTGGTTCTGAAAGTCTAAATAAACAACAACTACTGGCTGTCCTCGGTTAAATCTGCTAGATACATCCTGAAAATGTAGAAGGATTTGAATAGATTCATCAAACCTGATTTCCTTGAGTAATCTGTGAAAGGTAATGTATTTGTATATAGTGAGCAGTTACTATCACATCAGGGATAATGGGATTGCAGTCGCTCTGAATCCGAGGAGGTTCTTCATTTGCACATCAGCAAAGTTGATTGATTCATTGTTAAATCTTGATTCCATTTGTAACATTATATATCTATTAAAGTATTTGGGGGGCGCTGGCGTGCTCTTAACTGCCATCAAATAAAATGCAATGAATAGATGGATTGGGAGGAAGGGTGGGAAATTGTAAGCGAGGGATATAAAGAGGGATGGAAGGAGAGAGGTCGGGTAGGGTGGAGAGATGGACAGAGGACTGAACGGAGGGCTGGATGGATAGATGGTTGGATGGATGGACGGATAGAAGGAAGGACGGGTGGATGGACGGATAGATGGATGGATGGATGGATGGATGGATGGATGGATGGATGGATGGGTGAGGCAGCAAGGAGACACAGTGGTTAGCACTGTTGCCTGACAGTGCTGGGAATCCAGGTTCAATTCTTGGCCACTCTTTATCTGGGTGGAGTTTGCACATTCTCCTCGTGTCTGCCTGATGTTTCTCTGGATCTCCGACTTCTTCCCACAGACTGAAACATGTGCTCGTTAGGTGCACTCGAAATGTGGAATTCTCCCAAAGCGTATCTGAACAGCTGCTGCAGTGTAGCAAGTAGGGGATTTTCAGAGAAACATCATGGCAATGTGAATGGAAGTCTACTTGAGATTAATAAATAAACTTTAACTTTTGATAGATGCATAGACAAATAGGTAGATAGACAGACAGATAGATAGATAGATAGATAGGTGGTTGGATGGATGGATGGATGGACCAATAGATAGGTAAATAGGTAGATAGATCTTTCCAACTGTCAGAGGTCCACACCCTCCTGTCTCATTGCTGTTCCATTTATAATTCAGCTACTAAATACATTCTTCTGATCATGTTTCTCTCTTTGTCCCAACTTAGCTATTATTATCATTTATTTGATTAAAAACTAATCTTCCGGTGTCTTTTGATTTTGTCTCAGGCTGTGAACTCTTACCGCCGCCCCCCCCCCCCCCCCCCCCCCCCCACACAGTTCTGGACCTCGAGTTTCCTTCATTTTCTTTGTGGATTAACCTATTTATTGTCATAATTGGATATTTCACTTCAACTCCTCTCTGAATTTGGACTGAGTCATGACGTAAGTAAATGTGTTTGTGCAACGACTTAAATTCTGCAACATATAAGTAATTGTTTGAAAATTATAATCGGTTTCATCATCTAAGCCATCTGCAACATCAAATATATATAAAATGTACACAAGTAGCTGAAGTATGAAGCTGCCAAATACGCTGATGAGTAAAATTACTGACGACCTTTACTCTGCATCTCTCGTTCACTGTGATTCTCGCCATACTCTGATCCTCACTAAAATGTGTCTGACTATCAAACCGTTGAGCACCAGAATTAAGCTAAATGGTATCAATGAGCTTAAAATCTTTCCAAAATTTTGAATCCAGTCCACCTTGGGTCAGTAAAATAGCTATCCTTACTAGAACACTGTCACAATACATTATCGATAATCCTTTTAGGTTTAAACTTAAAATAAATGGAACTGTTTTTAAACAGAACAAATTGCAGGTTGTTGCGAGAAAGACAGTCACAGTTTTCTTGGTGCAATATTTAGATTGAAGCTTTGGCAACAGATGGCGACAAATCGATAAAACTGAATGTAATGGTGAATCAGACAGAACACTGTAAGGATGCATGGAGAGCAACATAGCAACTGGAAATTGCCTTTTACTATCGGGGAGTCGCTCGCACATGGGATTGTGGGGTTAGGGCCAGGCTGGGGTTGTGACCTGTGCAGATAATGCGTCGAGTGGCCTCTTTCTGCACTGCAGGGATTCTATGATTCTGCTGATAGCCTGTCTCCAATTCGAAGGATGCAATCTGCATCAATATTCTCCAAAAATCATGACCTATAATTACTTTGACATGACATTCTCTAATCCTGCTTCGAACAGATTTTCCTGAACGTCTTTGCATGTTGTTAACGATTCCGCCTTCCACACTAAAGCTTCTGCAGTCTCTTCATTTCACCTTAGTTTCGCAGATCCCAGTTTGGTTTGCAGAGATCACTGATATCCTTTTGTTTCATTCCCGGCGTTACTGCAGTCACTCATTGCACTCATTCTAGAATCAAGTAATACATGTAAAAACATATAAAACCCTAATAAAACGGCCATCTCCAGATTTTCACACATCATCCCCTTCATGTTCATATCCATCTGAGATCAACAATCACGGATTTTACTGTTCCTTCCCGCCACCTTGTTCCTTGCAACACGCTTGAACACTCTTCTATCACACCCAAGGTCCGTGTTGCTTTGCTGTCCTGGCTCTTTTGTATGTCATCTGATGGATGAAGCACTTTCCTTTTCAACAATTCAAAATCACAACATTACCCGAAATTGAAGCAGGGATTAAACTTTCTGCCAATTAACCATATTCCGCAACTCATTAATAGCATAGCCTTGTCCTGCCCTTAATATCATTTTCTTGCCTATCTTCGATAATCAAGAACTTACCTAAGCACAGCCCGATAGATAGCCAGGAGCCCAGCCTCGTCTGCTCTCGATATAAGTGACTTCTAAAAGCCAAAGAAAATTCGGAGATAGAAATCAGCCTCCATGTCTGTCCAAAATTGTAGAACTATTAATTTTTCGGACCTTTTTCATTCCATCACGAAATAACACCTCAGCATCTTCCTCTCAGAATCTAATGTATTTCAATCAGCAAAGAAAATCCAAACTGCTCCATCTTTCCAGGTAGGGCAGATGCTTTCATACAAGGAATTTACCTGATACACATTCTCGGAATGACTTTCGGATACATCACAGCTTGTAATGGCTCTTGCCCTGCCCAGGACCGCAAGAAATTATAAAATGTCAATAAGTAAGACAATTCATCACCCAAACCATCCTTCCATCCATTGACTCAATTACCACTGACTCAGCAAAGCAGCTAGCACAATTAAGGGCCACACGCACCCTGGGCATGCTCTGTTCCGCTTTCTTCCATCGGGAAAAAGATACAGAAGTTTGAGATCACATACCAACTGACTTAAGAACAGTTTCCTCTCTGCCATCACACTTTTCAAAGTACTAACCTCGCATTAAGTTGACTTTTCCCTACCTATGACTGAAACGCTACTTTCTGCACTCTCTTGTTTCTTTCTCTATGGACGGTATGCTTTGTCTTTATAGTGCACAAGAATACTTTTCATTATATACTAATGCATGAGACAATAAGTTACATCAAAATCAATCCATGTCATTTCGTCTTAAAATCACACAATCCTCTGGCCTCAACTATTTTTTCTGGTTGTGAATTTCACACATTCACCATTCTCTGGGTGAAAAAGATCTCCTCATCTCAGTCCTTAAATATTCATTCCTTATCCTCAAACTAGGACTACTAGATATGGACTTCCCCACCATTGGGAACGTTCTTTCTGAATTTACTCCGCGTATTAGATATCCTGCAAACTGTAGAAACCAGCCCAGAATCCAAAGACTTTGGAAAATTAGCACGAAGGATCTACTATTTTCAGAGCCACCTTTGTAAGTGCTCTGTGATGAAATTATCAGGACCTGGAGATTTATCCATCTTCAATCAAATCAGTTTTCCGAAAACCATTTCTCCATTGATGCTGATTTCCTTCACCTCCTTACTTTCTTTTTCTCTCAGAACTTTCAGTGCATTATCGATGTCTTCCCTTGTGAAGGAAAAACAAAGTGCAAATTTAAATCTGCAATCACTTTCCTGTAAGAGGCACACATTTGTGTTTATCAGTTCTTTTCTCTTTATGTACTCAAATGCATTTTACAGTCAATCTTTATGCTTCCCACTATCTGATTCTAATATTCTATTTTCGCCTCCTTAGGCAATTCCTTGTTCCTCCTTTGCTGAATGTGAAGCTGCTACCAATGTTCGGGCCTATTGCTTTTTTGTCGAAAATTTGTACGTTTCTCCTTTGAACCTAATACTATCTCTAATTTCCCTTGTAAGCCATTGTTTGGTAACAGCTCCCACGATGGTCTTGTGTTAAACAAAAATAAACAACTTTTGGAGTTCATCTATTCATTCTCTAAATGCCTGTCATTGCCTGTCTGTTGTCCTTCCTTTCACTGATGTTTCCCAGTTCATCATAGCTCTGACTACCATAGTTATCTTTATTGAGATTCGGGATTCTGGTTTCAAAATCAGCTACATAACTATCCACCTTGACAAAGAATTCCATCATATTATGTTACGAGTGAGCTTTAATTAACACTGCATTGAAGTTAGTGTGAAAATTCCCGAGAACCACACTTCAGCGCTTGTTCAGGCACACCGAAGGAGAATTTAGCCTGGCCAATGCACCTAACCAATACATCTCTTGGTCTGTGGGAAGAAGCCAGGGCATCCGGGGGAAAGGTGCTGACTCTGCGCATACAATGACTCAAGCTGGGAATTGAACGTAGATGTCTTTTACCGTGAAGCAGCAGTGTTAACCACTGTCTCATAACTCTAAGCGAGTTGTCTCCAGCTGTCTCGAATGAAAAGAAGCACCGCCAATACTGAGAGATTCTACTCTCCATTTGTAAAGTGAATACTATACTGGGGGTGTTTGCATCACACTGTCCAATAAACAAATCACCAGTTTCTCTTGTTCTGAGGCATCAAGTAAATAAGTGAGCGAATCCAGTCTATGTGTTAAATGAATGTAACTATTGTATACTAATGAAACCTGACTGCTCCCTGGAGGATTACTTTGTGCATAAAAGTAGAGTTCACTCCCAGTACCTCAAGCAGTGCATTAATCACAGACTTTCAGCTTTGTCAGTCATTGTTTATTCACGCCCTCAGAAAATGGGACAACTTACTATTCTGCAGATAAGGGAGATTTACTACCCGATTCTAATATCTGTTGGTGTTCCCGGTGAGTTATTTCAATTCACATGTTGTTGTTTTGTATTAATCCTTTCCCTGTTCTTCTTGCTTATTCAATGGCGATGCTGTTTCCTGTGTGACTGTGCCGACGGTTCCGAAAACAACTCGTGAACTCTTTGGCATCTCTCCCTCACCCAAAATTCTCACTGATTGTTGCAACGATTTTTCAAGTTTGCACACAGGGATGTTAGTGGATTTCTGGACCACCTTGCCATCCAATACAGAGTCAGAGGTCGGAGCGGTTTATGAAATGGTGTCGGCAGGTTTCCCAGGAGTGGCACTGATACCTCATAGGGCCAGGGACACGGGTTCGATTCGCGGCTTGGGTGACTATCTGTATGACGTCTGCACATTCTCCCCGTGTCTGCGTGGGTTTCTTCGGGCGCTCTGGTTTCATCCCACAGTTTGAAAGACGTGCTGGTTAGGTACATTGGCCGTGATAAACACTCCGTCAGTGTAATAAAACAGGAACTGGAGTGTGGCCACAAAGGGATTTTCACAGTGATTTCATTGCATTATTAATGTAAGCCTACTTGTAAGTTTAATAATTTAAATTAAGAAAAAACAACTCAATAATTCAATAAGTACAGTCTCGTGTGGTTCTGTGTGGATAATCAAACAAACCACAGTTAGTAGCTGTCAACCAGGAACTCTGTATGTATCCGTTAGATTGTAGTGCTTATGTGTTTACATCTCTCTTTATAACAGCAAACCTAATGACGATTGTGATCCTTTTCCGAGGGAACTGTGGCCTCTCCAAATGTATCACTGTCTATATGGTAAACATGGCATCGGCAGATCTACTGGTCTTGATCATCAATGTAATGATGTATTATATTTTCAGTTACCATTTCCCATTTTCTTTCCTGTCCCACACTCCCGTGTGCAAGTTTATTCTGTACATGACTGTTGTCACCCTCGACTTGTCCGTCTGGTTCACCGTCTCCTTCACATTTGACCGTTTTATAATCATCTGCTCCCAGAAGTTTAAAACGAAATATTGCATCCAGAGAACTGCGGCTCTGGTTACAACACTGATCTATATCCTAATCTTTGTAAAGAACATCCCCGTATTTTTTGCCTATGAATCTGAGCAGATCATTAACAAATTGTGGTGGGGCTGCCGGGCAAATCTGGCATTTTTGTCATCACATTTAGGTGCAGTGTGCTTCTCGTTTCATGCCATCTGGCGCCTTTGGCTCCCGTTTACTGCCATTGTCTTGTTTAATTCCTTGACAGTCAGGCATGTTTTGATGGCTAGCAAGGCCCGTAGAGGACTTCGGGGTCAGAACACTGAGAATCGGAGTGATTCAGAGATGGAGAGCAGAAGGAAGTCCATCATTTTACTCTTCACTATCTCGGGCAGTTTCATATTGCTGTGGCTGACAGCCAATGTGAGCTTTTTAACCACGAGACTGACAAACACAACTTACTACCGAGGGGACCGCACAGCGCCTGCGTATATCGCCACTGAAACCGGAGCTATGATAAAACTTCTGAATTCCTGCACAAATACATGCATTTATGCAACGACCCAGAGGAAATTCAGGGAAGAGCTAAAGAAGCTGCTGAACTCTCCATGGACATTGATCAAAAGATTGTTCAAAAGTAAAACAAAACCAGTCTAGCATTCAGTCCGGTATACTGGAATTCTGTTTCAGCTCCTATCTTAATTTCAAATATGACCCATTCTTCGCGATTCTTACATCATAAAATATGAATATTAAACAATTTGACAAAGATGTGCAGGTTAGTTGGGTTTGCCGTGTTAAGTTGTCCTTGCTGCCCAAAGATGAGAAGGACACGAGGATTGGCCATGCTAAATTGTCCGTCAGTGTCAAAGATATGCAGATGAGGAGGCTGACCAATTAAATTGTCTGTTAGTGTCTACAACGATGGTTAAGTGGATTTACCATTCTAAATTGTCCTTTATTGCCCATAGATATGGAGATTAGGTGGATTAGCCATCACAAATTGCTCCTTAGTGTCAAAGATGTGGTTAAATGCATTGGTCGTGCTAAATTACCCCTTAGTTTTCAAAGATGTGGTCAGTTGTATTAACCATCCTAAATTGCCTCTTCGTGTCCAAAGATGCGGTCAGGTACTTTGGCCATGGCAAGTTGCCCCTTAGTGTCCAAATATGGTCAAGGCAATAGCTGGCTCAGTGCGTGTATTTATGGGTGAGGGTAAGATGTTCTTTCAGACAGTCGATGCAGATTCGATGCACCAAATCATCTCTTCTGCACTTTAGGGATTCTATGAATTATAAATACCTGGTAAAGATTATGAGATTTCTTCTAAAAGTGATGAGTTTTTGATAATTGATCGGGATATGGCAGACTCAATCGTTTCAATCGAAGATGTTTTCAAATTCATGGTGGAGATTGAGACGATAGGTATTTCCATGGTAAAATAAATGAATCATCAAATTTCTACACTGAAGCATAGGCTATTGGCCTATCAGGTCTACACTAACCCTCCGACAGAGTATTTTGCCCAGATCTTCTCCCCCATCCGATTCCTGCAAGCCCACACATTTACCACGGCTAATTCATGAACCAACATACATTAGGACACCAAAGGACAAATTAGCATGGCCAATCCACCTGACCTGTGCACCTTTGGACAGTTGGAGGCAATCAGATAATCCAGAGGAAACCCTGAGCCGTGGGTGGCAAGTGGCACAGTGGCTAACGCTATTATCTCATTGCACCAGGTCCGATTCCCGGCTTGGGTCACTGCATGTTCTCTCGTGTCTGCATGGATGTTCTTCTAGTGATCCGGTTTCCTCCCAAACTCTGAAAGATGCACCGGTTAGGTGAAATAGCGTTGCTAAATTCTCCCTAAGTATATCCGAACAGAAGCTGGACCATAGCAACTAGAGATTTTTCATACTAACTTCTTTGCAATGTTAATGTAAGCCTACTTGTAACACCTATAAAATGAAGTTAAACTGTTTAGCCCTGGGAGCGAAAGTTTTCAGTAGGGTCTGATCTGGGTTTTATTGATAGTATTGGAAGCGTTTGCTTTCAGATTCAATAATCTTGAGCGGGTAAGGTTTTTTTAACTGGAGATATATGGTGAAGTTCATCAAAATTCTGTGCTTAGGACTTCTTTGGATTTAGTATACATTAATGAAAAGGATTTAGGGTGCATTGGGGCGAAGTTATAAAACATGTTGTTGACATAAAAATAGAGGGTGTAATAAACAGCAGAAGTGCTGAAAAGGTCTTTGACGGGCTTGCAGAATTGACAATCACCAGGGTTTGCATAGAAAATGTAGGGTGATACATTTTCACAGGCAAAATATGAATAAACTATACAAATTGAATGATGCTTGTTTTAATGAGGTGACCATGCAGAGAGATTTGGGGATGTTTGTGCCTAAATCTTAGAAGGAGGCAGGTCAGCTTGCAGCTTTATAAATCTTTGATTAGGCCACACTTAGAGAATTGAATCCAATTCTGGTCACTATCTTACAGGAAGCCTGTGAATGCTTTAGAGAGGGTGCAAAACGGATTTACCAAAATACTGCCTGGATTAGAGGGTATTAGCAATAAGGTTGACAGTCAGAATCCTTTTTTTTTCCAGAGTTGAAATGTCTAATACTAGGGAGGATGCACTTTCGGTGAGAGGGGGAATGTTTGAAGGAGATGTGAGGGGCAGGTTTTTTACACAGCGTGTTAAGTGTCTGAAACACGCTGCCAGGAGTGGTGGTGCAAGCAAATAAAACAGGAACCTTTAAAAAAAACAGAAAAGGGCCTTTAAAATAAACACATGAATTTGGAATGAGAGTGTGATATGGACCAAAGACAGGCAAAACGTAATTAGTTTAATTCAACGTCATGTCCAGCACAAAATGGGCCGAATGCCCTGTTTCTATTCTGTACTGTTCTTTGATGGATAAATAAAATTTTCAAAGACTTGGGTCCAGGTTTACCAGATGTAATCGACTGTTCTAAGAGGTAGATGGAAACTCCATTAAAGTGGAGCTTCCAAAAGGGTGCTTTGCCTGTTCCATAGGCTCGACAGCTGACTTGTGATACAGAGGGAAGCCAACAACACGGGTTCAATCCCCGGAGCAGCCGAGGTCATTCATTTTTAATTTGCCCTTCGCCTGAGATGTGATAATCCTCAGGTTAACTTCCAACTAGTCAGCTCTCCCCGTCTAAGAGTTTGTGGGAATGGGGGGAGCACCCTATGGTCATTTGTACTAATGGTAACTTTTCCTTTGCCATGCAGTGGAGAAATACGAATGTCTGTGTTGTGCCATGAGATGGCACAGGGGTATCGATCGCAGGCTGGAGCAGGCGAGCTGAATTTAAACCTGAGATGCCCGGGCTGAATGGTGCTGTTCAGTTAGCCTCTGTGTGAAACTGTCCCCAGTCATTCTTTACAGCGACTCGCACTGCAATAGGGAAAAGCCACAGCACAGAATGAGTTTGCAATTTTCACATCGTCTCTAGGAACAAACAGATTTGCAGACAAGAACAAATATCATTGAAACCTGTGACATCGTTGGAAAGATTTATTTGTTTAAATATTAATTCCCTGTTTAATATGGCAACTCATTGAGTCTCAAACGAGGATTTAACTGTTAATAAATCCAATTTTACAGCACTGGTGTGTCATTGTACGCAAATAAGTCCAAGAACAAAAACCAATACAGCACGGGAAACAGGCCCTTCGGCCCAACGAGCCCGCGCCGCCATTTTAACATTGTGAGTGCCCTCCTCTACCAATGACCGCATCTATGTGTTTCACAGTTTGTGTGTGCAAACGCTCCTGGTCCCCTGGATGCAAAGGCAATTGTGAGCCGACTGAAGGATTGGGCAGGGATTAGATGAGCTGAAAGGCCTCCTACCATTCCTGAGTTCTCAGTCGGGCTAGAAAGCAACATGGAACTTCGGAGCAAGGTGGGTTAGGGGCAGATTTGCATTTTGCTAGGCCCCTAAAGGGTGTGTGAGGGAAAGGGCTGACGGCTCCAGTGTTAATTGAGTGCTGCTGTCTCACATTGCTGCAGTTAGAGTGTTGAATGATCTGGGGGACTGGAGGCTTCCAGCAGCTACTTCTCAGCTACCAGTTGTTACATAATCCCTGACAAAGCACAATCTCTCATTAACAGCTATTTCTCTCTCTCTCACCCCCTCCCTACCGCTCTCTCCATCTCTCTCCCCTCCATCCCTCTTTCTATCTCCCACTCTTCTTCCCTCCCTCATTCCCTCATCTTCCCCAACATTTCCTCTCCCTCCCTTCCACTATCTCACTGGAATTCCCCCATTCTTTTCCTCCTCTTCCCTTCAAAAATCTTTCCCCCTCCCTCAGTTTCTTTCTCGTTCACCCATTCTAGCCTTCCCTTCCCTCTCTTTCTAGCCCTCCCTTCCTCTCCATTCCCCTTTATCCTTCCCTTTCACACACCCTCCTTCCTCCCTCTCGCTGCCCTCCTCCCCCTCTCTCCCTTGTCTGACCGACACTGCCTCCTCTTCTATCCATACAATTCGCATCCTGTACCCCCATTTCTCACCCTCCCCTTTTCTCCCGCTCGCCTCCTCGCCATTCTCCCTCCGCCTACCCTCACTCTCCTTCTGCCCTCGTTTCTCTCTTCACCCCCCTTTCTCCCTCGCCTCTCGCCCATTCACTCACCACACTCTTCTCCTCCTTCTCTCACCCCCTCCCCTCTTCCCCCTCCCTCCTACTACTACCTCTCTTCCAAGGTCCCTCGATTTCCAGTCCCTCCATCTCTCATTCTCTAGTCTTCGTCCATCCTTCCCTGCCTCCATCTACTCTACAGTCTCTCTCCCTTCACCCTTCCTTCCTCTCTCTATACTCCCCCTCATCTCTTACCCCGCTTCCCTCCTACCACCTCTCCCTCCCTCCGCATTCCCTCTCTATACACCTCCTTCTCTACAATCCTCATCTCTACCTTCTCCTTCTCTACCACTTCCCTCACTCTCGGTGCCTTCGCTCTCTAGCCCCTCCCTCCCGCTCTATCCCCTCCATCCCATTCTAAATCCTTCTCATCCCTCTTTCTCTACCCTTTCTCTCCCTCTCTACCCGCTCCCTCCCTCTCTACCTTCTCCATCCATCCATCTGCACTCTCTCCCTCAATCCCCCTCTTCCTGTTCCTTCCATCCCTCTCTACCCCCTGCCTCTCTCTCAACACATTCCCCCCTCTCTATCGGCTTCCTTTCTCCCGATCCCCGCCTCCCAACCCTGCCTATCCGCCTCTCTCTCCCCCTTATGTCTCTGTCCACTTCTCCCTCTCTCTCTCTCTCTGCCCCTCTCTGCTTCTCCACTCCCTCTTTCCTCTGTCTCACTCTCTTCCTCTCTTTCCCTCTCTCCACTCCTCTCTCCCTCCTTCCCCTGTTCTCCCTCCCAACCTCTTCTCTCCCTCCTTCTCACCCTCCCCATCTCTTTCCCTCCCTGCCCCCTCTCTCTCACATTTTCTCCACCCTCCCTCCCTCATCCTCCCTCTATCTTCCTCCCTGCCCCTCTCTCTTTCTCTATCTCCTTCCCATTGTTGCTTGTGGTTTCTGACTAGCTTATGCTCTGTGGCACTCATTCCCTCATGCTGCTGGCGTACTTGTGAGTTAACCACACGCTAACATTCAATCGGTCAAAGGAGAAAGCGGAAGAGGGTCCCAGAAAACGTCTGCGCCCAACTCATATCCTCCTAACCCTCACCCATTCTCTACACACGCCCTATGCATTGAAGTTAGTGAAGGACCTGAGAGATGCTGCCTGTCCTGTGAAGGACTGAACTCTACCTGTCCAACTCGGAAGCTCACTCACAACTCACTCATTCACTCGTTCACTTACTCACTCAGTCACTCATCCAGGCACTCAGTTTGAAGGCTTCTAAGATAAAAGCAAATACTGCAGATACTGGAATAGTAACAATCTAGCGATCATATCACTAGGCCTTCGCCTTCCCTGGGGTTGTGTATTGTTAGTCTTTCAGCTGGACACTTTTTTTTCCTGCTGGGAGTAGGGGAATTAACTTGAGTTTTAATTCCAAACCATTACCGGTGCCCGGTGGGGACCGGATTGCGTTGAAACTCTGATACTTCTGTAGTCAAGTAGCTTGCCAAGTAATTCTGCTCACATCTGAAAACTGGCTGATTGGATGAGCTGTAGAAAGGTGTAAGGGCGCATGTGAAACATGTCTCAGCATCTCCAGGACAGGAAGGAAGAGGTGAAAAAGATGATGACATATTTTGCCTGAATAAATTCACCCCTAACCTATCAGACTTCTGAAAATTTACAAATGTTTTACGGGCCTGTCGATTTTTGCAGTTGTTGTCAAGCGCTGTTAGTCAAAATTGGCTGGAGACAGATGGATTTTGGCAGGGGTAAGGGGATACAGAGTAGTTTAACCAAACAAAAATGTTCGGAAAGGTCCTTGCTACTTACGTTCGTATTAATTATAAGATTCATTGTGCTCTTCATCCCGTATAGGTATTGACATGGGTCAGTTTGTTTGACAGTCGCTTATGTCAAGTTGAAAGTTAATGTTAAATGCATCTACTATTGAGGTGTATCCACGATTGCTAATTGTTGTTGATCAAACATATTACCGTTCTTCAAATACTATCTTCCACATGCACCTCGTGCTCAATAGCTTATGCTGCAACGTTCCTACATGTTTTCCTGCGACTCTTTTGATGAAATATTGCATTATCTTTCCAAACAATGAACATATGCTCTGTGGAGTAGATATTAAGATCATATTTTACTTTTTTTTCTTGGCATTCTTTTGACTGACTTTTAGTGGATGGCAAGTGGCACAGTGGTTAGCAACACTTCCTTATAGCGCTAGGAACCAGGGTTCAACTCCAGCCTCGGCTCACTGCTTCTGTGGTGCTCACAATTTCTTTCTGTGTCCCCAGATGTTTCATCCGGGTGCTCTGCTGTTCTTCTATCGTCCAAAAGACGTGCAGTTTAGATGCAATATTCATGCTAAATTCTTTCGCAGTACACCATCAAAATCTGTGACAAGGAGACTCAGAACGAACTGAGGGAGAAAAATGCCTTCTCATCTTTGGTCTTAAATTTGTTTCCCTGCTACTATAAAGTTATGTGATAGTGTTTATCTTTAAAAAACATTCAGATACACAAACTGGCTGAAGCTTGCAAAAGCACACAAATGCAGATATGCAAGGGACAATGTTCGCTTTTTAACATCTGCACCCATTATGCACTCCCTCGGTCTCAACTGATCATGAAACACACACTCACAAGGAGATAAATTCAATTAATGAAATGTGCAACTGTTGTACACTATTCGTGTCTCACCCACAACGTGAAACGTTCACAAGCACACGGAATGAAACATTATGATGGTACTGTGCTTTTAAAAATGTATATTTTTAAATTAAGTTCTCCATACTTTGTAAGCAAGCGTTTCGTTATTGTTATTGGCACGGAGCTGTTTGATTCACTGTAGTTTTGTTGCTGTTTTAATGGTAAATGTCTTTTTGTTTATTCTTAGTCTGGCCCTAACGCTTTTTCTAGGCGTTTGCGGCTTTTTGAATTGTTGCGACAAAAATGATGGACAGGTCAGATGGGACAGATTTTTTGTTCTACTTTCAGTTTCATTCAATTTCAGAGGCTGTCCTGGTTTCCAAGTTCATTTTTCTCTTTCTCTCTCAGAAACAGTTCTAACTTCAAGCTTGCCTTAATATATGCCAAGAGCGCTGCAAAATCCAATAGCATTATTTGAGTACTCTTCGTTTCTGTGTTAAATCTATACCAGATGTATATTTTTAAGGAGGTTTGCTGTATTGCATCTAATTATCGGGTTTCTATACAATAGAATGTTTTTTTTTTCCTTTGTAATCAGTAAAATGTAGTGTTAATGTCAATGAATGTCAATGAATCAGGACATGTAGAAACAGACTGTAGAAACATTAGCCCAATGGCCAACTTTCAATCACGGCATGAGTTCATTGATTGGCTGACTGGCTGTCCTTTCACACAGGCAACTCCTCTGATAGCAATAAGGAGCTGTATTCAACTGTCAAGCTGCCCCATTGGCTGAAGTGGCTGTTCAGGATCCTCATAATTTACTTAATTCTTTGATATCGCTGTGCATTTATTAATCAGTTGGACAATTGGTGTTAGCAGATATTTCACAGCCTGCTTGAGCTGCTCTCTGAACTTAGACTGAGTCACTCCATAAATAAATGTATTTGTGCAGCAACTTAAATTCTGCAGCATCCATCCTACATATTGAAAAACAGCTTCCGAATCTGTGGAATGAACAATGCCTCTAATTTTAGAATGTAAGAAGCATATAACATTTACCAACCACAGAACTATGAAGGTGCCACATATTGCAAAGAGTAAAATCATAGACTTTCTCCTGTTCTCCATCTCTGGGTCTCTCGCTTGCCCTTTATTCTGACCCCTCAGGCCCTTCCAGACATGGCTGCTCACTAAAACATGTCTCACTGTCAGAGCATTGAGCAGCAGAACTAAAACGAATGGGAACAGCGGCGTTAAATTTTTTTCAAACCAGCCAAACGCGAGCAATCCGGGATCAGTTAAGGTGTTTACCCTTGTGTAACAGAACCACAGTACATTGTTGATTATTGCATATTGTCGAAATGTGAAGTACCGGGGATGTTCTTTAGACAGAGGAGAGTTCCTGTTGTTGTTAGGACTACAGCCGCCGTTTTGCTGGTACAATATTGGGATCTCAACTTCTGGCAACAAATTGCAACAAATCGATCAAAGGAGAAAGTGACAGTAAACCAGGCAGAACAGTCTCTGGCAACGCAGACCAGGACACTTTGTACCCTACATACTTCATACATATAAAGGAAGCATAATGGGAAATAATAATATTTGATCTGATTCAATATGATATCAGTAATAATGAGGAGAAGATCAGCAGTTGCCATGGCCACCAGGTAGCAAGTTGTACAGAGAGAGAGACCGCACTTTCCTCGGCATAGGATGGCAATTCCAATTAAATTAACTGTAAGGAAGAGGAGGGGAACATTTAGAGAATTAAATATGACATATTCTACTTGTCTGAAATTGACTATAAGGATTGGATTTCAGAGCAAAATGATAAGCGGTGGAGAGGGGTGTTGTGGTGCAAGACATGTAAGTGTTAGCCTTTGCTCCACACCTAATACCAGATGACAATAAGAAATCAGAACAATGGTAGGACTTTTTGGCCGTGCAAGCTTTCTCCACCATTGAATGGAATAATGATCGATCTGACTTTCCTCACATCCACTTTGCTGTCCTTTCCACTTGACAGTTAATTCTCTTACTGATCAAAAATCTATCTATCTCAACCTTAAATACGCACAGGGACCCTGTCCCCACGTCTCCTTAAGACATGAGTTCCAAAGACTTTCGAGCCTCAGGGAGAATATATTGCTCCTCACCTCAGAACTAAATTGGCGCCACTTTATTCAAAGAATCTGCTTTCTAGTCCTAGAATCTCCCTTGTGTCGAAACATCCCCTCAGCATTAATTTTGTCAAGCCCCTTAAGAATCAAATATGTTTCAATGTCATTGCCTCTCATTCTTCTGAGTTTGAATGATAGAGTTCCAACCTGGTGAACCTTTCCCCATAAAACAAACTCAGAAAATTGAGGATTATCCAAATGAACCTTCCCACAACCACCTTAAATCAGGTAATATATTGACCTAAATGAGGTCCCAAAACAGCTGACGATTGATAGATGTGGTCTTCCCTGCCCATTGGACAATTTCAGCAAGACATCACTACACATAACTCAGCCTTCTTGAAAGTAGGGACAGGATTTCGTTAGCCATCCGGATTAGATGCTGAGTCTCTGTGCTATCTTGGTGTGTTACAAGCACAAGTCCTTCCAAATTCTTTGTTGTTTCCACTTTAGGCTTTTTTTTTATTTTAATTAATGGAGGTTTTCTTGTTGTTTTCTTTTTGAAAAATCGACACTTTTGCATTCGATCACATTTCACTGCAATTGCCGCTGCTTTGCTCACTTCATTGAACGACTTTTTTTTTGTTTTGTGAACTGTGTATATCCCATCTTCCAGTTGCCTGCCAGTATGTTTTCCATCGTTGCAAATTTGTAGAAAGTACAGTTGTATCCTTTCTCCAAGTCATTAATATATATCAAAAACAGCTATCCTAGTGGAATCTCATTTGTCACCAACTGAAAAAAAACTTCATGTTTCCACCCACTGCTCCCTGCCCATTGGTCAGTCCTTTATCGATGCCAATATAAAAATGCCAAAATCATCGGTTCTTACGGTTCCGACTTTTCTGAGACACCTTTTCGAACATCGCCTGGATATCCAAATTCAGCGCATGTCCAACTTTCTATTGAAGATTCTGGTTGATACTTCCTCGTTAATGGCTAATCAATTCGGCAGACGGGATTTCCCTTCTACGAAACCAAGCCCATTCTGACTGATTAATTTGTAATTTTCCAAATGTGCTGCTGTTACTTGTATAATAATTAATTACAACATTTTTCAAATAGCGTATGTTAGCTAATCGGCTAATAGTTGTACGTTTTTTGCCCCACTCCATTTTTTATTGAGATGTCACATTGGCAGTTTTCCAAACCTCTAGTACTTTTCTAGTTCTAGAAGTTCGGGGAAATTAAAACCAATGCATCCATTATCTCTGTGTCCACTTCTTTAGGATCTAAGATGGAAGCCATCAGGGCGAAGAAACAAATGTGTCTTTAGTCCCATTAGTTGTATGCCATGGATACTGTAAAGAGAAAACTGAAAAAGAAATCGGTTATTATCGAGCCAGTAGGAGAGAACATATTTGTATATATTTTAAAGCATTGATAACTGGATACTTTGAAAATAATGATTATGGTTTGACAGAGTCAACCTGACGATGGAAAGGAAACCATTCTTGACAAACACGTTGGGGTTTCTGAGCACGTTATTTGAAAATACATAAAATGAAAACAAAATAGTGGATATGGAAGATTTTAAATGCTTTGAATGCGGTCCTGGAATGGATTGTAGCAAGAGACTTCAGTACCTGGGGATTGGAGAATATGTGCTCCAATTAATTGTGAATTGATTAATAAGCGTAAATCAGAGATCAGGAATAAAGGTTTTATTCTCGTACTGTAGACTCTTCATACTGAGCTATAGCAAAGACCAGCGTTTAAACCGCAGCTGATGACAATCTACATAGGTGACATGGAGGTACGAATCAAACTTAGAGATCTGCTGACGGAAGAGAGCTAAACAGGACTGTCAAATGTGCCAAGATGCTTGTGGAGAATCAGAGCAATTTGAACAGGCGAAGTGAGTGGAAGGAAACTTGGCTGATTTTGTACTGTGTTAACACTTCGTCGGAAATAATCAAAAACCATGCCTGAATAATGAGAGATTGGAAAGGGTTATTTCTTTCACTGACATTTGTGAACAAACAAATTTGGTCATCATTGTACGTGATCCATTAAAAGTGAAATTTACAGTTGTAGCAAACAGTTAAATGTTTATTAAGTTGGCATTCCTTGTAAGGGGAGTGCGATTGAAAAGACAAGACATTTCTCCAATTGGTTGAAGTCTATCTGAGGCTGCAAATATAGATTTTTTAAAAGATTTTGTATCCTGATCGAAATATGGCTGCACTTGATATTGAGTGAATGCCATTGGGATTTGCCAGCTTGATTGCTGGAATGATCGAAATGCCGATTAGGAACTTTTGAGGAAACTGTGACGTTGTTACTTGCTGCATCCACGATTGAGGTTTATACCTCCTTGCAACTTTTGACCTTGATGGATAAATTTTGGTTCGATCTTTCATCCGACAGTTAAGCAGATGAACCAGGCCCTTCCTCCATCTAGACAGAGGGCATTCGGCCAATGAGTCGCCCCAAACCTCTGACAGGGTATTACAAAGGCCCCCACTTCCATCCCCATCCACCCCCCTGGCTCATCCCCATATCGGCGCAGAACGAAGAAAGGAGGTAAATAACAGAGATAAGGATGAGTTTGGGCACTCAGAAGGTGGTGAATATTTTGATTTCTGTACCAAAGGGATTATGGAAAATCAATCACTGCGTATTTCCGATTTAGAAATAGAAATTATTCCGTATATTATTGACTTAACTGTCATAGAATACCGACAGTGTCTACACCGACCACAATCCCACCATGGCATATCTCCATGACCCCAAGCATTGACCCTATCTTGTCCCCTGACACTAAGGGACAATTTAGCATGGTCAATGCAATTAACCTCCACATCTGTAGACTGTGGAAGGTAAAGGGAGCACTCAGAGGAAATCCACACAGCCATGGCGTGAACATGGAGACGCCACACCGACTGTGACCTCAGTCGGGAATCAAACCCGGATCCGTGGCACTGTGGGACTGCAGTGTTAACTATTCTGTCACCGTACCACCGACAGTCATGATGATGATATTGCCGGAAGAATAAAGAGGTAAATGAAGAACCACCATCGGTTGACATTGTGAGCTGACCTTGCATGATCAAATGCACTACCCTTTTCCTAACTGTTATTAGCTTAAACATCACACACAAAGGGAAATGACCCATTGCCAAGTACAGATTACCATACTGCTATAATCCACCAAGGATCAGAGTTCTTCAGGGGTCAAAACACCTATCAGAATCTGGATTCACGCTAAAGGAGGAGAAACCCTGAAATTTGACGCTGAAGCTCGGCTTTGATTATTTCTAGTTCAGATTTGAAACATGAACACTGCTATTGTCCCCACAGATGCTGTCAGGACTGCCTACAGTCTGGAGAATTTTCTGATTCTTTGACATCAAAATTAGATCCCATCAGGTTCCAGGACAAATCTTTGGTTCACACGAACCTCACGTCCAAACGGCCTGAGGATTAGACCTTTCTTTAGCCCGCGTTCATGGTCAAATCTCAGAAGGATGTAAGTAATTTTCAAGTATAAATTCAAATACTGCCAGGTACTCCCAGTAATACGTTGTCTTTCTTTTAAATTCGTAATGTATTATACTCAAGTCCAGTATCTTTGAAGCATAACAACCTCAATGCAATGGTCAGTTTATCTCGTTACAAAGGATGGCATGATACCAAATGTCTTTTTACTTGCTGTACCTGTACACAAATTGATTTGGTTGATGCAGAAGAACAACTAGATCTCCATGCAGCACAAAAAGGTTGTAGCCGACCTTCGTTTAATTATTATTGTGCAGCTTTGTAATTCCTGCATCTCGATGAGCTCCCTTTTACCCATTCCATCAACAATTCCAACGAATCTATATCACAACATCATGCTGACTCTAATGATGTTGAATTTTGTCTCAATACACATCTTTAACCACCTTAATAATCAATTATATCACTTTCTCAAAGAAAGACACTCAGCTAACTGGTCGATTAATTTCCCTGTTTGGGCTCCCTGACTACTTACATAGAACAGTCAGCAGCCATACCGAAAGTAAGATCGGATTCATCAAGTTTCTTGAATTACTTGTGTTACAGTCAAATATTTTAGATCAGATTAATCCAATTGATATCCTGAATCTTAATATTCTAAATGATTTATGTCAATTACAACACAAATGAATCATTCCAATTGTAGTGGACAGCAAGCTCACGACAACAACAACAAAGGAATATGGAGTAGAGGAAAAAGAGATTTGCTAAGATGTGGGAAAGTTGGGAAGTGGTTCTGCGCAAATAGGAACACTGGGATCTATGTTCTTTATCAGTCATTAAAGGTTAAGAAATTGGGAAATAAGGATGCAAAAAAAATACAAATTCAAATTGTGAGAGCAATCTACTCCAAAGAAAAATAAAACAAATTACCTGATTACAATAATAGGAATTAAAAAACATCTATAATGCATGTTTCACAGGTAAATTTTAATCACTTACAGTAAAGAATAGCTGCTAGTTTATATGTGGGTCTTTCTCGCAGGTGAATAGAAAAAAAGGTATCGAGGCTTTTCTACTGATAAACTCATCACTAAACATTGTCAAACAAAAGCAAAACTTCCAGTTGTATCTCATTTCCTTCCGTGAAGCATATAGACATTCAATGTAGTCATATAGTTTCCTTTAAAAAAACAATAATCAGAAAAAATATTGTTGAAGTAAAATCGACCGATAAGATCTCTGTCAGTGGTCCTTACTCAAGGTAACTCGGCACAAAGATCCTGCTAATATTAACTGAACATTTTGTTCATGCATCCGCTGCCATCAATGCCCCTCCCCAAAGTGACCAACACTCTCTACAATATTACACTGACAGATAGCCCCAGTAATACACAGAATAATTAGTGACTGCCACACCTTAAATACATATCATCTCAGATATTAATACGAAGTGACATGGAATCGGTAGTGCACACTGCTTCATGACACACGCTTCGCCCAATTCTATTTTGACAGTAATATACTGCCTTTGCAGTGAGGAATTCCAGTTTGGGTGATCATCGGAGTCAGTGTGAAATTGCCAACCCTCCTTGAATATCTTCCTTGGGACAGTTTGCATTTGTTGCCTTCTGATAGAGAATCACACGATAGTACACAAATGCAGAACACGATGACCCTGAGAGTTTGCAATTTACAATTAGTTTCATTACCAATTGATAAAATTAACTCAAAGGGATAATTCAAGAAATGTGCACGAAACAAAGAATATATTTGCTCTTGTGCCCTTGTGATGGTTGTCAATTACAAACACCATGTAACAAAATAACTCACAAAATGAAATCAGAATGCGTCTCACAAGCAAGCTGAAGTCTTTACTTACCAGGAACACCAACAATGGCAAGAGACAGATAGTATATTTTAGCAATCGCATGATACATTTCCAGCATTTTCAGTGTGAGGAGATCTGGCAGCTTGTGTTGTGAGTTATCACCCTGTATTAAAATCTGATGTGATATATTCCAAATGTCACTATTTATATGTTACGAGTTTACCCCAGGGGTATTGAAGTTGTAATATTGTTCAGCCTGGTTTACTTGATTACTTGAACAAATAGATTGCGAAATCGAATTGAGAACTAGAATATGTCTTTTGTGATCAATTTATCAATATCCAAAAAGGGACAATTCTTTGCATTACTTATATTAGTTAACAAATAAAATCAGAAGCTGTATTCGCAAAGCAAATAATACCGTCCACTCAAATACCATCAGTTGTCCAGATAGATATAGACACATTGTCAGTATAATCCGTTTCAGTTGCTTGCTGCATTGGACGACTAAGAAGTTATGGAAAGCTTTGTTTAAGTAACCAACTTTCCAATTAAAGTTAACAGAAACTTCATTCCTATCTTCAGTTTTTTCTGTGATCTTACTTTGACTCAGAGCATAAATAAACATATTTGTAGACGAACTGAGAAGTCTTAACATATTCCCTGTTCTCTAAGTTATTTTCAGAAGGTGGGCCTAACTCAGGATATTATCGGAGTTGGAAATATTCATGCAGTATAGCATAATCATTTCTGTCAGCCACGATAGAATAGAACTTCCAGATATACAGAAAAGTAAAATCATAGATTTCCTCCGACTTTCCGTTTCTGGATCTTCATGTTTCTCAGCATTGCCTCCGGGTAGTAAACTGCTGTCAGCTAAAATGAACCAGAAACCTTAAAAACACCTTAATACATCGAAAATATCAGTTTATGAGTTTTACAATTGCAATCACTTATTTAAATCTCTCACTGCACTCTCAAGTATGTAAATTGTTCGCTTGTTAGCTAAAAACGATTGTTTTCAATATTGTTTAACTTAATGTTGGTAATTTTTTCAATGCCTTAATGTCTAATGTTAAAAAATCTTAATAACCTATTAGGATTCCCCTTACAATACCCTGTTCAAATAAATTGTGTAATACTCCTTCAGCTCTTTGTAAAACACTTTTGACACTTTAGAATTTTAATGAAGTATTTGCACACAGTTTCTTCTTTATGTTTAGAATGCCTGGGTAAAGTAAATAAATTAAATTTGCTGAAGACTGCTATTGATGTCATGTGGGGAAAGAAATGTATACTGCAGAAATGAGTATCTCTCACAAATTTTTATTGTTTGCAATATTCTAACAAGGAGATGATCCTGCCCTACACAAGATCGGTCAATCTGCATGTGAGCGTTAAACAATAGAAATTCAATTCCCACAAATGCTGACGTCTTCACGCAGTGAGTGAAAATGATAACAATTGGTGGGGATTGCCTTGTTGTTTTCCCCTCAGAATTTATTTGTGGTATTTGTGAAAGGACATTCTGTGATCGTATTCAGCTTAATTAAAAATAATCTAAATCTGTTTCTCCAATAAAAGAATATTGAGTTTTCAAGCTGAATAAGTTAGTTAGTCAATGAACGGAAGCATTAAAACCTTTCAGTCCAAGTTATTTTTATATGGCAACATGTTTCATACGCAGCTATGCTTTTTATTTAAATTGCAGTTGAATATTTTGATGGTAAGACTGGATTGGTCTGTACGATCGATTGAAATGGGAATCTGATTAATTCGTACATTTCTTATTACTTCAATGATCAAAATTCTGGCTTCATTCTACAGAATTCCTGTCCTCTTTTCTGAATGGGATCAGATCTCACATATGGAACCGACTGAAAATAATTGGCGAAGACAATGCAACATCCGTGACAAAGAAATCAAATATTGATATAGATAATCCTGATATTTTACATCATGTATCCACCATCGCAAACTTTAATTAATCTGCGTTCGTGGAGAAACAGACGGACGTTGTGTATTTAAATATCAGACTGTTCCTAACCTCCTATCAGAAATATGTAAGGAACTATCAAATCTTATCATAATTTTAAGACAAAACTCTGAGATTCATCCACGTTGGAAATGTTGGGTCTATGTCGGACTTGCTGAGATTTTCGAGCAGTTTATAGTTCTGGTGCTGTTGTCTACATGTTTAAATGAGGTGTGCAGAGGTGGTTGTAGGCTCCAATTACTCTGTTCACTTTGCTTGTTATTCTTTTGACGTAACTAAAAGGCCCCTAATTTATTTCATTAAAATGATATATTCACCAACCTTTCAAAAAACATATTTGTTGTTTCAATTAAACTGGTAATTTCATTGACAGTTTCATTGATTACACTCAACTGAAGTTTTGAGGAATTGTATTATGGCAACATGAAGTGGTTGTAATAATGATGGAAATAATAGTTGCTGCGGCCATTTTCAATGCTTGTTTTCTTCATTCCAGTTAGCTGTCTATTCTAAGTGTTATGACCAATAAACTATAAATTTCTGAGGTATTTTCAATTATATTTTCTTAATTAATTTTACTTTCGTCTCCATTTTGAATTCAATTTGAATCCATATGTGTGAAAGCTCTCATTGGGGAAAGTTTTATCATTCCATCAGTGCCATTGGTGAAACATCAAATTAGTTTCGTAAAGTCTCCTTAAGCATCTGCATAATCTGCATAAATGCTGTATACATTTTTGAAAGAGATTAATGAACTAAATCATACAGTCAGAGAGTCGTAGAATCATAGAGGTCTACAGCATGGAAAGAAGACTCTTCAGCACAACCATGCCACCCATTCTTTTAATCACTAAGTTAGTCCCAATTGCTTACACTTGGCCCATATTCCTCTATATCCATCTTACCCATGTAACTGTCTAAATGTTTTATAAAAGATTAAATTGTATCTGCCTCTATTATTCCATCTGGCAGCTTGTTCCAGACACTCACCACCCGCTGTGGGAAAAGATTGCCACGCTGGATCCTTTTGTATCCCCCCTTCTCATCTAAGAATATGTCCTCTTGTTGTAGGTTCCTCTACCTTTGTGAAAAGATATTGACTATCTAACTGATCTATGCCCTTCATTATTTTGTAGTCTTCAATGAAGTTGTCTCTCAGCCTCCGATGCTAAAGTGAAAAAAAATCCCAGTCTATCCAACCTCTCCTTGTAACTTAAACCATCAAGGCCCTGTAGCATCCTCATAAATCTTTTCTGCACTCTTTCTAATTTAATAATATCCTTTCTATAATAGGTGACCAGAACTATACACAGTATTCCAAGTATGCTCTTAACGATGTCAACTTCAACAAAACGTTCTAACTCCAGTATTCAGTGTACTGACAACTGATATTAAGCATGCTGAATGCCTGCTTCACCATTCTGTCCATTTGCGATTCCACTTTCAAAAATCAATGCTTCAGTAATTCTCCTCAACGCCCTACCATTAACTAAATAAGTCCTTCCCTGGTTCAATCGATCAAAATGTATCACCTTGCATTTATTTAAATTAAACTCCATCTGCCACTCATTAGCACATTGGTCCAATTGAACAAGATCTTGTTGCAGTGCACATTAATATCTCTACTGTCCACTATACCACAAATCTTGGTGTCATCTGCAAAATTACGTATCATCCTCCTATATGCTCATCCAGATCTTTAATTTAAATGGCAGTGGACCCCACACCGATCCCTGAGGCACGCCCCTGGACACAGGCCACCAGTTTGAAAAATAACCCTCTATAACCATCCTCTTTTGACTTATGTTATCTAGCCAATTTTGAATCCATTTAGCTACCTTACCCTTCATCCCATGAGATTCAACCTATGCAAAAGCTACCATGTGCTTCTTTGTCAAAGATCTTGCTCAAGTCCATATAAACAGCATCAACTATATTGCCTTCATCTACCTTTTTACTGCTGCTATTATCCATGTTTTCCACTCACAAAGCCATGCTCACACCCCCTAACCAGTCCTTGTGTCTCTAAATGCCCATAGGTCTTATCTCTCAAACTACCGTCCAACAATTCACCCACCACAGACCTAAGTTCCAAGACTTTTTCCCTGTAGCCCTTTTTAAACAAAGACACAGCATTTGCCCACCATCCCCTCCAATCTTCAGGCTCACCTGTAACTACTGACGATTCAAATATCTCTACTGGGGGATCCGCAATTTGCTTCATCCCCTCTTTCAATGTCCTGGGATGCATATCATCAAGTCCCGGGATTTATCTACCTTGATGCATTTTATGACATCCAGCACTTCATTCTCTGTAACATGTGCACTCCTCAAGACATCACTATTTATTTCCTCTTTTTTTCTAACATCCATGCTTTTCTCAAGAGTAAATAATACTGGTGAGAAATATATATTTAGGATCTCACCCATCCCTTGTAGATCTGCCCATAGATGACTTTACTGATCCTTAAAATGCCCTACTCCCTCCCTAAGTTATTCTTTTGCTTTTTTATGTATTCGTAGAAGCATTTTGGATTCTCCTTTGTTTCATTTGCCAAATCAACCTTGAATTCTCATTTGTCTTCCTGATTTCTCTCTTAACACTACTCCTACACCACCCTCCCCCCCACCCCCATACTCTTCAAGTGATTCGCTTGATCCCAGTTATCTATGCATGTTATGTGCTCCTTCTTCTTCTTGACCAGGGCCTCAATATCCCCAGTCATCCAAGGTTCCTTACTTCTACCAGCCTCGTCCTTCACTCTAAGAGGAATGTGCTTACAATGAACCCTGGTTAACACATTTTTGAAAGCCTCCCACTTATGTGATATCTCTTTGCCTTCCCACATAACCCCCACTCCCCCCATTAACTTTTGAAAGTTCCTGCCTGATACCATCAAAGCTCTTATTTTCCTTGGAGTTACCTGTAATCTCCTCGCATATTTGCTCTTCAGTTCCCCGTTAACTATTTGGGTGAAAGTAGTACAACCCTATCAAAATAATTGTTCCCTGCTTATTTCTCATTTCTACCCATATAGACATAGTGCTCAAACCTTCGTATATATTCACTCTCCGTGCCGCTGTGGTATATTTCCTATCAAAAGTGCCCCAATCAAAATGCGAACCAAGGTGGGATTTTCTGCCTATGCTCGCCCCAGTGGTGGAAGATCCAGCCTGAGTTCGACTGCCAAGTGCATGGTCCGTGTGCCACTTGCTACAATTTCCGTGGCTGGCGGGAGGGGAAAATTCCACTCCAAACATTTCCTGTTATGGGACAAACTAGAACAAGAGGTCACAGATATAAGTTGAGAGGTGGTAGGTTCAAATCTGAGGTGAGAAGGAACTACTGCTCTTTGATGGTGGTGAATTTGTGGAACTCACTTCCCCATAGCGCAATAGAATCTGAATCATTGAATGCTTTCAGAAAAAAGATTTAATTCTGACAAAACAAGAATACAGAGATAAGGGCAATAGCTGGAGTGATAAATCTGCGAGCTGAGCTGATTGAATGCCGGAGCAGGCTCAAAGGGTTGAGCTGCCAACTTCTGCCCCAACTTTTATGTTCCGCTCATATGTTCCTCCGCTTGTATATGCTAATGATTTATTGTTCTGCTCCAACAATTTATTTTTAGATGTCTCATCTTGTGGTAGTAAAATAAAACTGATGTCTTTACATCACTTCTGTATCATTAATTTCATTGACTGGAACAAACTCTGCTTTCTCCACAAAACAAAACCCTTTACTATACCTTCAGCTTCCCCATGCGTTTCGAAATAGAAATCTATATGATAAGTCAGACGCAGCTGCCAGAACTGCCACTTGCCTCAGAAACCTTATGGTCTTCCAGGTTTAACCTGATACCTGTCGGGATGCTGTTCAGAAATTATTCCATTATCACTTGCTTTCTCACATTCTCAAAATTCAAGTTTCATTGTCTGACGCTACCAATCTCCAAAATTTCTTTCTCTCTAGCAAATTCCATACATGATTCAGCAAAACTCTGATATCGTAACTGATATTCTTTGGGCCAAGCTCACAAGTTTTAACTCTCATAATTTGAGTTCTATCAAATTGCAAAAAAATGTACAGCCAGATCTCTCCCCATCCAAACATTTTGCCAAATAAGAGTTGTGGAGTGGGATTTTCCTGTTCTGTCTGCTGATGGGAACTTTCAATCCATCTGATGGTGAACCCACGCCATGAGTTTTGTGGTGGCAGGGGATGGTTTCAATGAGAAATCCCATTGACAGCGGCAGGAACTGTAGATCGACAGTGATATTGCATCATTGTATGGCAGGACGTGTTTCGTCAAGTCTTGTAACATAATTAAACACAGAAAAAAATTAACTTCTGCATCTTGTGAGACAAATCTAAGTCATGGTTCATGTTAATATTTTGGAGGCCAGGAGAGTTAAAGCCCAACTGCAGAAAACTGGATAATTGCAAAAAATGCCACTTGAAGTCTATCACACTTCACAGGTTAATTTAAAGGTTTAAAACTAGAAAGGTAAGATCCAAAAACAGAAAGGTGGGATTATTTAATTGGAAAACTGGCGAGGTGGCGTAATATGTTTAGAAATAAATGCAGTCCTGAGGGGGAATGAAAGGAGGGGGGAGGGATGGGGGAGGGGTTATCCCAGCTTGCTGCACTACTCGAATAGAAGAGCAGGCTAGGAGACGTCATCGGGTTTCCTGCTGGGCGTCTTTGGCACTAAGTTTCCTGAAGGAATCAGCTCTGCAACAATTGAATGCAATACATAAATCTTCACTTCCAAATGATTTGCAGGCACTGGCCTAAAATCTCTGAGCCTGCCAGCATATCCCTCCTGCCTGAACTGGTTCCCTCGAATTGGGTTTACATCTGCGTTCTACCCTGCTAGAAGCAGGAGAGGCCATTGAGCCCCCCTCCCCCCTCCGCCCCCACCACCACCCCTGGGAGTTCAGGGATAAGGGCAATGTCTCTTGTGCAGTGCAGTGCGGCAATTCCAATTGACAACTTCGGACTGCCCAAGATGCACCTTGGTACTATCCACTAAATAATGCCAAGGCTGGACGAGTGGGGCCAACTGTAGGGCAGCGTCCATTGAGAGGTAGACATGTTGGCAGAGGGGGGGACATGTGGTGGCCTTAATGCAAGGACAGGCCTGGGTACATCCGAGAGGTCAGCAATCGGGGATGTGGGATGTGGACGTTGGGAGGTGGTGGAGGGTTGGGAAGTCAGGAGGCCAACAATGAGGATTTGTGTAGCTGTCTGTAGGCTGGCATTGCGGGTGGGGGGGGGGGGGGGGTGGGCTAGGGTTAATGTGCATTAGCCAATCTTTGTGCTGATGGTGCGGCACGTATGTTGTGTGTGTGGAGTGCTGTGCTGCCAGCCTCTCCAGTGGGAATCAGCCTTGCCCACCGATTTTCAGTGCAAATCCCTCTCTGGCACTTTATGTTGTATAGAGTGTTGGAGATTCATTCTGGAAGTCACACTGAGAAACCAGCAACAGGATCTTATCCCATTTTCCCGCACGTTGGGAACTCAGAATTTTGGCAGGGGGTGGAGGGGGGATAGAATCTCGGCCATGGTGTTTTGAGTCAGGATTCCATTCTTGAAGCTACCTGTTCAGTTATAACAACAACTGAGATCATAACCAGTGACAGCTCGACAACTAATGCGTTTAAGCATTTCAAGAATCATTGTAATTCCTATCACCTGCTAAACAGAACGGTTTAGTTTTTGTTTATTAGAGTCACAGTTCGGATTACATTATCAATACAATGAAACTATAGTAAAAATCCCCTAGGCGCCATCTTCCTGCACCTGTTCGGCTATATTGAGGGAGAATTTAGCATTGCCAATGCACCTAATTTGCATGCCTTTTGGGCCGTGGGAGGAAACGGGAGCACCCGAAGGAAAACACGCAGAAACGGGGAGAATCTGCACAGACTGTGACCCAACCTGGGAATTGAACCCGTGTGTCTGGCGCTTAGGGGCAGCAGTGCTAATTGCTGTACTACTGACTGTGTAGAGGCTGGTGATTGCGCATGCGAGATGCAGGTGTGCGCAAATTTTTTTTATATATTTCAGACGAGTGATGTTTGGGCCTCTCGATTATACCTCAGTAATGGAGACACGAGCTTTTCTTCTTCATAAAATACCTTTATTTCTTTGATTCCACTCCACACAGAATTCTGCATCAAACCAACAGTGCAATGTGTGGCCCTTTTTTATATCACTGACATCCATTAGGACTTAATTGGAAGGCAATTACCTTCATTTATAGGTGTTGACGGTGAACAGGTTTATAGTATTTTTTTTCAATGCCTACTCTGGACAAGTTTATTCGTGCTTATTTATCATGTGGAAGAAAATCAGAATAATCTTCTTTGTGTACTTTACCCGGACGATTTCCTGAATTGGAGCACTCCAACGGTGCCTTGCTAAGAGATCACGTGTTATATTCCCGAAATCCAGGTGATCAAGGGTGGAAATGACAGGTAATCTCAATAGGTTTCATGAGCATTTCTTGACAGCCTGGCATCTTGGCAGTTCCAATAAGGTTAAACTGAGGGACGATGTTGGAGAAACAGGATCTGGTGAGGTGGAGCCTAACGGAGGGAGGTGTATAGGGGAAGGGAAGGGACAGAATCCTAGATGGAGGATTATTGGGCTGGAGCAGTGATGAGAGTTATGCAGTGGCGATCAGATGCGAAATGGAAATGAGGTAGTCAATCAGATGGGTGATCGATAGGCTAGGACGATGATCAGGGATGTGATGTCCATGGGGAACAATGACCGTGAGTGGAACAAAGTTCATGAGGAGGTATGGGGCGGTGGGGATTGGGAGAATGACAGATCTCCTTGTATATGGAGTACAAATACATTGGGAGTTTGGGATGAGTGTGCAATGCCGCCCCTATAGCTCAGCAGCTGGCTTCAGAATTGCGCTGAGATTTCAATCTCCCCGCACCTCACCAGGTTCACATTACCGCTTCTTTATCGCACAGAATGCTATCAGTTCACATAAATACTCCAAAAAACACGAGAAAAACCGATCCCTTTCTCACTAGTTCTACACCCAGAAAATCTTTGAGGCAAATCTGGCCACGGTGTTCAAGAAATCAAAGTGGCGAATGATAGAGCTGAAGCCAATCTTATCACGTTTTTATAAGCACCTATTTACAGAGATTACATGTTACAAACAAAAATCTCCTCATCCATTCATTACCTGCTTCCTTTATATCGGGTTATATAGGGTTATACTTTTATCAACTTCATTCACTGAACATATACTGAACATACAATTAGCATTTCTCTTCTTCTACCAGTGGCACTATTCAATATTGTACCCTCAAATGTGGAAATACTTTTTCTGTGTTTTGTCAAGTTGAATGAGAGTGCTGACTATTTGAGGTATTACAGTAAGAATGATACTGCTTTCAAGTTGAAATAGTTTTTTTCATAAGTAATTCGGATCACTCTGACATAGTAGAGTAGTCTCTACTGTAGTCGAATCAGTAAATTAAAATGATAAAGTGAGCAGCTCCACTGTGAGATGGCAAGGGGCCCACAATGAAGATTCCCTTTGTGCTCACAATGCAAACAATAGGGATGTAGCAATATTGATGTGCCAGTGTCTTCCTGAAAATTTTGTATTTAGAATAGGAGCCCCATGGCTAAGTACAGCGCAGGTACATTATCACTAGAATGCAGAGCTAGCTTACCTGTGAAATGTCTGACATCATCACAAATGTTTTAGGCATGGTTTTCCAACTGTTATGGAGACATTGGGGCACCAAGATTGAGCTAAAGGCTGAATATGTGTCATCACTATAAGGTGTATGCTTCTTGCTGTACTATATGAACAGAGGCAACACCAATGCTGTAGATTCCACTCTCCAATTGTGTAAAAATCATTTCATTGAATATTCAATTGTAATTTAAATTACTTACTTTGTTCACAGATAGCAGTCTGACAAATAACAAATTAAGTGAGTCTGTTTGTGAAGTGACTGCAGCTAATGCTGATGTAATCTGATTCACTCCCTGGAGGATTAATATATGGATAAATATAAAGCTTCTGTGCCTCAGCAATGCCCCAGTCAACGCTTCAGATTGGACATAATACACCCACATTCCCGGGACATGGGACAACTGATTATTCTGCTGATAAAGGAGATTTACTACCCGATTCTTGTAGCTGTTGGTATTCCAAGTAAGATATTGCAGCCTGCTTGTTATTAATCTGTATGAATGCATTCAAGTTATCTTTGTTGTTTGGTGAGGTGATATGTTTCCTTAATGACTGCCTGTTATGGTTCAGATCAAACACTCCAAAGTGTTTCCTGAAGTCCACCTGAATCATAAGTTTTGCATTTCAATTTTGGCTAGGATATGTGTGAGATGTTTCAGTTCAGGTATTATTCAAATAGCCCACTAGGGAGATTTTTTTAAACAATGTTTACTTAAGAATATAATTAACGTGTGCACTAAAATAAATTGGCAAGAGCTTTAATTCCAAACTAAATTAATTACAAACTAAAAACAAAATAGTCTCTATAATGTTTAATTTCTAATGAATGTCTTTAATATGCTCCAATTAAAACCAAAAACCATAGATGATCAAAAAAATCTTTTCACATGTTTAACACAGCAAAGACAAATGCTCGCTTGATATTGGAATTGAGGTCATTAGTTGAATGTTACAGTCCAGTGCTCTTGAGAGTCAGAACAGTTTGATGACAATTCAGTTTTCCAAAGTACCAAGGAGGCTCTGGCCCAACCCCCAAGAAAAATAGGTTTTCACCCTTCAGGAAAACCGACAGAAATTTCAAAACAACTGGGAGAGAAGGCAATACTTATTTTGGCTTGCTGTCCTTTTTAAAAATCAAACATTAACTTGCATCTCCAAATTGAACCTGAAAATGAAATTCCTGTCACCTGAGCTGTCCAGTGTTTTTTTTCTCCTCCCACCAATGACATCACCTAAGACTGGGAGCATGAGCCACACTGACTGAAAGACTGCAGAGATCATGATTGAAAACAAAATCTTAAAGCTATACTATTGTCACACTATCATACAGATGATAGTCACCAGAACCAATTTATGAACGCTTGTCCATGTTCATCATTGTTCCTTTATCTTATAACCCTTCATGGATTGGAAGACCACATTGTTATCTGATGCAGAATTAGGGCTGTCACAGTTTGGGTATATTTGTCATGTAAGTCCTCAAGTGTTAATCCTGTCCTAGTGGCTCATACTGTGAATCACACAGCATCTGTAGAATCTCGTTATCAGGATATTGCAGCTATATTAAACTTTGGTTAGACCACATTTGGAGTAATGCATGCAGTTCTGATTCCCATGCCACGAGAAGGATGTGGAAGCTTTGGAGAGAGCACAAATAAGGTTTACCAGAGTGTTGCCTGGACTCGAATGCATTGTCTATAAAGAGAGATTGAAAAGCTTCGATTATTTTCAGTGGAAAGACAGAGGCTGAGGGGAGACCTGATAGAGGTCTATTATTAGATGCGTTGGCAGGTGGATTGTCAGAATCTTTTTCTCAGGGTAGAAGTGCTAACAGCAAGGGTGGGGGGGGGGGGTTAAGGGAGATGTGCGAGGGAACTTGGCATGCAGAGAGTGGAGGGTGCCTAGAACGTGCTGCAAGAGGAGATGGTGGAAGCAGTGACTTTACCAGCATTTAAGAGGCATATGGGTGGGTACATGGATAGGGAGGTAATAGAAGGAATGGACTGAGTAAGGGTAAAAAAGTTTATTTTCACTTGGTAAGGACATCATGACCGGCACCAGATTAGAGGGTCAAAGGACATGTTTCTAAGCTGTATTTTTCTTTCTTTGTTCTATCTCCCTATGTTTTTAAATTGAATAATGACACTTATATTTTCTCCTCTTCCTTTCCAACAGCAAACTTGATGACAATTATAGCAATCTCCAGAGGAAACTGTGGTCTTTCTAAATGCATCTCGACCTACATGATTGCTATGGCAACAGCAGATCTACTAGTTTTGATCGTTAACGTAATGATGCATTATATTTTCAGTCACCGTTATCCGCATTCATTCCTGAATCACACTCCCGTGTGCAAGTTCATAGTATACATGGGGAATGTTATGATTGGAATGTCTGTCTGGTTCACCGTTCCCTTCACGTTTGACCGTTTTATAATCATCTGCTCCCAGAAGTTTAAAACAAAATTTTGCACCCAGAGAACTGCGACTCTGGTTATATCACTGGTTTGCATCCTAATCTTTATAAAGAACGTCCCCGTATTTTTTGCCTATGAACCCGAGCAGGTTATTAACACCTTGTTTTGGGGCTGCCAGGCAAATCTGGCATTTTTTTCCTCACCTTTCGGTATAGCTTGCTCATGGATTGACAGCATCTGGCGTCTTTGGCTCCCGTTTACTTCCATTGTCTTGTTTAACTCTTTGACAGTCAGACATGTGTTGATGGCCAGCAGAGCCCGTAGAGGACTCCGGGGTCACAACACTGAGAATCAGAGTGATTGCGAGATGGAGAGCAGAAGGAAGTCCATCATTTTACTCTTTACTGTCTCTGGTAGTTTTATATTACTGTGGCTGACAGCCAATGTGAGTTTTTTAACTACAAGAGTAACAAACACAACCTACTACCGAGGGGACCGCACAGCGCCTGCATATATCGCCACTGAAACCGGAGCTATGATGAAGTATTTGAGTTCCTGCACAAACACATGTATTTATTCGGTGACTCAGAGGAAATTCAGGGAGGAAATAAGGAAGATGTTGAACTCTCCGTGGACATTAATTAAAAAGTTGTTCAAAAGCGAAACAAAACTCATCTAGAATTCATTCTGTTTTTCTGTTTTGACTCCCATTTATGTATTCATAATATCAAACATTAAATATAAACATATAGCGAAGACAATTGTAATTCTGAAGGCTATGATATTATGATAGTTTCTCACTCTGATTCCTCTGGAATGATTGATTGGGACATGGCAGATTTGGTGGTCACAACCCAATAAGCAGTTGACCTCAGAGATGACATTGAGAGGGTGGTTTACATGCTAAGATTGATGAAGAGACATATTTCAAAAGGGTTACTCATGAGGGTCACTATTAATGATTTTGGATGGCGTCAGCATAATTTTTCTTGAGTGACTAAGGATAATTTTTGCAAGCACATTTACTCGCGTGAAATATATTTAACAAAGCTTCAGGGTTCGGAATGGTTTGTTTTTGATGCATCTTTATAGCTTGAACTTGAGAGTGCTGGGGAGAATTTTGAAATTTGCGCTTGGCATGCTTCCATCATTTTATGTTTGGAAGAGGGATCAAGGATTGATTAAATTCGAAGCCATCGAGTTGAATAAGTTCTTCTTTAGCATGATATGGATAAATTATTAATCAGCCCTCAAATACTGGTTCATGCTGTTCATCTGAAAATAAGAATACTTCTGTCTTTATTCTACTCATTCATGGGATACAGGAGTCACAGGCTGGCCATCATTTATTGCCCATCCCTAGTTGTCCTTGAGAAGGTAGTGGCGGTGAGCTGCCGTCTTGAAATGCTGCAGGGCATATGCTGTGGACTGACCCACATTGCCAGTAGGGAGAGAATTCCAGGATTCTGACCCAGTAACTGTGAATGAACAGTGATGTAATTCCAAGTCAGGATGGTGAGTTATTTAGGGGAGCGCGGGGGAGGGAGGGGGAACAGAGAACTTGCAACTGGTGTTTTCCCGCAAAACTATATGAACATAAGAAATAAGACATTGGGGCAGAATTAGACCACTTAGCATCGAGTCTGCTCCAAAATTCAATCATAGCTAATTTTTCTCACTCCCATTCGCCTGTCTTTTGCCCATAACCCCTGATTCCCTTATTAATCAAACACCTATCTATCTGTCTTAAAAATACTCAATGAACTGGCATCCACAACCTTCTGTGGCAAAGAGTTCCATAGATTCCCTACTGTGTGGCTGAAGGAATTCCTCCTCACCTGTTTTATAGGATTGCCCATTTAGCCTGAGGTCGTACCCTCTTAATCTAGTTTTTCATATTATTGGAAACATCCTCTCCACGTCCACTCTACCCAGACGTCACAGTATCCTGTAAGCTTCAATAAGCCACCTCCCTCCACCTCCATCCATCTAATCTCCAACGATTACACAGTCTACGAGGGAACATGCAATTCTGGATTTGTTTATGTGTAATGAGGCAGATTTAAAATGAAGGAGCCGTAAGGGAGAAGTTACTACAATATCATAGTATTTACCCTGAAGTTTGAGAGGAAGTTTGTTACATCAGGGAGACAGATGTAACTGTGTCCCTGAACCATTCCTGATACGACAAGCTCTTCATTCCAGGGGTAATTATTGTAAAACTCGCTGGATCCTTTCCAATGCCAGCACATCCTTTCATAGATATGGGGCCTAAAACTGCTCACAATACTCCAAATGGTGTATGACCAGAACTTTATATAGCCTCAGAAGTGCATTTTTGCTCTTCTCGCCTCCTCATAAGGAATGCTAACATTGCATTTGCCTTCCTCACTGCTGACTGAACTTGCACATTACCCTTAAGAGAATCTTGATTAATGACTCTCAAATCTCTTTGTGTTTCTGATTTCCTATGCATTTCCCCATTTAAGAGATAGTCTATGGTACAATTCCTACCTTCAAAGTGCAAAACCTCATCCTTCTCCACGTTGGATTCCATCTGCCTTTTTTGCCCACTCTCATAACCTCTCCAAGTCCTTCTGCAAATACCCTCCTTCCACATTACTAACTATCCTTCTACTTATCTTTGTATCATCTGCAAACTTAGCAACAATGCCTTCAGTTCCTTCCTCCAAATGTTTGATGTGTATTGTGAAAAGTTGTGGTCCCAGCAATGGCTCTTGATGCATTCCACTAGTCACCGGCTGCCATCCTGAAAAAGATCCATTTATCGCCACTCTCTGTATTCTGCCAGCCAGCAAATCCTCTATCCACGCGAGGATCTTACCCTTAACACCACGGGCACTTGGCTTATTTAACAGATGTAGCACCTTGTCAAAGACCTTCTGGAAACCTGAATAAATCACATTCACTGTGTTCTCCTTTATCTAACTTCCTTGTTACCCCGTCAAAGAACTGTAACAGATCTGTCAGACATGATATCTCCTTGACAAAGTCGTGCTGACTCACTCCTAATTTATCATGCACTTCCAAGTACACTGCGATCTTACCTTTAATAATGGACTCTAAAATTTTGCCAATGACCAAAGTCAGGCTAACTGACTTATAATGTCCCTTCTGCTGCCTCCCTCCCTTCTTAAATAGCAGTGTTACATTCACTACTTTTCAGCCCTCTGACACCATCCCTGCCTACAGTGAATCCTGGAAGATCACCACTACGCCTCAACTATTTCCTTTGATATCTCTTTTAGAACCTTCGCGTGTAGTCCATCCTGTTCAGGTGACTTCTCCACCTTCAGACTTTTCAGTTTCCCCAGAACCTTCTTCTTAGTCATGGCTACTATACTTACCTGTGCCCCAGACTCTCTTGGCGCTCTGGCATCCTACTGCTGTGTTCCACGGTGAAGACTGATGCAAAGTAACTATTCAGTTTCTCTGACATATGACTAGCTAGCTTACACTCACATGTCATCTTCTCCGCCCATATTGTTTCTTTCATTCTCCTCTGATCTCTTTTAAAGTCTTCCGAAACCTCTGGTTTCCCACTAATCCTCATCACTTTGTATGACTTTATTTTGTTTTTATGCTGTCGTTTCTTCCCCCATCAGCTGTGGATGCCTCGTCCTTCTCTTAGCATGTTTCCCCCTCCTAGGGATTAATTTCCGGTGTGCCTCCCAAATAACTCCCACAATCTCCTCACATTGTTGTTCCACTGTCTTGCTTGCCAGGCTCCTTTCCAATCAACTCTGACCAGCTCCTCTCTCATGTCCTTGTAGTTATTTAATTTAATTGTAATTCCATTACATCTGTTTGCATCTCTCTCTCTCAAACTGCAGGGTAAACACTATTATATTGTGGTAGCTGTTCCACAAGGTTCCTTCATCTTAAATCTGCCTCACTACAAATCACAAAATCCAGAATTGTCTGTTCCCTCGTGGGCTTTGTCACAAGCTGCTCCAAAAAAAAACAATTTCTTAGACACTCCAAAAGTTCATTTTCTTGGGATCCATGCCTATCTGATTTTCCCAGTCCACCTGCACATTGAAGTCCCTTAAGATTATTGTAATATTGCCTGTTTTATATATATTTCCTACCTGCTGATTTATTTTCTGCCCCACATCCTGACTGCTGCGAGGGGGTCTGTACATAACTTTCATCAGGATTTTCTTACCTTTGTATTTCCTCAACTCTACCCTCAAAGACTCTATGTCTTCTGTTCCTATTTCATTCTTGCTATTGATGCGACTTCATTCCTTACGAACAAGGCAACTGCGCCCCCTTTTGCCCATCTGCTTGCCCTTCCAATAAGACACACATCCTTGGACATTTAGACACCCGCCCTGATCCCCTTGCAACAACTTCTCTCTGTTGCCACAATATTGTACCAACCAATTTCAATGTGCACAACAAGCTCATTTACCTTGTTTCATATACTGCACGCATTTAGGCAAAACACACTCAGTCCTGCATTAATCACTCTTTTTTCATACTTGTCACCTTTTTAGCTCTGCCAGAGGTTAGACTGCTGCCACCTACCATACTTTATATTCTATCACACGGTCTGGAAACGTTACTGACCTCTACTGAACCCTCAGCTCCATTAACCTCCACATCTACCCTCTCCATTAAATTTGACTTTCTAATGCTCCTCACAACTGAAACCAACCCCTCAACACCTCCCTACACACCTCATCCAAACTCTCCCCCCGGAAATATTTAATTCAAAGCCCTATCTGCAGCCCTGGTTATTTGATTCACCAGGACTCTGGTCCCAGCACGATTCAGGTGAAGATCATTCCACTGAAACATGTCCCCTCTTTCCCAATATGTGTCCCACATATTCATACCCATTCAGCCTACACCAATCTTTGAGCCACGCGTTCATTCCTTAATCTTATTGATCCTGTGCTAATTAGCTCGAAGTTCTTGTAGTAATCCAGAGATTATTACCTTTTTGGTTCTGCTATCTGCTCCTCTTGTCCCTTTATATGGAAGCGGTCATGAACCTGGAAGGATCTTTGGTGAATTGTTGCAGTGCATTTTTAGATAGTACACACTGCTGCTACTAAGCAGATGTGGTGGATAGATTAGATGTTTGTAGATGTGCTATCAATCGAGTGGGCTGCTTTGTTCCGGATGGTGTCAAGCTTCTGGAGTGAAGTTTGAGCTGCACCTATCCAGGCAAGTGGAGAGTATTCTATCGCACTCTTGACATGTGCCCTGCACAGACTGGATAGGCTCTGGGGAGTCAGGAGGTGAGTTACTTGTTGCAGTATTTCTAGCCTCTGACCTGCTATTGTAGCCACAATGTTTATTTGGCGAGTCCAGTTGAGTTTCTGGCCAATTGTAACACTAAGGATATTGACAGTGAGGGATCCAGTGATGGGGAAACTATTGAATGTCAAGGAGTGGCGTTAGAGTGTCCTTTATCGGTGATGGAATTGCCTCGTATTTGTTTGGTGCAAATGTTACCTGCCACTTGTCAGACCAAGCCTGGAATATGTCCAGTATCTGATGAGTCATGAATGGTGCTTCACATTGTGCAGTCATTGGCGAACATCCCCATTTCTGACCTTATGACAGGATGCAAAGTTTCTGAACATTGTTGGAACTAGGACACCACCATAGGACTCCACTCAGTGCGTGGAGCCTGAGGAGGTAGGAGAGACACTGAATGAGTATTTTTCGTCAGTATTCACGCAGGAGAAAGACAATGTTGTCGGGGAGAATACTGCACTAGGTTGTAGACTGGGCAGGATTGAGGTTCATAAGGAGGAGGTGTTAGCGAATCTTGAGGGTATGAAAATTGATAAGTCCCCTGGGCCAGATGGGATTTACCCCAGGATTCTCTGGGATGCTAGAGAGGAGATTGCAGAGCCTTTGGCTTTGATCTTCATGTCGTCGTTAGCTACAGGTATAGTGCCGGAAGACTGGAGGATGGCAAATGTTGTCCCTTTGTTCAAAAAGGGGAGAAGGGACCATCCTGGAAATTATAGACCGGTGAGCCTGACTTCTGTTGTGGGCAAGGTCTTGGAAAGAATTATAAGGGATAGGATTTATAAGCATCGAGAGAGAAATAAATTGATTAGCGATAGTCAGCACGGTTTTGTGAAGGGTAAGTCGTGCCTCACAAACCTTATTGAGTTTTTTGAGGAGGTGACCAAAGAGGTAGATAAGGGTAAGGCAGTTGATGTAGTGTATATGGATTTTAGCAAAGCGTTTGATAAGGTTCCCCATAGTAGGCTACTGCAGAAAGTGCAGATGCATGGGATTGAATGTGATTTAGCAGTTTGGATTAGGAATTGGCTAGCTGATAGAAGACAGAGAGTGGTGGTTGATGGTAAATATTCAACCTGGAGTGCAGTTACAAGTGGTGTACCTCAATGATCTGTTTTAGGGCCACTGCTGTTTGTCATTTTTATAAATGACCTAGATGAGTGTGTAGAGGGTTGGATTAGTAAATTTGCTGACGATACCAAAATGGGAGGAGTTGTAGACAGCGAGGATGGATGTTACAGTTTGCAGAGAGACATAGATAGATTGCAGAGCTGGGCCGTGAGGTGGCAAATGGAATTCAATACGAATAAGTGTGAGGTGATTCACTTTGGTAGGAATAACAGGCATATGAAATATAGGGATAATGGAAGGACCCTTAATAGTGTTGTCGAGCAGAGGGATCTTGGGGTACAAGTACATAGCTCTTTGAAAGTTGGCACCCAGGTTGATAAAGTTGTTAAGAAGGCATACGGCGTGTTAGCTTTTATTGGTAGAGGGATTGAATTTAGGAGCTGTGAGGTTATATTACAACTATACAAAATTCTGGTGCAGCCGCACTTGGAGTATTGCATACAGTTCTGGTCGCCGCATTATAAGAAAGATGTGGAAGCATTGGAAAGGGGGCAGAGGAGGTTTACCAGGATGTTGCCTGGTATGGTGGGAAGGCCTTACGAGGAAAGGCTGAGGGACCTGAGGTTATTTTCGTTAGGGAGAAGAAGGTTACACGGTGAACTAATTGAGGCGTATAAGATGATCAAGGGATTGGATGGGGTGGATAGTGAGAGCCTTTTTCCTCGGATGGTGATGACCAACACGAGGGTACATAACTTTAAATTAAGAGGTGGTAGTTATAGGACGGATGTCAGAGGCAGGTTCTTCACACACAGGGTGGTGAGGGCGAGGAATGCCCTGCCTGCAGCAGTGGTGGACTCGCCGACTTTGGGGGCATTCAAATGTTCGGTGGATAGGCATATGGATGATATTGGAATAGTTTAGGTTAGAGGGTCCACTGGCCGGCGCAACATCGAGGGCCGAAGGGCCTGTACTGCGCTGTAATGTTCTATGTTCTATATGGGATGCCTGCAGAGATGACTGACCCACCAAAATCATGACCATCTGCTTATGTACCAGGTATGACTCTAACCAGCAGAGCGTTTGGTCTCTGATAACAATTGATTGCAGGCACAAGGTGCCTGGAGGGCAATGCCAAGTTGCACACTGAGAAGTGCTGGTGTGCCCCTTGGGCAGTGCCACGGTGCCAGACTGGCAGTGCATCTTGGCACTGCCTAAGATCATCCAACCTCCTCCCTAAAACCTCTCCTGGGGTCCTCGATGGTCTCTGACCCCACCAGCTGGGTGACGGCTCCTGTTCCCCGCTAGTCGGCAGCAGTTATAAACCCCCCTAGTGGGAACCTCTTCTTGCAAGGGGTGGAGACGCGAGTGGACCCAGAAACCTCTGTGCAAGACCTGCTAATCACGTGGAAATAACACGAAATGCATCGGATAATCCCTGCCAGTAAGATCGCAAGAAGTAAAAATCGGGCATGAAGCCCATTTCTCCACTCTCTTGTGACCTTACCAGTGAATCCCATCCATCGGTTAGCGGGCTGCAACTTCTGGCGCACTTTTCTGAGTGACTTGGCCTTGAAATAACTCCCCCCTGTCCACTTTGTTCAGATCCCCATTTATCATCTGAACGTCAGTCTTCTTCCAGTTGTGCACATTCATTTTCCGTCTATATTTGTATTTGTCATTATCCATAACTAACTTAAATGTGTTTATCTGTGTGAGTGTATGAGGTGATGGCGAGGTGGAAGAGGGTGGGGGTGGCTGTTCGAGGCGGGGGGGGTGAAGCTCGGGTTGGCGGATATGATTTATTGAGTGTATGGATAGCAGAATGAGGGTTTGTGGGCCGAGAATGTGTCCGGATGTGGGCCCTGAGAAAAGCTTCTAAGAACATCACATCCGCGGAACTGCAGATAAACTCGGATCGTGTGGCCTCTGCTGTTTGATGTCTGATGCATTGACTCATTTGGAATGCTTCCATCTTTATTGGCAGAACGTTTTGTTCTTCTGCCGTATTTTTTGTCGTGACAATACTAAATCAGATCAGAACCTCTACCAGCTACAGGAACAGAGCATTTTATGTAGGAACTTGGTTGGTAGCCTCAGCAGCCCTGTGTAACAAAAATAAAAATGAACACATTCAAAATGAACTCAGTTAGCCCACCTGCCATCAGCTTCGATACCGAAACAGGAACAATTATTCCACTAAATATTTAAATCGAGCTCAGAGAAGAGATTGGATTCTGAAGAAAGCTGCAGAAGATGCCATTTAGAAAATCGAGGTGCAAGCAATGAGATTCAATCATGTTTATTAAGAGGTGAGTAGTACTGTATTTTTATACTAACAACTCTCTCAAAGAGATTTGTTCTGCAATAGAGAGGGGTCAAGTCTTCGGGTAATATATGTCTGTGAATTTGAGCTTTGCCACAGAACATTCAGCACACTATGAAGCGAGAGACTAAGCTTAGTTCACCATTGAATTAATCCCACAAACACACAAGGTATCTCAACAACTGTAACTAAAGCCACTGAAGGTTGGAACGCACGGAAGTTGGATATTTGAAAGGAATCATAAATATTAAACAAAACAAAAAAATCTTTTGAAATACTTAAAATCAGATAGATATGGGTAAGGTAACGTCACGTTCTATGATATAGATCAAAAAATACTAACGTCTTGTGATTTATAATAAATTTTTAAACCTTAAAATAAATGTGTTTCTCTTTGATTCTATGTGATAACGTGTCCACCTTTTCTATCTGTATAGCATGCACGCTGACTCCACGCACTTATCCAGTTATGATCTGACATAAATGAACTCAATGGCACATTAGACCTCTGTGGGATGGATCTCTGGAACAAGAATAGAGTATTCGGCCTTTCCAGCTAGCTTTGCCATTTAAAAATGACGGCCGGATAATTTCTCTGGGAAATAATGCTATTTACAAGTGAAATGAATCATGTTTTCTCGTTCAGCTCATATACCCTGTGCAGGATGTTGCAAAAGATTAAATCTCATGGGACGAGGACGAGGTAGCTAAATGGATACAAAATTGGCTTGATGACAGAGAAGCCAGAATGTGGTTGTAGAGGGTTGTTTTTCAAACTAAAGACCTGAGACCAGCAGTGTGCCTCAGGGATCGGTGCTGGGTCCACTATTATTTGTCATTTATATTAATGATTTGGATGATAATATAGGAGGCCTGATTAATAATTTTGCAGATGACATCAAGATTGATAGAACAGTGGGCATTGAAGAAGGTTACCTCAGATTGCAATAGGATCTTTATCAATTGGGCTAATGGGCTGATGAGTAACAGATGAAATTTAATTTCAAATAATGCGAGATGATGCATTTTGGAAGATTGAACCAGGACAGGACTTACTCAGTTAATGGCAGGACGTTGGGGGAGAGTTCCCAACAAAGGAATCTAGGGGTATAAATTCATAATTCATTGAAAATGGAGTCAAAGGTGGACAGAGTGGTGAAGAAGGCATTCAGCATGCGTGGTTCCATTGGTCAGAACATTGAATACAACATTCAGAAGTCTTGTTGAAGTTGCAAAGACACCGATAAGGCCAGACTTGGAATAGTTTTTCAGTTCTGGTCACCCTGTTATAGAAAGAACACCATTAAACTAGAAAGAGTATAGAAGAAATTTACTAAGATGCTACATGGACTTGATGGTTTGAGTTATGAGGACAGGATTGATAGACTGGGATTTTTCCCCATAGCGTTGAAGTCTGAGGGGTGATCTGCTAGAGGCCTATAAAATAGTAAGAGACACAGATCAGTTAGATAATCCACATCTTTTCCCAAAGTTATTGGATCTGAAACTAGAATGCATAGGTTAGACATGAGAGGGGAGATATGCAAAAGGGTCTATAGAGGGTGGTGAGTGCTGGAACAACCTGCCAGATGTAGCAGTAGAAGCGGGAATAATTTTGTCTTCTAAAATAGCATTTTGACAGTTACATGGGTAAGATGGGTATAGAGGGGTATGGACGAAATGCGGGCAATTGGGACTAGTTTCGGAATTGTAAAAAAAAGGTGAGTAGCATAGACAAGTTGGGTCATGGACCCTGATTCCATGCTGTAAATCTCTATGACTCTATGACCCTATGAGTGACGGTGTATGGTAGTAGAATAAGTGTTAGAGTGAAGTAAAATAATTTTGTCAAGAAGGTCACTTGGAATATATGCATTAAAATGCAGATGTTGGGCAAAATGAGCTGCTTCACTCCTGAACACACTGTTCAATACGGCACCGAGTACTGAAGACATGTGATACAACATTTGATGCCAACTGCTTTAAAGGGTGGGAACGAACACTAGAGTTATAGAATCCCACAGTGCAGAAGGGAGCCATTCAACCTATCGAATCTGCACCGACTACAATCGCGTCCCGGCCCTGTCCCCATAACACCACGCATTTAATCTAGCTGGTCCCCCGATACTCAGAGTCAAGTCAATTTAAAATGGCCAGGCACCAAATCCGCACATCTGTGGACTGTGGGAGGAAACCAGAACACCCGTAGGAAACCCACGCAGATTTAAGGAGAAGGGGCAGACTCTGCAAGACAGAGACCCAAGACGGAATCGAAACTAGATCCTTAGCGCAGCGAAGCTATAGTGCGAACCACTGTGCCGTCCAACAGTTCTTTACGAGATTTCAGGAGAATGCCTGGTTAGGAGCCAACGCATATAGAAATCTCAACCCTTCTCTCATGCTCAGAGTTTGCAACATAAACACATTTCTGTGTGTGTGTTTGTGTGTGTGTGTGTGTGCGCGCGCGTATCTGTGTGTGTGTGTGTGCGTATGTGTGTGTGTATGTGTGTGTGTGTGTTTGTGTGTGTGTTGTGTGTTTGCGTGTGTGTGCGCACACCTGTCTGTATATGCTGCTGTGTATTTGTGCGTGTGTGTCTGTGCATTTGTGTGTCTATGTGCTGTTGTGTTTTTGCATGTGTTAGCATTGTTTCGTACTTGATTTCCCTGCATATTTACCGGCATTTCGGGTTTGGCAATATAATTTTTCTTTCTGCCTACTTGCTTGATCTAGCAATGTGATAACTGGCAGGTGAACGTCAAAGCAGTCGGGAATAATCATTGAGAAGACAGCCGTCTCTAGGACTTTGCAATGCAACATCTGGAGATGCACTTTGTCGAGATTCCTTTCTAAATAAATACAGTTTTCTTTTGTTCCGCAGTCAAGTTTTGAAGTAGCAGTTTTCATTAACCAGCATATTTTCCCCCAACTAAACAAAGCGCATGTTATTGCCTGGTCTCCTGCTTGGATTATTTCGATGATGTGGGGCACTTAGTCTTGTTTGTATCCAGTTTTGTGCGAAGGAACAAAGTAGGGAATCGGCGGATCAGTAATCCTGAAGTTCCCCATCTCGGTAGCTGATCAATTTAATTCATTTGGAAATATAAAATGCCTGGAATTAAAGTTTTATTTCCTGCAGACTCATATTTTCAGTGTGATTATATCTCTATTGAATCTCTACTGTACATTGGCACAGAGACGTAGTACTGCTCCGGAGACCTGAGTTCTATTCTGGGTCTATTCCACTTACATGGGTCCTCGATTTCCGGCAGCTCTGACATCCCACTGGTTTCTTCCACCATGGGGACTGATGGAAAGTAACTAAGTAGCTCCTCTGCCATTGGTTTCTTTCCTATTATTATTTTTCCAGCCTCGATTTCCAGAGATCCAATGGATATTTTTGCCTCTCTCTTATTCTCTTATTTTTTATGCTTTTTAAAAAAACTCGTCCTAACTTCTTTGAAATTACCAGTTAGGTTCCACTCGTATTTTACCTCCCCGAACCCACCCCTTTACTGCTTTGTTAGTTGCTCTCAGCTCCCTTTAAAGGGCTTCCCAATCCCCTGGCTTCCCATTAATCCTTGACTCTTTGTATGCTTTCTATGTCGCTTTTATGCTATCCTTGACTTCCCTCATCAGCCATGGGTGCCTCCTCCTCCCATTAGGGTGGTTCCTGCTCCTTGAGATGCATTTCTGCTGTGTTTCTCCAGTAACGCACAAAAACACTTGCCATTGCTGTTCCACTATCTTCCCTGTTCTGCTCCGTTTCCAAACGAGTCTGGCCAGTTCCTCCATCATCTTTATACTTACTTTTATTTAATTGTAATACTGTCGCAACTGATTCCAGCTTCTCCCTCTCCAAATGTAGGTAAATGCTATTACATTGTGGTCACTGCTCCCTATATGTTCCTTAAGAGCCTTAAGAACCCTAATCGAGTCTGCTTCATTTCACATCACCAAATGTGGAATTGCCTGTTCCCTAGCAGGCTCTGTAAGAACCTGTTCCAAAAAAAATCTTATGAATTCCACAAATTTCTTTTCTTGGGATCCACTACCCATCTAATTTTTCCAGTCCACCTGCAAATTGAAGTCCTCTATGATTATTGTAATGTTGCCATTTATATGCATTTTATATATCCTGTAGTCTCATCCCAGGGACTACAATGCTGCAAAAATATTGAACATGTTTATGAGGGACATATGAGTCTTGTTGACTAGTCAAGGCGTTGTTCAGGATATAAGATAGGCCCGCAACGAAGTGAAATCGTATCTTGCATTCTGACTTATCACCACATCTTATAATGCCGGGAAGAAAATGTGCTGATTTGTTTCCAGGCAATCCCTGCTTCTGTTAAATCAGTGAACAATTCGAATACATTTACCAAAAACGATAGTTGATCCTAGTAGTAGATGCACCTTTGTTGCTTCTGTTAATATTTATGTCCTTGGATATGCACTTCCAGAAATGATTTTTCAGGTGACCGCTGGAAGGTATTATGATATTGAGTCTGTAGGGTTTTTTTAAGTCGTTTGTTTAAAGTCTTTTTGGTTAGCTCCGAATTCTGAAAGGTGAGGTGCATCTATTGAAATGACAGATTTTTTTCTCTATCACTCTAATCATTTAAAAGCGACGCTTATTTTAACTAGAATGAATCTATCTTGTTTCATTGCTGCTTCCGAATTGTGATATGTATTAACCGTTTTACATATATGCTTTTTAATTCAGGCGTAGATTTTCTTTCTATCACTCTAGTGCATTGACTAAACATTTTGTTGCCCTAGTCTAGTGCAGCTTGGCATCTTCTGTTCTATGTGATTCCTTGACTCAGGCCAAAGCACGAAATCGGCCGATCTGAAGCAATGCCGGATGAGTGGAATCAGCAACTGATCACCCATCACAAAGAACAGAATAAACCAGGTTATGTTCTGGAAGAGGCGCTCAGTTTTATTAGGTTTTGAAGCATCTAATGTTCCATGTCTGCACTTAGAACACTTGCACTGCAGCCGGCTGAACCCGTGCTTAAGCAATTCAGTGGAAAATGTTGAAATTTATATCTTTGGTTTAAGCTTTCTGTTGCGAAGTGAATCTCTCGCTGCTCGAGGCGATTCCGTGCTTGGAAAGGAGTTCACTTCAGTTTTCTTATTTTTGGATCACTCGCTGTCTATCTATTGTAGTTAGAGATTGGAAGGAACAGGGAAATTAATGACAGGATCCATTCCCATGCGTAAAGCTCCTGATTGTTCAATGGCTTTCTGAAGAGTTAATGAAATATCCAGAACTGAGATGTGATAAAATCAGGCAAACCAAGAGTAGACGATTCTCAGTTGCTGCTTGAACGTGTTTGCTCTCCTTATCCCCAAACTCCTTGCTACCGACATACACACACACACACACACACACACACACACACACACACACAACCTTAAGGTGAAGGATAGAAATCTGGATTAGACTATTCCACAAAATTCACATGCACTCGCCCGTTTTTTTTGGTTGTTTTCATATTTACCTCAAACAATGGAATGATTTTCGTGGATCCATTAATTCTACTTATTAATATTTCCCATGAAATACCGCTCTATAGATCAAATAATACATAACATAACAGTAAGAACTGGAAAAGTCCTACATGACTTACAACTTTGATATAGTTTTCAGATCTACCCCAAACATCCAAAACTTGTCACATCAAAAATCTTGAAACGTCAAACCTATCATTCAACAGTTTGGCAGGATGTGAACAAACTTCCAATTAACCAACACTACCTGCCCCTTCTTTTCCACTTTCTCAAAAACTATTGCTTCCTCCTGCCCCAAAGTCTCCGAGCCCAAAGTACTCTCATTTTTAGTAAGTCCCCCTTCTTTTTGAATGCAATAGGCGTCCTGGAATTGTGTTGGGCGAGGCTCACAGGGCGGAATTCTCCATTGGCCTTGAGCAGGATTTCATGGGTCTCGCCCGAGCGAGGTCACAATAACCTACATGTCCAAGCTGATTGCAAGTCAAACATCGATTTTTTTTGTATCTCACTTCTTACTTCAGCCTGTAAATTTTCTGATCTGAGGAGAACCTGCCTGAGATTTCCCCTTTCTCTTCCTTGAAGACCTATCTCCAGTTCACCTTACCATTTTGAATCTTTGCCGACTTAAATAGGTGACAAAATTAGGTTTTAATCTATTTCCCAGCTCATCGTCACCTGTTTTCCTACCTATTGCCACCTTCTGTTTAACACATGAGTTCGAACTACCAAAAACAGTGAATATCTAATTTTATCATAATTAATTAATATCTAATCGCTTCGTATGTTACCCGTAGTTTTACTTTTCGAGACCCACAGTGTTAGATAATTTATTTTGCTCTCTCAGACTGAATATAAGTACTTTCAGGATATTTTCAAACATTTATCGTGGATGTCTGTACGCCTCAGGAACCAATTTGCATGCACTCAGAAAACGTTCATTTTTAGTGATTCATACTCAACAGATACTTAATAAGGCAACAGTGCATACAATTCATGAACAGTATCAGCAACGTTGGTCTGAAAGTTCAACGTGCACATTCATTTTGATCAATTCATTTGCTTAGCTATCTTCTCACATGAATCATTTTCCTGCAATTCGAAAGAACCAGTAATGTCAGAGTCTCTCTACTGAATTAATGCCTGGATTTAAGTCATTTCTCACAATCTGTTTCTTTTTGTTAGTTCCAGCTTTGAAGTTGTAATTCTCTTTCTTTATTCTTTTCTACTTTCATTGTTCTGCAGGCAGCGTTCAAATGCTGTTTGTTTTTCTCTCTTGACAGTTAAGTCTGCTACCTTTTTGTGCTTCATCCTCTGACAAGTTTACAACTAAATCTTCGCCCATTCAAATGCCTCAGCCCCTTGGAAATTCCATCTCTTTTTTAACTTTTCCAATTTCAAATGCCGCACTTTAACTGTAACCCTGTTTGCTTCTCTTTCCCGTGCTGTGAAATCTAAGATAAGTTCTCCAAATCCATTAACACAGTTTTAGTTAATACTTTAGGCAATAACATGTGCTTGCACCAGACGCAGAAAATTATTTTTAATTGCATCATATTTTACATTTCAACCACTTTAAAATTAGGCAACGCACTCACACTGAATACATCATTCTCCTCAAATTCCGAGACTTGAAATTCGCCAAAACCAAGCCAAACATAGATTTTTTAAATCTTTATTTGTATGTATCCATCAAAGAGCAAGATTTATTTTATGGTGTTCTAGTTGGTAATTGCCCCATAAATTCCAAAATGATGCGTGGACCAGCCATCAAAACATTTTGCAAGCTGTATTTTTACTGAGAAGGAAAAACATACTCAGTGCATGAATTTCAAGCCATCGTTTGGAGATTTAAGCATGGAATAATAGCATTTATGAATCATGAATACAAACACTAAGCAACTTGATTGAGTTTTTCAAGTGAGGAAGATGGGAATAGGGCAGTGGATGTTGTCTGCAAGTAAGGTCTTTGATGAGATCCTGGTGGCAGACTGGTGCAGAAGATGAAGTCGATGGGATCAGAGGTGAGCTTGCAAGGTGGATATAGAACTGACTTGGTCATCGAAGACAGAGGATAGCAGTGGAAGGATGTGTTTCTGAATGGAAGATTGTGACAAGTGGTATTCCTCGGGAATCAGTGCGGAGATCTTTGTTGTTCGTAATATATACAAATGATTTGGAAGAAAATTTAGGAGACTTTATAGTAAGTTTGTGGATGACAGAAATGTTGGTGGATTTGCGAATAGTGATGAGAGTCATCAGAGGTACATTAGGGCATAGCTTGATTGGAGGATTGGGTGGAGAGACGGCAAATGGAGTTTAATCCGGACAAAGTGAGGTAATGCATTTTGGAAGCTCTAATACAGATCGGAATTTTTCAATATTCTTTAAGAATATTGAAAGGCAGAGGGATCTGGGTGTACAGGCACACAGGTCACTGAAAGTGGCAATACAGGGGGAGAAGGTAGTCAAGAACTCATACGACATGCTTGCCTTCGTTGGCTAGGACATTGAGTTTAAAAATTGACAAGTCATGTTACGGACATATAGAATCTTTGTTAGACTGCACTTGAAACATAGTGATAATTCTGTTTGCTATATTACCAGAAGAATGTGAAGTCTTTGGAGAGGGTACAAGAAAAGGTTTGCCAGGATGTTACCTGGCATGGTGTTTGATATAAGATAAAGTTGGAGAACCTTGGTTTGTTCTCATTGGAATGATGGAGGTTGAGGGGTGACCTGATAGAAGTCTACAAGATTAGGAGGACAAGGACAGAGTGGATAGCCAGAAGCTTATTCCCAGGTTGGAAGAGTTAATTACAAGGGAGCATAGATTTAAAATGCGAGTGGCAAGGTTTAAAGAAGATGTACGAGGTAATTGTTTACACAGAGGGTGGTTGGTGCCCGGAACTCGCTGCCGGGTAGATAATTGAAGCAGATACGGTAGTGAGTTTTAAGATGCACCTAGGCAAATACATGGAGAGGCTGGGAATAGACGGATGTGGTACCTGAAAGGATAGGTGTTTAGTTCAGTCGGGCAACATGGTCGATGCAGATTTGGAGAGCTGAAGAGACTGTTCCTGTGCTGTAATTTTCTTTCTTCTTTGTTTTGTTCACACAAAAGTACAAGTACACAGTCAAAATTATTTATGCAAGCATTTTCCAAAAATGTTCTGCTTTGTTGAAATCAGAGATGAACATCAGTTTCAGGTAGAGCTCTTGGATTTGATCATCTGAAACACATTGCAGTGATATTACCACAGATATCCATTATTGCCAGAAAGAAGTGTTTCGCAGATCCCCTTTCTCCAGTACATACATGAAGAGACATAAAGCATATACCGAAATATTTCAGTGAGAACACATTTGCTCTGCACAGATGACAGATGGTTGGTTTACAATGGTTTCAGCACGCATGCTGCTCAGGATTTAATCGCCATTCATCCCTTTGGGAAAATGAAAATCAATTTCTACATATGTTTCTCCCACCTCATCTTTAAGCCCAATTTTTTTTTATCATTTTGCAAGTCCTAATTCCCACAACGTACAAGATTTCATGTGATCTTTTCTGGCGACAATTTTTGGGCAAAATAGTGTCTTTTGACCTATATCAATGTACATATTCCATTCTTAAATCCAGCAATTAAACTTAAATTCACCATCTTAAGTTCCTAATGCAAATTTTCCTTCATGCTGCCCAATGGTTTTTGCCAATTTCCACTTAATAAATCTTTCATTCATGGCTTTTCCAGTTTTGATGTCCTTAACATTGCAAACCACACACAACATACGCTTTCGAAGGAAATACCATAGATTAAAGCGCAAAATATTGGTAAAACATTGAAACTTATTTCTTCATGTGGATGTGTGAGCCCAGAAGATTGTGTGTTTGTGTATGGGTGCCAGAGAAATATGGAAAAGAACCAAAAAGAATCGAGGGAGATGTTGGAAAGGAAAATGAGGGTGATTATGAGAAAAAAGCGGGGTAGAGGCAGATAGGATTTGGAAGTTAGATTCAAACCTCAGAAAGAAGTCACAGAGCATCAAATCTCCCTCTCGTTGTAAACCCTTGCAAATTTGATGACCCCAGAAGTACAATTTAGATATGTGGAACTTAACGATCCCATAAATCTTTCCTCGGAAGTTCCCACCAGTTTTATTAGGTCTGAGATCGTTACCTGCAACCCAGGAAGAAATAGCTTTTACACTTCAGTTTCTGAATGGACTGGGGGACGTGTGAAGTTTGAAAACATCAGAGCAGACAAAGACGCCCCCAACAGTTTCTTTTTTTGGTTATGATGGAAGATGGAAACAGAATTGTGTGGATCGAGATCCTCCCTCGTGCACTTACTCGGTTTTCTCATGAATACCTCAACACTATTCATATTCGTTATTCCTGTCTGGCAAAGATGTTCACGAGCTCTGAACTCGCCAGAATAAAACGATTACTCAACTAAACCCCTTGAGGAATCTGGGCGGGGGGAAGGTAGTTGTCAGTAGGAAGAGAAATAAGGAGGGCAACAAGGGAAAATTGGATAGTTTTGACAGATAAGGTAAAGGAAAATTCGGTGTATTCAAGGCAATAGTGTAACGAGGGAGGGAATTTCGTCATTTAGTTATCAGTAATGTTTTCTATGTGTGGAGCCAGGGGAAATAGCTAAGATGCTAAGACTAGAAGATCATGATAAACATGGCCTATGTGCCGAGAAATGTCAGATGAGGTTTAATTCAGGTAAACGCATGTGTTGCATCTTGACGAAAAAGGCAGAATTGATTGAAAGGCAGGGCCCTGGGGAATGTTGGGGAACAGGAAGGCCTGGGCTGATCTATGGGTGCAGATAAAACATTCTTTAAAAATTCATCACAGGTCGACAAAGTGGCAAAGCCAGCGTTTGACACACTTGCCTTCATCGGCCACACCATTGAATACAAGAGTTGGGATGTTATGTTGCAACTGTACCAACATTGGTAAGACCACGTTTGGAGTACGTGTATAATTCTGATTGTCTTGCTACAGAAATATATTATTAAACAGAAAAGGATGGAATAACAGATTTGCAAGGATGTTAACAGGACTGGAATATTTGAAATATAAGGAGAGGCTGGATAGACTGGGGCTTTTTTTTCCCATGGAGACCAGGAGGATGAGAGGCAGTCTTGAAGTGGTTTATAAAATTATGAGGGGTATTGATAAGGTGAATAGACAAACTTCTTTTTTATTGCAGGGGGACAGGAGTCCAAAACTAAAGGGCATAGGTTTGAAATGAAAAGTGAAAGATCTAAAAGGGACCAAGAGAAAATGTTTCACACCAAGGATGGTGTTTATATGGAATGAACAGTCAGAGGAGGTGACAGAGGCGGGTGCATTTAAAATACAGTCTGAGCGGTTCCTGGATAGGAAAAGTTTAGGGGGATATGGGGCAAACACAGGCAAATGCGACTAGTTCAGTTTAGGAAACATGCTTGGCATGGATGAGATGGGTCGAAGGGCCTGTTTCTGTACTATTTGGCTCTGTAGGACACAATGCATTGCAGCGTGTTATTGTATTTACCTATCACCAGGAGGCACTGCTGATTATTACTTTCAGAAATTCATTCCCAGAACGGCAGATGTACAATTATTTTGTATATGACCGTTCCTTTTAACTGCGGTTTCTGCGAGAATTTCAGAGCACAAATAATGCCGATGTTAGTGACTTATTCTGTGCTGGATGTTCGATGGTCAGTTGCAAGTGCACACATTAACTAGACCAATCTTTATCATTTATTAACGTGCTTGTGCTTTTGTTTATAAAATTCAACTTGAGGGAGAGTTTTACTGACGACTGTGGGCGCTTGGCCCTGCACTGCTACAGACAGAGCGTCTGACTGCGTGTGCTGATATTAAATTACTGTCTCTGAAGCTTGTACAGATTTTCAAGTCAACTATGATGTCCAATATCACATCTGAGGAGTATTGAGCTGATTGGGACACTGACTTCAATTTTTCGTTGTCATTTTCCTTATTACCTTCGGTTGTATTTCAACAGGACCTGGGGAGTATCCAACTGCAGGCATTTTCATCGAATATTCCGTTTTTCTTAAACAGTCGCTTTAATTTATTCAGCGCCGTGGTGTCGTGTTCACTTGGTAAGACTTTGAACATAATCATCATTTTTAAATCAAATGCAGCATGGGAATGTAGTCCCTTCGACGTTAAGACTGTCTTCATCTGTATATTCTACTGATGTTTCCAAATCTTTGAACGCAATAATACATAACAGTGAGGTATAGCGGTATGAACGGGATTAGGACAAATAGTCATTCAAGCCTTTTCCTCAATTTTATTGAATCGGGTAAATCGTGATTTTTTTTTTCCTAAACAAAAACCTTGCCCCTTTCCCCCTCTCCAACGCTCCCACTCCTCCATTATTATGGGATATTAGATCCTGCGGACTTGTATACTGCTTTTCAAAGCATCCAACATATCGACGTGCGCTGAAATATTTAAATACCCTCCTCTGGACGCATTCTCCTCCATCTGGCCGGCATGATGGCATATTGATTAGCACTGTTGCCTCACGGCGCTAGTTTCCTTGGTTCAATTCCACTGCCTGTGTGGAGTTTATATTTTCTCTCCATGTCTACGTGTTTCATTCGGGTGTTCCGGTTTCCTCCCACAGTCCAAGATGTGTAGGTTAGGTTGATTGGCAATGCTAAATTGACCCAAGTGTCAGCGGATTAGTAGAATACATGCGTGGGGTTATAGGAATAGTGCCTGAGGTTGAATTGTGTTCGGCAGAGATTCGACGGGCCGAATGGCCTCCGTCTGTGAGAGTAAGTGTCTGTGACGTATGTGTGTGTGTGTGTCTGTGTGTGAATGTATGCCTTCAAATGTGCCTAGGTGCATGTGAATGTAGTGAAACTGTGTATTTATATATGTGCTTATGTCCAGAGGGAATGTACGCATTAATCTTCTTGTGTGTGTTCAAGTGTTCCAAGTCTACCATTCTGGCTTGAGCATCTGTTGTTGACCAGTGGTGATGACGATGTATCAAATGAATTCCCTAGACGTGCACAACATTTCGTGTGACAGATGAAGATACTAATTCTTGAGAAACGCATTTTGTGTCAACTATCTTACGTGAATTGGTTATCGTCTATCATTTATTTCCCAGCCTCATTTTTTACTGATCACCACGAATGTCAGATCTTGCTGGTCATGCCTTCACACATCCTTGATAAGAATGTCTCTAAAAACTAGTGGTCCCCTAAATTTATCTTCATCACCCGCGCAGTAAACCCTGGCGGACTGGTGCATATTTCATCCTGCCAATGTCTGTAATCCTGCAAATATGTATTTGTCATATGTGTCAAAACAATAATTTGCATTCGAAGCATGTCTGCATAAAGGAATCTCTACGGCTGTGTTCTCAGCTCCTTAGTATACTCTTCATAAACTTATGATTGTGTAGCCAAACTCCTGTCCAACTCGATTTTCAAGTTTGCTGATGATACCACCGCAATGGGTCTGATGAGACAGATTAAGGAATGAGACCTGGGGAGATAACATTAATTGCACCTCCGATATCAGCAAAAGGAATGAAATAGTCGTTAACTATTCAGGAAGCGTAGTGGAAGGCAGCCCCCTGTCTTTATAAGTGGGGTGAAATAGAAGTGATTGAAAGCTTCAAATTTCTAGGTGCCCGGATCACCAACAACCTGTTCTGGTCTCTCCATGCAGGCAGTACAATTAAGAAAGCCCACCAACGCCGATACTATCTCAGGAAGCTAAGAAAATTTGGCACGCCCCCTCGGACTCTCACCAACTTTTACAGATGCATAATAAAGAGCATTCGTTCTGGTTGTATCACAGCTTGGTATGGTTTGTGATCTGTACAAGACTGAGGAAACTACAAAGAGTCATGGAAGAAGTCCAGTCCATCATGGAATCCATTGAATTTACCGACAATTCCAATAGCCTGGGAGAAGCAGCTGCCATTATCGAGGATTCCGTGCACTCCAGAGATGATCTCATCCATCTCTTCCATTAGGAAATTTACGTGAAAGTCTGAGATCATGCAACGAGTGACTCAAGAACAGCTGTTTCCTCTCTGCCATCAGATTTTGAATGGACTTATCTGGTATTGAGTTCAACTTTCCTGTATCCTAGACATGACTAGAAACCTATATTCTTCTCCCTCTATTTCCTTCTTTATATATGGTATGCTTTTTTCTATAGCGTGCAACAAACAATAATTTTCACTATATTGCAATATATATGACACTAATAAATCAAATCACAAACGTCCTCAGGTTTCCTTCTCTGATGCAAATGATTCTCGTCTGCTTCACAGCCATATGACAAAGTCCTGAGATGGGATGGGGTTCTCCTCAGTCTGTGGAAACTACTGCCATTGCTTGGACTTGCTGTAGAGGAGGAGTCCCTAGCGTGTATGAGGGATGGTTTTCTTGACCGATATTTGGTGAAACCAACTGGAGAACAGGCCATATTAGACTCAGTACTGTGTAACAAGAAGGGAATCATTGCCAATCTAACTACACGAGACTCGACCACAACTTGATAGATAAAAACAAATTACTGTGGATGCTAAAATCAGAAGAAAAAGTGCTGTAAATCCCAACAAATCTGGACGCATCTGTAAGGAGAGATAAGTGCTGATATTTCGCCTCCACGTTACAATGTGTCTAAGCTAAAAGTGGTAGATATTTATACTGCAGGAGGAGGGAATGAAAGAGGAGTCGAGGCCACAGAAACCAGAGGGAAAAGCTGCCAATAGTTGTCCGCATTGAGAATAAAGGATGTGAATGGCCAGCTTGCAGAATTCTGTAAACTGTAGCAGATAGAGATGTTGGGAAAAGGTTACTGTTCAGATATGGTTTAGGTTTCAGCTATGGTTGCTGGGGGGACTCCTTTTCAACTCTCGTGTCATATTATGGTTCACAGCGCCAAGTGACTGCCACAGTCATCATTCTTGTCCTGCTAGAATTTTATATCATATTTTTAAACCTGTAATGATGCTGTTACATGAACATTTGGTTTGGGCAAAGGTGGGAGCTGAAGTTGTGAATCAGGTGAGGGTTAGGTGGAAGGGATAGTGTTAAGGTTAGGATAAGGTGTAAGGGTTGGGGTAGAGATAGGGTTCAGTTTTAAGGTTAGTGTTAGATGTTCGGTTTATTGTTAGGTGTTAGGGTTAGGATTAGGTATTAGGGTGAGTGTGAGGATGATTTCGGATTAGGCTTGGAGTTAGGGTTAGGAATGGGTGTTAGGGTTCGGGTGAGGTTGAATGGGTGTTTGGGTTCAGGGAGAGTGAGGATAAGTGTGGGTTAGGATGATGGTTAGGATTAGAGTTAGGAGTTTTCTTGCTTTAATGGCAATATTTGTACAATTCATGCTGCATGTGTCACTCGTGTTTGTTTTTAGGGTTTGGACAGCTGGGGAATCTTCAGTTCTGGTACCATACTAGGGTAAACAGCACCAAGTGACTGCTATTTTTCTGGCTCATGGTCAGCGCTCTTGTCCTTCTAGAACTATATGCTATATTTTAAAACCTTTAATGTGTTGTTGCATGAGAAGTCGGTTTGGGTAGGTGAGAATGAGTGTTAGTTATCAGGGATAGGGGTAGGGTTAGGGTTAGGAGTTAGGATGGGGGTGGGTAAGGGTTAGGGTGATGGTTAGGGTTTGAGTTTGGAGTCAGGGATTAGGCTTAGGTTTTAGTGTTAGGGTTCGGAGTTGGGGTTAGGGTAGAGTTAGGTCAGGAATACATTTTAGGATTATGGGTAGGGTTTGGCCTTGGGTTAGTGTTGTTAATGCAGCTTTGTTAGCTGAATTGCCTGAATTCATTACTAAATTATGCACACAATCCTGTTAGACCTGAGACTTTATCAGATAATATTAATCCTTCTGCCAGGCTCTTAATTTCAATGGTGGAACGATGTTTCACTTCTGAGGTCATTATATAACGTACAGAATGTTTCATTTAATATATATATATATATAAAACGTACTAATTTTGTACAAATTGATTTCTGGACAGGAATTATCTGTGAAAATGGATGGGACTAACATTCATTGTATCCATTAAAAATTGCAATAATCCTGAGAATGGCATTCATGACTAAATTAACTAGTGGTTATTCAATTAAATGAAGACTGGAGGCTAATGAATAAAGTGATAGAGTACAGGAGTAAGTGAGGAATGTATATTGGTTTTAACCATTAATGAAAACAGATGGAACATAAAGTAGAAAACAAAATGCACTACATAGTACTTTATTATAAGTTATTAAATTATATATTTTTTCTCATTAGAAAAGCAACTAAAAAGACACCTTTCTGTGTGCACAACATATAGCTCTGAATTTACTGCCGATTTTTCTTGCATTCCATCATGAAAGAACATCTTGGCATTTTCCCCTCAGAATCAATTAGAGTGAATTCCAAATACCTCATCATTCTAGATAGGGCACATACTTTCATACAATTTGCCTGAATTTACCTGAAATACATTCTCAGAACAACTTCCAGTGATAGCACTTGACTCTTAATCAAACTGATCGAAACTCTGCATGATATTGTAGATGTAGTCATTTCATTGTCTTGCGCATTTGCATCATGATGCAGACTTGATTCTATCCAATGACCTCCAGGCTCACTTCCAAATAGAACTTGAAATACTATTAGTTTATAAAATCGTAAAATATAGGAGCAGAATTAGGCAATTCAACCCATCGAATCCGCTCCACCATTCAATCATATCTGATATGCTCATCATCCTCATTTTCCTGTCTTCTTCTCATAACTGTTCAACCCATTACCAATTAAAAATATGTTCAACTCCTCCTTAAATTTATATATTATTCCTGTATCTATCGCACTTTGCAATAGAGAATTCCATAGATTCACAACTCTTCAAGAGAAGCACTTTCTCCTCAATTCTGTTTTAAATTTGCTGCCGAATAGGATCAGACTACCCATCAGTGAAAACATTAGCTTAATATCCATTTTATCCATACCTTTTATCAGCTTTATCTTCCCTCATTCCTCTAAATCCCAGAGAGTATAGGCCTAAATCTCAGTTCGTGTGACAAACCGTTGTTGATTTGATTTGATTTATTATTCTCAGATGCATAAACACACAGTGAAAATTATTGTTTATTGCCCGCTATACAGACAAAGCATACCTCATCGAGAAGGAAGCAAGATGCAGAATGCAGTGTTTGTCATATCTAAGGTGTAGCTAAACTTAATGCAAGGTAAGTCTATTCAAAAATCTGACAGCAGCAGAGAAGAAGCTGTTCCTGAGTCGGCTGGTATGTGACCTCAGACTTTCGTGATATTTTCTGAAGGAAGCAGGTGGAAGGGGAATGTCCGGAGTGCAAGGGGTCCTTAACTATGATGGCTGCTTTGCTGAGGCAGCAGGAAGTGTAGATATTGTCAATGGAAAGGAGGCTGGTTTGCTGGATGGATTGGGCTTCATTCATTACTTTTTGTAGTTCCTTGCGGTCTTCACAGAGCAGCAGCATGGCCAAGCTGTGATACAACCAGATTTAATGTTTTCTGTGGTGGCATTTGTAAAAGTTGGTGAGAGTCGAAACTGACATGCCAAATTTCCTTTGTGTTTTGAGAAAATTGAAGCACTGGTGGGCTTTCTTAACTATAGTGTCAGCACGGGGGGACCAGGACAGGTTGTTGATGATCTGGGCACCCACAAAACTGAAACTCTCGACGCCTTGTACTTCATTCTCATTTGTGTAGACAGGGACATATTCTCCTTTAGGCTTCCTGAAGCCACTAGCAATCTCCTTCATTTTTTTTTTACATTGAGGGAGAGATTATGGTTGCCGCGCTAGTTCATCAGATTCTCGACCTCATTCCTGTGCTCTGTCTCGCCATGTTTTGATGTCGTGAGCAAACTTGAAAATCAAATTGGAGGAAAATTTATCGGTACATTTATAGGTGTATAAGGAATATAGTAAGGGGTTGGGAACACAAACTCGTGGGCCACCAGTGTTGAGGATGATCGTGGAACAGGCATTGTTGCCTATCTTTAATGATTGGGGTCTGTGAGTTAGGAAGTTCTGGATCCAGTCTTAGAGGTAGGTGCCAAGGCTAGGGAGTTTATAGATGGGTTTTGTAGGAATAATAGTATTGAAGCCTGAGCTCGAGTCAATAAGAAGGAATCTGCTTTTGGCGCCCTTGTTAACAAGAGTGCAGGGCCAGGGAAATGGTGTCTGCAGTGGACCTGTTGTGGTGATAGACAAATTGTAGTGGATCCAGGCAGTCCTGGAGGCTGAAATTGATTCATGCCATAATTAACTTTTCGAAGCAATTGATAATAATGTACGTCAAAACCACCGCGAATATTCATTTAGTCTCACTGCTTAGTTTTTCTTCGGTACCGGGATGATGACCATCTTCTTGAAGCAATATGGACCTCAGATTGTTGTAAAGAGAATTTGAGATGTCTGTGAATTAAGATAAGGAGGAGAGAGGGTGGGGAGTGGGATGGGGGGCAGGTTGGGAATTTCATAAAGACCTCTAAAATTCTCGCAGAACTAAACAGCTTAGATACAGAAAGGATGTTCCTAATGGTTGGAATACTCAGAACTACTTTGTATCACCCCGAAATTTGATTCCTCATCAGTTAAAACATATTTCACTTTAACGTTTCGCCAGCCAAAGATCATAACGACAAATTATCAAACGGATCGAACCATCTTCTCCATCCACAGATTGTTTGTGCCTTTTAGAATTTCGATTCCTATCCGCATTCATTCCACCGGTCAGCGTAACATTGAGGGCCGAAGGGCCTGTACTACGCTGTAATGTTCTATGTTCCATGTATTTATTTTCATGTTTATCAGATATAAACGCAATACAGTCGGTTCTTTTATCCAAATAAATCTAAACCAATGTGATTAACTTCAATTCGCGTTAGAAAAACTTCAGAATATGTCATCCCAGAACTTCAAGTATTCCAAACAAAAGAAATCCCATTTATCATGTATTTGCGTATCTTGTTAACTCTCATAACTCTTGTTATCCCACAATAAGGTGATTCCTTATCTTGTGTTCTAACCTTCCCTATATAATTGATATTTCTGCATAGACAAATGGTTCTCTTGATTCCTACGGTTTTCCCTCCGCCTGTTGCATCAGCAAGAAATTCAGCTACTCTGATCAACAATGTCGCGTTTTACCTGGTATGAATCTTTGTTGATTATACTGTGCTTTACTGCATGATAATCTATGTTCACCGTAAGTATTAGTTCTCTGTAGGTTCTCAATAACAGATAGAAATCTAACCGGCATATAGTTCTCCCAATTATCACTTTTCAAGACTTTCTTGGCAGCTCCGAATTCGAATAGGAAGGCGCTTATATTAGCAATAACATTATTTGACATTTATCCAGCGTTTCTTTCTCCTTTAGTGACCTATATTATTTCAGCCATTGTTCGGATTTAGTCTATATATTAACTGGTTTATTATCATGGTTCCCTCTATACCATTTTTAGTTTTTGCTTCTACCGTTCCTATGCATCCACTAAATGTTCTGTCTGTGCAACTCTACAATGTGGCATATTATTTTCTATGTTAAAGTCAGAAGTCTGACCAAAGTACACATTCTACTCATTTGAAAGCTGGTATAATGCCAGTTGAGTTAAATCGTCAATAGATCACCCATCACAAAGAACAGGACAAACTGTCACAAAAAGTTCAGTTTCAGGTCAGCTGCTCAGGCTATTAAGGCGTTTAAAAACAACAAACTTTCTGAGTCTGCGTTCAGAGTGTTTCTGCCCTCGGCGAATGAACCTGAGACTCAGGAATACCGTGGAACATGAGAAAATCGCTGTTACTGGTTCTGGGCTTCCTACTGCTGGATGGCTGTGTCGGGCGCAAGGTCCATGCTTTGAGGAAAGGTTATTAAAGTTTTTATTTCGTTGTATTATTTCTAATGCGTCCATTGCTATTTGAGATTCTGGAAGACAGCACATTTTTTAACAGAATTCACCTTTGTGAGTCTATTTCCTGACTGTTTAGTTGTCTCTTGTAAAGTGAGACAGAGTTTCAGCAGTGTGATGCAGGGCGATCTCATTCCTGCAAATTATTGTCCGGTGCTGAACTCTCTCTCTCACTTCTCCCTGCCTCTCACTTTTCTCCTTTTCTTTGAATAATCACTCTATGCTGTGCAATTTTGTTTGTTTCTTCATGAGTTTTGCTTTGAACAAATCATCGGTGGCATTTTTCATATTGATAAATATGAATAGTTGAAAAAGATCAGTTTTCTGTTCAAGGTTGCTTCCTTGTGGTGACGAAAAATAAAACTGAATATCTCCTCACGTATCTCACATGGAAGTTGTGTTTCCATGGTAGCGTTGCTATCCTTGGGCAGAGGTTCTGGTTTGAAGTCCTGTTTTATGGCTACAGAAGATGTGGTCATCACGTGACAAAACATGTCGCTGGAAAGCTTTCTCGATCACGTGCTAGCCAATAGGCAGATCAGAGAAAATTCCTGATTAGCTTCAACGTGGACAGCAGTGGCAATTATTGCAATACTTTGCCAAGTATAGGAATTGAAAAATCCAATAGAAATCCCTTGCGCAAACTTGCCTCTTAAGGGATGGCGCAGAAAAAGGTGGTAGTGAAATGTCGAAAAAAGTGCCCCGTTTTCCATCTGGTCATATAATGAATTATGAAGCTGAAGCAGAGATTTTTCTTTGCAATTCCATTAGGATCTACCTTGCTGCCCAAATTCCGTTCATGATGGGAACTGGCGTTCTTGCTTGCTGTTTGCTCTGTGTTCAGCTGTGTCCATAATAATCAATAATTCCCTTCTGTATTGCTCATTTCAGACAGGGTATGGTGTGACTTCCCGGACACAACGTGTCGCATTGGTTCCTGTAAAGCAGACGAGACGGTTTTGGACGCGTACTGTTCCTCTCGATTGGTGTGCTGCAGGCTGACATTGGAGGGTGTTCTTTAGAGTCGTATGGCAACTAGCGCAAGCTTCAATCTCCAATCTGAAACATCCTTTCATTGAAAATGAAATAGCTAAGATGTCATTATCTCTCTCATTATTGCCGCTGTCCTGCCAAAGTTCTGTACTCGGGTAATAAATATTACAGCTTCAGCTCAGTGTTCTTTTTCTCTTTAAAAGATTTTTCTATGCACCAGGTATTAGACAATGAACGATTCATAGAAGGTTTGTGAGAATTAAGAATATTGGAAGAATATACCATTGCAAATGACTCGCAAAGCTGATCACAATATTTGGACCCAAGACTTTGGTAATGAATTGATAGTCGCCAATCTGACAGTTCTTGATAGAAGAGAGCAATGGGTATTTACACTGGCAGTTCAAATGATGGCAATGATGTATGGCCTATAATAGTTTGCTGCAAGGAAGTAGAGTGACGACAGAAAATTGGGGAGAGACTTCCAACATCAACTTCTGAAATAAATTATTTACCAGGGTATTCAGATATAAAAAGACAAACGTAATGTTGTATTTGCCATTCCTTCAACTTTCGATTTTATATTAAATTTCAATTGCCCCATAACCTCATAGCATTTGTAACTCATCTGGGTCTTGATACTTATCGTCATCCAAAATATTCTTCCTTTCCTAAATTTCACTAGTTCAATTAAATTAAATGAACTACTACGCACAACATATCATTGCATTTTGTTGAAGACATTTTTTTTAAGTCCAAAGATTTGTTGTCAACTTGGCTTGCTTCAAAGCTATCTCAGGACTTCTACCATGAATATATGTATTGATAACAAAGGATCTCGAAATGGTTATTCAATAAATCTTTCCAACATAAATTAATGTCCCCCCCCCACACCCTAATTATTTCCAACAATTCCCGGTGCTATTTTGGCAACATTGCTAGGGACCAAAAGTAGTTTTTCATTGTGGAAGAAGTTTCTAACCTAGAAGAAGTCCCTACCACGGTCAGTTATTTTAAAATTGAAATGACACTGTCAAGGATTAACAAATGCCTATTTTCCCTTGTGTTTTTATATCCAAATTAACTGTACCAATTCTACTGAACAATATCAGATTTGAGACATTCGCCCATAGACTAAATCTCAAATCATAGAATTTAAAACATTGATTTTTTTTCCCTTTTAACCTACTCACTGAATTTCCCTAATTGCTGAGATTTACTACCAATAATATATTTCAAGGAATAAAAGCCTTCAAGTTTATACGAACATCATCATTGGTGGAAATTCGATATTTTATATTCGTCTGATATCTGTCAGGATTCCCTCCCTTCTCTCTCACCACTCCCTCCCTCCACTCCCTCCCTCCTCTTTCACCACTTCCCCTCTTCTCTTTCACCCTTTTCTCCATCTCACTCTTTCCTCTGCCATCATCTCTCCTCCTCCCTCTGTGCTTCTCTCCTGTCCTGTCCCCCTTCCTCCCTTAACTTTCTTCTTCCCCGCTCCCTTCTTCTCTCTTCACAGCCTCCATTCTACTTCTCCCTCCCTGCCCTTCACTCTTTACCCTCTCTCTCTCTACTCGCTTCCTCTTTAACCCTCTACCCACTTCACTCTCTAACACCACATCTCTACCCTCTCCCTCTTTCTTTACGCCATCCTTTACTCTCTACGTCCTCCCACTCTACACCCTCCTCCCCCCTCCAATCCCCCTCTCCCTCTCTATCACTCCCTCCCTCTCCACCCCCTTCTGCCTTCACTTTCTATCCTCTCCCTCTCTCTCCACCTCCTCCCTCCCTTCCCCCTCCCTAACCACTCACTCGCCCTCTAATTCCTCTCCCTGCATCTCCCATTCTCCCTGCTTCGTTCCACACTGCTCCCCCCCCCATCTTCCCCTTCCTTTCCACCTTCCCTCACTCACCCTTCCCCGCTCTCTCCTTCTCTCCCTCTTTCTCTGCCCCTCTCTTTCTCTCCCATTCCCCATTCTTCTCTCCCACCAACTCCTGATCAGTTTAGACTCTGCAACACACACACCCTCAATTCTGGCTTCGGGTCACTGTCTGTGTGGTGTGTGCATGTTCTCCCTGTGTCTGTGTGGGTTTCCTCCGGGTGCTCAATTTTCAACCCAGGGTCCAAAGATGTGCGGATCAGGTAGGTTGGCCGTGTTAAATTTATCCCTTAGTGTCAGCAGGATTAGCAAGGTAAGCATGTAGGAGTGCAGGGATAGGATCTGGGTGAGATTGCGCTCAGTGCAGACTTGATAGGCCAAACGGCCTCCCACTGCACTGTAGGGATTCTATGATGTTGTGATTTTAAATGTAGACCTCCCCGGGGTCAGCAGAGTGGCACAGTGGTTAGCACTACTGCTTCACAGTACCAGAGACCCAGGTTCAATTCCCTGCTCGGTATCTCGGGACAGTCCCATAAGTCAGTAATATAGGGCACCACATATGCTAAATAATACGATTCTGTCCAATCCCATGGAAGCCACGAATAAGCATTGCTTCCACAGACAAAATAGGTACCACTATATGCAGTCATATTGCTGTCGTAAGCAGAAGAAGGATTGACAGGGACATCCGCTGTGGATTGTAATCTATTGCACCAAAGCCCAGGCGCAACTGGTGGCATTAACTTGCTGAGTACAGAAACTATGGCTAACAGGTATGGTTCCATTTCTTATCTAGCAGATAAATCCCAGTTGTTGGTTTTTCACAATGAAGTGGGAAGCTATTTTATAGCTAGGCTGGTAATGGTTTTTAAAGGCTGATAGAATGCACCATCTGCCTCCCAACCCCAAAACAGCATAGTTGTCGCTGACATTGAAAGTACCTTGCATAGTGTTACCTGATGTGACATTTTACAAGGAAAATGTCACTTTCCTTGTCCTGTTCTGGATTCCATCCTGATTCAAAATCCATTCTACCATTTCTGGAGTTGACAAAGGTACAGGGATTAAAGGACTCCCCTCTCCCCCTTTTCTCTGTGCATGGGAATGTATGAGCAGACCCAGCACTTGCTCAAATTTGACTATAATGCTTTCAAGTGAGACATTTACACGAAGTGTTCACGTAAGGGGATCCGATTTCAATGGATTGGTGCAGTGACCTCTTGGATCTGTCAAATCTCATTGTACTCATCCCCTCGAGCCCTCTGCTGTTGCTGGGCACAGGTCCGTCCTGGTCCCTCAGCAAAACACTGGAAATTCCAGATACACCAAGTTACATTGCATGGGACTCCCCAATCATCTCGTCCCTCCAACAGAGTTGGCAACATTGTATGGTTAAGGAGTCCCTAGCAGTGGTCCCTATGGGTTACTTCCTAGGGGCCTATTCCATGTGTCAGATGGTTAAAATACTCGGAATCATTGTTACAGAGATGCTTGCGATGCTCTGGCCCCAAATCTACACAATTCCATCTACACTTTCCGTCTGTGGCTGACAGAGCAAGGTCGTGGGAAGCAGCAGGAGAAGCATCCTATAATAACAATAGTTCAAAAGCTGTCTCGCCCGCACGCAATTTCCCGCGAACCTGTTTGCGTAAACATAACTTCTCACGAGCCCATTCGGCTTCCTTGAAAGTCGGCCATCTCAGGTACCTGTGAATTGAGCACATATTTTCGTTTAAGTAGGCAGGGTTTCTGCCCGTTAATTCCTTTTACATGGATCATTTTATTCGTTATGGGTAAGATAGGTTTGTGACATACATGGAGTTTCCCGAGTCCACCAACATTTCACGTTGTCGGCCTCCTACTACTGCAACATGTAGACTCTACCCTCCTTCTTATCTAAACTTGCGGGGGCTGCCCATCATCAGCTTGCCTCTTCTGTGATGGCAAGGGAAGCCTCACTAGGCCGTCCGTGTTTGCTCCAACATATGGCCTCTGTGTGGCCCTCTTTATTGCAAAATTGGTAGGTAGGGGCCTTCCTTCTACCCCTCTTTCGGAGCCCTCAGTATTTGGCAAAGTGGCCTGGCTTAGTATTCTTTAGTTTAGTTCCTCCACTGTTTGCACGAACATTTTCCTGTTTTATTCGTCGGTATGGTTTCTCATCTGGCCCGTCTTTAATTCCAGATGGCCATTCTACTAATTTATCATATCATCATAATCCCAGGAACTAATAACTCCCATTTTAATTTTTTTTGGTGAGCTGGTGATAGCCCGTCTTTAAATTCTTGTAAAAAGGCTCGATATATTTGGCGGTTTCAGGTGTTCCTGAACATTTCTGGTATACTTTAAACAATTGCTCCCCGAATTCAGAGGTTCTTTCACCCCTTTGTTGTTTAGTGTTGGTAATTCTGGACTGCTGGTTGGTGCGTTGTCCAAGACTCATTGGACTTCCGCCTTAAGTCGATTAAATGGTTCAATCATTGCATGGAGCTCAGCACTTAACTCTATAGCAAAGTCTCCCAGAGGTGCCATGAGTTGTACGACAGGCCCATAGGGAGGCATCCGGGTCATCTAAAATTTGCTTTCTCTTTTCTAGTTCTCTATAGCGTGCTTCCAACATTTTGATTTTTGCATTGTCCTCGACCAATTTCATACTCGAGATGGAGATCTGCTCAGTTAATCCAGCTAATTGGTGAACTAAGAGAACTCTAATTTTCTTAATTATGTCCTTTTTTCTCCTTTTTCAGCCGTTTCCGTTATTGGTCTAGCGGTGGGATGGATCGAAGCCCCCATCCTTTCTCATGTGTTTAATGAATGTGTTCCTCTCAGTAATATATCAGTTTATCAGGGATCCCGGGGGTCCCCATTATCCTTGTGATCGCACCACAATAGAAATATATTTGTATTCACCACTTAGAGTCTTTCATTCTTCCTTCTCACTCTCCCCCTCCGAGGTTGCTCTTATCAGAGTTTATTGATGTTTGTCAGGGTAATCAGATCTGTCCATACCACCGTTTATACTATTTAAGCCTGCTTTTCCTTCTACTCTGACCATCATTCAGACAACCTCTTTCTTACTTACGTCTGAACATCACACCCCAGGCATCTCTTTCTCCAGTCTCTACACCCATTTCAAAATCTTGACCTTCACGTGGGGGGCTACCCCTCTTAACAACTGGTCCAAGTCTGGGTGTTAGAGTTGCATGCCTCCTTGCCCTTATGTGTTCAGTTCAGACGTCTTTCATTCATGCATCGTCTCATCACAGATAATCACCTACTGTAGTCTGACCCATTCTATTAAGTTTGGTGATCTATTCTGGAGCTCCAGTCATGGCCATTCAACAGGATCCATAAACGAATCCAGGATTTTGGCAAATTAGTTGTCAGTAAATAAGCTTTTGGGAGAAGCCTGGCTCCTAAAGCGCTTCGCCAGACTTCTGCCCTAATAGTCTAATAGATTATTTATACCTCCCAGTTCCCACCTTAGTCACGTCCATCATGTGGTTATTGCTGCCTCAGCAGTTTTGACATTTGCATAGTCCGTTGTAATAATAGCTCTCTCAAGGCTGTGACTGTCTCCACTCTTTTCCTCTAGTATGAGTAGCCATCATCGTATTTCAAACCTGCAGTTTGTTTAGACAGGGTTACAAGCTCGTGCAAACAAGTTAACTAACATACAAGGTTACAGGGGTGCAAAAACAAGTCTTGCAATGCTTTTCACAAATCTGTAAGAATTAGGAAGTGCATTAACCTGTTCCCTTCTTGATCCTGCTGCTGTAAATACCTGCCCAAAGGGCAGATGGATCATTCTTATCAATGTAAGTACGAGCTAGACAGGCAATTTTGTAAATGTCTTGTCAATGTGGGATTCAGTTGGATCGACAGATTGAGGAAAGGTTTTGCCAATGTGAATATCTGCTCGATGGGAAATGCAGAAAGGGCATCCAAATGTGAGTAATAACAATGCAGGGAGATTGGAAAGATTCAATCAATTTGAATAAAGCTAAACGGGCTGATGGGGAAATATCTTTTTAGTGCGGTGGCCAAGTAGACAGGCAGATGGAGAAATGCCTTTACAGTGTGTCACAGCTTAACACGGGTCGATAGGAAAAGGCATTGCAGTGTGAATAACAGCTATACAGGCAGATTGAGAAAGTTATTGTCAGTGTGAGTACAAGATAGATGAACAAATGGGGAGATGACCATTAAGTGTGAGAACACGCTAGGTATGCAAGTGGGAAAAGGATTATTGGCGTGAATATGATCTATCACGTGGAACGTGAGGGATCGATTTTACATGGATGGCTTGTTTTTGACTGGACAACTATTTGAGTTCGTAAATTTTTTATAAAATTGGTTTGATTATTTGTTTTTTTGAAAAAAAAATTGCTACTGTGTAATTATTATATAAAATCTTATCTCTTTTTTTAAAAAAAGTCCCTGTCACAATCAAAAATCTGGGCATGATCTTTAAAGCTATACTAATTCCGGATTTTGGTACGCTTCTCACAACAAAATGAAATCAAACTGACGTCATCAATGTGCTCTTCTAAAACTTACAGCACTGGATCTATCCGTTATCTCAACACACGAAAAGAATTCGTGATGGAAGTAAGAACAATGTCACCAAGGCAAAACGTGATCCAAGAGGATTTCATTATGAGCGCCCCATCACGAACTTTTTGAAACGCAGAAACACTGTGTAGATATTTCAACTTAGAATATATGATCCGTGAGCTTCAATACGAACTGCAGAATGCAGCAGAGCATTATATTGGGATTGTGTAACATATTATAATTATTTATCTGGAAAAATGACAATTGTTGTGCAAGCATTTCCTTCATTTCTGACTTTAATTTCCTTTCAGAATCTTTCGCTTCAGATCACAAGTATTCAAGTACAATTGACCATCAAATTACTCCCCTAATCATGCTGCGGAGTTGTTGCCCACTATATTGATCACTGCTCTCAAGCAGGTTGGTGGGAACTTGATGACTATGACTGCACGTCAGACTCTCTAGACTCACTCCATCTTTATGACCTCATCCTTAACCTCTGTTCCTGACAGGGAACTAATTTTCTTGATTAAATATTGCCCAAGTTTCTGGTTGTTCGATTGTAACTGAGGTTCAGGATTCAAATCAGCTGTAGAAATTTTGTGAAACAATGAGATTTTGGATAGTGGTGCTGACTGATCATTTTGGCTTGGTTGAGGCAAGGTCAGGGGCATTTGCTATGTGGGGGGGGGCGTGTTGGTGGGAGGGGCTGGTGGGTTGGTGGTGGTGGGATGACCTGATTTCCAATCAGTGCAAATTATCATATATTTTCCAATCGTAATGATCTAATCAAACTGTTAGATGTGTTTCTCCCATATCGTAGTAATAATTTGCACTCTATTCCCATTGAAGCAAAACTTACACTTTTTCAAAATGGAATGTTCTAATTAATATTGAAAAACTTTGGAAGTGGAGTTTGATTCTGTTTCCCATCATTGAACAAAACGTCAAATTTGAGTAAAGGGACATTTCAGCAGGTTCTTCAACTGTTTTCTGAACTTGGTTTGTGTCACAACATAAATGCCAGTGTTTGTGCAGGAACTCAGCAGTTGCATCATGAAACCCAATTCCATCACGAAATAATCTAGATATATCGACTTATACCCCATATAATACATGCGACTCCATATGGAATAAAGCATTAACAATGACCATAACAGGATAAAATTGGCTGATATAAAAAACAGCAAAATGATGGATCTCTTCCGACTCTCCATCTCTATGTGTCTGGGGCTTTCATCATTGTTGTGAGTCTGAAGTCTCTTGCGGGCTTTGCTGCTCACTATGATATGCCTGACAGTGAAAACATTGAGCAGCAGAATCAGGACAAATGGAACACATGGAGTGAAAATGTGATGGAGGAATTCAATTGTTGTCCAGACTGGAGATTCCGTAACATCCCGTGTGTAACCACAAAACCAGGGGTCATTCATCAATACGTACTGTCCTGTTAACATAAAATACCAGAACATATTCTTTAAACAACTCAACACAGTGATTGTTCCCAGAACCACAGTCGCTGTTTTCTCGCTGCAGTATTTACTTTTCAGCTTCTGGCAGCAAATGGCCACAAAACGATCAAAGGTGAAAGTGACAGTGAACCAGACAGAGCAGTCAGTCATTGTAAAAAGCAACACAGCATGGATGTTGCACATGTAGATGGACTTTAGAAAATGGAAATTCTCTGAGTAAACAGTTGGTATTTGCCTGAATATCAAGTCAAAGATAATGACCAATAGATCTGCCATTGCCATTGCTACCAGATAACAAGTGACACATTTTGAAAGGCCGCATCCGTTGCGAAACAGGATTATAATTGTGAGCAGGTTAACTGTGAAAAAGGAAATCAAACAATGATATTACGCATCAGATTCAGGAAAACTGTACTCTGTTCATCGTGGATTTTTGTGATTTTCCAAAATGCGACTGTAAATCTTGATTTTTGTGAAAGATTTGGCAATGGAAGAATAAACAGTTTGGTCGTTAAAAAAATGAATGCAAGGAGAATTTAACTAACAGAATGCAGAGCATATGGGACAGTGTAAACATGAATGAAATGGATGTACGTTTATCATGTCAATGTGAATGTGAGGCTTTTGTGAGTACAAAGAAAATTGACGCAGAATTGGAGGAATAGTGGTGGCATAGTGGCACAGCAGTTAGCATTGCTGCCTTACATTCCAGGGACCAGGGTTCAATTCCAATCTTGGATGACAGTCCCTGTGGAGTTTGGATATTCTCGCTGTGACTGCGTGGATTTCATCCAAGTGCTCCAATTTCATTCCAGACACTAAAGATATATATGTTAGGTTGATTGAAAATTCTAAATTGACTTAATATTCAATGATGTGTAGTCTAGTGGGATAGATTTTGGGGATAAGTAAGGCAAGGGGACCATTCTGAAGTCGGTGCAGATAACCTCTCAAAAACTCGAATAATCTTGAATACTTCTTTCAGTGAAGGAGATGCAATTGCATGACTCTTATAAAAATGTAGCACTCATGTAATGATTCTCTTCAGTTCAATCCCTAATTGAGGTTGCACTGGGTCAGAGTTACAGAGACAAGTCTGCCTCTGTCATTGTAAGGGATAGTTTGCGGGATGAATTGATGAACAAGGTTGAGAAGGGGTGATTCTTTGATTTGTGTCTCATACAGAGTGAAAGAGGCTTAGGAAGATAGAAAGACAGCAAAAGAACGCAGTGTGCCAAATCCCGTGTGGAGGGATCACGATTATGTGTTTCCACACCCCCGTTGAAACAGCGTGCTGCATTCTTACATATGAGATTTACACATTAGCAAACGAAACACCCCCAGAATCACGCACAACACCCACACAGTTCTCACCATTCCAAGTGCATTCTATTAAAACCAGCTTCACCATTAGTTTCAATTTATCCACGCTAGCTACGAATTAATTACTGGATGATCATCACTTAAATACCCAGTTAAGATGGCCCCATCAACTGTTTCACACAGGAAGGGAAAACATGAGCGAAGATAAAGGACATATCACCAACAACTGCCTGTAAAAGCCAGGATCCCCATAGAGCTCACAGAATATGTAACTTTGCATAGTTTGCCTACAAAATGAGCAGTCCTCATCATGGGGAGACGTTCCAGGTAGTTAAGGGTAAGTTTAAATGTGTTTATCAGTGTCACGTGTTGGCTTACGTTATAACCACAATGAAGTTACTGTGAAAATCCCCTAGTTGCCACACTCTGGAGCCTGGAAGACTCCACTGCAGGAGAATTTGGATGGTCCCTACACTTATCCCAGCACGAATTCTGGGCTCTGGAACGAAATCAGAATATCCAACGGGAACCCACACAGACATGGGAAGAACGTGTCGACTCGGTATGAACAGTTACATAAGCTGGGAAATAAAACCTGTGTCCCTGATACAATTAAACAGCTGTACTAACCACTGTGCCACAGAGCTGTCCCACCTCCTATAGGCCCTATTTAAAAAGGTGACACAGCTCTGTAACCACCTGGTTGTTGAATCAGAGTCACCTTACACTTTACTCCTGGGTTAGTTGTAAGTTGGTTAATTGTCCCTGAAAATCCCGGGTTGGGTAGGGCCGAACAACTCCTTCCCCACTGCCATAGCTCTTTTTACAGAGCGACGGCCTTTCTGCAACCTCTGTTACATTTGCTAGTCATGTTACAATCCAAGGAGCATTATAACTACAGTCCCCCTATCTCGTCCAGCATTTTGTTATCTAATGATTTGCCCCATCAGAATGTGCTCAACAGCTCAAACCACAGCCACCAAAATGTTAATCACTGCAACTTCTGTATGTTTCTTGCGATTATTTTTATTAGTGGGGAACTAAATTGTAGGATAAGGTGAAAAAGAGAACTGGCTGAGGAAATGGATGATTCCAAAGAGGCGTGTGAAAACAAGAATGGGTATATTGAAATTGAGATGTTTCCAGATGGAACACTATCTGGGACATTTCACACAATGATGGTGGGTGAACTAGATTTATTTTAAGTTTAGATTTTAGCAGCAAAGATTTAAATATGCAGAAGTTTATGAAGGCATGTGAATGCAAGAATAAGGCCTGGGCAACATTGAAATACCGTGGCTGAGGCTAAAAGAAGGTAATTGATGTTAGATATGTGCCCAATGGTATGATTGAGAATAGTGAGAGAGAGAATAGATTTTTAGAAGTCAGTTCAGGTTCAAATCGAATTTGGAGCGTTTAAACAGTCTGATAATATCAGTCAGAGCGGACTGGTCTGAAGGAGAGAAACTAGCTTCAGTGACACTAATCGAAGGCCGTGACTTTATACTTCACAAAATTTAAATTTCAGGATCAATACTAGACAGAATTTAGTTCTTAGAGTACTGTATCTGATACAGAACTTACCAGGGACACCAACAGTAGCTAAACCAGGATAGTAACCTGCCTGAATAATCAAAAGAATGTATTGGATCTGAACTGCCGCTGGTAGCCAATCTTTTGAAAGAAGGAAAAGAGTGAAGGATAACATCCTGTTTGGTGTTTTGGCATTCCAGTCCATTATTCTTAAATTCTGTTCCTTTGTGGTGAAGTTCCAATCGTTTGTTCTTTGATTTAGATCCATTGCTGGAAAGTTCCAATCTGTTCTTCTCAGCCTTTAATCTCTTCTCTCCCTCACTCTGCAGGAGCTGATTGCCCTTACCGTCAGACTTAACACTCCTGCTGACACCCTATGAAACTAATTGAAATAAATGCCTTTTAATAGCAGATGTAAGCTCTGCACTGACGTCCTGCTGATCCATTGGGGACAGGCACTTAGTTCTGTCACTGAGTAAACAGTTTGAACACCTTCGTTTGCAACATGTTTATACCACAATCAGTCTGCTTGAGAGGAATGGGTGTAAATAGAACAAACAAGAACAAAGAGCAACACAGCACGGGAAACAGGCCCTTTGGCCCAACGAGCCCATGCCGCCGTCCAACCGTCTTAATGACATATCCTTGACTTTAGGCTATGTGTATTGTTGAAGATTCCCATATAGGGACCATATGGTTTATAAATGAAGGAGAACAATGGAAATTACGGGGATATTGACCAGTATCTTTCAATCCTGCTTCATTCTGGGAACGACCTGAGAGAACCGATTGGTAAGAACAAATCAGTGACCTGAGAGAACTGATTCGTTCTTACTATAGAAGTGGAGACGGATTAACTCTTGAGTTACAATTCAAAGATGTACGGATTAAGTTGACTGGCCATGATAATTTGTCCCACAGTGTCAGGGAGATCAAGAGGGCAAATACATGGGTTGCGTAGATGGGAACTGGGATAGATTGTTGTTGGTACAGTCTTAATGGACACATCGCCAAGTTCTAAAATCTAGATTATATATTCCACAATTCCATGACTCGAAACAATCAGTACAATTTCCCACGTGAGGAATTTTTCATGATACATACTCCAGGAGTAAAAAAATACGTATGATGTTGTTTAAAAAAAAGGAGCACATGTACGGAAAGTTATGTCTGATATATGTAGTGGAGAACAAAAACAGAAATTGCTGGAAAACATCAACAGGTCTGACAGTGAATGTGAACAGCGAGTAGCGTTGTTTGTCTACCTAGCTACTGTTCATAAAGAAATTCTAGTTCATGTTATATACACAGAAAAATTTAGTGTGTTGTTATTTCAACTACAAGCAATGTGTTTAAAGAACAGAAACTGTATGGATATGATATTGGATAACAGAGAAATGTTGCTGAGCGGTGCTGAAAGATGTTTGTTCAAATTGCAAGGGGGTATGGAATGGTTTTTCTTTGGTGTTAATATTAATGTAGATAACCTCTATGCTAAAGGAAAATAAACTTTGTCTGGTTTAGTTGAGGATCAGGTGTTTCTCACATCGCAGTGGATACTCGATGTGTTGCAGGGTCAATTCTGCAACATATGATTCTGTGTAAATCGAATATTTTTAACATATTCAGATCTGAAAATGTAGGAAATTTACCAAACTGTTGATTGATATTAATTGATTTGAAGATAAAAAATTTTAGCCGGGACATAATGCATTTTATGCGATCTGTGTCATGTGGGCATACCTTGAAGAAAGGTTTTAAAAATCATGCAGTTTACAGCTTCAGTGATGTCATGGGAGTTGGGGATGGGGTGGGGGAGAGGGGATACTCTGAAGCTGTGGCTGTTAGCTGATAAGACTTTGAGTTTCATTTGTGACAGTCAGTTGATAGTTTTTTTTTCCCCCTCGTGAGTTTCTAGTTTTGTTTTGGGAAGCAGTTTAGTGGCAAGCTGAGAAGCAGCCTCCATCTCGCTTCTCTTCCCTTTGTTTGGTTCTGTCTTAAAGTAGAAATGGATTTTACTACTGTCTCTTCTGAGTATCGTCAAAATGGATTTTCAGAATTCAACACAGGAGGCAAGATTCCTGTAACAAACTTGCACTAAGCTGTGCTGCATTGTGATTATTTGGAGGGTTCTTTGTATGGAAGTCAGCTTTGGTTGGAACACATTGAAGATATTCAATTATGAATTATACATTATTGTGGTTGTTGTGTTTCTTGTTCGTAATTGTTAGACGTTTTCAATATACATGTCAACAATACTCTGAATTACTCTTTGGTTTCGATAAAATTTCCTCTTAGGCCAGTTGAAAAACACCTGAAATGAAACTTCTCTTGGTCATCCCGGCCAATTTCAACGGGAAATTTGCTGGCCAGGCAATCTTCAAAAAACACCTTGAAGTATTCAATCTGACTTGTAATGCCTGTGAAATTTATGCTTTTCTGCCAAACCAGGCCTTTGATTTGAGTCATGTCGACGTGGGCTGTTTGAGTGCATTCATTGCTTAACTGGTCACAAACATTTGTCCGTGTGCACATTGATACCATTCATCACTCACTGACAATTGCCACATGCATTCTGGCCGCACGTAGCAACTGAAATCCTAATGTTTCATTGCATAATTATCTAAAGGTTTCATATACTCCCACAAGAGAGATTATCGTGCAAGATCAAAGCACATGGGATTGGCGAAGTGTATTGAGATAAATGGAAAGCTGGTTGGCAGTCAGAAACAAAGAGTAGGAATTAATGGGTAATTTTCAATTTGGCATGCATTAACTAGTGAGTTTCCATGGGGATCGATGCTGGGACCTAGATAATTCAATGTATATGAATTATTTGAATGAGGGAACATAACATAACATCTCAAAGTTTGCATATGACACCAAGTTGAGTATCAACTTGGGTGCAGAAATCATTTAGCATGATATACAATTTGGGTGAGTGGGCAAATCAATTGCAAATGCAGTATAATTTGGATACATGTGAGGGTATTCAGTTTAGAAGCAAAAGCAAGAAGCTCGACTACTCCCCGAAAAGCTGTAATAGGAAAAGGGAAATGTGCAGCTGGACCTGATGTTCTTGTGCAACAGTCATTGGAGGAAAGCATGAAGGTTCAGCAGGCGGTAAAAAAGGTAAATAGCATGATGACCTCCATTTCAAGAGATTTCAAGTGCAGGAGCAAAGATGTGCTGCTGCAATTATATAGGGCATTGGTAAGACCAATGATCTCCTTTCTGAGGAAGGGACTTCTTGTTCTCGAGGGAGAGCTGCGATAGTTACCAGGCTGGCTTCGGGGGCGGCATAACTGATATATGAGAAGAGATTGATTTGAGGATTGTTTTCGCTGGAGTTCGGACAAAAGGAGGGTGCGTGGGGATCTCACAGAGATTTTAAAATTCTAAAAGGACTAAACAGAGTAAATGCATAGAGAATGTTTCCCATGGTGGGGAAGTCCAGCACCAGGTATCATTGTCTGAGGATTCAGGGTTGGCCATTTAGGACGCAGATGGGGAGACATTTCTTCAGCCAAAGAGTTGCTGTATACTTCATTACCACAGGAAGAAGTTGATACAAAAAGCTCAATGTGCTCAAGAGTCTGCTAATCTCACTATCCTTCATCCGGCCCATTGGCCTTTAGATTCAAATAGTTTATCAGCAAAACCAGGAATTAACCGGAAGAATGTATGTTTGCTGCCTCCACTACCAAATCGGCCACAGAATTCAAGATACCTGCTGTCTCCTGTGTAAAAAAGTTCAATCTCATGCTTCCGCTATATATTTCCACTTCTCTTGAGGCTAAGTCCCCTGGTTCCGTAATTCTCCGCTATAAGAAGCATTCTATCTCTTTCACTCTTAATTTTGTATACCTCAATAAAGTCAACTCTCTTCCTAATTACTTCCAAGGAAAACAAGGCCAAACTATCGAATTCGTTCTCAAAGTGACAGGATCCCAGTCCTGACAACATTCTAAACTTCCTCTGCGCTCTCTCCAGAACATTTATGATTGTAGTGCAAAATGAGGATTAGAAATGCATAGGATACAACAGTTGTTATTTGATCAATATTATTCCAACATTTTATCCTTCATTCAATATCTATATGTTTGCTATTGGAAACCATTTTGACTTGATAAAATTAAAACCTTCTCAACATAAGCTGCTGCGGTTGGGGAGTTGCGCGCATGTATGTCAAGATATCTCACTTCATCTACCTCTCTGTATATGCCAAATCATTCTATATCCCTCTGAGTTTGATTTTCCAATATGCATTACTTTATAATTTTCAAAGTTAAAATTCAAGCGTCACTTTACTGTCCACTCCTTAAACCAACTTAATTCATGTTGGAGATGCTAGTTCTCCTCTGACTACCTGCTACTCGGCCAGTCTTTGCTTGGCCTCAGACTTCTAAATCGTAAAATCCCTGTCCCCTGTAGTCCAAATATTTAATATACAACATAGAACATTACAGCGCAGAACAGGCCCTTTAGCCTTCGATGTTGCGCCGACCAATTAAGAAAAAGCAATGACCCTCTAACCTAAACCATTCCCTTTTCATCCATAAACTTATCTACTAACCTCTTAAACGCCACCAAACTTGGCGCATCTACAACTGCAGCAGGCAGGGCATTCCATACCCTTACCACCCTCTGGGTAAAGAACCTACCTCTGACATCCGTCCTATAACTACCACCCCTTAATTTAAAGCTATGTCCCCTCGTGCTGGCTTTCTCCATCCTAGGAAAAAGGCTATCACTGTCCACCCTATCTAAACCTCTAATCATCTTATATGTTTCAATAAGGTCTCCTCTTAGCCGCCTTCTTTCTAACGAAAACAACCTCAAATCCCTCAGCCTCTCTTCATAAGACCTGCCCTCCATACCAGGCAACATCCTGGTAAACCTCCTCTGTACCCTCTCCAATGCCTCCACATCTTTCTTAATGTGGGGACCAGAACTGCACACAATACTCCAAGTGCGGCCGCACTAGAGTTTTGTACAGTTGCAACATGACGTTGCGGCTCCGAAATTCAATCCCCCTACCAATAAAAGCTAAGACTCCGTATGCCTTCTTAACAACCTTATCGACTTGATTGCCAACTTTTAGGGATCTATGCACATATACACCAAGATCCCTCTGTTCTTCAACACTATTAAGAGTCCTACCATTAGCCCTATACTCTACACATTTGTTATTCCTGCCAAAGTGAATTACCTCACACTTTTCCGCATTAAACTCCATTTGCCACCTCTCGGCCCAGCTCTGCAACTTGTCCAAGTCTCTCTGCAAACTATAACACCCCTCTTCACTATCTACCACTCCTCCGACTTTGGTGTCATCCGCAAATTTACTAATCCATCCTTCAATACCCTCATCCAGATCATTTATAAAAATTACAAACAGCAGGGGCCCCAAAACAGACCCCTGAGGTACACCACTTGTAACCGAACTCCACGATGAATATCTCCCATCAACCACCACCCTCTGTCTTCTATCTGCTAGCCAATTCCTAATCCAATTAGCTAAATCACCCTCAATCCCATACATCTGCATTTTCTGCAGAAGCCTTCCATGGGCCACCTTATCGAACGCCTTACTAAAGTCCATATATACCACATCAACTGCCTTACCCCCATCCACCTCTTTGGTCACTTTTTCAAAAAACTCAATAAGGTTAGTAAGGCACGACCTACCCTTCACAAAACCACGCTGACTATCCCCAATCAATTCATTTCTCTCTAAATAACTATGAATCCTATCCCTAATAATTCTTTCCAACACTTTGCCCACAACAGAAGTAAGACTCACCGGTCTATAATTCCCAGGAAAGTCTCTATTCCCCTCCTTGAACAATGGGACCACATTCACTATCCTCCAGTCTTCCGGCACTATACCCATAACCAACGACGACCTGAAGATCAGGGCCAGAGGCTCTGCAATCGCCTCTCTCGCCTCCCAGAGAATCCTAGGGTAAATCCCGTCCGGCCCAGGGGATTTATCTAACTTCAAACCCTCAAGAATATCTAGCACATCCTCCTTATCTACTTCAATACTTTCCAGTTTACAACCCTGTATCCCAGTGTTCTCCACAACTACATTTACATCTCCCTGCGTGAATACCGAAGAGAAATATTTGTTCAGTGCCTCTCCAATCTCTTCAGGCTCCACGCACAACTTCCCACTGCTGTCTCTAACTGGCCTTAATCTTGCCCGAACCAATCTTCTATTCTTAACATATCTAAAGAAAGCTATAGGATTCTCCTTGATCCTATCAGCCAAAGTCTTCTCGTGTCCTCTTTTAGCTCTTCTCAATTCACTCTTTAGCTCCCTCCTGGCTAATCTATAGCTATCCAGTGCACTAACTGAGCCTTCAAGCCTCATCCTGACATAAGCCTCCTTTTTCCTTTTAACCAGCGAATTAACGTTTTTAGTACACCATGGTTCCCTTACTCGACCATTTCCTCCTTGCCTGACAGGGACATACTTATCAACGACTCGCAGTAGCTGCTCCACATTTCAGATGTCCCCAGTCCCTGTAGTTTCCAGTCCAACCTATGCACCCTAATTCCCTCCTAATGGCCTCATAATTACCATTCCCCAGCTATAACTACTGCCCCCAAGTTCATGCCTATCCCTATCCATCACTAAGATGAACGTAACTGAATTGTGGTCACTATCATCAAAATGTTCACCAACTCCCAAGTCTAACACCTGGTCTGGCTCATTGCCCAGCACCAAATCCAATGTAGCCTCACCTCTAGTTGGCCTATCTACATACTGAGTCAAAAAACCTTCATGCACACTTTGTATAAAAACTGACCCCTCTGACGAGCTAGAGTTATATCTATTCCAATCAATATTAGTAAAGTTGAAGTCCCCCATAACAATTACCCTATTACTTTCACTCCTGTCCAGGATCGACTTTGCAATCCTTTCCTCTACTTCTCTAGAACTTTTAGGACGTCTATAAAAGACTCCCAACAGGGTGACCTCTCCTCTCCTTTTTCTAATCTCAGCCCATATTACCTCAATAGACAAGTCCTCATCAAACTTCCTTTCTGTCACTGTGATACAGTCTTTGACTAATAATGCCACTCCTCCTCCTCTTCTACCTCCTTCTCTACTCTGGCTGAAGCATTTGAACCCCGGAACCTGCAACAACCATTCCTGTCCCTGCTTTATCCATGTCTCTGAAATGGCCACAACATCGAAGTTCCAGGTACTGATCCAAGCTACAACTTCCTCCACCTTATTGTGAATACTTCTTGCATTAAAGTATACGCATTTCAAACCATGCCCTACTCCACCCGTACGCTGCTGTGCTTTACAGTTCTCATCTATGACCCCCACATCCAAGCTACTCAAGAGTCTCAACACGGAGCCTTGTAGACCATTTGAAAAACCTTTCCATTAGAAGGCATCCATTGATCATTGTTCTTCATTTACTCTAACTAAGGTTTTTTCTAAAAAAAACAGTTCACCACATTACGCTGTCTCTCGTGCAATTTTGCTTTTTTGACAAATCTGACATGATGGATCTTGTAAAACGCCTTAATAAAATCCATGTACACAATATTTACTGCACTAACTTCATCAACCATTCTTTTCACTTCCTCAATTAATTCAAGGAAATTTGAAAGACCATCAACACACCCGTGATGCCCGCCCCTGACAAGTGCACGCATTTTTGATGCAATATCCTATCTCTAATATTAGATATCTCTAATCCCTAATTTGCGCTGCCAAGTAAGAGTAACTGCCCTATAATTATTTGACTTTTAACCTTTGATCCGATTTTAAACAATGGAATGATGTATATATTTCTGCAGCTCTCCAGAAACTCTTCTGCATCTAGGGGAAAATTGGGAAATCATTTTGAAAGTATTTGCTGTCTCCTCTCTGTCCAATTTCAGCAGCCTTGGAAACAGTCCATCTGGACCTGTTGATTTACCAGTTTTTTCCCCAAGATTCCAACACTTCTAGTAATTCCTCTCTCTTCACGATTTTCCAATCCAAAATCTCAATTCTCCTGCTGAACGAGTTTATCAGTATCAATCCTTTCCTTTTGTAAATCAGATCAAAATATTCACTTAAAACACTTACCACAGCCTTTGTATCTACATACGAATTGCATTCTCTAATAGATCCTACTTTTCTTTCCATAACTAACCTTTTACAATTACTACATTCATAAAATATCATTGGAATAGAGAGAGCGAAAAATGGGTGGATTTATATTAATGTTTGGATGGATGGATGGAAGGAAAGATGGAAGAGGATGGATGGATAGACGGATGGATGGATGGATGGATGGACCACGAGACAGAAAGGTGGATGAACAAAGAACAATGTTCTCTGATTGTCGACTGTGCTGCAAACGATTTCTCTCATATGATATCATATAACTTATTTAATTGTAATACTGTTTTGTTCTAGTTGTCTTTAAATACAGTTCTCTGAAGAGGAAAGTCCAGCTTGATCAGTTTGTTGCCCACATGATGGAATTCTTTATTAATTGTATTATCTTCAAAAATATGTGATGAACCTTCTGAAAATTCTTCACTTCCATGTGGAATGTGATAGGTTATAAGGAGCAGTATTTCCTCTGCGCTATAGAAGTGTTTGAAAGTTAGCCAGCATAAATAATTCGTTTTTTACTTTATGTCGATATATCATCATCCAATTTTCCAGATATAAGGGAACAATCTTATGAAAGTCTCTTGCCAGCTTTTCTTCCAGGAATTCACTTGTGCACAATTTGTTTCTCCGAACTTTACTAGCCATTTTAACAATTGAAAGCTGATTAATTATTGAGTATGTTAACTAACCTGTTAACAAACTCCTGATGTTGTGGTCCATGCGCTTCTGTGGCTGACGACTTCTATAAAACCTGCATTCTCTAAATGATTGAAAAGTCTAAATAGCTCACTGCCGCCTTTGGAATAAATGAAGAAGAAATTAGGTCAACCGTTTAATTTAAAGTAAGTACATAGAAATGCCAAAGTAATCTTTGCAATCAAATGTGTTGTTACTTAAAACAATTCGAATGAGAAGTGACTAGGCCCAGAGAACTTGCCAAATATGACTATGTTTATTGAAAAGAAAGAGCATAAGCAGGATTAAGCTGCATTTCCACAAATTGGTTTTATAAATTAATAAATGCATACAGAATGAAGTTACTCTAGCATTGCAAGGTTGCCTTGGTTACGATTAATCCTTTATAATAAATGAATTATTATTTCGTTTTATTTTACTTTATTGTAATTATGATATTTCGCTCTGACAATCGCCTGATAAACTGTCTCCTCAATTTCAGAGCGATCATCTCTCTAAAATCAATTAGAGGAAGGTCAAATGCTTTGCTTCTGCTGATAAACCTGTGATAACAATAATTTGTGGAATAAACCAATATTTATAAATTTTATTTAATTGACAATATCAGTAAAGACCTCCGCAGCAGTGTAATTCAGCGTGGAATTGAGCATGCAAAATTACATCAGGCCATATAAAATATCCAGAGAATTTCCAATCCCATTATATTTCCTCCAAAACCAATTTCCACGCAAATACGGATACAATTCAGTTTCAGCTATGGACAGCCCATGGAAGTTGATTGTTTACTCATGAAAGAACAAGACAGAATGTTCTCATTATTTAACTCTAGATAAAGAAAAATGTTTTCAGTGTTGACATAGGGTCATTAGCTGCTACTGATACTACATAATTACGATGGAAGCAACTTCTATAAAATTGAAGTAAAATTTGCCCTTGATTATACTTTTTAGTCATTTTCCTAACTTAGTTATAAGAACAACTGGATATTTAAACAGATGTTTTAATTCCACTCTGAATTTTGTCTGGGACACTGCATAAATTATTGGATTAGAACAGGAACTGAAATCCTGCAGCATATACGCAATTCGCTTCAGAAAAGTGAATGCATTCTGTAGTCTGCCTGCAAATACTGAACTTCTCCAGTCTGAACACATACGTAATGAATAAATGATAGCATCCATAAAAGTATAAAGCTGCCAGATATGGCCAAAAGTAAAATGATGGATTTCTTCGTTTTTCTGGGTCACTGTTGTTGATGCAGAGAACCCTCCTAATCTTGCTTCTGGGCAGAATCAGATGATCAGGCTATTCAATAAATTAATAAAAAGAAATGGAATAAAAATCATAAAAAATCATTTCAGTCCGTGAGAATGTCACCTACATCAGGGAAGTGTAAATGTTTGATTTCAAAACAACAGTGCTGTGATCTACTTTCTGTTGTTTCTCCAGGCTCGAAGATGAAGTAAATCGGTAGATTTTGAAGCAAGCTAAGCTGCCATATTATTGCTACCACTTCAGCCGCCGTTTTAGAACATAGAACATAGAATTACTACAGCACAAACAGGCCCTTCGGCCCACAAGTTGCACCGATGATATCCATATTTACTATGCTTACCTAAAACCCTCAATTCTGTTAATTCCATGTACTCATCCAGAAGGCTCTTGAAAGACCTTAAACGAATTTGCCTCCACCACCATCGACTGCAGCCGATTCCACTCACCAATCACCCTCTGAGTGAAAAACTTGCCCCGATATCTTTTCTATACCGACTCCCCAGCACCTTAAACCTGTGTCCTTTCTTAGCAACCATTCCAGCCCTTGGAAAAAGCCTCTGAGAATCCCCCAGGTGGATATCACTCAACATTTCATAGGTCACCTCTCATCTTTGTCTCTCTAAAGAGAAAACGCCAAGCTTCCTCAACCTATACTGTAAGGCATGCCATCCAATCAAGGCAACATCCTTGCAAATCTCCTCTGCATCCTTTCAATAGCTTCCACATCCTTCCTGTAATGAGGCGACCAGAAGTGAACACAGTATTCCAAGAGAAGTCTAGCTAGGATCTTACAAAGCTGCAACATTCTCTCCCGACTCCTAAACTCAATCCCTCGATTGATGAAGGTCAGTGCACCATACGCTTTCTTAACCACATTCTCTATTTGAGAAGCCGATTTAAGAGTCCAATGGACCGGAATCCCAAGGTCCTTCTATCCTCTACACTGCTAAGAGTCTTACGTTTGATGTTATACTCCTTCATCCCATTTGGCCTGCCAAAATGGACCACTGCACATTTATCCGGTTTGAAGTCCATCTGCCACTTCTTTCCCCAGCCTTGCATCCTATCTACGTCCCGCTGCAATTTCTGACATCCATCCAAACTATCTATAACACCACCAACTTTCGTATCATCAGCAAACTTACCAACCCATCCCTCCACTTCCTCATCGGGATCATCTATGAAAATAACAAACAGCAAGGGTTCCAGAACAGATCCCTGGGCACTCCACTGGTGACCGACCTCCATGCAGAAAAAGACCCATCTACAACCACTCTCTGCCTTCTGCAGGCAAGCCAGAAGATTATGTTTCTTTATTAAGGGATTTATTTTGATCAGCAGGTAAGTGTTGTTGAACAGGCAGGCATACTGCCAAATATTATTATCTTACTTCCATTAGCTTAGTTAATTGGAAACCAAATTCAAAACTTACACAACAATTAATATCAAACAAAAAAATATTGACTGTTTTCATGTCGCGGTTAACAGGCCTAGGCAGTGTCTGGAAAGAAAACGATAAGGAACGATGCCCTCACAAGGTCCAGGATAATTAAAACAGTTACAAAAGTTGGATACGTCATCCTTATTGCCAGCTATTGTCCATGCATATATATGTATGAAATTTCTACCAGCAAGAAAGAAAAGACATCGTTACAAGCTCAACTCATTATCCTCAAATAGTTGCTCGGGTACATGTTACACCACTCGTGATTCCTCTGCATGAACGGTCCAATTGCATAAATTCGATAGGGTCTTTCAGGAGACTCCTGGATGAGTACATGGAACTTAATAGAGTTGAGGGTTATCGGTAAGCCTAGTAGGTATGGATATCATCGGTGCAACTTGTGGACCGAAGGGCCTGTTTGCGCTGTAGTTTTTCTATGTCCTATGTTCTATAGTCAGGTATCCAGTGTAAATGTTTGAGCTGCAATCCCTATAATGACAAGCGGTAGTTCAATCTCTACATTTAGAAATGTGCTGTAGTTTAGAATAAATACTAAACGTTCCAAACTCGAGTGCAAGGAAGGAATATATATCCCAGTGGTGAAAACAAAATGCAATTTGTTAGCAGAATCTCTGTAAGACATTGAGGTTTCTAGACATAATTCTATAAGACGGTACAATTAAGTGTTTTTTTAATTATTTTAACACGTAGGCTTATATGAACACACTAATGACGTCACCGTTGAAAAGCCCTAATCGCCGCATTCTGACGCCTGTTCGGGAACAGAGGATAATTTTACATTGCCAATGTACCAAACCAGCACGACTTTCAGATTGTAGGAAGGGGCTTGGGCGCCGGAGGAAATAGACACAGGCACCGCAAGACCGTGCAGAGTCCGCACAAGTAATGACCCAAGCTGGAGTATGAAAAGAGAGTCGCTGGCGTTATGAAACAGCAGTGTAAACTACTGTGCCAATTAGTTCGAGGGAAGTGATTGTCGGATAGTTGTTGCTCGACTAAACATCCAAAAACTCAGATAATGTTCTGCTCCCCTGTTTCGAATCTTACCATATTGAGTGAAATAAAAACAAACCAGGAATTAAGAAGCTACCGATGACCATTTTCAATTATCTGAAAAATTTTCTTGCTCTCCAATATCCTTTATGGAAGGAAATCTGTCGTCCACAGCTGGTCTTGCCTGCATGTGACTCCAAAGCTACAGCAATGTGTCTTACTCTCCAAACTAGGGATAGGCAATAAATGCTGGCCAGTCAATGCCATCCACGATCTATGAAAATAGACAATATTGGGGCATTCACAAGTGCAGTGGATCACAATTTTCCACATCATTTGTCAGTTTGACCCTTCCCAAAATTCCTGGCAAACTTTGTGAATAAACTGACTAATGACAACTAACTTATGATGGGTCTGATAAGGTTTCTGCATCTATATACTGCGCCTGAAAATCCTGATATATTAATTGATTCCCACTCGTGGTTATTGGGAAGCAAAGGAAAAATAAAGCATAGTACTTTCACATCCAATTGAAAAAATAAAAACTGAAAGGAATACAAACAAGAACAAAAAAGTCTTCAATCAACAATCCACAACGTGGCATTCAGTGTCTGAAATTGTAAGCATGTAAAAGTGATCGTGTTGAGCCTTTAACAAGAGCGCAAAGCCAGCAGTGCATAAATTAGATCTATTCAAATATTGTGTCATACAGAAATCAGCGAGCAACGGCTCCAAATATATAATTCTGTTTCTGAGCACAGTCAATTCTTTACAGAGAAAGGACCTTCTTCACAGAATATAGTTCCTTATGCAGCAAACGCAGATATGTTGTCTCGCACTCAGCTTCCACGTTTTGACATCAACCAAGTAATGAGTACCTTTTTTTTCCAAATCCCACTTTTGGTTAAAAAGTCCCAAGACAAAAAAGGACCAATAATATTTAATCCTACAAGAACCAATATTTTTTGTCAGGCCGAGGAATAGACGCTGAATAAGAATTCAGATGCGCCCCCTAAATTTTTTCAATTTGGCACAAATATGAGGATAGAATGCTGCACAACAGGAGTAATTCTGGATTGAATAGATTTGACTTGATTTGTTTTGGTTTGATTTGATTTATACATGTACTGAGACACAGTGAAATTGATTCTTCCTTGCGCACTACACAGACATAACATACCATTCATACAGTAGACAGCGTAAAAGAAAAAGAGAGAGAACAAATAGAGTGTTGCAGATACATTGGGTTTCGAGAATGGTCAGCTTAATGAACGACAGGTCCATTCAAAATATTGTTGGCAGCAGCGAAGATGTTGTTGTTGAGTCAGCAGGTATATGTTCTCGGAATGTTTTACCCTTTTCCCGATTGAATAAATTGGAAGAGAGTTATGTCCAGAACGTATGTTATCCTTGAACATGCTGGTTGCTTTTCCCAAGCAGTGAGAAGTATAGGCAGAATCAATTGCCAGGAAGCTCGTTTGTGTTATGGACTGAGCTACTTTCACTGTCCTTTGTAGTTTCTTGCGATTTTGGTCAGAGCAGGATAAATATGGAAAGAACATTTTCTATGGTGCATCTGCAAAAATTAGTTAGAGTTGCTGCGCAAGTGCTGAATTTCTTTAGCCTCCAGAAAAAATATAAAGGCGTTGATGGACTTCCTTAACTATAGCATTAGCGCGGAGGGACCAGCACAGTTTCTTGGTGATCTTCGCAACTGGAAACTGTACGTCTCGGTAACTTCCACTTCATCCCCTCTGATATTAACACGGGCATGCCCTCCATTGCGTTTCCTGAAATTGATAACTATCACTTTCCTTTTACTGAGATTGAGGGGGAGAGTATTTTTGTTGCAACATTTCATTAGATTCTCTATCCCATCCCTATATTCCGTCTCAACATTGCCTGATATCTGACCGATGAAGCTATCGTCAGGAGAACTTGAAAATTGAATTGGAGCAGAATTAGGAACCTGCTGTAACAAAACAAACTTAATTTAATAACATAAAAGTTTAAGTGTAACTCGAAAAGAATGAAGAAGCTTATCTTCAAGATTTGAATAAGTTAAAATAATGGAAAGAACAATCTCAAATTTCTAACTGAACATCTTTTCAGTTGTAAATAAGCAACTTTCGCATGACAGACAGAAACAAAAATAATTTTACATGTTTGCAACCGTAGGTATTTTGATTTGATTTGGTTTATTATTGTGTATTAACATGCAGTGAATTATATTGTTTCTTGCGTGCTACACGGACAACACATACTGTTCATAGGGAAGGAAACAAAAGAGCGAAGAATGTCGTGTAACAGTCATAGCTAGGTGTCCAGAAAGATCAACTTAACGCAAGGTAAGTCCATTCAGAAGTCTGACAGTACCTGGGAAGAAGCTGTTCTTGAGTCAGTTGGTACGTGACCTCAGACTTTTGTATCTTTTTCCCTAAGAAAGAAGGTGGAATAGAGAATGTCTATGGTGCGTGGAGTCCTTAATTATGTTGGCTGCTTTGCCAGGGCAGCGGGAAATGTTGGCAGGATCAATGGATGGGAGGCAGGTTTGCGTGAATGATTAGGCTACTTCCAGGAGCTTGTGTAGTTCCTTGAGTTCTTGGGCAGAGCAGGAACTATACGAAGCTGTGATACAACCAGAAAGAATGTTTTCTATGGTGTATCTGTAAACGTTGTTGAGAGTTGTATGCTTGTTAGAATGAGTGTAGAGAAGTATCAAACTTCCAAAGAGATTTTGTGGTGAGAGCAGGTATCAAATCTCCATACTTAAACAATATATATACATAAGTAATTATCTACCACTCCTATCACAATACAGAGTAGGGAAACTTAAGCAGACTTGCTGGAATGGATCGTGGTTAAGTTCTAACAGGCTCCCAAATTGTCATTCATCTTTAAATTTTAAACTTAGCTGTGCTCTTCTCTCAACATTTCCCAATGTTCTAAGGATTGATGTGGGCCCGAAAGAATGAAAACAACAGAACAAAGAGGAAACCTACAACAAGGAAAGTTTGCAATGCTGATTGGCATAATCTACCATAATGAAGCAAAGTCGAAATTGTTTGGTTGAAGTTACAATTTAAATGAGCTACTAATGTTTTCTACGTTTCAATTGAAATTTATAGTTCAGTTACTGAACGTGATTATTGAATGTTCACAGACAACTTATATTTACTGTTGAATGAGGTACTTGGAATCGTAGGTGTGTTTATGTTGTCTAGAAATGTAACTAGATAATTATAATCGCATTTTGAGAGTCCAACTATCTAGGGGCCATAATTGAAATGTGGCATTTTTTCATCTATTGCCAGGCGTTCAAACTGTGGCCATTTGTCATGAATATTTCTCAAATTAAACACATCTTCTGAAACTTTGAACTATTATGAAGGGAAATGGAGCTATGTATCCAAATAAGTTATGTTTCAGGAATGGAAGACTAATGCTTATGTCAGCAGGGATCGAGTGGCATGGAAGAGAGGAGGTAGGTTCAGGCATGTAGAAGGAGATGGGAAAAGGAAAATGTGAGCATTGTGGTTATCCAGGAACAGTGGTAGAAGAGAAAACTATAACATTGCGAATAGAACAAGAAATTGGAGAAAAGTCAGTAGAAAAGATAGGCCGTTTAAGGAGAATGGGACTTGCCAGGGAAAAACAGCATAGCAAACAGTGAGCAGAGGGGAAAGCTAGGGGTTCGAGGCGCTGTAATGCACCCAGTGGATTTTTTAAAAATGCATTAGCCTATCCCATTCTAGATTGTTCTGAAAACGATGGATGAGCCTTTCACTGTTTTTTTTATTCCATGTTTTGTTCCATCTTTCAATCCATTATGGCATCCATTATTGCAAACCAATAAAGGCTTATGCTAAGTCAACATCATATTATTTCCTGTAAAATTATTTTGCTATATAAAACATCTTGAAAGTCTATTTTGAGTATTAGCAGGAAATATGTCAACACATTGAGTAATTAATTATGTTCTGAATATTTTATTAGATGATATCGCACAAAATCGATAAGATAATGCTAATCCTGAGGACTTCAATTTTAGAGCGTGCTAAAAGCGAGGCATTGCAATCATCATAGGAATGGAGAAACCATTAACCAGCTAACACAGTTTTAGACAGAAAACATAAGGCACTACCAGCAAAGTGTTCCATGATTTTTGAATTAGAGAATATAATGTAATGAAACAAATAATTTAAGCACGTATACATGCAATGACAGAACGAAAAAAGAAATTATGATTTTAAAACATATATTCCGATATTTTGAACACATTTTAATTATTGAGTGAATTGTTATTCATTTCAGCCAAAAGCAGGTTATTGCAAGGTATGATGGTAAAACCGACGAATTCAGAGCTAGAGGCCTGGAAACATCAGTAGACCACGGAAAGCATGTGCAAAACATTTGGTGCGGGAACACATTTTGCAATTCATGGATAGGGAATTTTATTGTCCAGACGTAGAATAGATATCTTTCTGAAAGTAGGATCTCATGCCTCTTCAGAATTGGCAATGAGCCATTGGAAATATCCATATTGACCTCGAATGATGAGCAGTCTCATTTGCATAGCAAAAAGGAAGAGAGTTAGCAGATAACAGTCAGCATTCAAGCTAAATGGACGAATGAGAAATTATTCTGCCGGATGGCAAAATGCAATTTGCTGAGTAATTGGTCAACAATTATTAGCAATGTCCGTTTACTCAATATAGTTGATTTTAAACTAATTTGAGGCGGGAACGATTGATAAGAAAATCTGTAATTGGACTGTATTTGACAGGACACTGCATTCATTGGAGAAGTTCTGTTATTCTATTCGAGATGTACTTTTGATGATCTCAAGGAACTGTTTTTGCTTTACTTTTGTTTTAAATGAATGTTTCATCTTCATACTGACATATCTGCCTCGGGAGTCTTATATTGCCTATAGCTAAAGACAATATTGACCACCTCAAATTACTTCAAACCACCTCAATATAGTATAAACGATGTAGTTAAGTCAGTGACTCAAGCAACAGCTTCATCAATGCCAGGTGGCCAAAAGATAAGAAAATCGGAAATTCACTGAATGAGCTTTCATTATACTGCACAGCTCCAATTTTGTTTGATCAGTTAATTGTTAGGTTACTTGGGGCATTGTGTGACGGTCAAAACCCTACATTAGCACAACAGTCTATCCTAAAATGTTGCGAAAAAATATTCCTTTAACTCTGTACAATATATCACCATTCCCTCTAATGTTTTGCAAACACTAGTTTCAGGAGTATTGTTATTCCTTTACTCTGCATGATGCAATTGCCCACCAGCTAATGGAAAACGCGTGGGTAGAGCGCACTTTTTATATGAAGTAATAGTGATTGTCACCACACCAGCTGCAGAAATAAGAGAAAAAAAACTTTCAAATTCTTCAACATCTCAGATGTTTATATTCAATAGCTGATTGTTTCGTGTTTTATTTCTGTACAGCTTAGCTGAACAAATATTTTGGAGCTGTTTTGACTTGACTGCGTTTTACTTGTGCAAAGCCAACTACCTTATTTAATAAAATCTGGGATGAGAGCCAGGGGGCGCATAATTATATTTTTCAGTTCGGCCCTAAATTTTCTTTGGGAAACTGCATAAATGAAAGTGTTTGTGCAAGAACTCAAACACCTAAGCATATATCCTGATAGTTCTGCAATGGTGAAAGAATCACTGTAATCTGTGTTTAAAAATTGGCCATCTGTGAAATTAACACTTATGAAACAGACAAAAATAACCATCCATAACAGTAAAAATGTGCCCGATATGACCAGCAGCAGAACGATGGATTTCCTTCGGTTTTCCAGCTCGGGATCGGTGTGATTGCCAGATCTGTTTTGTCCTATGATGTCCTTCCGTATTCTATTGGCCAAAATAATGTGCCGGATTGTAAATGCATTCAGCAACATTATCAAAACAAACGGTATGAAAGGTGTCAAAATGGTGTCCATCCAGAGAAATGCTATCCATGAGGGCAAGGTGTAAAATTCTGGTTTTGTAACACACGACCATGGTACGTTATCGATTACTTCCCGAGGTTCATAAATGAAGTAGATGGGAAGATTTTGTAAAAAGCTTACACAGCACACCATTGTAATTACTACATAAGCTGTTCTCTCAGTGCAATATTTAATTCTTATGTTTTGGAAACAAATCGAAACAAATCGATCAAAAGTGAAAGCTACAGTTAGCCAGACAGACCAATCAATCGAAAGGAAGAGTAAGGCTAGATTCAGCCGACAAATAGAAGTAACATTCAAGAATGTATGTGGAAAGTAGGCATCTTGAATCTCATACAATATTACATCGAAGATCATGACCATCAGGTCAGCCACTGCCATGGCTACCAGGTAATGCGTGATGCAATTGGAGAGACCACATTTTCCACGGCAGAGTATGACGATTGTCACTAAATTTGCTGCAGACAAACATACAAACATGTCTCAAATTTTCTGGTGTCAGAGTCATGTACAATTAATATCCCACTGCTAAAACATAATGGATATTAGTTTATTCATTCTGTCGGGTGAATAAAATGAAATAACATCTCGAATAAAATAAATACAAAAAATGCAAAAACACAGCAGGACTGCCAGATGAATGGACAGAAATAAATATATTATACGTTTTCGTTTGGGAGCAAAGAGAAAAGTTAGTATTTCATAGAATAATACAATCCCTACAGTTCGACACGAGACCATTTAGTCCATCACATCTGGATGAATGCATCGAAACACCATCCCATCCCCAGCCATCCCCTCCATTCCATTCCCTAACTCACGCGTTTACCAGGTCAAATCCATGGCACCCACACACACTTAAATACTGAGGGGCAATTTAGCATGGCCAACTCACCATTTGGGGTCTAAATGGTGGCCCTGCCTATTTGAATGCTTTTCAAAGTTACATTCCATTCTTGAAAGAATAAAGGAGCATCATGACGTTGATGTGCAATCCATCACTGTGAGAACAGGTGATGGGTACGCATTGCTAAGCCTCTCTGTAACCGTGCGAACCAGATTCAGATTTTCTTTTTCAGTAAGATGTGGGAAGACAACGGAAAACAGCCTAGATTTCTATTCAAGTCGCTCAATTGCAATTGATGCGTTTAAACCTTTGGATAGATTGCAATTGTTATCACAGGAGCGTTCAATTTGACAGACGGAATGAGATTGACTTTCTTTTTTCTGGCCAGGAGTCTTCAATGGAATTTGATCACATGTTATCTCTTTCAGGCCTTTTTGAGATTCAGTTTTTTCTTCATTCAAAAGAAGCTGAACAACAGAAAGAAGTGGCAGAGTGCATTTGGCGGTAAAGGCATCCCTTTCTCCCTCGTATGTCGGGACAAACTAAAGAATAGCTGCTTTGCTGACACTCGCAAACGGAAGTTATTGCATACTTCCCGTATTGAATTTTACAGCAGGAATCTGCTAGTTTTCGGATATACTCCATGCGAAATTTCACTGCCTCTTCTCAATCCAAGAAACACAGAGAACCTAAGATATAAAAATCGAGATTTTCCTAATGCTTCCCAAATATGCTATGACTTGGACTTAGATTTGCAGCTTGCTAATAATAGCTGAATTAATTTTCACGTTAATGTGAGTATGCTGTTCAAGTACCTCACAGGGTCCACTGGGAAGAAGCTTATAACAGAAATGGAGAATCACATATTTGATGTTGCACAACTCACCCAGAAGTGCTAAGCAATAAAATATGGCCAATAACATCGCCCGCCAGCTGGCACACACTGGCAAGTGCACCCCAAGATTTCCGATGGCAACAAAGACAAAATAAAAATAAACATTACCCAATTCAAAACATAAGTGGCCGTTATCGTATAATTACTTAAGGTGGCATCGGAAAATAGATGGCTCCAAATGGCCATTTGGAGTAGCAGGAAACACGATTTGTATATATCGTGAAATAACTTCAAATTGTCCTGGAAATGCGAAACTCAACAACTGCTAGATGATAATGCGATTGGTCATGGAAAAAAGCATTCAATCACTTTCTATTCAAATAAATGACAACTCACCTATATTCTAAAATGAGCTGCCCAGTCGCTCTGTCCTTTATTGCGCTGTGGTTAAGGAGTAATTACAGTGGTGGAGTTCCAGCAACTGTACATCTTAATTGCTGTTTGTCGGCTCGAAGCGCCAGCAAGACGTTTGGTAGGAGCGAGGAAATATTTGACTCGAATGCTCATCTGGATGCTAATTGCAGCTTCATTAAGGGTGCTATTTCTGGGTGCCTGCATTGAGCCAAGTGTGCATATTTGTTCGAATTTCACGTTTCAATTAATAGCTTACAAAGGCAAAGATGATCAATCTTTGACTACTTTAAAATGTAAGTTCCGAATTTAATGCTTACTGCAGGGGAGCAAAACAATACGAATGCTCATAAAGACTAAATGGTATAACTTTGTCGCCAAAGATCAATAGTCAGAACAAATTGGGATTAATCTCAGTTAATTAATATAACCATATAAAACTAACATGCTGGCATTCATTCAATCATACTTCAATGCCTCGTGTCCTAGCTGCGAACGCAACACATCGAAATAAGGAGACAATATATTTCCTTCGATATCGGGAGGAGGGAAAGAAGAAAAAAAAAACGACGTTGTATTTTGATTTCCGCAGACTACACCTACCAGGCACTCCAATTATTGCAAGAATTGGATAATAGATGTTTTCTATCTGTATGATTAATGGTAGCCCCATATTCAGATTGATGTGACGCTGTTCTTCAGAAACATACAAATACTCTGCATTCAAAATAAGTCTCGTATTTACACCAGAGCAAATCTTTAGTGACATTTTAATATGTTCCCATGGCTGACTTTAGTGTCAGGTCGTTGAACAAACAGATGAAGCCTTGATCACTGTTGATAATACGGATACACTATCATGATTTCCTATTCCCAAAGTGCAAAGAGAGAAAATATCACTTTAATTGATAATCTTAAGCAATATATTTCCACAATGATTTTAAATAATGATCCAAGTTGAATTTGGACATTTGCATAGATAAATGTAAAGTATTGGTGAGAACAAGTGTGCATTATTTTCATATATTGCATTAGTATCTGATTTTACTTATTAACGATCCAACCGTTTTTATTTTCATTACACAGTATATGTCTAAGCATAATGAGACACAGTACTGTTCGTGAGATGGCAGAATATTCAGATAAACACGGCGGGTATTAAGACAAATTCTGAAGATTAATAGTCTCTTCGATATGTAAAAATCTGACACTCTGAATGTCATAACATGCCTTAAGCAGGACGAAAGAAGCGTTGAAAACTATACATTTAGCTTGGTTCATTAAGACAATTGAAAATAGTTATGGTGCAAGAAATGAACTCTGCCGGAAGCCACTAGTTATAGATTAACAACTGGAGAATGATCCATTGACCCCAACCCTCAGTTTTCCATCAGTCAGTAAACCTTCAATCCAGACCAAAACACCCGCCCCTCAATCCCTTGGTATCTAATCTTCTGGATCGATATCTTGTATGGCACTTTATGATCCACTTTATCTATCTGGCTGATTACATCCTCAAACAACTAGCACAAGCCTTCCCTTCAAAAACCATGCTGGCATTTACGAATTGAACTTTGATTTTCCAGATGTTCAGTCACCTCCTGCTTAACGAATGACTCCAGCAGCTTCCCCATCACAGATGTGAAGCTGACTGATCTATAGTTTCCCACATTTTCCCTCTCTCTTTTCTTGAATAAAGGCGCCACATTAGCATTATATCTTTATTTTAAATCGTTTGCAATCCCTTTTCCTCTCAGCAATGTACGTCAGTCTCCATGTCTTCAATACTTCCCTAAACAACTGTCAACGACTTTTCACCGTTCTCCCTTTGAAACTCTTGCCCAGTCTACCTTGACCCGCTCTTCCATTAGGCCTGTATGATTTACCCAATGCACAAATTCGAGAATGTGATTACGTCATCTCATTTCTAATCTGAATTTCACCCTTTCCAAGTGGATCCTTAACAATAAGGCTATGTACCAATCCCTCTTCATTACATTAATTGCAACAAAATGAATGAAACCAAAATTCACCAAATTGATTCCCAGCATCGATCGTTTGTCTGGTAGCACATTAATTAATAACTTGGTCTCTATGCTGTGGCGCTCATAAAAACAAAATTATTGATAAAAAAAACCGAGGACAATGCACAGCCACCACCCACCGACCCTCACACTTCTGCTAGTCTAGAATCATTGTATCCCACCGTTAAGAAAGTACTGATTTCTGAACTTTGTTTCTAAATTTAAGCCAGAAAATCCTCGATGCATGCAATATGTTGCCCGCCCAACTCAATCATCACCCACTCCCTCAAACACATACATGCACAATGCATGCACACTTCGTGAGCTCTTAGTTGCACATACACTGGGGACTTGGATTGTTGTCAAATACCTATCTGACCACACAAAGTGATACATACGTGGATCAGTAAAGCATAGCATCCATAAACATTCCTTTCCAAATTACGTTTCATTACATTATGTTCCAAATTACATACAAATTACGTTGTGGTTATATTCTAGTGTCCTGTATTTCCCACCGTTTCTCATTATTCTTCCAAGTACCTGTATCACCCGGTTCTGTTAATGTTCCCCAAGTATGGATATTCGTTGATGTTTGTAGATCATTCCCAACGATTAAGAGCAAAAGAATAGTAAGGGATAAAATTGGTCCTCTTGAAGGTCAGATTGGTCAGCTATGTATGGAACCAAAAGAAATGGGGGAGATATTAAATGTATTTTTTTTGCATTCGTATTTACTAAGGAAACTGGCATAAAGTGCATGGAAATGAGGCAAACAAATAGGGAGATGATGGAGCATTTTCAAGAAGAGGAGCTGCTTGCTGCCTTGAGGCAAATCACATTAGCTAAATCCCTATGACCGAACAGGGTATTCTCTCGGACCTTGAAGGAGACTAGTGTTGAAATTCCCGGGGCCCTGACAGGTATATTTAAAATGTTGGTCTCCACGGGTGAGGTGCCAAATGATTGGAGGATAACTCATGTTGTTCCGTTGTTTAAAAAAAGGCAAAAAAAAAAAAAATCCAGGAAGTTTGCCATCAATAGTCGGTAAATTATTGGAAGAAGTACTGAAAGATAGGAGCCACAAATAATTGGATAGACGTGGATTTATTAGGAAGAGTCAACATGGCTTTGTGAGTGGTAGATCATGATTAACCAATCTATTAAAGTTTTTCGAGGAGGTTACCGAGGAAGTGGATGAAGGGAAGGAAGTGGATATTGTCTACATGGACTTCAATAAGGCCTTTGAAAAGGAGATAAACATATTTCCAATAAAAAAAGTGATAAAGGGATATGGGAACAGGGATGAAGGTGGATTTGAGACTAATGGAATATTAGCCACGATCTTATTGAATGGCGGAGCCACTTCGAAAGCCTGAATTTTCCTACTTGTATACCTAATTCACGTATTTCATAGATCAATATAGCATTTTTATCTGAAATACCAATTCAATTTTGAACCATTTGGGTTTTGTTGTCTTTTTCAGGTTGTTGTTCTGTGCTGTCACATAATAAATGTTAACTGGCTTCTGCACATCTGTCCATGTCTTCCTATAGTCAGTTAATATTTTTCTCATTGATCCTCATATTTACACATATTTCATATTGTCCACTATTATTATTGTCACTCGGGGAGGGGAGGGACAGTGATGCAAAATTAATTCAGTGTGAGGAGGAAGTATTTATAACTGTATTGTGACTTTTTTTGTTGCTCACATTGCCGCTGCCACTGTTAATTCACAGGCGTTCACGTGCAATACTTTCCAAAATTGTGTAATCAATCAAATCTACTTTTACATTCAAAAAGGAAAAAAAAATCCAACCACAATAAGCAATATTCAGCGTCAATTTCTAATAAAAAAAGATTGAAAATCATAAGACCTAAGAAATGTGAGTCAAAGAGATGAACAGGAGATGGGAGATCTGAGATAAAGAAGGCAGATGAGTGAATGGAGATCGAGGAGATGGAATGAGAGGGAATGCAATGAAGGGCAGTGAATGAAGGGTTGGAAATTGAAGAGTGTCTGGGACATAAAAGAAGAAGAGGAGAACAGGCGATAAAAGCAGCCTAATGTAGAGGAAAAGACAGAAGCATTTATTGTTGTTTTGTAAGTAGCATAACACTTCATCTTTCTGGCCTCCGAGTTTCAATTTATAATCCTAAATTCATGCTGCATTTTGCTGACTGTATCCTACTCCACAAAGTGCACTCACATTTCTAATTTATGCTGTCTGAACTACAGACAGATTTCCCACTTGGAGTATTGTGCGCAGTTCTGGTCGCTTCACTATAGGAAGGGCGGAGAGGCTATTGAGAGAGTGCAGAGGAGATTTACGAGGATGCTGCCTGGATTGACAGGCAGGCCTTATGAAGATAGGTTGAGGGAGCTAGGACTCTTCTCACTGGAGAGTCGTAGGTTGAGAGGCGACCTGATAGAGGTTTATAAAATGTTGAGAGGAATAGATAGGGTGGACTCTCAGAGACTATTTCCCCGAGCTGAAATGGTCACTACGAGAGGACACAGATTTAAGGTGCAGGGAAGCAAATACAAAGGAGATGTCAGGGGTAAGTTTTTCACTCAGAGGGTGGTGAGTGAATGGAATCGACTGCCGTCGGAGGTGGTTGAGGCAAACTCGCTGGGATCTTTTAAAAGACTTCTGGATAAGTATATGGAAACGAATGGGATAGGGGTTTATAGATAGGTCTGTGGATTGGTAGATATAGATGTGATCGGCGCAACTCGTGGGCCGAAGGGCCTGTTTGTGCTGTATTGTTCTATGTTCTATGTTCTATGTACATAGATTCAAGTTTCTCGGTCATGCCTGCATTTTAAAATGGCAATATTTATTTCCACATCTGTCCATAACCTCTCCCGTCCTAATCTCTGCCTCCACCTCCAGACCGAGAACTAACTGAGATACTCATTCCTCTGCATTATCGCCCTTTATCTTATCTCCATGTGGTGAACTTTCCGTGCACACTTCTCTCGATTTTGCTATTTCTTTACACATCCCATCTCTCTCAGGCTCGGTTTCGCCTTCTGAAATTTGGTTACAATCCTACATCTCTGAATGTGGATTTTATTCTACTTGACACAAATGCTTTAAAATAGAGCGGAAAATAAATGGATTGAGCTGTATAACCTATATTATTCTTTATCAGAAATCAACGGTGACTTTGATCTCACATTTTTAAATTCAGAATACTTTAATTGTCATTTTTCCAAATCCTCAATTTTCAAGTGATAAAATCTTATATTAATAACTTTCCATCAGTACAGGAAGCGCAAAATCAAAATGTGACTGTAATTTACATACGGCGGGGTACGAGCCTACGTATTCCAATACGTTAATACATTTGCTCAATAAAACTGGCACAGCAAAAAAGAACTGGGACAATCACCAGACAACCAGTTCCTTCCCTGTTGATGAACACTTCAGCGGTCTCGGGCATTCGGTCTCTGACCTTCGGGTAAGCGTTCTCCAAGGCAGTTTTCACGACACACTACAGCGCAGAGTCGCTGAGAGAGACTGATAGCCAAGTTCTGCACACATGAGGACGGCCTCAATCGGGAGCTTGGGTGCATGTCGCACTATCTGTAACCCCCATGACTTGCCTGGGCTTGTAAAATCTCACTAATTGTCCTGTCTGGAGAAAATACACATCTCTTTAACCTATGCTAATGCTATCTCCACTCACATTGCCTGCATCTTTAAGACTTGAATAGCAGATTGGCTGCAAAGACTTGCATTCTAATCAGTAATCTGTAAGTTGTGTGTGACTTTATATGCCTTTCTCTGATCAGAACCCTCCACACACCTGATGAAGGGACACCCGTTTCCGAAAGCCTATGGGATTACTATCAAATAACCTGGTTGGATTTAAACCTGGTGTTGTGAGACTTCTTACAACATAAAGGCACAGATAAGGGCAATTATTATTTCAAGTGAATCCAGCATGAAAAGTTCCTTAGATAAGTTCATGGTTTGAAGCTGGCTCTCTAGTGACAAATGTTGGAAATAGGAGAACAATATAAACATAAGTGAATCTGGGTTTAGGCACCGGATCAGTCATTAGAAGACCTCACAGGAACAATGCAGAAGAATACCAGGCTAATGAAACAAGTATGGAACTCCGAGTCTCTGTATTGATGGAAGTTAACAGAAAGCAGAAGTACAGCTTCCTGTCCCTCCAGGTGGTGTCATGTGTCATAACCACCTCCAGCTGCCCCCCTGATTTGGGCAACAACAGTTGTATCTCTGAGCATGATTTTTGAGATTGCTTATGTTTTGCAAAGGATTATTTTTTCCTAAAGATGGGCTGTCTTCCCTGACCAGTGGATGGAGACGATAGACAAGTGGTATTATCACTACACTGCCATTTCAGAGACTCAGCTGATGTTCTCGGATCCTCAGTTTAAATCTTGCCAGGGTAGATGGTAGAATTTGAATGCAGTAATAAAAAAGTCTGGAAATAAGAATTTACTGGTAACCATAAAACAATTACTGGAAAAATGTACCTAGTTCACTAACATCCTGTTGAGAAGTACAAATGCCACTCTTACCTGGTGCAATGTGGTTGACACTTAATTCCTAATCCCGAAAATATGAACCGAGTTCTGTACTCACCTCACAGTCAGAAACTTCCTTTCTGGATATGCCTGTCTAACTCTGTCAGCATTTTATAAGTTCCTATGAAATCCCCCCCACTATTCTCAATCCCAGCGAATGTAATCCCAACCGACTTAATCTCTCCTCCTATGACAGGCATGTCATCTCAGTAATTAGTCTGATAAACATTCACTGTACTCCTTTCATGGCAAGGACATCGTTCATTAGGCGAGGACACCAAAACTGTAGTCAATACTTCAGGTGTGGCCCAATCAATGCCCGAAGCGATTGCAGAAGGACATCCCAATGCTTTCGTTATGAAGGCTTTGCCTTATTTACTGCCTGTTGTATCTACTAGCTTACTTTCAGTGAATGCTGCATAAGGACACCAAATCTCACTGAGTATTCACCTCTCTCAATTTACACACAATCAAGTAATAATCCGTCTTCCTATTGTTGCTAACGACATGGATAACCTCGGATTGATCCATATCATACTCATCTATCATGAAGTTGCCCACACACTCAATCTGTCCAAATCACGATGAACCATCTCTCATTCTCCTCACACTCACAGTTCCACGTAATCTTGCATCGTCTGCAAAGTTGGAGATGCCAGATTTGTTTCTCCCTTCCGAATCATTAATACATAATGTGAACAGTGGGGTCGTAGCACAGATCCCTATATCACCACAATTTTCACTGTTGGCAGTAGAAAATACACATTTCTGCCAACTTATTGTTTACTATCTCCTATCCAGTTCCTCATTCATCTCAAGTCAATACCTGGAATCCCATGTGGTTTAACTTTATATGGTAGTCTGTCATGTGAGACCTAATCGAAAGACCTTTGGATTTGAAAGTCTGAATAAACAACATCCATTGGCTCTTTTTGGTCAGATCTGCTAATGGCATCTTGAAAGCATTTGAATAGCTTCATCATTCATGATTTACTTAAAAAGCAAAATATTTGTAATATTACATTAGCAATTAATCACAGCCAGCAGTTACCACCACACTGGGAAATTTGAATTGCAATCACTCTGAATCTGATAAAGTTCCTCGCCTGTGCATCAGTGAAGTTGGTTTTCAGAGAGTTATCTGTAACCGAGGGAGGAACTCTCAACATTATATTAGCCTAGGTTAATTTTGAAACAGGAGATCTCCCTGATGGTGTGAACGTAAATTTTGACACCAACATGTTAAAACTAATTGACACAATCAGCATTTCTGCTGTTTTGTTTTAGCTCCAGGAACAGTTGGCTCACCCTGGATGTAATCTCTCTTACCCCGCCCCTTATCTGTTCTTTGGAAGACTTCAAACGGGCCATTCAACAGGCCATTAAAAGTTTATTTGAATAGAAGCAACGAGTAGAGGAAGAAATAACCATGTGAATGACACTCAGTCGTAATGCTTATTCGGAGTGGCAATAACAGCTAATAGAAAGAAATGGAAAGGAAACATCGACCAATAATTCCAAATGCTAATATCATAAATTATATAATGTAAGTAATCATGGATATGATCAACAATTAGCATCACATGACTGACAATCAAAGCAATATTTTGGCTTGCCATTTTATTTCTCTGTGCGGCTAAGAGGTGCTGACAATGGACGTAGTCGATGTGCAGGACAAATGTTTCCTGCTATTTACATTTCCAAATTTGTTTGGATAATATGAATCCATTTCAGGTTTCTTTAGTCCCGGTTCCATAAAGTTCATTTCTTGTCCTTCACTGATTTCTCCTCGTCATGGATCACTTCTTTTTATCATAATATCTCTGGCCCTCTCCCTCACTCTCTTCCCCTGTGCCAATCGTATGATTCTAAGGCAGTTTATTGCAATAAATACGTTCCATTACCTCCGACCACCGTCACATATTGCTTACTTTTAGCTAGAAATTTGCCACATTGTTGATGACAGGGACACCTTATTCCCATCACTCACAGACTGGATAGTTGGGCTGTTTAAAACTGCTATCTTAATCAATGTACTGAGCAATCCATATAAATGGATATTTTAACATCCTCATTATCTCAGCTCTGAAATTGGGCTGAGTCGCCACATAAATAAAGGTGTTTGTGCAGCAGCTAAAATTCCGCATCATAAAGGTGACTGACTGAAATATATTATAACCAATAGGATCTAAAAGTGAATTTAGTGCTCCAGGCATATATAGTATATATAAGAACCATAGAAGTATGAAGTTGCTGGATATGGCAAAGAGTAAAATAATAGACTTCTTTCTACTCTCAATCTCTGGATCACTGTTTTTTTCTGCCTTGTTCTGATCCTTCAATGATTTGCGAGCTCGGCTGACCATTAAAATGCGTCTGAAAATCAGCCCATTAAGTAAAATAATTACAGCAAATGGGATCAATGGGGTTAACACCATTGAAAACATTGTGAATACATCCCATCTTGGATCAGTATAGTAGGTTTCCTTATTAGAACAGTACCACGATACATTGTTGATTACTTTCCAAGGTTCTAATCTGAAGTAATGAGGTATATTTTTCACACAGAACAGAATGGTTGTTGTTGCAAGAACTACATTCGCAGTTTTATTGGTACAATATTTAGCTTTTAGCTTCTGGGACCCAATGGCGACAAATCGATCAAAGGTAAACATGACAGTGAACCAGACAGAGCAGTCTACGGATACTTGGAGAAGGACATTGACAACGCTGCACACAGGCGTCAAGTCCAAGAAACAAAGTGGGTAATAATAGAATCGGAACCGTTCCAGTATGATCTCAGTGATAATAACCATCAGATCTCCGGCTGCCATGGCCACCAAGTAACGAATGGTGCAGCTGGAGAGGCCACACTTTCCCCGGAGCAGGATCAGAATCGCCATTAAATTAACTGTAGAGAGAAGGAAATAGAACATGGAAATGTCACATCAACTTTCATTTACGTTATATCATTGCGTTTGGGTGTCCCTGATCAGGTCAGCCCTTTTTGTGATTGTCGACTTGTTCCCTTTTTGAATTGCAAGTGAGGAGTTGAGAGAGAGAGGAAGATTTAAAAATAAAACTTCAAACTGAGGACTAGGAGAGTCGAGGGCTGATTGATTGGTAAGCTTTGGTTACTTTAGAACCACTTTCTTCCATGCTAAAAGTGAATGGCAAATATCCGTCTGATTATGACGTTTACCTATATCGCCAAGAGTAAATATGTTCTGCCTAATGCGTATCATTCGTCTTCTTACTAAGACTATAATATTCCGTTACAGTAGCTCGAGGATAGACAAAATGACCACGTTGCTGGAGAGATGGTGTAGCCGGAAGGGATTCAGATTCTTGAGGCACGAGGACCAGTTTTGGGAAGGTGGGACGAGTAACAAGCGCATGGGCTGCCCCTGGTTGGAACCAATGTTCTTGGGACCTTTTTGCTAGCTTGCTTGGGTCTATATAGAGGCTAGTGAGGTTTTGGAATTCAAGGCCAGCAGTAGGATCAGACTGGTCTGATTCAGGTCAGCTAAATGAAGGTAAATCATTGGCTAGTGATATTGATGATGTCGTGATAGACATGGGAATACTGAAGAAGGAAAGTTTTTAAAACTGTCTAGCAAGCAAAATTGATGGGGTTAAACTATTTAGACTTCAATGCAAGTAGTATTACAAACAAGTTCGATGTGATAGGGGCAGGTAGATATATGCTATTTTAATTTCACTGCAGTACTAGAAGTATGACTCAAGGAAGGGGAAACTAGGTACCTTAATATCTCTGGGTATAGAATGGGAGATAAAAAGGGGGGGAAGCAGCATTTAATGATTGGAAATTAAATTCCAATTTGAAGATGGGATGACATACTGTTTGGATGAACAAAGCTCCGTAGGTTGAACTACGAAACAGAAAGGGACAGTCACACGACACAAGGCATGATATTGACCCTAAATAATGAAAGTGTGATAAAAGTTAATTATTTAGAAAACTTTCTGCTTGTCAAAAAAGGAGGGTTAATAATGATAGATGACGTAACTATGCCAAGATCAACTGGTATTCAAAAATATTTAAAGAGCGCTGAGCGAGAAAAAAACTCATGGAGCGTGCCCAAGAATTTATTTTTCAACTACTTATTGACAAAAACAAAAAGAGGAGGGGCAATATTAGACCTTATCTTGGGAAACGAAGAAGAGCAAATTGATGAGTTGATTGCTGTGTTTGTGACAATACCTGGGATGCTGATCAAAAATCCATTAGATTTAGGGCAGAGATAAAACTGGAATGGCAGTTTTGAACTGAGGGTAGACAATCTGAATGAGGATGCACTTGTTTGAGGTGAACTAGACAACGCTTCTTGGAATACATCAGTGGAACACAAATGGGAAGCACTAAGGAGTAAGATCATAATAGTTTTGAAAACCAGCAGTGACCACAATATGATAGAATGTGCCCTGCAGTTTGAGAAGGAGAAGCTGGAATCAGGTGTAACTGTATTACATGTACACAAAGGTGACTACAAAGACATAAGGGAGGAGCTGGCCAGAGTTGATTGGAAAGGGAGCCTAACAAGGAAGACAGTAGAACAGCAGTGGCAGGATTGTTTTGGGGTGAAGGGCATTATTCCGGAGGCACAACAGAAATTCATCCCAAGGAGGAGGAAAAATGCAAGAGACAGATGAGGCATTCATTTCTGGCGAGGGAAATCAAGTAAGAAGACTTCTTACTGTGTTTACCCCAGTCCAATGCCGGCAGCTCCACATCGAGGGAAGTCAACGACAGCTTAAAAGCAAAATAAAAAGCCTACAAAGTGACGAGGATTAGTGGGAAGCCAGCGGATTAGAACGATCTTTAAAGAACAGAAAATAACTAAAACAAAGCAATAAGCCAGAAGAAGTTGAAACATGGGTGTAATCTAGCTAGTAACATAAAAAAAATAGGAACAGTTTTTCCCTTCGATATACAAAAGGTAAGAGAGATAGGCAAAATTAGACAATGGACCACTGGAAAATAACGCTGGAGAAGTACTAATAGGAATCAAAGAAATGGCAGAGGAACTGGGCAGTTATTTTACATCAGTCTTCATGACACCAGAGGTTTGCAGGCTCTAGGAGAGTCAGGGGCAGAGGTGAGTGCAGTGGCCATCGCTAGGGTGAAGATCCTTGGGAAACTGAAAAGTCTGAAGATTTCAGATCTTCAGACCGGTGAAGGATGCACCAAATCCCATGGTTCTATAAAAGATATTGTGGATATCGTGAAGGGATTGGTGGTGATCTTTGGGAATCGCTGGAGGCAGGAAGGGTCCAGACGACTGGAAAATAGTTAATATAACACTGCTATTTAAAAGGGGGAGGGAAGGAGCAGACGGGCAATTATAAGCTAGTTTGCCTGAATTAATTCATTGGCAAGACTTTAGAGTGCCTTATTAAAGATTGGATCGCAAGTACATAAAAGTGCATGATAAAATAGGACTGATTCACCACGGCTTCGTAAAGAGGAGGTCATGTCTGACAAATCTGTTAGAGCTTTTTGAGGAAGTAAGAAGAAAGATAGTTAAAGGAGAATCAGTGGATGTGATTTATTTATTTTTCCAGAAGGCATTTGACAAGATGCAAAACAGAAGACCATTAAATCAGTTAAGCATTCATGGTGTTAATTTGAAGATCCTGTCATGATTAGAAAATTATCCGACTGCCAGAAGGCAAAGATGGGGATAAAGGCTTCTGTCATGATGGCAGTGGTTGATTAGTGACTTGCCTCAGGGGTCGGTGCTGGAACCACAACTTTTCACAATGTACATTACCGATTTGGAAGAGGGAAGTAAAGGTACTGTTGCTAAGTTTGCAGATGATATAAAGACATGTACAGGGACAGGTATCATTCAGGAAGAGAGAGAGTGGGTAGGGGGCTGCAGAAGGGTTTGGACAAGCTAGGAGAGCAAAAAAGTGGCAGATGGAAGAGTGTGAAGTTATGCACTTTAGTTGGAGGATTGGAGATATCGGTTGTTTTCTGAATGAAGATATGCTTAGGAATCAGAAGCACAAAGGGACTTCAGAGTCCTTTTTAAGATCCTCTTAAAGGCAACTTATACGTTCAGTTGGAAGTTAGGGAGGCAAATGCAATGTCGGCCTTCATGTCGAGAGGGCTAGAGTAGAAGAGAAGAGATGTAGTTCTGAGATTGTACAAAGCTCTAATCAGGCCTCATTTGGAGTACTGTGGTCAGTTTTGGGGCCCATATCTCAGGAAGGATGTGTCTGCCTTGGAATGAGTTCTGAGGATGCCCACAAGAATGATCGCTAGAATAAAACTTTGTCATATGAGGGATGGTCTGAGTCTGTACTCGTTGGAATTTAGAAGAATGAAGGGGGTTCTTATTAAAACTTACAGGATACTGCGAGGTCTGGATAGAATGGACATGGAGAGAATGATTTCACTAGTAGGAAAAACTAGAACCAGAGGACCTCAGGTTAAAAGATGACCCTTCAAAATAGAGATGAAGACGAATTTTTCAACCAGAGAATGGTGAATTACCGCAGAAGGCCATGGGAGCTAGGTCATTGAGTTGGGCTGCCAGACAGAGGAGATAGTTATGTTATTGATTAATATAGGGACCCGGTGTTATGAGGAAAAAGCAGGAGAGTGGGGATGAGAAAAACAATGGATATGATTGAATGACGGAGCAGACTCGATGGGCTAAGTGGCCTAATTGTGCTCCTATGTCTTATGGTCTTATGCTCTTATAAATATACAAAGTTGATACTGGTGAAATTCGGAAGTTTGTTTCTGTTCCTTATTCTCTCTCTAGAGGCGTCACCTCTGAAAATAAGAGTGTGTTCAGATCCAAGCCGGAAATTATAATGAGCTTCATAAAGTTAGCATATGCTGTATGTTAACATCTGAGTTTGGCACGGGTGAGAATATGATTCATCACTCAGTCTTGATTCAAGGGAACCACAAGGAAAATTCTATCAAACAAAGTTTTAAGGACATAGTGAAAACTTAACAAAAAAAGCATCAATCTTACAATTACAATATTCAAACACAACGCACAAAAACATATCTGTTGTTCCAAATCAGTCACCATCACACAAACATACTTTCTAGACTTGGTGAAAAAAGCAAGCATGCTCAAGTGACGTTGGGTTTTCAGCTTTGTTACACCTGCTATGAAATAATGTTTTGAATGTTGGATCATATCTCTGAGACTTCCGAGTTCTGGAACTTTCCAAAATGCCTCTGGAGAGAAAACAAGAAACAGAAACAAACTTCCAAATTGCACCAGTATCTAACTAACATTTTTCTTTTTTTCAGCTCCGGAGAGGGGAAAGCAGATGACGCTGCTTCTCCTCTCAAATCCGAATAGCGTCAAAAAAAAATCAAACTAAAGACAACAACTTCAGAGAGCGGGGGAAGTCACAGTGGATGCTCTCCAGTTCAGGCAACTGCTAAAAAGCAAAATTAAAACATGGACTTTTCTGTAAAGCTTTTATCACGTGACACAAACAGCCAGTGAATGTCCATTGAAAAATTCCAGGGGTTCATTAAAACACCGTGCATTACTCCAGATTAAAATAAACATTATATCAATTATGCAGCTTCAGTAACACACAAAAGGTACCAGTTACAGACATTATTGTACTAATAAGGTCTTGAAAAGGAGCATGATTAAAATATACAATTTAAAGATATAGTAATGCCACAACTTTTCCCTTCAAAAAAATGAACCATCAGTATTCAAAGGTGGCCTTATTGTCAATCTATTTTCGCACGCAGCTGGTACACTACAATTGATATGTAAACACTTTATAAAATCGAAACTTGCAAACATAATAGGAGTAAAGTCCATTTCAGCCCTTGTCTTCTACTATCGAACGTTCCTCCTCTTGTCATCAAATTTGTGACTTGCTGCATCGTCGTTCCTCTCCAAAATGCTTCATCGAATGTTAATCCTGCTTTGATTGTGAATCCGACCTCAATTTTGACGTAAAAATGTTAAACTAGATCTGCCAATATCCTCAGGTAGCAAACAGGATAACAATAATAAAATATTACATGTGTGTAGTCAGGGCCATTCTGAAAGCTCATTTTAGCTCGGCCCCCTTTTGTGTTCATCAAACGTATCTCCTCTGTCTGGCAGCCCAACTCATTGGCTTGTTCTCGAGGTGTACTATCTGCACACTCTTTGGGAAAAACACTCAGTATCTTGTCTTTAAAGGGTGTCAGAACCCACTGCAGCCCTTGGTTTTAAAAATCAGTGTTGCACTTCCATTGCTGCAAAAAACACCGTGTCACCTTCAGTGAACATCTGTATTTCACTAGGTACCCACAGCTGTGAAGACTGTGCAGATTTTTCAATCAGGTCATTTCGAATTATTGAAGAATTTCAGCAAACAATCAAACTTCTAGTTGTTGTCATGATTTTTGATCTGCAGTAGTATGACACATCTGCTTCTCAATGCCCTTTTTAACATGACACATGCCTGTCGACTCATCTTCATTTTACTTTACGCAGATGGTGAGCTGTTTGTGACAACCCTGGTCAGTTAAGTTCAACAATACAGGAGTAGGTTTGCACAAAGTCAACTTGTCTTGTATCCATCTCCAAACCTTTCTTTGTTCATGTTAGAATCATAGAATCCCACAGTGCAGAAGGAGAACTTTCGGCCCATTTAATCTGTACCAAACACAATCCCACGCAGCCCTACACCCATATCCCTATATATTATACCCACTAATCCCTCTAACCTACGCATCCCTGGACACTAAGGAGCAATTTCTTAGCATGGCCAATCAACCTAACCCACACAACTGTGGGAAGAAACCTGAGTACCCGAAGGAAACCCATGCAGAGACGAGGAGAATGTGCAAACTCCACACAATCAGTTACTCGAGCTGAGAATTGAACCCAGGACCCTGGAGCTGTGAAGCTGCAGTACTAACCACTATGCTACCTGCCACTCGAAATTGTCCAGAAACTGGTTTTCCTCTCCGCCTTCTCCAGTTTTACATGACTTAGCGACTTTCAGCTGCTGCACCGAGTAAACATCCGTTTTTCTTTCCAAATCTGCGCCAATTTGAGACGACCATGTCTACATGGATACTGCTGAGCTAGAACAACATTTTCTACAACCAACTTTTGCATAACCACTTTAGTACGACATAGCTTTGTCACACACATCTGTCCAAATAATGTCAATAACTCTTTCAGGGAATTTAGATTTTGCTCTGGAAGGCAGCTCAATAATGTATTCCAATGTCTGATAAATTCCCAATTATCGGATTTAATTTGAAGAACGTCATATTCAGAACTATCTGGCTTTGTTAGCACCCTCGTTCTGTTTTCTTTCCCCATTAAAAACACGTTCCGGCACATTCACATAACACACTCCCACTGGTTGTAACATTCAGGCTTTAAACTCAAAAGCAAATGCCAGATGTTGGATTTATTACCGCTGTTTGTTTAATCACATGCCGTTCTAATATTAAATTTTGCCTATCCAATTCATCTGCGTTGTTCAAACCTCCAGCAGCATTTGAAACATACTCAATAATGTAGCCTCAGATCGCTGACTCACCACTTCCTCTTCAATCAATGTAATCAATGTAAGTGGTCTTCTACCTCATGATCAAATATTAATTCGAATCGAAAGAATTTAGTTGATTCATTTGGCGCATCCCTAATTGCAAAGAGAACAAATTGAATTTATTTCACCTAATCGTCCAGATAAACTTGGTAATACGCAGTCAGGATTGTCTTTAAAGCTTCATGCCACGGCTCTGATGCTCCCTGCTATTTTAGATGTTACTCAATTGTTTTAAATTGTTTTACTCCTAAACTATCCATAATATCCATAATATTAACGAATAACTTGATCTTTAATCTGATTGCAATATTGCAGATAGTCCACAACTAGTAAAATATTTTTAAGCAACTCCTCTACAATGCTTTCAACTGTAACATTGCTTAATAGATTATCCTCTAGAAATCCATCCATAATTGTCAATAGATATAGGTCTCATTTTCCTCTTTTATGCAGGGGGCGGATACACTCAATTGAGATTCGTTCAAAAGGTTCCTCAATACTGCGAATTAGCTGCAAATGTCAAGTGCAGATACTATGAATCAGATAGGTAATGGTTTGCCAATTCTTCCCTAACAGAAATGGGATAGGTGTCACCCAGAGCAGAGGATCCATCCTTGGTAACAACAAGTTATTAAACTCAACGTTCGGGATACCCAGGTTCTTTCCCCATTAAAAACACGTTCCGGCACATTCACATAACACACTCCCACTGGTTGTAACACTCAGGCTTTAAACTCAAAAGCAAATGCCAGATGTTGGATTTATTACCGCTGTCTGTTTAATCACATGCCGTTCTAATACTAAATCTTGCCTACCCAATTCATCTGCGCTATTCAAACCTCCCTTAGCATTTGAAACATACTCAATAATGTAACCTCAGATCGCTGACTCACCACTTCCTCTTCAATCAATGTAATCAATGTAGGTGGTCCTCTACCTCATGATCAAATATTTATTCAAATCGATAGAATTTATTTGATTCATTCGGCGCATCCCTAATTGCAAAGAGAACAAATGGATGTTGTTCTGTGAGGAACCAGGTAGCTTCAGGTAGCCTTCACAAAAAAAGTAAACTGAGCAAAAGATTAGTACGGATTCAGAAAATTTAGGAAGTCGAGAGTTTGATCACCATTCAGCTGAATGTTAAAAGACCTCCATGTTGATGCAATGCAGTTCAAAACAGAATACAGTCAACCAATTTGACTTTTCACGCACATTACATAACATTGTCTTGTCATCATAAAAACAACAGAACATGGACTAGAGACAGCAGTCTCCTGAAACCATGTACCAGGGAAAAGTTGATAGAGTCATGGCCATCCCAAAAGGAATTCACAAGAATGAGTGGTGCTTATTCTCAAACATTTAACGTTTAGGTGGGGAAAAAAATTCCATTTGCCATCAATGCTGTCCTCGGTCTGTTACAATGTTCCAGTGAAGCTGAAAGAAAACTACAGAAACATCTCTCATCTTCTGATGAGACACTTTGCGGGTTGCTGGACACAACACTGAATTAAACATTTCATACCATTCATTTCCTCTTCCAATGGGATTTATTCCGCTGAAGTGCCATTCTGTACCTTTTTTACGACTTGTTTCCCAGACAGTGTTGCCACCTTTGCTGATATTTGAAAACACAATGTGCTGCTTAGATCAAATTTTAGCCACTGGATACAATAATAATTACAAACGATGTCTTCTGTTCCGATACAGTTGTGAGATAAACTGTTCTACCCTCCACCACCACCCCCCCCGCCCCACCACCAATCTATCCCTGATCTACTGTCACTGCACATGACACTACAGTACCACACCCCTTTACCCAATAGAATACAACTGGTCACATGACTTTCTCTCTCGACTTATGAAGAAGCATCTGATTGAACTGGAAGTGCATACTTCTTTTCTTTCTTCACAGATACTGTCACTTTTTTTCAGCATCTGCAATACTTCATGTTATTGCTTTTGACATCTTCAGGGGAATTGAATGGCTGGTAGCCAACAACTGCAGGGCATAATTTAAAAAATAAAAAAAAGATTTCTCTTTTTCATTCGGGATAAAGTTATATTTTTAACAACAAAAAGTGTGGATTTTGTGTTCCAAAAAGTCGTGGCATTCAACATATTCATTTCTGATTTAAATAGGTGCTGAGTAATTAAAATAGTGACTTGTGAGTGCAGGTAGAGAAGAAATTCGAACTGAGTCCACATGCAGATGATTCATCGACATACCGAATACTGGAGCAGGTATGAATGATCTACCCCTGTTCTAATGCTATATTTTCGAATATTCACAATCTGCAGAATTCTACAATGACTGACAACACAAGTTGTATATGGTCACTAAGGTCAGAAGTTCCTCTCCAGTTGTGACAATGCATCATGCAGAAATATACCCCCGCATTATTACCTTGCTTAGTTACCTGCACTGATGCCTATGCGCTATGGAACCAATTTTGTTTTCCGTTCGTATGTTTATTTTCCGTGCAAGTACCGTAATTAAGACTTGCAAGTGAACGGAAAATACCACAGATTTTTGTACAATGGTCAGCAGCAGATTAGCATGAAACCCATTCAGCAGCATGTAGCACATTAAACATCTTAAAATCAGACACAGACTAACGCAGAGATTCACACAATTCCAATGGTTTTGAAACTTACCAGGAACCCCAATAGTAGCAAGGGTGGTATAGAATATTTTCCTGACCATTCCTATTGGCGCATGCATTTTTATTTCTATTAAGTTGATTATCTCTCTGTAATGGAGAAAATCTGTCTGACTTAAACTTTGAGATGTTTTCACAAAGTCTTTAATTTATACTCTGTAGAAGGTCTCCTGGGTATTGAAGTTACAACATTTTATGTGTAGGTTTTGAATAAACAGATGACGCCAACTATGTTAACTATCTGTAGGTCTGGACTATTTTATCTCTGTTTTTAAGTTGGAAAGAAAACGAATTTGAGGTTGATTAACTCAAAGATGGTCAAAATCAACCAAGCAACATCGGCCACATGGGCAGTTGCATCAATATTGCAATGAATCCTCTCAGCCACCATACCTTTCAACAGCTTGTTCCACATATAAGTGCGATGATCTACGTTAATGTTCATTTCTTGATTGACACATGGGACTTGTTATTTTCCAGCACTGGTAAATTCACAATCTTACTTACCCTTATATTTTATCAACACATAATTGCGTGTGTTTTCTCATCTTATTCTAAGAGTTTCCTTTAGTTCCCGCTTCCCACAACATCAATATCCGATAAATACCCTGCTGTCAATCGCTCTTCGACTTTTATGTGTTTCACTAAGATCAGCACTTTCCTATGAACTCCAATTTTTATAGGCCCAGATATTTCACACCTATACTTAAACGAGAACGTATTTAGTCATAAATTAGTAGACAAAATATTCTATGAATTGTCTCTAATGCAAAATAACGTAAATATGAGAAACCATATGTAGTAACTCAGAATGCCGTCCTACCAATGCCAATGGCAATTGTAGCTGGTGTCCCCTCGATGTGTGCCCTAGTTCCCTTTTACTAAAGGTCAACATTCTATTTCTTGATGTACATGCAAGGTATTTCTTAACTTTTATTTGATTTGATTTGATTTATTATCACGTATTAGTATACAGTGAAAAATATCGCTTCTAGAGCCTTAAACAGATAAAGCATATTGTATTTAACGAAGGAAAAGAGGGAGTGCCGAATGTCCTGTTACAGTCAGAGTAAAGGTGTGGGGGAATGTCAGCTTAATCAAGGTGAGTCCATTTCGAAAGTCTGATGTCAGAAGGGAATAAGCTGCTCTTGAGTCAGTTGACACGTGTCCTCAGACGCTTTTTATCCTTTTCGCCAGACGAGAGTAAGATCGGGCTGCGTGGAGCCCTTAATTATGTCAGCCGCTTTGTCGAGGCAGCGGGAAGTGTAGATGGAGTCAATGGATTTGAAACCTGTTTGCCTCATGGACATGTATTCAAACTGCGATTTCTTCTCTCCTCCAAACTTCTGTCGTCCCATTGCATTTAAAATGTAATGAAACGGCAAAAGCTCCTGCTCTTCCCACTGAAGAGTTTATGACTTCTAAGTGTCCCAGGCTATATGCAGTGTGGCCATTGTCTTATCCTTCCTATCGCCCCTATGTCCTCACATTTTGCTTCGTCAATTTGTTAATGTGAATAAATCTGTGTGTAATACACATGGCCTCATGATCTAAAATATTAATCATATGCCTACCTTTCGGAGACTCGAGGCTTTATATTTGATCACGTGGCAAATAAACATCTTTGTTATCTTATATGTGTGACAGTTATCCAGATATAAAAAAGATTTCCTTGTGGATGTCTCACCCTCTTTCACTGCTGATGTACCAAAGTTGTGAGCAACCCTTGTGTGGCAATCTTTTAATTGCCATATTATTGAATGCACTTGTAAACTAAGTACAATACATGAGGTATGTGGAAAAGTTGGGAAGACTTGGCGAGCATCCATTGGAGATTAGAAGAGTGAGGGGTGGAGAGGTGCTTGGTTAAAGTTAATAATTTCCTCAATTTTCTTGACAGATGGAATTAAGTCAGTTCAAATTCAAAGGTACTGTTCTAAAAACAATAAATCGCTCTTTTTGAACAAAGCTCTTTTTCTCTCAGAGAGTTTTGCGCCTTTTGAACTATTGGGTTGAGAGGGTGAGAGGCGGAGGGAGATAGACTCTTGGTATAGAAGGGAAACAAACGGCATGATCGGAGTGTTGAAGGAGCTAGATGGTGATATCGAACTTGAAGTGCAAATGAAATGAATGTTGGAGCAGTTTCTAAACTTGCAAATGTGCTTCAAATGAACATTTGATTAGGTGGGTAGAGGCAGTCCACCGTATTCAGCTAACTGTTTTGGTCTTTGGGGGTGCGGGGAGAAGATTAACCAAGGGGACTTAGTTTGTGGGGGAGCGGGAAAACATTAAATAATGAGAATTTTGGCTATTTTGGTCTCTGGAGGAGCGGGGAGGACATTAACCAACGAGTCGTGCGACTGATTTTACAAATCGGAGCCTTGCGTGATATGGATCTGAGCCCTTAATCCTCATTCCAGCCGGTCTCTACGCTCCTTGCGGGCTCCGATCCGATCCACGTTGTGGGTGGGGCTTAGCACTGCCGGATCGTTCAGATCTCTGAACTGCGCGTGTGCAGTTCAAAAAACTCGGAAGCGGCGCGCCCGAGCGCTGGGTTGGAGTGCGCAGCTGCGGTGAGTTGTGCCTTCTGTAAGATTTCTTCCTGCTGCATATCCTGTGTCAGCGCATCCAGGCAGAACAATCCCAATAGAACATCAGTACTTCTCTTTGGAAGGCAGGCCTATGCCAGGCTGCATCGTCTTTTGATGGTTCGACATGATGGGTTCACTATCAATATCCGATGCAAAGAGCCTAAAAAAAAAGTCAATCGATGTTTCCCTTCTGACAGAAGCTGAAAGGAAACCAAGGTTGTTCAAACGTATTCCCAAAAGAATTAGAACGAAAAAGGAAAAATTTGAATATCAATTTAAAGTTGACAATTATAGCAAATTCTGGAGGAATTTCAGAAGTTTGGATTTGAGAAATAACCATCATTTGCGTTCGCAAACAGGACCTATATTGACAAAGACTCAATTACAAAATAATCGCTAGAATGCGAATCTTTACTAGTAATCAATTATTTACAGATTCGGGCAATGTGAGTAGAGAAAGAGAGAGATAATCAAAGATTTAAGAGGTGTGGGTTGTCTTAAGACAGGACAGTTAGCGGAATTCTGCAAGCACAGGCCAAATTCGGGGGGAGGAGCGGGGGGGTTACAAATGGTGTCACATGAACCCAGGGTCCGGTTGAAGCTGTCCTCATGCGCGAACCCGAGTTTCTGCTCGATGTTTCAGCTTTGTGGTGTCTCTCGGGCGCCGCCTGGCAGAATGCTTACCCAAGGTATCAATTTGAGATTGTAATTTGAATTGTTACAGAATATTCAATGTGTTTGACCACCATGGAAAGTGGACTTTCCGAATAAATGAAGTGAAGTACTTTTCCTGGATACATTTCACTCGCTTTTCAACATTTACTGAGAGAATTAAAAAATGCTGCTTTACAACAAATCAATATCTTTTTTTTTACAAAGGCCCGACTTTAGTGTCTCCCTCAGCAAATAGTACTGGACATTGGATTGGGTCAAACTGCAAAACTGGGTCCTGGACAGCTTTATGCATTGTAAGACAAATAGGATGAGGGAAGACTGAATGGTCTCTTTCACTGAGTTGCTGGTCCTTCAGCAGCTGTTGAAGTGTCCCTCTTGGAGCACAAAGGACGCCATCGAAATGTTCTGAAAGAACCTGGAAAAAAATACTCCTCATCACTTTCTAACTTTTTTATGCAAGGCACATAGAAGACGTGGATGAGAGTTTTGTTTTAACTACCAATATCCCCTCAAACACAAAGTAAGCAGACCACAGATAACAGGAAGTTACTTCACCAAAGAGCAAACGCATCCAAGATATTTGCAGTAGTGTTGAGATGCAAGATAAATTTGTCTTTTTATTATTCAATTTAAAGTGAGGAGGGCAGAGGCAGCACAGTTAAACAAGAGAAAACTCAGCTGCACCATCAACACAAACTCTCTACTGTTAGCTACAGTACACAGTCAGGAGAAAATCCCCCTCCCTCTCCCTTCCCGTCCTTCCCCGCTTCCACACTCAACTTTAAATATTTACTAGATTGCGACTGGGACCTGATGGATTGAGTTAAAAGGAGAGGCTGGATAGACTGGGACTTTTTTTTATCTGGAGCGTAGGAAGCTGAAGAGTGATCTTATAGAGATCTAGAAAATAATGAGGGGAACAAATTATCTAGATAGTCAATGTATTTCCCAAAGATAGAGGAGTCTAAAATTAGAAGGCATACGTTTAAGGTGAGAGAAGAGTGATATAAAAGTGTCCAGAAGGGCAATTATTTCACACAGAGGGTGGTGGTGTGTGTGGAACAAGCTGCCAGAGATATAGTAGAATTTTGTCTTTTAAAAAGAATTTAGGTAATCACATGGATACGATGGGTCTGGAGGGGCATGGGCCAAATGTGGCCAACTGGGATTAGCTTTGGGGTTTTATAAAAAAGAAGGGTGCCATGGATAAGTTGGTCCGAAGGCCCTGTTTCCATGTAGTAAACCTCTATGATTCTATGACTCTATAAGTGAAATTGAAACTGAAAAGTTAAATATCACTCCAAAAAATGTATTTTGAGATGATACCTTGAGAGTATTTTCCATCGAGGCGCGGACATAAGGGAATGAAAGACGGAATTTGCTGCAGAAGGAATGTTAACCAACAGAGGAGGGGAGATCGGCGAGGGTTAGTGAATTCACAGCAATGGATAGGATAAGAAGAAGTAATGGTGTTAGGAGGGGCCGCTGTGCATATGGATTGAAGGGCAGCGGTATCAGTTAATTATTGGATCTTGCTTCCAAAATCCTTGAGATACACAATTTTTTTGTCAATGCGTCGCATCAGATAATGTTTAAAATAGAAGTGGGTAAATGACACCTTTGACAGAGAGTTTTGAGGATTTCTGGAGAGCAAGGTCATATGCTGACACATGAAGCTGAGCATGAATTTCAGACTGGTGCGACATTGCAAATGAATCTGAGAAAATGAAATTAACATTTCTCTCACTTAAACAAAACTGTTAACATGTTTCCATCGAAATGAAGAGAAGGGGGTTGAGGTTTGCAAAGTTTTGAAGCAGACTTTCAAATGTGTAACACGATAACGTGGTAGACAATTTACTATACAAAAAATGCAACAGGTTTCACATCCATTTATTAGTCTCAGATTGGCGGGGGAGGTGGAGGGGGCTCTTGAAACCTTTGGGTCAATTTGCGATGTTTCGCGTTAGACAGCAACTGGCCAAAAGACAATCCTGTGTACCTATTTCCATCCTCGAAAGCCGTTTATCAGTAGAATGTTGTAACGAGTTACAAGGAGAACTGGAATTCCGGTATCACTGTGACTGTCATCGCCATAAAGCACATTTGTAACAGTCAGATGCATACTAGTCGGAATATTTAGAATTCAACATTAGATAAAGTCAAATTTCCCGTATCCAATTCGAGAAAGGAGCACTTACCATGTGGTTGTTAGTTCAGAATGACTATAATAGATATGTCAACCAGGTTGTCTTTCATAATGCTGTGCTGGCTATACATGGTTGCTTTACCATGTCCTAAATGTTACATTTCGACTTCACTAATGATTTTTCCCCAAATATCAGATGGATGAAGTTAAATTTTCTTGTTTTTTTCCTCTCTCATCTTTTGAAATGTTATTTCATTTGGACGCTCCCGATTGCTCAGATTCATTCCAGTTTCTAGAGCAGTTCGAGAAAATATAGCCAGTATTGCACCATCCTTACGTCTGCATCTTAAAACACCGGACCATTCACGACATGGATGCGGAGGTTTGCCTACTTTTATTTCCATTAGTTATCCAAAATATTTTTCTTATCTTCTCCGTAAATCAGCATTGTTCTAAGTTTCGCTCTTTTGCCTTATGCCTTTCTAATGTTGATGTTTTTGTTTTATGTGCAGGGATATAACAAATGTTAAGAGTATTGATTATTTCCTTTATTAATTTGAAATGTAACACTGAGGAGGAACGATCCTCATTTACACATTTTTTCTATATTTTTCTAAACACTTCCACTACTTTTACATATATTTCATGGTAGTTCTGTATCATGTTCAAAGGTTTTTTATTGAAATTTACACTAATTTTTGGCCCACAAATTGAATTCTATTAAATTGATAATTCATTTCATTATCCATCCACTGACTTGCGTTTTTAGAGGTTTTCTCGATAGCATTCATCTGTTTCAGATTTCTAATTTTTTTGTCTTGTATGTCTGCCACTAGATCTACATTGCCATGTCTGGGACGGCACCGTTATACGGTGGTTAGCACTGCAGTTTCAAGCGCCAGGGACCCCAGGAACAATTCCAAACTTGGTCACTGTCTGTGTGGAGCATGCACACTTTCCCCGTGTCTGTATGTGTTTCCTTTGGGTGCTCTGGTTTCCTCCCACAGCCCAAAGATGTGCAGGTTAGGTGAATTGATCATGTTCAATTCTCCATCAGTGAACAGAACTGGCGCTGGGGTATAGCGAGTACTGGATTTTCACAGTAACTTCATTGCAGTGTTAATGTCAACCTTCTTGGGACTAATAAATGCACTTTAATAAACTTAACTTTAAGTCTCTTTCTAATTTGTCGTGAATATTTATGATTTCCCTTTGGTTTGGCGTATTGAGGTCAACTATAACCTATCTTTGTGAACATATAGGAAATTGCATGGAGTCGGCTTGCAGAAATAGTGACAAAAAGGTAAAATGTCTGTTATGGGCAGGTTTGGAAAAAAAACTGGTATGCTTGGAATCTAAAATATTGTGAACCATCGAGATTGTCCAGATGGTGTGATAACCGATAAGAATGAAGCTAGGAACATACTCTGCTTGCAAATGAATCCTGCACTCGATATATTAAACTTACAGTTGTTCAATGAAAAATGAACATCATCAGAACAATTCTTTATTTTTTTAATCACGGAGATTTATTTGCTTGACATTCCCCAACACAAAAATGTTCCAACATCATGTGCTAAACAATTTTCAACTGAATATTATTCCCAGAAAACTCCGGTGTTCCGTGAGTTCTATTGAATCCCAGCAAGACTAGAAGAATGGATAGAGAGATAGGTAGATAGAGAGAGAGAGAGAAAGGGGGAGAGAGGAAGAAGGAGACAGAGAAATGAATGGATTAACATTATTGGCTAATGGAAGGATAGATGGATGGTTAGATGGATGGATGGACGGATGGACGGTGAGAAGGAGAGTCTGAAAGATGGATGACGGACAGAGAACAATGCTCCCTGTTTGTCGGCTGCAAAATGATAACAATAATATGTCGTATAAACCAACAGATATAAGTTTTAGATAATTGACAAAATCAGCATCAGACCATACAGCATTGTATTTCAGCGAGGAGCTGAGCATGCAGGATTGCATCAAACTATGTTAAATATCCGGAAAAATTCTAGTTCCATTAATTTTCCTACGGAACCAACTGAAATTTCCACGCAAATGCGGAGACAATTCAATTTTAGCGATGGAAACACATGCGGGTAGATTGTTTATTCATGAAAGACCGAGACAAACCGCCCTCCTTATTAAACTCTAGATAAAGTAAAACGTTTCCAATGCTGACATGGGGACGATTAGCTGTTACTGATACCACTTAATTACCGATGGAAGCGCGGTTGATAACATAGAATGAAACTCTATCTTTGATTATACCTTTTTAGCCGTTTTCCTAATTTAATTATAAGAACGAACGGATATTTCAACAGATGTTTTAACTCCTCTCTGAATTTTGTCTGGGACACTGCATAAATAACTGGATTGGAGCAGGAACTTAAATCCTGCAGCATATACCCAATTCGCTGCAGAATGGTGAATGCATCACTGAAGTCTGTCTGCAAGTACCGAAATTCTCCAATCAGAACACATATATAATGAATAAATGTTAGCATCCATAAAAGTATAAAGCTGCCAGATATGACCAAAAGTAAAATGATGGACTTTCTTCGGCTTTCCATTTCTGGATCACTGTTGTGGGTGCGCAAAGCCCTCCTAATCTTGCTTCTGAGCAGAATGTATCTGATGGTCAGGCCATTCAATAAAACAATAAAAAGAAATGGAATAAAAGGCATCAAAACAGTGTCAAACCATGAGAATGTAACCCAAATGAGGGAACTGTAAATGCTTGATTTCAAAACACAGTACCATGATATATTTTCAATTATTTCTCCAGCCTCAATAGTGAAGTAAATCGGTAAATTTTGAAGCAAGCTAAGCCCCCATATTATTGCTACAATTTGAGCTGCAGTTTTCTCTGTGCAGTAATGTGTTCTTATTTTCTGACAACAAATTGCAACAAACCGATCAAACGTCAATGCGACAGTTAACCAGACAGAACATTCAATGGAAGCAGAAATCAGGAAAACATTCAGACTGCAGGGGATAGTGTGGTCCAGAAATGTAACTGGGAAGTAAAATTCTTTGATCTGATATAGGATGACTTCCACGATCATGACCAGAATATCGGCGGCTGCCATGGAGGTCAAGTAAATAGTGATGCATTTAGAAAGGCCACACTTGCCGTGGTACAGAATAATGATGGTTACCAAGTTGGCTGTAAATGAGTAACACAAATAATGAGAATTGTACCCATGAAATAATTGCATATAAATATGTTGTTGTTTATAATGCTGGCATGCATTTTATTCTGCAAATGGTCCATGAATTGAATAAAAGAACTCTTTGGATGCATTATTATTAATTAACCTAGTTCATACGTTTAATGTACTGATTCCTAATTAGAAGCTATCAGGATATTAGTTAGCTATTATATTTTGCAGTCGATATCTGGGTATATAACATTCAAATCGTTAGTTTTCCGTTTTCTTAAACGATATTGATAATTCAAAGTAATAATACTTCTACGTGGTTATTTTTCTTCATTAATCATTGTATGATCTTGTATCTTGTAACATTGTATCATCAACAAAAGTTAATAATTGCCAGAGGCAAAGTACAGCAAGCGTTCACCAGACTGATTCCTGAGATTTCGGGATTTTTGTGTGATGAAGAATTGGATCGACTGGGCTAGTATTGATTGGAAATTAAATGAAAGAGAAGGTATCTAACTGTTTTTTTAAAAAAGACTGACAGGAATGAACAGACTGGATTCGGAGATGATCTTTCCTTCGGATGGTGGTTCTATCAAAAGGAGTTAGAGGCCTACTTTGCGGGGTACTCTGTTTAGGATATTGACGAGGAGCAACACTTTCATTCTGCGGATTGTAAATCTGTGGAAGTATCTACGAAAGAAGATTGCTGAGGCGAAGGCATTAAGTACATTTAAGCGGGAAGTAGATAGGTTTCCATACTCGAAATGCTTCACGGAGAGAAGGAAAAATGATTCGGCCAAAATCAGATCGAATGGGACGTGGCGTTGTAACGGTATTGCCACTGGATTATTAATCCAGAGACCCTGGGCAGTAGTGAAATTCTAGATTAAAAGTTTACCGATATCATCAAAAACTTGTAAAACTTTCTATTCCATTAATGTTCTTGAGGCAGGAAGCTAACGCTGCTAACCTTACCTTTTCAGGCCTACATATGACTGCAGACCCGCAGCATAATTGTTGGGTCTTAAATATCCCCTGACATGCCCAGTCAAACAGGAAAGTATAAAGAATGAAGGTCCAGTCCCTGAACGAATGCAATTAGAATGGTCTACTAGCCTTGAGTGCGGAATGATATTGCCCTTCCCCTATCCTTCTATGTTTCTTTGTTTAATGATAGCAAACACAACTAATTACAGAGCTATGAAACTGGGTAAACACATATCAACAACAGTAAACCGTCACTCATGACACGATACCCTGGCGCCTGTTCGATTCAATACACCTACCCGTCCCTGAAAAACCCAAACCATAACTTTTAATTAAATTGCCGCAGTTAGGCTGCTCTTGCAGAGGAATGACGAGTGATCTGACATGTGCATGAAAAGCTAATTGAGAATAAGGATTTGAGCTCGTAATGAGGCCTTCTATCGCTTGCTAGTAGACATTTCATACATTTATACGCATGAACCACGCCTTATAATGAGGATGATGGATCCAACTTTTGGAACTGTTTTAATTACTCGGGACCCTGGTGAAACCATCGTTCCTTCTCCTTTTCTTTCTGGGCACGGTCTCGACCCGTTAGCCACGATGCGACAACCAGCCGGCGTTGTTTTATTTTGTTCTTTGATATCAATTGTGATGTAAGTTTTAAATTTGACGTTCAATTAACTAACCTAATGAAAGTAATATAATAACACTCGGCAAAATGCCTCCCCGATGAGCAACACTCACCTGTTGATCAAAAAAGGTCTATTAATGTTCCTTTTCACATTTTACGGAAAGATAGTCAGATAGACAGTGCAGATTTCTGATATGTGATCCCTATAATAACAAGCGGGAGTTCAATCTATTCGTTTAAAAATATGCTGTGGTTTAGAATAATAGCTAAACAATGCAAACTCGAGTGCAGGGAAGGAACATATATCCCACTGGTGAAAACAAAATGCAATGTCTCAGTGTGAAGCATTCAGGCTTTTTGACATTATTATATACCACAATACAATTGCTCTTTTTTAATTTGTGACACATGTAGGCTTACATGAACACATTAATGACGTCACTGTGAAAAAACACTAATCGCCACATTCCGGCGCCTGTTCGGAAATAAAGAAGGATAATTTCTTATGAACAATGCACCTAATCAGCTCGACATTAGGACTATGGAAAGGGAACTGAGCGCCCGGAAGAAACAGACGCAGACACTGGAAGACCGTGCAGACTCCGCACAGACAACAACTCAAGCTGGAGTATGGAAGGAGGACCCCTGGCGTGATGAGGCAGTCGTGTAAAGAGAAGTGATTGCCGAGTGGAATCATCGCTCGACTAAACATCCAAAAACTCAGATAATGTTCTGGTCACCTTGGTTCGAATCCAGCTACGTTGAGTGAAATAAAAACAAATTTGGAATTAAAAATCTATTAACGAGCGATGTCAACAATTATCGATTGTCGGAAAACCCTTCTGCTTCTCCAAAATCCTTTAAGGAAGGAAATCTGTCCTCCACAGCTGGCCTTGCCTGAATGTGACTCCAGAGCTACTGTAATGTGTCTCAATCTCTAAACTAGGGATGGGCAATAAATGCTGGTCAGTCAATGCTGTCCACGATTTATGAAAATAAACAATATTTGAATATACACAGATGCAGTGAATGACTATTTTCCACATCGCTTGTCAGTTTGATCCTTTCCAATACTCCAGCCAAATTTTGAAAATAAATTCTGGCTAATAGTAATTAACTTACCATTAAGAATAAGGGAAGAATAAGTATTCTGTATCTATGTAGTCTGTATCAAAATACAGACAGAATATTAATTGATTCCCATTCATGATTATTCGGAAGCAAACGAAAAAAACATATTTCCTCCATATCCAAAAATAATAATAAAACAATTAAAGTAACGCAAAGAATAACCCAAAAAAGTCTGCAATCAACAATCCACAATGTGACATTCAATTTCTGCTATTGTAAATGAGGATAAATGACTGATCGTGTCTTTCACATCAGCAAAAAGCCAGCATTAGCTAAACTAGATATATTCAAAAATCTTGTCATATAGCTATCGGTGAGCAGCTGCCTCAGGTATTCTATATTTTCTGAACACAATCTACTCTTTACACAGAAATGACTTCCTTCACAGAAAGCCGCTTCTTATGCAGCGAACGTAAATATGTCCTCTCACACTGAGCTTCCGCGTTATCACATCCACATTTTAACCCAATAATGAGCGTTAATATTGTCTACAAGTATTGCATCAATAATATAAATCCTGGAGGGAACTTCAGCTGCTTCCTGCTCGATATGTTGTGCCACAGACACCAATGTTAGAGGAAAAATGCCCATCTTGCTTTTTTTTTCAAAGTTGAGACAAGATTGTCATCAATTATACCATTGACTTAACATTACATGTTGATTCTTTGAGTTATTTTGATCAACTGACAGGTCCACTGCATTATAATGGTAAAATGTAATTATTACATACTAAAAAGGTTAACTGTGAAATTCAAATATTGAAATAAGTAAATAAAATGAATAGAATGCATTTACCAGGAACACCGATTATTGCAAGAAAAGGGTAGTAAATTGACTCTATCTGTGTAAGTAGTGGACGTTCCATTTTCTGAGAAGAACGTTGCAAGTGGTGGATAAACATTGCAGGCAGAGTTACTTACAGAACACATCTTCTTATACACTGGAGGGAAATCCCGAGAGATCTATTTCGCAACTGATGTGAATTTCAGTAATCAACTTGAGAACATTGGTCGTGCGTTATAATTGAGTAAAACATCCCAGCCGTCGTCATGAAAGCATCACAACAATAGCATTTCCATTGTTTTATTACATGTATGGAGCATATGTATTAATCATAAGAGATATATTTTAATAGCAAGCAAGTGGGGAAATCGTGGATTGGTAAAATTTTTAGGCTGTAAAGAGGTCATAGCCGCAACTTGTTTATCTATGCCCCTTTACCAGTACCTGTCGAATGGCGCTGCACAGGTAACAGTTGTAGATGGGTTTGTATAATCCTTTGGAGGCCTTGTTCCTACTTACCTTCAGCAAAATCTGAAAGGGTTCTGTCATACACAGCAAGGAGTTCCAGACACACATCCAGGGCGGAGGGCTTGTAATAACTGGCATGCCTTCTCACAGACGATTAAAGCAACAGCTTGACATTGTGAAATTAGGAGTTCATAGATTTCAATGACCCACCAGAGTTAGCTATGCTTCTTATGAGTGAAAAGATAGATCCAGCAGTGAGGTCAGCACCATGCCAAGTTTTTGGTAAGGGGTTGATTTTAGCATACCCAAACATCTACACCAATGTGATAATGTCACATGGAATCAGACCATTTCCTGGACTAGGAAACCTCCTGATCACCAAGTCCTGCCCACCACTACACCCCACCCTCCACGCAATGCATCAATATTCCATGCGGAACACCAACAAGACTGTGGGACGTGCACCTAATATACCCCAGCCATTTGTGGGATTATAGTGTCCATTGCCGTAGGTGGCTTTGCCACATTCCGACTCGCACAACTGCTCAAGTCCTAAATGATATATCTGATGATTGTCTGGTTGACGAGTATTGAGGGAACACTAAGAAAGGATAAAAAAAATTGTTCTCATGCTTACCAATCTGCCTACCGCAGGTTTATCTATTCATGCTGGTATCAATGGGAGTGAACACCACACTGCCCTATATGCACATTGCATCGTGTTGAGTTCTGCGACAGAAGTGCTAACTGGGATACCTATTGACAGTTAACGTACGTTGATTCAGGGCAATCGCTGGGCGCTGGCGGCCTTCAGAAGTAGCAGGATTGTACTCAGTCACATTCAAAAGCAACACTTGCCCCTGCATTATAACCATCAAGACATTAAGGGAGCAACCCTGTTCAACGAAGGATACAGGATGCCATATCAGGAGCAAGGCTAGCCTAACATTTAAAAAAAGACAATGATGGAGCGACAAGACAAGATTATAAACGCGCTAACACCTAGAGCATTAAGCCATAGACCGGGATATGCGATTCCAAACAAATAAACAACCCGCAGATTTCAAAGGAGAAGAAACGTGCTAACAAATCCCTGCTCTCAATGTCCTTCAAATAAGTCCAAAAGATCAGCTACAATCACTACTCAGAAGCACTGAGCAGATTATCAACTTCGGCCTCGTGTGCAGGCCCTGGCATTACTGGAGACAGCGTTCAGTCAAAGATAATAGAATCCCGACAAAGTAGGAGGGGCCAGTCAGCCCACCCAGCCTTTTTATATATTTATTGCTCTTTCCTTATATTAGTTCATAAAGCAAACCCTCCACTCTCCCAATTTACTTCCGTTAAATTCAGGCTTACCTGTTTGTCTTAGTAGAAATTTCGAGTGATAGGCTTCAGCATGCACTTTATATTTTCGAATATTTTCCAAAATCTTCAAGAATCTTCTGTCATGTGTTTCTCCCGCCTACATTGAGAAGCAGCTCCATGGTTATTAGATGCCTGTAGGATTCACTCCCTGGAACAGATAAGGTATCCCTCCCAGATGAGGTTATGACAGTTCACCAAGATAATACAGCGAATACATTCAGGACGCTCTGCTGCTGATGCAGGAACAACATTTTGTTAGCTCTCTGTGTTCCCTTCTGCTCAAATAAAAACGAGAGCAAACGGAACTATTTCCTGTCAGCAGAGTTTCAGTATCTCCTTTTCGCTGCAGTGAAACTTTCCAACTCTGGGCTCCTTCCTACAATTGAGTAAGAACACTTGTATTGCAAAAAGAAAAAAAAATGTTTTTTGTTGTTCAACATATGTATGCTGCTCAGCCCACAGCCATGGAGCATTTTGCACAGTAGCTCTGAAAATGGAACAACTTTTGTTGCAAACCCCTCAATGTGATTTCTGCAATATCCCACTAAATCAAGGATATATTGAAGCACGCCAATATCCTTCGGAAGAAACAATTGTTAAGATAGGATCAATTCATTTTTGTTCAATTTCTCGTTTACCTCGAATAACACCAGTACCCAAATGGAGCACACTAGATTGCACAATGTGAGCTTTCTTAGGGGTAACGTTACAATCTAAATGAATAAAGAGAGTCAGCAATTTATCTAACAAATCAAGATGTTCCGATTTAGTTTCAGTTTGTAACAAAACATCATCAACATTAGTACGCTTAACATTCAGGTCGTGAAAACTTCTCTAACTCTGTGGCCAACCGATGATGAAATAGGGATGGAGAATGGGCAAAGTATTGGAGAGAATTATTAAGGATAGGATTTATAGTTATTTAGAGAGAAATGAATTGATTGGGGTTAGTCAGCATGGTTTTGTGAAGGGTAGGTCGTACCTTACTAACCTTATTGAGTTTTTTGAAAAAGTGACCAAAGAGGTAGATGGGGGTAAGGCAGTTGATGTGGTATATATGGACTTTAGTAAGGCGTTCAATAAGGTGGCACATGGAAGGCTTCTGCAGAAAATGCAGATGTATGGGATTGAGGGTGATTTAGCTAATTGGATTAGGAATTGGCTAGCAGATAGAAGACAGAGGTGGTGGTTGATGGGAGATATTCATCGTGGAGTTCGGTTACAAGTGGTGTACCTCAGGGGTCTGTTTTGGGGCCCCTGCTGTTTGTAATTTTTATAAATGATCTGGATGAGGGTACTGAAGGATGGATTAGTAAATTTGCGGATGACACCAAAGTCGGGGGAGTGGTAGATAGTGAAGAGGGGTGTTCCAGTTTGCAGAGAGACTTGGACAATTTGCAGAGCTGGGCCGAGAGGTGGCAAATGGAGTTCAATGCGGAAAAGTGTGAGGTAATTCACTTTGGCAGGAATAACAAATGTGTAGAGTATAGGGCTAATGGTAGGACTCTTAATAGTGTTGATGAACAGAGGGATCTTGGTGTATATGTGCATAGCTCCCTGAAAGTTGGCAATCAAGTCGATAAGGTTGTTAAGAAGGCATATGGAGTCTTAGCTTTTATTGTAGGGGGATTGAATTTCGGAGCCGCAACGTCATGTTGCAACTGTACAAAACTCTAGTGCGGCCGCACTTGGAGTATTGTGTACAGTTCTGGTCCCCGCATTATAAGAAAGATGTGGAGGCATTAGAGAGGGTACAAAGGAGGTTTACCAGGATGTTGCCTGGTATGGAAGGCAGGTCTTATGAAGAGAGGCTGAGAGATTTGAGGTTGTTTTCGTTAGAAAGAAGGCGGCTAAGAGAAGACCTTATTGAAACATATAAGATGATTAGAGGTTTCGATAGGGTGGACAGTGATATCCTTTTTCCTAGGATGGAGAAAGCTAGCACGAGGGGACATAGCTTTAAATTAAGGGGTGGTGGTTTAGGACAGATGTCAGAGGTAGGTTCTTTACCCAGAGGGTGGTAAGGGTATGGAATGCCTTGCCTGCGTCAGTTGTAGATGCGCCAAGTTTGGTGGCATTTAAGAGGTTAGTGGATAAGTTTATGGATGAAAAGGAAATGGTTTAGGTTAGAGGGTCACTGCTTGTTCCTAATTGGTCGGCGCAACATCAAGGGCCGAAGGGCCTGTTCTGCGCTGTTGTGTTCTATGTTCTTCTATGTTCTAATTATGAAACCCCGGAGGTGAGCAAATCCCTGAGGTGAGCCAGCGGACGTAAAAGCAAACTTAAGTTGACACTGTCGATTCAATGGAATCGGTCAAAACCCACTACTTATCTCCAACTCGATAAAGTATTTAGACCGTGGAATTTTACAACGTAGCTGGACTAGTGGCTCCAGTTAGTGCTGTTAATGGAGTAACTTTTTTAACATTCTATGATCTACCGTTAAACGTCAAGAACCATCAAGCTTCCGTACTGGTCAAATCAGAGAATTGTTAGTAGAAGCCACTTCCTACTGTAGTAGACTTTCAATCACCTTAGCAATCTTATCTTGAGAAGCTGAGTTACAGAGAAAGATTAAATAGCTTAGGACTTTATTCCCTGGAGCATAGAAGAGTGAGGGAAGATTTAATAGAGATGTAAGATTTTGATGGATAGAGATAGCGTGAATGCAAGCAGGCTTTTTTCCACTGAGGCTAGGGGAGAGAAAAAAAACAGAGGGCATGGGTTAAGGGTGAAAGGAGAAAAGCTTAAAGGGAATATCAGAGGGGGTTTCTTCACGCAGAGAGTGATGGGAGTGTAGAATGAGCTGCCAGATAAAGTGGTATTTAACATTTAAGAAAAACTTGGACGTGTTCATGGATGAGAGGGTTGTGGAGGGATATGGTCCAAGTGCTTTGTTACCACCCTACAATTTTAGGAGATTTTTCCCTGACTTTTGGGGGCTCTGAATTAATGACAAAGTGTAACTTTCTTCTGATCCAGTTAATTGTTGAATTTGGCAAATGGCTGATACAGAAGAAGCTTTTTCCCAAGATAGAAGCGTCAATTGCAAGGAGGCACAGGTTCAATGGGAGGAGGTGAAAGTTTAAGGGAAATACGCCATGGTTTTTTATTCATGCAGAGTGATGGGGGCCTGGAATGCACTGTCAGAGGACACGGTGAACAGGCATTTTAACAACATTTAAGAGGCATTTGGATGGGTATGTGGATATGGAGGGAATGGGGAGACACAATCCGAAGGATAGGCTTGGTTTTTAGTTTAGTTACAGGATCATGATCTGCACGGTCTTGGAAGATCAACGGTTCTGTCTCTGTGCTCCCCTTTGTTCTTTGTTCTTTAATTATTTCTTGTTCTTTGTTCATTGAGTACAGCATAACAGGTAAATATCCCGAACTTGATCGATTTGCACAGTCTCTGGACAAATATAACCTTCTGGAACACCAAGCCCCAACAATGCAAAAGCGTCTTTCAATTCAATCCTTGGTAGTGCATAGTATGTAGCGTGGAGAAACCCGATGTAACGTAAGAAGGTGATTACTGACACAACTCACCCTGTTCAATATCATGTCTGGCACCATTTCTGAAACGTGCCACTTCAAGATGCTGCCATTGTTGTCATGCATCCCCTCTGAGGCAGTGTCGGTACACATATCATTTGTGGGAGGGGTGGGATTGTGAAGTGGACAAATTGAACACCATGAGGCAATAGAAGCTCCTGCTGGAGGCTATGACAGGATGTGGCTGTCGTGTCAGAGGATGAGCTGCGAAGGCGAAGATAAATTTTCATATGTAAAGGGAAGCATGGAGTTGGAAGTCAAAGATGATTGAGGTGATTACGTTCAGGTCTCTATGACGACTCCTCAGCAGTGCGATGGTGTTCTAATTTTGCCGGTGCATGATAAATCAGAGTAATTGAGCCTGTTGAAATGGTCTTCATACTGATCTGGATTAACCATCAGCAGAGACACTGATGTGTTCCTGCGTGTGACCATGAACAATAGTTGCTGCTGGTCAGTGAGCAAAACCATACATTTAATTTGATTGGTTTGATTTGATTCATTAGATTTATTATTGTCACATATATTAGCATACAGCAAAAAGTGTTGTTTCTTGTCTGCTACATGGACAAAGCATACCATTCATAGAGAAAGAAATGAGAGAGCGCAGGATGTAGTGTTACAATCATTGCTACGATGGAGGCAAAGATCAACTTAATGCGAGATAGGTCCATTCAGAAGTCTGATAGTAGCAGGGAAGAAGCTGTTCTTGAGTCTTTTGTAGGCGACCTCAGAATTTTGTATCTTTTACCTGGCGGAAGGAGGTGGAAGAGAGAATATCCAATGTGCATGGGGTCTTAAATTATGCTGGTTGATTTACTGATGTTAATACTTTCAGTTGCCTGGGTATCATGCTGCAGATGACAATGTCTTTCCCGGGGACAGTCGGTCACCTCAGCAACAAGAGGTACCAATTCAGAAGGTGGCTGATGATGCCAATACGAAGCATAAATGGCACAGGAGACTCTACAATCTGGCTCATGCTTCATCAGATGTGTTGTTGGAACAGGCGTTGAGACTGTAAAAAATGTGGTTCCTGTACTTGGTCAGATGGGGGAGTGTCCCACATTTCAACCCCCAGATGAAGTCCTGCATTATTGTGGTTTCTGCACTGTCTACAATGTAGCCATGCAGAAGAGTGGATGGGCGAGCACCGAATCTCCTCAGGTGAGCAGGACATTGAGTTGGACAGCGGACGGTGATGACAAACAGAAAGAACAACACTACATTGAACATAGAACATAGAACATTACAGCGCAGAACAGGCCCTTCGGCCCTCGATGTTGCGCCGACCAATTACGAAAAAGCAATGACCCTACAACCAAAACCATTCCATTTTCGTCCATAAACTTATCTACTAACCTCTTAAATGCCACCAAACTTGGCGCATCTACGACTGACGCAGGCAGGGCATTCCATACCCTAACCACCCTCTGGGTAAAGAACCTACCTCTGATATCTGTCCTATAACCACCACCCCTTAATTTAAACCTATGTCCCCTCGTGCTAGCTTTCTCCATCCTAGGAAAAAGGATATCACTGTCCACCCTATCTAAACCTCTAATCATCTTATATGTTTCAATAAGGTCTCCCCTTAGCATCCTTCTTTCTAACGAAAACAAATTCAAATCCCTCAGCCTCTCTTCATAAGACATGCTTTCCATACCAGGCAACATCCTGGTAAACCTCCTTTGTACCCTCTCCAATGCCTCCATATCTTTCTTATAATGTGGGGACCAGAACTGCACACAATACTCCAAGTGCGGCCGCACTAGAGTTTTGTACAGTTGCAACATGACGTTGCGGCTCCGAAATTCAATCACCCTACCAATAAAAGCTAAGACTCCGTATGCCTTCTTAACAACCTTATCGATTTGATTGCCAACTTTCAGGGATCTATGCACACATACACCAAGATCCCTCTGTTCATCAACACTATTAAGAGTCCTACATTAGCCCTATACTCTACACATTTGTTATTCCTGCCAAAGTGAATTACCTCACACTTTTCCACATTAAACTCCATTTGCCACCTCTCGGCCAGCTCTGCAACTTGTCCAAGTCTCTCTGCAAACTATAACACCCCTCTTCACTATCTACCACTCCTCCGACTTTGGTGTCATCCGCAAATTTACTAATCCATCTTCAATACCCTCATCCAGATCATTTATAAAAATTACAAACAGCAGGGGCCCCAAAACAGACCCCTGAGGTACACCACTTATAACCGAACTCCACAATGAATATCTCCCATCAACCACCACCCTCTGTCTTCTATCTGCTAGCCAATTCCTAATCCAATTAGCTAAATCACCCTCTATCCCACACATCTGCATTTTCTGCAGAAGCCTTCCATGTGCCACGTTATCGAACGCCTTACTAAAGTCCATATATACCACATCAACTGCCTTACCCCCATCCACCTCTTTGGTCACTTTTTCAAAAAACTCAATAAGGTTAGTAAAGCACGACCTACCCTTCACAAAACCATGCTGACTATCCCCAATCAATTCATTTCTCTCTAAATAACTACAAATCCTATCCCTAATAATTCTCTCCAATACTTTGCCCACAACAGAAGTAAGACTCACTGGCCTATAATTCCCCGGAATGTCTCTATTCCCCTTCTTGAACCATGGGACCAGATTCGCTATCCTCCAGTCTTCCAGCACTATACCCGTAACCAACGACGACCTGAAGATCAGAGCCAGAGGCTCTGCAGTCACCTCTCTCGCCTCCCAGAGAATCCTAGGGTAAATCCCGTCCGGTCCAGGGGACTTATCTAACTTCAAACCCTCAAAAATATCTAGCACATCCTCCTTATCTACTTCAATACTTTCCAGTTTGCAACCTGTATCCCAGTGTTCTCCACAACTACATTTACATCTCCCTGCGTGAATACCGAAGAGAAATATTTGTTCAGTGCCTCTCCAATCTCTTCAGGCTCCACGCACAACTTCCCATTGCTGTCTCTGACTGGCCCTAATCTTGCCCTAACCAATCTTCTATTCTTAACATATCTAAAGAAAGCTTTAGGATTCTCCTTGATCCTATCAGCCAAAGTCTTCTCATGTCCGCTTTTAGCTCTCCTCAACTCACTCTTTAGCTCCCTCCTGGCTAATCTATACCTATCCAGTGCACTAACTGAGCCTTCAAGCCTCGTCCTGACGTAAGCCTCCTTATTCCTTTTAACCAGCGAATTAACTTTTTTTACGAGGCAGAGTATAAGGTCAGAACTGGCCTATGATCAAGAGATATCATTCTCATTTTGTGGACGAGGGGATAATTAGGTGGTGAGGCATGATGTTGCATTAAGCTAACAGTGAAGTGCCACCATGAACTAACCGTTCAGTTGTAGATTTACGATGGAAAAGGACTGAAGCCATTGACCAGATTCAGCAGGAGAATCATAATGGCATGCAGCGAAGGTAAAACATGTTTCGCACAATCTCGTCGATATGTCTGATTTTTGCCTAACAAAGTGCAGCATTTGCCGTTCCAATAAATGGGCATAGCATGGTGTTTAGCAAATCTGGAATGATAATCTCATGCTCTAAAGAGCTATAACTTTCATCTTACACCCGATGTGGAATGACTATCAGCGCTTCAACAACAATTTTGACTATTGCTTCCATGAAGAAATACAAAATTGAACCCCACATTTCCTGATTGATGGGTGTGAAAGTTCAAGGTGTGGTGAGGCGGATGGGTTGTAGTGGGTTTTCTGTCCAGTAACGTGTACTTGGGAAGGATGGTTGGAGGTGGAGGGGGATGGGAGAGGTTGTCTGCAGCACGGCCTCTTTACATTGTTGTCACTGTGTGAGAGGGATATCACAGCCATTCTCACTGTTCATAGAGATATACTGAGCGCACGTGCGTTTGTTCAGCTTGATGACATGAAATCACAGTTTGTTAGCTCTATGAGCGAACAGTGTAGAGTATTATTTATTCACCTTACACAGTGATGCCCTCGTTCAGTAGAGCTGATTACATTCGCAGTAACTCGATGCCTACAGATTCTTAGACTTATTGTGTGAAGTTTTTCCCTCACACAAGAAAGTATCCACCTGATATAGATGGAGTGCACCAAAGTTTGGCTAGACAGATTAAAAGTATGGCAGAATTGTCAAATGAGGACATATTGGGTCGAATAGGCAAGTGCACTCTGGAATTTTTAAGAGTGAGTCTGGATTGTCGCCATATGAACAAAGAACAAAGAAAATTACAGCACAAAAACAGGTCCTTCATCCCTCCAAGCCTGCACCGACCATGCTATCTGAGTGAGCGAAAACCCCTTTTCCTTCTGAGGACCATACCACTCTATTCCCACCCTATTCATGTATTTGTCCAAATGCCCCTTAAAACTCACTGTGCATCTGCTTCAACTACCTCCCCCGGCAACGTGTTCCAGCATCCACCACTCACTGCATTAAAAAAAACTTGCCTCATACATCTCCTTTAAACCATGTACCTCACACCTTAAACTTATGACCTCTAGTAATTGACTGTTCCATCTGGGAAAAAGCTTCTGACCCAATCTGTCCATGCCTCTCATAATCTTGTAGACTTCCTTCACGTCGCCTCTCAACCTCCGTCATTCCAGTGAGAACAAACCAAGTTTCTCCAACCTCTCCTCATAGCTAATGCCCTCCATATTAGGCAACATCCTAGTCAGTCTTTTCTGTACCCTCTCCAAAGCCTCCACATCGTTTTGGTAGCGTTGCAACCACAATTGAACATTATATTCCAATTGCAGTCTAACCAAGTTTCTATAAAACTGCAATATGACTTGCCAATTTTTTAACTCATTGTTCTGTCTAATGAAGGCAAGCATGTCATATGCCTTCTTGACTACCTTCTCCTACGTTGCCGCTTGCAGTGACCTGTGTGCCTGTACACCTAGATGCCTTTGTCCATCAATACCCTTACGGATTCTGCCATTTACTGTACATTTCCTATCTGTATTAGACCTTCCAAAATGCATTACTTCACATTTGCTTTGGTGTTCGGATTTTTTTTTTTGTTTTGCCAATTACTTTTAATGTGTAGTTCCTATTGTTTTCATAATTTCTCTTTGTTGCCAATCTCTTAGCAAATGGAAGCAAAATATTGTACTTGTTACTGTTATTTCACACTGGAAGCCAGTTACCAGCGGTGTACCACAGGGATCAGTGCTGCATCCTCTGTTTTTTGTAATTTTTATCAATGACTTGGAAGAAGGGGTTGAAGGGTGGGTTAGTAAATTTGCTGACGACACCAAGATTGATAGAGTAGTGGATGAAGTGGAGGGCTCTTTCAGGCTGCAAAGAGACATTGATAGGTTGCAGAGCTGGGCCGAAAAGTGGCAGATGGAGTTTAATCCTGATAGGTTTGAGGTGATTCATTTTGGTAGGACAAACTTGAATGCAAATTATAGGGTCAATGGCGGGGTTCTAAGGAATTTCGAGGAACAGAGAGATCATAGGGTTCAGATCCACAGGTCGCTGAAGGTTGCCACTCAAGTGGATAGACTTGTGAAGAAGACTAATGGTGTGCGAGCGTTTATTCACAGGGAGTTTGAGTTTAAGAGCCGTGGGTTATACTGCAACTATATCGACGTTAGCGAGACCACATTTGCAATATTGTGTTCAGTTCTGGTCACCTCATCATAAGAAGGGTGTGCAGAGAGTGCAGAGGAGATTTACCAGGATGCTGTCTGGTTTGAAGGGTAGGTCTTATGAGGAAAGGTTGAGGGAGCTGGGGATTTTCTCTTTGGAGCGGAGGAGGATGAGAGGCAACTTAATAGAGGTTTACAAGATGATGAGAGGGATTGATAGAGTGGACGTGCAGAGATTATTTCCTCAGTTGGATGTAGCTGTAACTAGGGCGCATAACTAAAAGGTTCATGGTGGGAGATTTAGGAGGGATGTCCGAGATAGATTCTTTACTCAGAGAATGATTGGGATGTGGAATAGATTGCCTGCTGTGATAGTGAAATCGGTCACTTTAGGAACTTTCAAGCAGTTATTGGATAGGCACATAGAGCACTCCAGAATTATAGGGAGGAGAAAGCTTGATCTCGGGATTGGATATAGCTCAGCACAACACTGACAGCCGAAGAGCCTGTACTGTACTGTAATGTTCTATGTTCTATTGCCAAAACCACATTCTATTAACAGATGTCTCTAAAAGGGAATCCATAGCATTTGCATACATTGGTTATTAAATATAATCAATTGAAAATCAAGGCACTGTCTTCAGACAATATGTCAAATTATTGTATCACTATATTCAAGCATGATGTTCTTTGAACTTTTGGGTGCTGTTTGTTATCTATGACACCCATGTTTCTTTGTAAAAGGGCAATTCAATTTCTTCCCTATGACAGACTCCACATAGTTCTTGAAATTTTCATTGATACGTTATCCATCATGACGAGCATATTTTGTTGCATTTAACTACTGTCACTGTTCTTAAAGGGTTGGACCTTTGGAACACATCAGCGCGTGGCAATTGCTACATAATTGAAGTGGATTCAATTCTCGGACTACTGTTCCACTATTTCAACATTTCTCCTCTGAGAATCACAAATTCGTCCCATACTGTGTACATGTTCTACAGTATTCTAAACCGACAAAAACATGTTGGACTGAAACGGGTTAAGTCTATCTGTTTGTTCAATGGCTATATTTAATAACACTCAATCTGGATTCAAACTGTCACTAGGGGATTTCGAGCTTCTACAAATAAGTTACGATTTCAGCATTTTGCATTATTGGATCAGTGACAATAACGCTTTAAGCATATTCAGTTATCAGCAACTCCAGGGAAACGCAGAGGATAAAAGAAATTGGCATGTTGTTACAGTGGGTCGAAAACTGAGAGCAATGGATGGGAATATCACAACAATGGGACAGAATCTTGGAACGGATTACTTGAATTTTACTACATCAGGTCGGAAGTTATCTACTTGGGTTAACCTTTTGTCTGCAAATTTATTTTGGAATACATCAACTAATAAGGTCCTTTTCGTTCTGCGGATTATTCAACACTTCTATTATCCAATGCTCGCTATTGTTGGCGTTCCTGGTAATACAAACGTTCAAATTCTCATTTGTTGCATGCTATGTGCAGAAGGACCTAGGGGTCCTTGTGCACGAATCACAAAGTCTACAGGTGCAGCAGGTGATCAAGAAGGCAAATGGAATGTTGGCGTTACAGCGAGAGGAGTAGAATATAAATTCAGGGAGGTCTTGCTGCAACTATACTGGGTACTGGTGCGGCTGCAACTGGAGTACTGTGTGTAGTTTTGGTCGCCACATTTGCGGAAGGATATATTGACCTTGGAAGGAGTGCAGACAAGGTTCACTAGGCTGATACCGGAGATGAGGGGGTTAGCCTATGAGGAGAGATTGAATAGACTAAGTTTGTACTCGTTGGAGTTTAGAAAGCTGAGGAGGGATCTTGTAGAGACATATAAGATAATGAAGGGGATAGATAGGGTAGAGGTAGAGAGATTCTTCCCGCTTAGAAAGGATAGCAGAACTGCGAGCACAGCCTCAAAATAAGGGGGAGGGGGAGGGTGTTTAGATCGGTGTTGAGGAGGAACTTCTTCACTCAAAGGCAGGTGAGTCCATGGAATTCTCTGCCCATTAAAAGTGGTGAAGGCTACCTCGTTGAATATATTTAAGTCACGTGTAGATAGCTTTCTGATAGACAAAGGAATTAAGGGTTACGGGGAGAAAGCTGGAAAGTGGAACAGATCCAATTTAGATAAGTCATGATCTTATTGAACGGTGGGGCAGGCTCGAGGGGCTAGATGGTCTGCTCCTGTTCCTATTTCTTACGTTTTTATGTTCTTAATCTGGGGTCTCTGGAATGTTACTCTGGATTACGAGCTCAGTGACAATACCACTACACTATTAGCTACTCATCTTAACATTCTGTGCCTATGTATTTTATTATAATATTTATATTCATTTGAATTTCTGCAGTATGTTTTAATTTGTTGGAAACGTTAAATGAAGATACAGTGTTGTTGTTGCTGTAAAACTCTGTGTATTTTGCAGTATTGCTTTACAAAATACAGTGATTGAGTATTTCCAGTCATTCTTACATTATCTGAATTCAGACCTGTGAAAGAAAGAATGATTTGAAGCAAGGAACAAAAAGGTTTCAGTGGAAGTTTTAGGATATGTTTAGTGTTACAAGCGGACTTACACTAACTCTGCAATCAAATCCACTCTTCGTCACATTCCAGCTCCTGTTCAGATGCACTGAGAGAGAATTATAGCGTGGCCAGTGCACATAAACAATGCACTGTGGTATATACATGAAACTACAGCACCAGGATGAAACTCACACAGACACAGGGAAAGACTCTGCAAAGACAATGGTACCAGTTGAGAATAAAGCCAAGTCTCTGGCACACTAAGATGGCCTTGCTGAAAGGAAGAATGGGAGTGCAATGAAAAGCAGTTAGCTAATTTGCATTTTATCGTGTTTGCCCTTAGTGTCTTCTTCATCCCATTGTTTCCCAGCCTATTCAATTCCTTTTTAAATTTAGACTAATTATAATATAATGTAAGTTGAAGTGACACATGAAAATTGTAAGGATATGAAATTGGATGCATCTTACTTCTATGCAACTAGTAACTTTGCAAAGTTTTTTTTGTCTTATTCACAGTTAACATTCTGACGATCGTGATCCTGTTTCGTGGAAGATGTGGGCTCTCCAAATGTGTCACTCGGTACCTGATAGCCATGGCTGCAGCAGACCTCATGGTCATTATCTTTGATCTGATATTGAGACATATTCCGATTGTATTTAAAGAGCAGTTTTATTTCCTAATGTACACCCCCTTGTGTAATATCCATGCTCTCATACTTCATGCAGTCACAGACTGCTCTGTATGGTTCACTGTTGCATTCACATTTGATCGATTTGTGGCCATTTCTTGCCAGAAGCTGAAAAACAAATACTGCACAGGAAATACAGCGGTCGTGGTTATAGGGACAGTGGCTATGATGAGCTTTCTAAAGAACATCACTCGATATTTTACCTTCACCAGTAAATATTCGCTTCACAACCTTCCTTGGTTTTGTGATGTAAAAATGGTGATTCAATTCTCTAGCACCTGGGCCATAATTGAGTTTCTCCATCAGATTCTAACTGTACCAGCCCCATTTGTCCTGATTCTTTTGTTGAATCTTTTTACTATCAGATGCATTATAGTAAGCAGTAGAGCCCGCAGTAGACTCCGGACTCAAAGCAGCAAGGAGAATGCCAAAGACGCAGAGATGGAGAGTCGAAGAAAGTCCATCATTTTACTGTTTGTGATTTCAGCTAATTTCATAATTCTTTGGTCAATGTTAATGATTTACTCTATACATAGGCGGATGCAACTTCTGCAATACTTTCCTCGGTATCTTCCTAATTATGTTTCAGAATTGGGTTTCATGGTGCAGCTCCTGAGTTGTTGCACAAATACATGCATTTATGCTGTAACACAAAGTAAGTTCAGGGAAGAAGTGAAGCAGCTGCTGAAACAACCATTCATTTCACTTGTTCAATGCAGGCATTGTCAAAAGGATTAAGTCACTGAGATCTGCTTCATACTTCAAATGTGCTGTAAAATTGATGGAGTTTTTCGTGGAATTGGCTGTTTTGGGTGGACTGTTTTGGATTGCAGATGAAGATCACAATGTAGGGTCACTTCGGCATTGTTGAAAGGCTATATTCCAGATACTGACACAGTGATCATTGTGTGTGCCCTTCATAGATAATGTGGACAAGGATCATGTCATGTTTTCCATGAAAATGGTGCATTGCATCTCAATAGTGGCAGCTGTGTGAAAACTGGTGTTGTTGTCCATGGATAGGATGAAGTAGAACAGGATCTTGTTCACCGACAGAGTGATTTCAATGGGTACAATTCTAATTGCCATGGAGAACTGGGAGTGTGTCATGATTTCAACCTGACAATTGAATGAGTATTGTTCAATTTTTCCACTGGGCAGAGCAATTTAAAATCCTCCATAACAACCCGATGAGACGGATTGAGTGCACTCATGGGATATGCTGTTAGAGAATAAGGTTCTCAGTTGTCAAAGTGCAGCAGAAGTATGTCATGTTTGCCATTGTGACAGGGAAGTCAAAATTGTCCTTTCATTCATGATTACAGTCCATTGGGAGTGGGTCCTATTCTCCATGGCGACAGCTTAGAGGGAGGGCTTTCTGCTCCCTTTTGAGACAGAAGAGCATAGTGAGTCCTTTCTCCCCATGGTGGAACTGCCGGGGAAGTTGTTTGTTTTCTCCATGATAACAACACAGTGTGAGTGGGTCCTGTTCACCCTGGTGACAAAAAAGTAGAAGGTGGTCCAGTTCAAAACGCTAACAGTGCAATGATAACTGTTTCCTTTCCTCCACGCTGTTTTCTGAGTATTCACACAACTCCCTTGCCAGGTGATTTGTTTAATATAACAATTCAAAGAACAGGAGTCGACTGAAATTCACTTAAACAAACTTTATTTCATTCATTTAACAGTCTACTGCCAACATCGAGTTGCAAAACTTTATTTCTTACTTTTCAACAGTTAGCATTATTTCTTTAACTGTAACTTTGCATCTTTAATTGATGCTTTAATAATTTAACTGAAAACGGATACTACCCTGTTCAGGAGGATCTGTTCCCGATGTTGATTCGTCCTCGTGAGTCTTCCCTGCAGATGTTTATTCATGTCACATTGTGATTGTTGATCTTGAGACATCATTGGAGACAAAGGTTGAAACAAGAGCTTAAATGAAATGAAATGAAATGAAATTGAATCATTTTTATTCCCCAACTATCCCAACCTTTTAGAAAGTCTCCTGGCACTCAGCCCAACTTATAACCCTTGTTCGATCAGGCCAATGAAGTCATTCTTAAACAACACTGAAATGTTTCTTTCAGACTGAATGGATATCGCATTGCGTGACCCACATAAGGACATGATGTGAAATCTTGGAACCATGCCACCTAGCATAACCCATACAACCCCAAAAACCAGTCCACATTGTCAGCACACAGTGTCAGTTCAAGGTCCAAAAGCCAAGTCAACGTTTGGAACAATTTCGAGCTTGCATCTGTGATTTAGAGTTAAGAGCGGAATTGGAGTGGACATTGAACACAAATTCCACAATGTGTGTTGGCTTGATCAAACAGTATGATTGTTTTTTGGTTACAGGTTGGGATGAGTGCCAATAACTTTGAGTAATGTGACCAGAATTTCCCAGCTTTCTAAAATCACATTGTGGTAATTGCTGTTGAAGTCCTCTCTTGTTTATGTAACAACGTTTCCATGTTCAACTGTTGTGTTAGCTCTCCTTTATAAAACTGCATACAACATCAATACTTTAAAGTACATAGAATAATTAATAATGCAGCATGTGACTGCAGCATGTGACTGAATATATTATATATATATATATAATATACATAACCATGAATGAATGTGTACAATCGTGCCCCTATGTCAGATATTACCCCACTAGTATGTTACTTTAATAGTGTAAGATTTTTCGCAATTTCCGTAGTTCTCTGGAATTTTCTGGTGAATACTTAATGGGCATCAGTTGTCTCTTCTTTAATTCGCCTCACATTCTCTGATGAAACGGCAACAGTGACGTTGCATTTCTCGAACTAATTATCCAACATTTATTTAAAATCATCACGAACGTTAAAGATATCATATCTCTTTTGTGCATCGATTAACTTCACATAGTCTAATTATAGCTGAAATTAACGGTTTAAAGGGAATGCAGAGATTTTAGTGGTGCAGCATACCAATGGACCGTATTCACATCATTTAAGTGGAGTTGTTACTCATTATTCTCCTTCACCCTGCAAACTTCCCATTTATTACCTTAATCAAAACTTTTACTTTCCACTGTATAATTTAGACCCACATCCGCATTGAAACCACTGTTGTTTAAGATATATTGGATGAGGGCAAATGCTTACCTCACCGGTCTGTTGGTATTCATTTCAGATCAATGTCCATTATTCTGTCCCTCTGATTAACTGCAGTTAAAATATCATCATATCCTATCCTCAAAACCTTTTCAATAATTCAAAGAATTTCTTCCTCAGAAAACTTGAATTCAACTTCTTCGAATTGAATTGCTGATATTCCCAATATAACTCATAAAGCCTTTCCTAAACGCCCTCCACAAGTATTCTCAAATGAAATTCTAGTTATCCACCAGAATTGAAACTTGACATATTTGGAGAAAACGCTGAAAAATCTTAGCAGGTCTGGCAGCATCTGTAAGGAGAAAAAATACCTGACGTTTTGATTCCAGATGACACTTTATCAAAGCATCCGGCCGCTGCAGTAATTTGCTTTTATTTTGACATATTTGGTTCTCTCTGTCATCGAATTAAATACTCTTCTGCACATTGGTAATCAATTTTTCTTTAGATAGCGTTTTCAAAATTTTTCAGAAGCTGTTCTATCAGACAATTATCAGAAATAATAATAGAAGTCCAGTTCCATTCTTTATTATGATCATTGACTTCCCTTTTAATAATTTTATTTGCTTTCTTGGCGTGCCTTTTATTGTAACGATGTAGGTAGAATCTTGATTTTTCTTCAATTCCCCTTTAGTGTTATATCTGTTATTAGAAATAATAATAGTTACATTTCTACCTATTGCATTAACTCCTTGCCTTTAATGTCCAAATTAGTCGAGTGAACCGAATTATCTCGAGACATATCCACACCTTAGGCTATCGTGAGATGATCAATTTTTAACTTCTCTGTTCTAATATTCAAATTTACTATTGCTTCCGAACTCTCTATCTCCTGCTCCAGAAACGTCTGGGGTAAATGGAAATGCAGTAATACAATTTGAGAACTATACAATTTATTAACGGAATCTCAGTTAAATCCAACATTACTGGCACTAAATCTTGGTATCCATTATCACATATAACTTTACCAGTTGCCTTCCTGACTAAACTATCCTGTGGTCCTGAGGTTATTTAAGACAAACGTGCACCATTGGTGTTTGTTTTCTGGAGGAAGCAGTCGAGGTCTAAGAATACATAGAACATAGAACACTACAGCACAAACAGGCCCTTCAGCCCACGAGTTGCGCCATTCACATCTATATCTACTAATTCGCAGACCTATCTATAACCCCCTATCCCATTCGTTCCCATATACTCATCCAGAAGTCTTTTCAAAAACCCCAGCGAGTTCACCTCTACCACCTCCGACAGCAGCCGATTCCATTCACTGACAACCCTCTGAGTGAAAAACTTACCCCTGACATCCCCTCTGTATTTGCTTCCCTGCACCTTAAATCTGTGTCCTCTCGTAGTCACCATTTCAGCTCGGGGGAATAGTCCCAGAGAATTCACCCTATCTATTCCTCTCAACATTTTATAAACCTCTATCAGGTCGCCTCTCAACCTATGTCTCTCCAGCGAGAAGAGTCCCAGCTCCCTCAACCTATCTTCATAAGGCCTGCTTCCCAATCCAGGCAGCATCCTTGTAAACCTCCTCTGCACTCTTTCAATAGCCTCTACATCATTCCTATAGTGAAGCGACCAGAACTGCGCACAATACTCCGAGTGGGGTCTGACAAGGGCCTTATAGAGCTGCATCATTACCTACATAGTAGGTTTAGTTTTCCAATCTATGTTGAAGAAAATGTAATAATCATCAGGGAACTTTCTACAAGCTGATCCTATCTCTTATATACAGCATCTAAAATCAATGGATCAAAATCACATTTCACATTTTGACATATATCGGTTCCACACACAAGTTTGCAACATCTTCGTAACACTAATTTGTCATACTATATCGGTAAGGATTTTGTTCAACTTCGACTTTAACTATCTTATAATCGGACATGCTGTGCTATTAACAAGAAAAATGATTGCCACACCCAAACATTATTGGGACATCTGATTCATGCGTATTTCCACATTGTCCAGTACAGTGGGGAATAAAATATGCAACTTCCATTGGATTACAGATGTGTTCATTCCAAAACAATATTTTCTGCGACCACACACTGATCACCGATCCAAGAAAAATGATTCCCCTGATGAAATCAATCTTCAATCACTGTATAAGAGAAAATGAAAATAGCACGAGTTCTCATGTACAGTTTTACAATCTGTTTATCAGCGAACAGAATTTAACTTTGTAATTTAACATTAGTAATTCTACTACCGTGTGGAAATATTAACTCCGGATTTTTTTAAATCTTAAAATATATTGACCTAAATGCTCTTCGGGCAGGAATCCTAATTGTTTCATCATTTTAAATTTGGCCAAATGTTCATTGCTGAACATTCGGTTCAAATGTTTGTTCCTCCAACTCTGACCCAGTCTATCCAATTCTCCAATGAACATTGTCTTCAACTTTCTATTCAATTGTCTGTTCCTGGCCTTGATTCTCTCCAATGTGATCATTCCCTTCCTCCTTTCCATTCTCCTTAATCGTCCTGCAATTTTAACTGGACATTTGTCTTCATCTCGTCCCCATACACGCATTGAATTCGATGATTGAACTACTGTAGCATCTGTTGAGCTCCCTATCCAATTACTTAGTGACTCAGATAGCAAAGTTAGTGATAGCAAATCCATCAAACTGGAATCAACTGGGAAAAAAGCATGAACATCATAAGGATCACATATTCTAAAATGACATGTTATTGCTGACTGGCCTGAATACTATAGTCTTATCTGCTTAACATGATATCTTCCTAAATTTGTGGAACACGTGATTCCCCATTATAATCCAAACAAAGGCTGAATGGAATTAATTTCCTACAGAGTATTTTGAGCTAAAGACGTTAAAGTATGATTCATCCTTTCTAACATCCCACATAATTGAGGATGATAAGGGGTAGGAGTCTTAGCTGTGTTGTAGAGCAGAAGGATCTCGGGGTCCGGGTCCACAGGACTCTTAAATCGGCCTCGCAGGCGGAGGAAGTGGCCAAGAAGGCGTACGGTGTGCTGGCCTTCATTAATCGAGGAATAGAGTTTAGGAGTCAGGAGGTAATGATGCAGCTCTATAAGACTCTTGTCAGACCCCACTCGGAGTATTGTGCGCAGTTCTGGTCGCCTCATTATAGGAAGGATGTAGAGGCTATTGAGAGGGTTCAGAGGAGATTTACAAGGATGCTGCCTGGATTGGGAGGCAGGCCTTATGAAGATAGGCTGAGGGAGCTGGGACTCTTCTCACTGGAGAGATGTAGGTTGAGAGGCGACCTGATAGAGGTTTATAAAATGTTGAGAGGAATAGATAGGGTGGACTCTCAGAGACTATTTCCCCGAGCTGAAATGGTTACTACCAGAGGACACAGATTTAAGGTGCAAGGAAGTAAATACAAAGGAGATGTCAGGGGTAAGTTTTTCACTCAGAGGGTGGTGAGTGAATGGAACCGACTGCCGTCAGAGGTTGTTGAGGCAAACTCACTGGGGTCTTTTAAAAGACTTCTGGATGAGTATATGGAAAAGAATAGGATAGGGGGTTATAGATAGGTATATGGATTGGTAGGTGTGTTCGGCGCAACTCGTGGGCTGAAGGGCCTGTTTGTGCTGTATTGTTCTATGTTCTATGATAAACAGTGCGGAACTTTTAATTAATCCCAAATAATTTCAGGACATGTTTCATTATTTGGGCTGTAAAATGTGCATCTTGGTCTGCTTTGATACAGCACAGATTTCCCCACTCAGCAAACATTTATTGAGTCAGAATGTTAGCTTTCACATTAGCTGCATAAATTCAAGTAGGGAATGATTGAACCGATTTTAAAAAAAACAATTGTTACAGGATATATTTGTATCTTCTCTAGCATGATAATAAAGGACCAACATCTATTTGAAAATTAGTACCTTGTCCTTCAACTTTTCTACTTCCCCTCAATTCCTCTTTAGTTTCAAACTTATCTCGATTGTTTTAGAAACATATTAAGCAGCTTTCTACGTAGTACTTTGCATCCTTATTCATATTCCACACAGAAGGATAGAGGAGAAATTTCTGCAGCATTTACGGGACTACATTGTGGGCCAGTACCTTGAGGAGACAACGAGGGAATATGCCACCTTGGACAGGGTAATATGTCATGAAAATGCTTAGATGGCTATCTAGCTACAACAGAACTCTTGGAGATGAATGAACATAATATGATAGAATGAAGGTGTTATTGATTCTGAGACCATATTCTTTGCATCACTTACAAAACGTTACTTTACATCAGTCTTCACCGTGGAATACACCTGGCGGGATAACAGAGCTCCAGAGGACACAGGTGAGTGTAGTGGCCATCACTGAACAAAAGGTTCTGGGGGAACGGAGAGGTCTGAATGTGGATAAATCACCTGGACCAGATGGACTACAACCCAGGGGTCTAAAGGAGGTAGCTGAGGAAATTGTGGAGGTATTGGTGGTAATCTTTCAGGAATCACTTGAGGCAGGGAAGGTCTCAGAAGACTTGAAAGTGGCTGCTTAAAATGAGAGGGAGGCAGCAGAAAGGAAAATATAAGCTTATTGGCCAAACTTCAGTCATTGGCAAGATTTTAGAGACCATTATTAAATATGAGATCGTGGAGTACCTGCAAGTGCATGATAAGAAATGACTGAGTTAGCACGGCTTCGTCAAGAGGAAGTCATGTATGCCAAACCTACTGGAGTTCTTTGAGGAGGTGGCAAGGACGTTAGATAAAGGAGGACCTGTAGAATGATTCATTTAGATTTCCAAAGTGCCTTTGACAAGGTTTCGCATAGGAGACTGTTCAATAAGTTAAGAAACCATGATGTTAAGGGTGCGATTCTGGCATGGATAGAGGATTGGCTGGCTGAGAGAAGAGTGGAGATAAAGGGATCATTTTCAGGATGGCAGCCCGTGACTAGTGGTGTGCCTCTAGGGTCGATGCTGGGACCACAGCTTTTCACAATACACATGAACGATTTGGAAGAAGGTACTGAAGCCTCTTTTGCTAGTTTGCAGATAAAAGTGTGGCCGCACTTGGAGTATTGCGTACAGTTCTGGTCGCCGCATTATAAGAAAGATGTGGAAGCATTGGAAAGGGTGCAGAGGAGGTTTACCAGGATGTTTCCTGGTATGGTGGGAAGGCCTTATGAGGAAAGGCTGAGGGACCTGAGGTTATTTTCATTAGAGAGAAGAAGGTTACGTGGTGACCTAATTGAGGTGTATAAGATGATCAAGGGATTGGATAGGGTGGATAGTGAGAACCTTTTTCCTCGGATGGTGATGACCAACACAAGGGGACATAACTTTAAATTAAGAGGTGGTAGTTATAGGACGGATGTCAGAGGCAGGTTCTTCATACAGAGGGTGGTGAGGGCGTGGAATGCCCTGCCTGCAGCAGTTGTGGACTCCCTTACTTTGGGGGCATTTGATTGTTCGGTGGATAGGCATATGGATGATATTGGAATAGTTTAGGTTAGAGGGTCCACTGGCCGGCGCAACATCGAGGGCCGAAGGGCCTGTACTGCGCTGTAATGTTCTATGTTCTATGTTCTAAAACAAAGATATGTACAGGCAGAGGTGGTAATAGAGGAACCGGGCTGTATGGGGATGGGCAGATGTGAGGGGCGGTAGATGCAGGAGGACTTGAACAGGTTAGCGGAGAGGGTGAATTAATGGCAGATGGAATATAATGTTGGAAAGTATGAGATTATGCACTGTGGAAGGAGGAATGGAGGCATTGACTATTTTCTGAATGGGTAAATACATAGGAAATCAGAAACACAAAGGGATTTGGAAGTCCTTCTTCAAGATTATTTTAAGGTTAACATGCAGCTTCAGGCAGCAGTTAAAAAGCTGTGTTTTGTTAGTATTCATGTTAAGAGAGCTAGAAAACAAGAGCAGGGATGTGTTTCTGAGGTTATATAATGCTGTTGTCAGATTTCATTTGAAGTATTGTGAGCAGTTGTTTGCCCCAAAAGAAATGCTGGCTTGGAAAGGATCCAGGAGATGTTCACAACAGTAATCTCTGGAATTAAGAGCTTGTTGTATGAGGAACGGTTGAGAACTCTGGATCTGTACTGTTGCTCTTTAGAAAGATGAGGGGGGACCTTATTGAAATTTACAGGATACTGTGAGGCCTGGATAAATTGAGCGTGGAGAGGTTGTTTCCATTAGCAGGAAACACTAGAACTAGAGGGGCAACCTCAGGCTAAATGGATAATCCTTCAAAGCAGAGATGAGGAGAAATTTATTCAGGCAGAGAGTGGTGGACCTCTGGAACTCTTTTCTGCAGAACGCTATGGAGGTCAGGTAATTTGGTGTCTTTAAGACAGAGATAGATAGTTTAATGACTGATGAGGGATTCGAGGTTATGGGGAAATGAGAATGATTAAAAATAGCCATGATTGAATGATGCAGCCAATTGGATGGGCCAAATAGCCAAATCCTGCTCCTTATATGTCTTATGGTCTTATGGCCTTACAGCATTTCAAAAAACTTGCTGACCTCAGCTGGGTAAGAGCCAGTAATTATTAGCATGGATTATTTATCTCGGCCAAATTTCCCATTGACAACATGGAATTACGTGTGTTTGTGGACTTTGAAAGTCTTTTGGACAGTCACCTGAGACTCTGTCTAGACCTTGTTATCCAGTGTAATGTATGTTCCATTTATTAAAGTTGTCTAGGTCCTCGGTTAACTAACAACCTGTTAATTTGGAACGTCCAGAGATACTGGTAAGAGTTTCTCTTCCCTTCTATTAATAGATGAATTATTTGGAGGGATATGGTTTTTTTTTGCTTGACTGCGTCCCATCGTGCCTTAGAGAATTATGCCATTGATCAAGGTATGTATTTTTATTAAAGACCAATTTTTATGCATGTTTACATTTCTTACCAATTTAATGTGTACCATTCAAACTATGTTTTCTAGGCGATTTATAGCTTTTCAATAGTCCATTCACTCTAGTGTAATCTTCCATGATCTGTTCGTCTTTAAATTTCAAGTTACTCCAAATACGCTCTTACGAAGGCTGTTACAAAATTGCACGTAGGGCATATAAATTTAACTTACGTATGAAGATGTTCGGAAATCTTTGTGTTTCAAATTCGAACACAATTCAAGCAACTACCCATACTTGGTCAACATAAACTCTTCAGGTAACAGTCTCCATAAAAGGGCACGATTTGGAGCAGTTACACAGCCATGTCTGTGTTCGATTATGACATGACCTAATCATTTTTTTTTAAATTGTGTACTTGTAATTGTTTTTATAATTGGTCCTCTGGCCACAGGAGAAAAACGTTTTATTTGTTGTTGAGTTACCATCTGTATTCCTACCATTAGAAATTTAATTCTTCCCCCATATGTACTGGGTCCACCACTGGCTATCTACAGTCACCCCTATTATCTTAGAAGTAAGACAAGATGAAGATCAAATTATTGAGTGGCAAAACATGTTCAGCCAGGTGGAGGAGAATCGTGGTGGATGGGGACAGTTCAGGTCTATGGTGAATGAAGCTCTCAGTGCTCTCTTATTGAGATAAAGCTATAGATTCACGAGGCTCTCAGTGTCATGAAACACGAAGTTGTGGTTGTGATGAATGGTGGAACAGAGTTTATGTGCCTAATAATTTCCCATTGCTCCTACTATCCATGCTTATGTGTCATGAGTCATGTTCTTCACAAAGTTTGGGATTGGATGATGTTGAAAAGAAAAACACTATTTATAGTGTGTTTGATTTGCATACGTTCTTCTCAGATAACGTTTCGAATAGGTCTATTTGACAATGAGCCACCAAGGTTAATGAGGAACAGGAAGGCATTTACTTTTATTGGCCCATGCTGAAGTGAAACTTATAACTGCAGTAATGTGGCGGGTCTGAATCCAGAACGATGCATATGCTTTCAAGGAACAACCAGCGATTATGTCCAATACTTTGAATAAACACGACGCCATACCTGTAGAAAATGCATTCATTTTTCTAATTCATCTGTGTTAGACACTAAACTTTAATTTCTCATATTAAGTTAGGAATTGCTTTTAGCATTAGATCTTGATGGCTTATTATTTGTAGTAACGTGTGCTCATATGATTGTTTATGATTTGTGTACTATTGTACATTGTATGCATATTGATAATCTGTATCTAAATAATGTAGCATACATTCACAATGAAATATCAACTTTTGATGTCTAAGGAAGCGATTCACACAATGGTGTCTCAATTGATATATCAGGAATCAGAGGCTATATATGTGCACTGAAATTCACGGATTGCCATGGAAAATTATGAATTGGGCAACATTGAAATAAAGGAGAAGAGATGATAATTTAAGGGTTAGAATGTGGAATATTCATATTTTGTTGACCTAGTTTTCACATCGCTTCAATTGTACACATCTGAGACACTGTTCCATCATTAAGGAGAAGGTTTTTTGGTAGCTGAAAGTTTTGAAGGTGAATAAGTCAACTGGACCAAATGGGGTACACCCCAGAGTTTTATAAGAGAAAGCTGAGGGAATTGTGGAGGCATTGCAGTGATCTTTCAAGAATCAAAAGAGGCAAGGAAGGAATCAGAGTTAGCTGGAAAATAGTTAATATATCACTGCTGTTTCAGAAAGGAGGGAAATTATAGTCCAATTAGCCTGACTTCGGTCATTGACAAGATTTTAAAGTCCTTTAATAAAGATGGGGATCACAGAGTACTTGGAAGTGCATGAAAAAGTAGCACTGAGTTAGCACAGCTTTGTCAAGGTGACATTAGGTCTGATAAATCTGTTAGAGTTAGAGATTGCTGTATATATATATATATAAGTAATTTGGAGGAAAATGTAACTGGGTTGATTACATAAAGGTTAATGGATTTTTAGATAGTGATAAGGACCATCAGAAGGTACAGCAGTATATAAATCAGTTGGAGACTTGGACGGAGGCATGGTAGATGGTGTTTAGAAACATAGAACATAGAATACTACAGCACAAACAGTCCCTTCGGCCCACAAGTTGTGTCAATCATACCCACACCTACTAGGCATAGAACTATCTATAACTCCCAATCCCATTAAATCCTATATACTCATCCAGAAGTCTTTTAAAAGTTCCCAGTGAGTTCGCCTCTACCACCACCAACGGCAGCCGATTCCCTTCACTCACCACCCTCTGAGTGAAAAACATATCCTCTGTACTTGCGGCCCAGCACCTTAAACCCATGTCTTCTCGTAGCAACCATTTCAGCTCTGGGAAATAGCCTCCGATAATCCACCCTATCTATTCCTCTCAACATTTTATAAACCTCTATCAGGTCGCCTCTCAACCTTCGTCTATCCAGGGAGAAGAGATGTAGCCCCCTCAATCTATCTTCATAGGGCATGCCCCCCAATCCAGGCATTATCCTTGCAAATCTCCTCTGCATCCTGTCAATAGCTTCCACATTTTTCCTATAGTGAGGCGACCAGAACTGCACACAGCACTCCAAGTGGGGTCTGACAAACGTTTTATAAAGTTGCAGCATTACCTCCCAACTCCTAAACTCAATCCCTCGATTAATGAAGGCCAGTACACCATACGCCTTCTTGCCACATCCTCCACCTGCGAGGCTGATTTAAGAGTCCTATGGACCCAGACCCCAAGACCCTTCTGCTGCTCAACACTGCTAACCTCTTATACCCTTGATATTTTACTCCTTCATCCCATTGGTCCTGCCAAAATGGACCACTACACATTTATCTGCATTGAAGTCCACCTGCCACTTCTCCACCCATTCTTGCATCCTATCTATGGCTTGCTGCAACTTCTGACATCCCCAACAGACAAATGTGAGATTATGCATTTTTCAAGATCTAATCTAGAGGAGAAATATACAGTAAATAGCAGAATCCTTCGGAGTATTGATAGGCAAAAGATCTGGGTGTACAGGTACACAAGTCACTTGAAAAGTGGCATATGCATGTGGAGAAGTTATAAGAAAGCATACAATATGGTTGCTATCATTGGCTAGGGCATTGACTTTAAAAATTGCAAATCATGTTGCAGCTTTACAGAACTTTAGTTAGGCCGTACTTGCAATACAGTATTCAATTCTAGTTGCCACAATATCGGAAGGATGTGAAGGCTTTGGAGAGGTTACAGAAAAAAAATTGCAAGGGTGTTGCCTGATATGGAGTATTAGATCAGCTATGAAGAGATGTTGGAGAAACTTGGTTTGTTCTCACTGGAATGATGGAGATTGAGGGGTAACCTGAAAGAAGTATCCAGGGTTATGAGCAGCGTGAACAGAATGGATAATCAGAAGCTTTTTCCCAGGGTGGAAGAGTCAATCACTTTGGGGCCTGGGTTTAAGTTGTGAAGGGCCAGGTTTAAAGGAGATGTATGAGGCAGATTTTTTACACAGAGGGTGGTGGGTGTCTGGACCTTGTTGCTGGAAGAAGTAGTGGATTCGGATATGGTAGTGACTTTTAAGGGGTGTCTTGACAAATACATGAATAGATGGGAATAGAGGGGTATAGACCCTGGAAGGGTAGGGTGTTTTAGTTAAGTTGGGCAGCGTGTTCGTTCAGGCTTGAGGACCGAAGGGCTTGTCCCTCTCCGTACTATACATAAATACACACACAAAAGCACAGAGTCACTGCATACATATATATGCATATATATTTATATATATGTATATGTATATATATATGGCACACACATACACGCTCACACGCAGAAAACCACTCTCTCGCAAACTTGCACATTCAAAGACACACACAAACAATCTCATCTATATTCATTCACGCATACACACACACACACACACACACACACAGAGAGAGAGAGAGAGAGATGCTGACATGTCTTGTTACTGTGGGTGCCAGTGAGACTGGCGGATTGAGAAAATAGCTATCAATGTGAGTACCAGCTTGACGGGTAATTTCGGAGATGACTTGTCAGTGTGCGTATTAGCTAGACTGACGTATTGAGGAAAGATCACGTCAGTGTGAGTGTCAGCTCGATGGGAAATGCTGAAAGGGCATTTCAGTGTGAGTAATAGCAATACAGAGAGATTGAGAAAGGTTTCGTCAATTTGAATAACAGTCAAACGGGAAAATGGGGAATTATCTTGTCAGTATGATTACCAGCCACATAGGGAGATGAGGAAATGCATTTCCAGTGTGAGTCACAGCTTGAAATGGGTAGATGCAGAATAGGAATCGCAGTGTGAGTAATAGCTGTACAAGAGGATTGTTAAAGCTCCTGCCAATGAGAGTACAAGATAAATCGATAGGTGGGAAAGGACTGGTCAGTGTGAGTATTATATGTCTGCCATTGCCATTGCTACCAGAAAACGAGCGACGCATTTAGAAAGGCCACGTCCGTTGCGAAACATAATTAAAATACTGAGGTTAACTGTGAGGAAGGAAATCAAACAATGATGGTATGCATCAGATTGAGGAAAATTGCACTCGGCTGATTGTGGTTTATTGTGATTTTCCAATGTGCTATTGTAAATCTTTATCTTTTTGAAACATTTGGCGCTTAAAGATCGATCAGGATGGTCTGTGAAAAATGAATGAAAAGGGAGATTCGCTAACAGAAGGCAGAGCCTGTTTGATAATATAGATATGAATGAAATGTGTGCACATTTATCATCAGGATATAAATGCAAGGATTTACATGTGTAAGTTCATAGATGATACGAAATGGAAGATTAACGGTGACACAGTGAAAAGAATTCCTGCCTCACATTCCAGAGACGTGGGTTTAGTTCCAGTCTTGGGTGACTGTGTAGAGTTTGCACTTTGTTATTGTTTCTGCATGGATTTCCTCCAGGTGCTCTGGTTTCCTCCTGCAGGCCAAAGTTGTGTGTGTTAGATGAATTGGCCATTCTATATTGCTTCTTAGTATTCAAGAATGTGTAGGTTCATGGGATGAATGTGTGGGGTTATATTTATAAGGCTGTTGTAGAATCTGTGCCACATTGCCTCTTTTTGCAACGAAAGGATTTTATTCAATTCTAGCACATTATTTTCTAATCTTATGCAGTATGAGGCTATTCGGCCAATCGAATCTTCAAGTTCTGAAATAACCTTCCACCCAGTGCCAATCCCTGCCTGACCTTCATGATTTTTCATATCATGCATTATTAAAGGAGATTGGAGATGGTGCCTAGTATCTTTGTCAGAACGGTGATCTACTGGCAGTCTTTCTGTTGAGTGTTAAATTAGAAGTCTGGAATGTGGCTTGTAAAAGAAACAAATGTGAAGTGAGGAGAAAAAGATATTTTCCTTAAAGTGAGTTCGTCTTTGGAAATGCACTGCCGGTACGTCTGGTGGAGGGAGGTTTAACTGAGTCATTAACAAAGGCATTAGATAATTATTTGAATATATAAAATGTGCGGGTATGCGGGGAAAATACATGGGAATGATACTAAATCTCGATACTCGATTGTAGAGCTGGTGCAGAGGCGATAGGCCACATTTACTCCAACTGGAGTATATCAATTATATGATTGATTCTACGATTTACATACCCAAAGCTGTCACCACTCCAACCGGATCCCAACAGAACTGTCCTTAAAAAATAAGTGAAGTTCTGTAGAACTTTCCCAGCAATGATCTCTTTGATATGGTTGGCCATGGTCTGCAGTATGAACTGTACTGGTTATGCTGCAGTGATAAACCTCTGGACGATATGGCCGCTTCTGGTCAACCAAAAAGTTTTAGTAGACTGAAGCAAGTCAGTATCCTGATTTTCTTCTCCTGTCTCTACAAATTTAGTTGAATATCCACTTTTGCCTTTGCATCAACATGTTTCAGACAGATGTTGCCACCTTCCCACTCCGACATTAATCAATGCCAAACATTGTTCCTGGAGCTGCAAATCCTGTCTGCCTCTTCCTGTGAAAACTGGGCTGCGTTCCCGCTGCGATTAAACAACAAAACAAAAAGTTGGTAAAGGTGGAGGAAAAAATTCAGAGTCTGAATTTGTTGGGCTCAGTCAGTGTTGCGTTCTCAAGGCTGTGAAGTGTCAAATCGGAAGATGTGATGTCATTCCTCTCGTTTTCGTTAAGCTTCCCTAGGGCATTGAAGCAGGCCAATGGCAGACATGTGGAATTGAGAGTGAGATATAAATTTAAAATGGCAAACAACTGGGCGGTCGTGAAGACTGAGCAGTCGCAAATCTTGTAACTTTCTATCGGCCCTCGAACAATCCCAACATTTGTAATCATCTGTAGTCCCTGCAATAATCCCTATCTATTTAAAATCTCCCAGCCTCTACAATTTTCTCTATCTCTGTAATAAACTACGTCTGCTTCAATCTTTCCCATCCTCCAGCTTCTACAAAATCTCTTCCCATCTAACCTTAAGACATTGACTTTTTCTTTTATACATGTGTCAGCATGAACAACCCTCTCCATCACTTTGATCGACTCAAGCAATTTTTGTAATCTGCTCCCGTCTTCTATAACTTCCAATGGCCTCTACAACTTACCCTTCTCTGTTAGCTCTTCCTGTCCTACAATCTTCCCTTTCTCTGTTTATTTCTCCAGCACCATAGCAGGCATGTTCTCTGTGTTAACCTCCGTCACCTATACATCGAGCTTTCTCTGTTATCTTCTCAAGCCCCTACAATACTCTCCATCACTATAATCTCTACAACCCCAACAGCCCTCACTTTCTCTGTAACCTCCCTACTTCTGAAACCTCATTCATCTCCCACAATTATCCCTTTCACAACCATCCCTTTCACCGTTATCTTCTCCTGCTCCCATAATCTCCCCTTTCTGTTCTATCTTCCCTAGACACTACAATCCTAATTTTCCCTGTATTCACCTTCAGCGCCAACACTTCCCTTTCTCTCTAATCTTCTCCAGCCCCTGAAACTATCCGGTTCAATGTAATATCCTCGAATTGTCATCACCTCCCCCCCATTTGCAAGATGAAATCTATCTATCTACTGAAGCAGCCCAGACAGTTCAATTATAAATCTTCTAATTCCCCCCTTCTTTTCACACAGCACACGCTATTTCACTCGGGGTAAATTATTTTTTTCCCAAAGATTGCATGAATCGTATTGTGCGACAATATGGAAAAAGCACTCTCCCATTAATTCCCCTCCCAGTCGGCGCTTCTCACGCAATCTCACGTTGTTTCTGTGCCTCTTCTAATAGTTCACAGAGAATCTCCCTGTCTTTCGTTCTCCACCTCTCGCCACTCAGCTCCAGCCCCCCCCCCCCCACGCCCACCGCACATCCCCCCCCCCCCGCCTTATTCTATCACTCTCTTTCTCTCTTTCATCCATCTTTCTACTTTTGTCACATTAAATACACGGTTGTCTCTCTCTCTCTTTCTCCCCTATCCTAGGAAACTACCTCTCATTTTTTTCCGTCCTCTTGCTTCTCCCTTTTCCTCTTCTTGTTTCCCTCAAAGCCACCCCAACTCGTTCCATCGCTCCCAATCCTGCTCTCTCTCATCTTGCACCTAATGTGTAACTGTCACTTTCCTTCCGCATTTCTCGCAATTCCCCATTTCCACTCCCACACTCTCCTAGTCCCTATCTTTTAACTCCTTCTTCTCTCTCCCCATCACTCGCAATCCCTCTTCTCTACAGCTCTTCTCTATCAGTGTCTTTTCCTGCTTGTCTTTCTTATCCCCTCCCCTTTACATCCGGAATTCTTCGCTCCACTCCTCCGCTCTGACATTGTTTCCTCGGGCACACTTTCTTCTCCCTTTCTCTCCCCCATTCTTCGGATACACGCATGTCCATCATTACCCAAATATATCCAAATATGGTTAGATGGATTCGCCGTGCTAAATTGACCTGCAGTGTCAGGAGGACTAGCTAGAGTAACTGCATGCTGTTGTGGGGTTGGGGCCTGGGTGGGATTGTAGGCCTCAATAGATTGAATAGCTTCCTTCTCCTCTATGATTCAGTGAACGATAGCCAGACATAAGAAGGAAAGGCCTCTGTTTCTATTCCGAGATTGTCCACCCCTAGAATAGTACGATCAGATGATGCAGCTGCAGGCAAATAGAATGGGCACCACACCAGTGCCAGACAATGACCATCTCCAACAAGGGAAAAACTAAACATTCCTCCCTGAAATACAATGTAAATTCCAACACTGAATCCCTACCAAAACTATCCTGGGGGTTACCACTGACCACATACTGAAATGAGCTGGACATCAAATTACATCCTGACTCCCCAAAACCTGCTCAAAATTTACAAGGCAAAAGGTGTATGTAGTACTTTTCCCTATCTCTCCAATCACACCTCATGGGCAGGGCATCTGAAGAATGCAGCTCACCAACACCTTCTTGAGTGCAACTAGTTGTCGAAAATAAATTCTGGACTTGCCACCAAAGTGGCATACAAATATATATGGAGAACCTTCCCTGGGAGCTCTGATGTGGATAACTTAGCGGAGTTTATTCCATATTTAATCGCAAAATCTCTCCCCCCTTTTCAACAAAAAGCATTGTTTCAGATGTGATCTATTTAATAGGACAACCAAAAATTATTAAACTTAGGTTGCAAAAATCAGAGGACACTTGATCTGCTGAGGAACAGAGCATTTGTATCTCTAAGGCTATGTGAATTGTCTTCAGCCTGAGCAGCTAGCAGGATATTGAAAACCCGGGCAGTATGGTGGGGGTTACAAGCAGTGTGAGATGAACCCAACATCTCGGTTGAGTGCGTCCTCACGCGTGCAGAACTTAGCTTTCGATTCCTGCTCTGATATTCTGTGCTGTCTTGCATCTTGAAGGCCGCTGGACAAAGTATCAGAATGCTAGACAGAGCTACAGGCCAATTAACGAGCAAATTGGCACAATCCCTCCAACCTGTACTCAGAAATCAGAGGAGGACTCCCAGCCCCCCTTGAGCCTTTAGCAGTTTGCTCTGAGATGGTGGCAGACCTGCAACGTAATTAATTCAAACCGGCTGGAATCGGCTAGCATTCCTGTTCCAGTACTAATGAAATATACTGCATTGTTATTATGATTATTGATGTTCCCAGCGAATGACAATAACTTCTACTGTATCTCTACTTTTTACTTTCTACTTTGCTTCCATTGATATAGACAGCAGCATGCCTTTAACTATGCTGCCTCAAGTCAATGATTATCCCCTTCGTTTTGTTGACATTGAGGGAGAGATTATTGTCGTCGCATCAACTCACCGGGTTCTCCATCTCTTTCCTGCACTGTGTCTTGTCATTACCTGATATCTGATCCACAATGGTGCTGTATCATCAAACTTGAAAATTGGGTTGGAGGAAAATTTGATCAGCCCGAGGGGATATGGAGTATAGTAAGGGGCTGAGCGCACAGGCGTGTAGAGTATCAGTGTTCAGGATAATCGTGCAGGAGGTGTTGGACGAAGTTTGGCGCGCAAGTTGAGATTGTTGAAACAAATGCAAATGTGATCGGAAAACTCAGTGTTGGGAGAAAGTCAGGTCAATGTAGCTTTGGGAATCGGTGATTAATATATAACATTGATGCAGAGTTTGTCCACTTTGAAGACAAACAATTAGCAGAAGGGAAACAATGACTCACAGGTCGCTGTTCGGCATATAAGAAACGATATATTTCAAACACAACAGTAATTACCGTGTTAAGTATCAAGAAAGGAATTGACAAATTGCAATCAGCAATGTATGGAATGATGAGGTACAACATGGCTTCTTTGTTTTTTTTTCTGAACTAGTGAGAGATAACGAGGGATTGGAAATCCTGCCCCATTCTGGACGATTGAGGATCGATGTTTAAGTTTAGAAAGAGCAGAAATTGATTAAAAGAAATTTTCCTATAACGTGCAGGAATCACAATCCCTGGGATTGCTCCTCAGAGAGAACAGAAGTTGGGATAAATATGATTGAGATGTTCAATACAATGACCAAAGCAGGCATGTCCAAAGCCAAAACATACATGGTTACGTTGATTTGCAATTGAACAATGAGAGACAAAGTTTTATAAGACTTTTCGTTATTTCTTGAAATTTACAAGATGAAACTATGGCAAAGACAGATTAAGTGAGAAACAAGTTGAATGAATAAATGAAAAATAAAATTTGCAGCACCGCAATGAGGAGATGTGGAATTGAAATTAATTTAGCTGATCTTGAAGAGAGGTGATAGTGAGGAGACAGATTAAATGACAAACTGCAGGTGTACAAACATTATGTGATTTGTTTTCATTAAATGAATTATTGAAACGAATTCCCTCAAGTAAATTGAAGTCACATTCCAGGGTACAGAGAGTACCTAGAAGGACACTCTGACGTTACATTTAATGACTGAATGGTCTGTCAGACTGAATTTCATCTCTGAAACATAATGTCAAGAAACAGGAATCATGATGTGCATAGGAACATTTCTATCGCTATTTAGCGAAGTATGTAATTGTCCAATCTACAAGGTAGAGAAATTTCCAATTGGGCTTCAGCGCCTTGTATATTCCCTCCACTGGGCATTGACACAGATGTCGTCATCTACTTTTTTGTTCAAATTTAAGACACAAAAACAATTTGAACACTTTTTTTTCGCAACGTCAGTACTTCCATGGAGATCCTGGAATGTATAAAGATGGTGCACAAGAAACGTGTCATCTCAGAATTTGATCCAGAGACGTTGACTGCTACAGAAAGGAACAGCTTCGCTTCAGACAGCAAATGCATCAACCAATTCAATTGTTCAGGAATATATTCTATATGATCCTTGCTATCATTGGCGTTCCTGGTAAGTACCTAAGAACAATTGGGTTGAATAAATTTGTGTGTAAGCTTGTTTTTGATGTTAGTATATAAATAACAATGTTAAACTAAATTGGATCGACTTGTCATGTTTATACAACCATTATTAGAATCATATAAAAGCATTAAATTTATTGGTTTATTTCTCTGGTTATATTATGATCCATCATTTCTTTCTAAGCTCAGAGGTAATCTTAGTAACAAATTTGCTGCAAGCGACTTAAAGTTGTGTTCTATTGAATCAAGTCTCAAAGTAGGGAACTCATCAGAAAAGCCTTATTAATGAAATATCTGCCATGTGGTGACAAACTGGAGCAGAACATCTAACGCCAGTAACCATGTATTGCCATGCATAAGTTACTGTCAACCATCCACATTCTCTCCCCTTTGTCTTACAGTTAACGTAGCTGCAATCACGACCCTGTCCCGTGGACATTGCGGCCTATCCACCTGCACAACTTGCTACCTGCTGGCAATGGCAATGGTGGATCTGATGGTCGTTATTTTTGAGATCATTCTCAGGCATATCAATGCCTATTATTTTCAGAGGAATTTTCTTTCGATCACCCCTGTGTGTAGCATTCAAGCTGTCCTGCTTCGCGCATTGCTCGACTGTTCTGTCTGGTTCACGGTTACTTTCACTTTCGATTGATTTGTCACCATTTGTTGTCAGAAACTGAAAACAAAATATTGCACAAAGAAAACTGCATCTGTGGTCCTAGGAACAATAGGCATTTTGCTCTGTGCAAAGAATATTCCCATCTACTTCAGATTTGAACCTGAAAGGATTATCAACAATGCACCATGGAGCTGTGAAAATAAGCGAAGCTATTTCACTGACCCTAGATGGATTGGGTTTAGAATTTTTGAAAAGGTCTTGACACCATTGATACCATTTGGCTTAATCATTTTACTTAATGCACTGACAGTCAAACATATTTTAGTGACCAGTCGAGTGCGAGAGGCACTGAAAGTTCAGAATAGGGTGGAAAAGCATAGTGATCCAGAGATGGAGAGTAGAAAGAAATCTATAATTTTACTCTTCACCATATCTGGCAGTTTTATACTGCTGTGGTTGGTGTATGTGTTGTATTTTTTCGATGTTGATGATTATTTTGATGATTACTCTTCTTACATATTTGATAAAGTCGCATACATGCTGCGGAATTTAAGTTGCTGCACAAACACATTTATTTATGTGGTGACACTGTCCAAATTCAGAGAACAGTTGAAGACTGCAATTAAATATCCTTTTACATTAATTATTAAATTATTTAATAAACAAGAAGAAACTAAAGCATCTCAAGAATCCAGAGTTACAATGCAAGAGGAGACCATCAGAGGAAAGAAAATAAAGAATCTCCACTTTTGAAAATTTAAAACTTTGTTCACTGCGATCAGAAAGAAACAAAGAGATGAAGAATGAGAAGAAAATTAGCAGCAGTTATCAAATATATGGAAGAGCAGTGAGCCAAAAGAAACAATAGACTTTTGGAGGATGGCAAATAAATAACAGAAAGCAATTAGACATAACAATTAGCACCAGGACAAATGCATGAAAAAATTTTAGATGACTGCAGTAACTACTTAGATAGAGTCACATTTCAAATGTCAGTGGAACAATGTCGAAAGGTGTTATGCAGATTCCCGAAAGTAAATTGAAATATTGCATGAGAAAGACAGCAAAAAAGAAAGACCTTCAGAGACATTCAGGGAGGCAGATATTTAGGAGTCAGGGATCAAAACGTTATTAAAGGCAAGAAGTGAACATGAAGGCACAGTCTGTCCTATATAGTGTTTCATTCGATTCTCAGTTCCTCACATTCTTCCAAAAAGAAAGGAAGACAAATTTATTTTAACAGAAAAAATAAAGTGAGTCTTAATGTATATGGATCTTCTTTGGGCAGTGTATTTTTTTTTTGATTATTGATCTGTCTATCGCTATGTCTGTCTGTCTGCCTGTCTATCTATTCATACTTAAACACATTCCTACTCTTATAAACCATTTAGTTGTTTGGTAATAGAGCCAGCTCTCCTGCACTCAATGTCAGTCCTCTCCATGAATATTGTGGCTGGCTTTCTGTGCAATCTGGTCTGGAGCCAAAGCTCATACCAGACGTGAGAGTTTGAGGGCAGATTGAATAGAAATATTCAATGCCATGCTGGGCCTACGCAGGGTGGAAATAAAATTTGGTGGTAGGTTCCAGAAACGAATGGAGATGGGAGGAACGATGGAATTAAAGGTAATTGTTTAAAAAAGAAGAAACAGCAGTTTTAAAAACAAGTGGATTCTCAAACCAAGTGATTTGGACTGGGTTGCATTGACTGAGAGTGCTGGAGGCAGTTTGAATCGAAAGGGTCAACAGAGAATTTGATGGGCAACTGTAAAGAAGCGACATGTCCCGTAATGAGGAGAAATCAGGGGAGTTTTGTTAGATGCAATGCTAACTCAAAGAACTGATACAGCCAAACTGATACAGCCACGCTGTAACAGTTCCATGATACTGCTAAATATTTGTGCACGGGACACAAAAGTTGACCTGAGCGTTCAACGCCTCCCAGCTAAATAAATCGTCGGCCAAAACTTTCACCATTTGATTTATGCTTCCATCAACCAGTGCAAATCGTCAGAAAAATTATCATCATTTTTAGCTTCAGAATTGGCGATTGCGAATGTTACTGGGAAGACTCGAGTGTTGCGCCATTGGCATTACTTTTTTGTCAGCTTGACAAAAACCAGAGATTGGTTGTAGAGGGTTGTTTTTCAAACTGGAGGCCTGTGACCAGTGATGTTCCTCAGAGATCAGTGCTGGATCCACTGTCATTTGTCATTTATACTAATGATTTGGATGTGAATATAGAAGGTATGATTAGTAAGTTTGCAAATGACCCTAAGATTGGTGGCATAGTGGACAGTGAAGAAACTTATCTCCAATTGCAACAGGATCTTGACCAATTGGGCCAGTGGGCTGTTGAATGGCAGATGGAGTTTAATTTAGACAAATGCGAGGTGATGCATTTTCATAGATTGAACCAGAGCAGGATTTACTCAGTCAATGGTAGGAGAGACCAAGAGATTTTGGTCTCCCCTACCAAGAGACCAAGGGGCACATGTTCATAGCTCCTTGAAAGTGAAGTCGCAGGTAGACAGAATAGTGAAGAAGACATTCGGCATGCTTGGTTTCATTGGTCAGAACATTGAATACAGGAGTTGGGACATCTTGTTGAAGTTGTACAAAACTTTGGTAAGGCCACATTTGGAATACTGTGTGCAGTTCTGGTCACCCTGTTATAGAAAGGATATTATCAAGAGTGCAGAAAAGATTTACGAGGATGCTACTGGGTCTTGATGGATTGACTTATAAGGGGGGGCTGGATAGAGTGGGAATTCTTCATCTTGAGCCCAGGGGTGACCTTATCGAGATCTTTAAAATAATTTAGGACATAAATCAGCTAGATAATCGATATTTTTTTCCAAAGATAGGGGAGTCTAAAACTGGAGGACATGTGTTTAAGGTGAAAGGGGAGAAATGCAAAAGTGTCAAGAGGGACATTTTGTCACACAGAGTATGGTGAGTGTTCTTCAACAAGCTGCCAGAGATAGTAGTAGAGACAGGTACAAATGTTATCTTTGAAAAAGCATTTCGATAGTTACATTGGTAAGATAGGTTTAAAGGGACATTGGCCAAATGTGGGACAATTGGGATTAGCTTAGGGGTTTTAAAAACGTGCAGCAAGGACAAGTTGGGCCGAAGGGCTTGTTCCCATTCTGTAAACTTCCATGATTCTTTGACACTATCTGAACCATTCGCCATGTATTACATGGGTTCAAGCATCGGCACTTGCATTCAAGAAACTGCTCTTCGTGAGAATGATAAAATTGGCCAAAAGGGCAGCTATTTCAGTCTCCCTATGAGGAGCTCCGCCTTGGTGCTGATTCAGGCGATCTCGAACTTTCGACCCTCTGGAGTTCACCATTCTTCAACCATTGCCGAGTTTACTGCATTGCATTAGAATGTATCCGGAAATATCTCTTACATTCCCTCTGGGCAGCAGCATCCTTTCGAAAATTGTAGGCAAACAGAAACGGAACAAGAGAAACAGAGAAGGACAGGTTTCTTGATTCTCAAAGGAAAAATATCTGTTGGAGAAAGAAAGGGTATACTGAACAATATGTTCCGGTGGTCTCTAACGTAGGGAACTAAAACTGCAGCAGACACAAAAACGGATAGTGAAAGATCGGCCTCTTTAATTAAGAAATCAAATAATAGCTAAAGTTAAATGTAGTCATATCACGAATCAGATTGGGGAATATGGAAAGTGGACTAAGCGAATGACTGAGTCGTTTACCATGTATTTTCTTTCTGAACTGCTTATCAGGGAATCATATGTTGTTGCAGTACAAAGGTAGGGCATACTGCCGTCCCATCTGTGTTCGGTCCTCATGGAAGCAAATTTTCTCATACAACTTGGCCACGTCTAAATTCGGGCTATCCCAAAATTTGGAAACTCGCCACTTCCTCTGAAAACTTTCTTTCTGGCCAGTTACCAGACTGGGAACTATTCAAAGATGGAATTTTAATCGCAAATCTGGGGGGGTTGTTGAGCCAGGTTTCAATTAATGGTTTATGAGAAAAAGAACGAAAGTCACTTTAAACCTCTAAGTAACCATTTTACAGGCCAATATAGACAATGCGACCCTCTCGTCACTGGCCTAACCCTACACAACTGAATCTGCATTCAGTTTAACTCATCGGACTGTTCCCACCTCTTAACTGCCCTCCATGACGTTGCCTAATTCGTTCCCCTTAGGAGTCTCCATGAGACACCAGTATCCAAACAACGCTAAGCCCTCATCCCTTTGAGATAACACTTTTGCCCCGCCCAAATTCTTTCCAATTGGCCGACGCACACTGATTATCCAACTCTCAACACAGCTCCCATATCCACCCCCTGTCACCCCCACAACTGTGCACCCACACCTTGACTGCCTGGCATCCTGCTCAACCAACTACAGTCTGACGGCCCAGCCCTCATTGCTGAATATCAGCCCTCCTTCGCTGAGTGAGCAATCTTCTCCTGGCACTGCCCAATGCTCTTATTTGAATAGTGCACCCTCCCCTTGATTACTCATCCTCTTCTCTATTACTCGAGCAGCCTACTCATTCCTCGAACACTCACCTTTTCCCCAACAGACCAATCTTCCAGGCTGATTCGCCTTCTATTGCCCCGACCCTTCCACCCGGCTGCCCCAAATCTCGCCCCATTGCACAGAAGTCTGCCTGTTCTGTTGGCCTGTCCTGTCTTCCCAAACTCTTCCCGCAATTGCCCATCCTTCCTTTGACTGTACTCTCTCCAAACTTCACGGCCTCCTCCCCTGCCACCAGCTCACTGGCCAGTGCCCGAGTTCAGGGTCGGGCAGTGGCCCAACCCTCTCCTATGACTGTCCAACTCAATGGAACAACTGACCAACTTCACGCCTGAACTCTAGACCATTTTCTCGATGACCCAAACTTCCCAACTGACTCTCCCCGACTCGGTCACACCGAGTGCCAATACCCCGTTCCTCCAACCCAATTTCTTGACTGCCCTAATACTACCTCTCCCACCCACAAGCTGAGCGAAATTCCCTATCGCCAATAACTCCCGCTGCCTGATCTTTCCACCCACTGACTCTCCCCCTCTTACCTGACCGGCACTGGTCCCACGACAGGCACCCGAACCCCCAGCAGTGCCCGACTGCCCCCTCGGGTCTTTGCACTCACCCAGAACTGAGCCCTCCTACCCGATCACCTACACCCAATTTCCGTGTTAAATTGCCCCTCAGAATCTTAAAATTTGTAAATTAAGGAATGTTAACGGGGTAAATGCTTGGGTCTATACGGATGAAGTGGGATGATTCCGGGTAAGATGATCTGCCAAAGAGTGGTGGAGACTTGATTTGAATTGTCACTGTCCTGCAAAGTAGAGGTTCTGGGATACACCAAATTGATTATTTCGGTTCATTCCCAACCGAACTCTGTGGGATTTGCAACTTTTATTTCCCAAATATTATCACTTGTTTTCCAGATTCAGGCAGAAATAATCCCATGCTCTCGCATGTTTCAATTCTGTGATAAATTCGTTATTTCACAATCTCTCCTCCTCCTCCACGTATCGGAGCATTTGGAAATTTTACCAGACGTTGATGGGACATTTCATTCTCTCGTGACATTTCCGTGTGAATGATTCGGCATAGAGATATAAAATAAATCACGCCTTACACTATCAGTCAAAATAGTCACGCAGAGCTGAATTCAAACCATCCCCCCCCTCCACCACCACATCCTGTTAGTGTAAACATCCCTCACTTCCATAATGCGAAAATGTCAGCTTCTCCCACATTCCTTCAATGCAATTGTTGACTGCCATTTTCAGGGTGAGAAAAATCGATTCCAACTGTCAGAGATTGAGCAGATTTATTCAGGACTCAAAAAAGACCGAGGCTGAATTCTCCTTTCGTTGCCAAAGCACCCACTCAGTGGGGCTGGAAGTGGTCCTAAAACGTGAGTACACAGAGAGATTGTGAAGGAACATTGGCAAATAAAATCAAGGGAAAGCCACAGCTGTAGAAAATCCAGAACGAGGATGAGGACATAGGACCAAACGAACAGGAGGAGGCCATTCAGTCCATCTAGCCTGGTGCAATTGATGCACCAGGGCAGTTGATGCATTTCATTTGGGGCACAAATTTATTGCTGAAATGCTGGGATAGCTTGAATAAATGCACCTGGGAGGCAGCAGATATTCTATGAGTTGGTTATTTTTCTGTACGTGTTTTCGAATTTGTTTAACAAATAAGTAAATCACAGAAGGTGAAATTAATTATTTTAAAGCATTCTTTACAACTTTGTCATGGTAACTATTTGCATTAAAAAGTCCGTTCATGTATATGGAACAGAACACCTATGTCTGAAATGAATTCCAGCATTTGGACTTTGCAATATATCTTTAGCAGTTCTGAATCTTATTTTAAGAGTTCCTCTGATGCAAAGTTCATCCTTGTGCAATTCGGCTAGTTTAAAAGCTTCAGGGAAGGACATCCCTTAAGATAACACATGCAAACCTGCTGACACCTTTATCCTAAATGTAAGAGTCTTCCACATGCAACAATGATCTTTATACAACTTGGCTATTTCAAAAGCTTTGGGAAATGTGATGATATATGAATAGAGAATGCCTTCGGTCTATTGAGACACAGGCTGATGTGGGTTCATGGAGAGATATTGGAAATCACTGTGGAATTCCTCGCCACCTGAAGAAGGAAGAACCAGTTCTGAAAGCTAGTGGCATTTGCTACAAATAAACCTGTTGGACTTTAACCTGGTGTTCTGAGACTTCTTATTGTGCTTACCCTAGTCCAATGCCGGCATCTCCATATCAAGCAAAAAAACCCATGTAAAGACGCATAGTAGTTGTAGGCCTCCTATTATGTGTGAAATGATTCAAATCCAAGGGTGTATATTAACATTCAGTCCCCAATCCCACAATTTCTGCCACTAGCTTTCTTCCTATAATACTATTTCGGTGTTCTTTTTAAAGTTTGTTTTTTTTTGTTTGTAGCTAGTGGTATGGTTGAACTGAATGTCTGGCTTTGAATCTTAGCTCCCTCAGAGTTTTTGCTAGGTGTGGGATAGAGGCCAGCTCTGAATCTTTTTAGTCTTGTCAGGTATCATGAAGGTACCTGTGACATTGATAATCTATGTGGTTCGGCGCCTAACTTGAATGTTCCTAGCGAGGCTGATAGTGACAGGCTGAAGGGGAATAAAACAAAAGTTGGTTTGGGGGGTCAGGAATAACAGGCCATTATAACGACAGGAGGTCATGGTGGTTGCGACACAGTATTTGCCCTTGCTCGCAATCTCTATGTGGGTGAAGTGCTCAGAGGCTGGCTCGACCTCCAGTTTGCACCCCTGAGTCCTTGTCTCCCTGTCCCACAGGGTGGGGCACAGGGTAATATCACGGCTTTGCTTACACCCCATAAGGGAGACTCCATAGAAGGAATTGTTCCTATGTAAGGCTATTGTCTCTCTGAAGGACAGCATCAATCTGGAGAGGCAAAGCTTGATCAACAATAATCAGGATGACTTTGCAAGAGGGAGTCATGCCTAATAAATCTTTTTTCTTAAGCATGTGACCAGGTATTTAGGAAAACATAGCACAATCGTTGAAGTTTACTTCAACAAAGTCCATATCGGAGATGTGTAAAGGAGGTAAGCGCACATGGGATTCAGGGTAATTTGAACAAGTGGAATCGAAATTGGCCCAGTTGGAAAGGGTGGTGACAGAAGACTTCTTCAGTGATTAGAAGTCAGTGCCATTGGTTTACTATAGGAATTCGTGTTGGGCCCCCTAACATTTGGCATTTATATAACTAACATACATGAATACGTGCAGGGTGGGGGGAGGGTGGTGGTAGGTTTGGTAAGTTTGCGGCTAACACAATGATTATCCAAGTGCTTAACAATGAGAGGGAGTGCCTTGGGCTGTAAGAAGATATATAGATGGAACTGTCAAATGGGCCGATAAGTGGCAGATGGAATTTAACCCTAAAACTGTACTTCACGTGTGGGGGAGTACACATTGGAAGGACTATTTGACAAGGAAATACGCAGTGAATGGTAGGACACCAGGACGTTCTGTGGAACAAAGGGGCTTGACGTGTTTGTCCAAGATCTCTTAAGGCAGAAGGGCATGTTAGTAGGTTGGTGATAAAGGTATATAGAACATTTCTCTTTATCAGTGGAGACTTCGGTTACAAAAGCAGGTAAGTTATGTTGGATTTGGATTGAACTTTAGTGAGGTCACTGCGCTAGCAATGTTTTAGTTGGTAGGATGTAATTTCACTGAAGGAAATGCAGAGGAGATTAACCAGGATGCTGCCTGGAGTGGAATACTGAAGTTATGAAGAGAGATTAGGTAGGCTTGGTTTGTTTTCATTGGAGAAGGGAAGACTTAGGAGTGATCTGATCAAGGCATACAAGATTACAGGGGATATAAACAGAGTGGGTAAGGAACAGCTGTCCTCCTTGGTTAAATAGTCAGTCACGAGTGTGCATAGGTCCAGGGTGAGGAGAGGACATTTGGGGGGATGTGAGGCAAAAGATTTTCACTCAGACAATTTAGAATGAGCTGCCTGGGAGGGTGATTGAACCGGGTTACCTCATAACGTTTAAAGAGTATCCGGATGAGCAGTTGGTACAAATAACATTCAGGGCGATCCGTCAAGTGCTAGCAGATAGGGTTGGTGGGTGAGCATTTGTTTTTAACGTGTCAGTGCGGATTCGATGGCCGAAGGGCCTCTTCTGCACTGTCTTATTCAATGGAAGAGTAAAAACAACTTGCAAGTGCATATTACGTGTTGACATGAATTGCCACATAAACCGGCAACATGTCTATGTAAAATTAATATAACATTGTAACTTGACATAGACACAAAAGCATATTTTTAACAACAAATGATTGAGTTGTCATCATTAAACTTTTAATTCCAAATTTTCATTAAATTTACACTTAAGCAGCTGTCTCGGCCAGATTTGAAAGAGGCTCACAGATCTGGCTCTGGGTATTCTGTCCAGTAGGAAGACTGACAACACCAGGTTTAAGTCCAACCAATTTATTTGATAGTAAACTCACGAGCTTTCGAGGTGTTTCGACCTCTTCGTCAGGTGAATGAGGTGTTCTGGTCTCAAACAGTACTTATGTATCAAATAAACCGGTTGGACTTAAATCTGATGTTGTCAGACTTCCTATTGTGTTTACCCCAGTCCAACGCCGGCATCTCTACATCATGACTACTATCTAACAAGTGACAATATCACTGAACCACTAGTCCAACAATGCGCTTTAAAAGAGGAAATTTACTGTCGTGGCCCTTAATGTTACTCCAGACCCATAACAATGTGGTTGCCCTGAGATCTCTTCTGAATTGGGAAGCAGTTTGGGGCCAGCAATAAATGCTGACTCAGCCAGCGACGCTCACGTCCCGTAAAATTACAAATTTAAAAAAAAATCACATTTTCATGCACATAACAAACATCATGAACAGAAATTCATGGCTGCAATGTATTTATTTTTCAATTAAACTGGAAGCAGAGAATCTCTCACGACGTCAGGGCAAACAAAAATCGGTAGAACCAGTGATAGGAAAGACAACTTAGAATGACATTGGAAAATATAATTAACATTTTGTGTGCAGATATCTCTTAACAGGGCATTTTACATACATATATCACTTAAAATGAGCATGGTAAATATCACTTAAAATTTGATAAATAGGCGTTCAATTAGAGTAATATCTATCTCGTTGCAAAAACGCAGAGAATTCGACAACAACAGGGAAATGACACAACTGGCTTTAATTGACGGCAGAAATCTCTACAGCAAATATCATCTGAGACAGCAAGAAAAAAAATCACACAAAATCATTGCAGAATAAATCGGATTCAAAAATCCATGCGTTTGCCTTACTGCTGACCAGAGTTTGCACGGTTCACACTGAACATCCTGATTCGCTCTCGGAGCTGAAAACATTCCGCTGTGCTACACAGAAAATAGCTTCCGACAGCACATTAAGTCACATTATCTAAAAAAAAGCATCATGCCCCACAACTTAAGATTCTTTAAAAATCAAGAGTTATAAACAAATCGATGGATTCAGCTTAATCCAAAGCGACAAAACGCACGATTTCCAAGAGGAATTAAACTCGGAATGAATCGGGAACCAAAAAAAAACACGTGAAAAAAAATGCAACATACCTCATCTCCTGTCTCACAAAAGCTTTTCACTATCTACCAAGAGAAATCGATTAACTCTGGCCACGAAGCTGAATAAGTACAGATTAAATAACAACATTTTGCACAAAGCAGAGGTCCATCTGTTGCCATGGCTAACCATTTCCTGGGGACATTGTATACAGCCTGAGTGGAAGTTAGGAGACTGAGTGGAGACTAGGAGACACCACTCGGTGTCAAACATGATTAACTAGGGCTCTCTTGCCTTTTACGTCTGTTTTTGGCGTATTGGAAACATGTTTAACACAGTTTTGCGAATGAATTCCGTAATAACTTCACGAAATCTTTGGAAAAATCAATATTAAGAACGTTACTGTGCATAGAAGATATCCCTTACCCTAACTGCCTGAAGGAGATTTGTGGTCGAAGCTGCACACTCTATTAAATCCATGCTGTAACTGTGTGTTTATGATTCGGGTCAGTGCAGAGTGATTTGTACTTTCCCTGGATTTTACTTGCTCTCGCAATTTTTAATATTGCACTATAAAGAAGCGAGTTTTACTTCATCACTCATTCTCTGTCTGTCCCGTGAGTGTTTGATAGTACACGGTAAAAGAATCATTTTGTAACATCAGCTGCTCGGAGATTTCTGGAAGTACAAAATGTACAATGATCCGTTCATTGTATATTCATTGCGTTAAAATAAAGTGAAATTATTTCGTGTAGCTGGATCACTGAAGGCTCTGCTTTAATGCATCCTGGATTTATTCGGCTTGTATTTGAGAGAGTCTGAAATCATATACTTATCTACCCGAGACTTCGGCAATATGCTCATTATTGCCTGCGTGTTTTTGTGTGTGCGTGTGTATGAGAGAGAGAGAGACGTGTGTCGGTGTATCTGTGTGTGTCTGTGTGTGTGAGAGAGAGAGAGTGTGTGTGTGCGTGTGTGTGTGTGTGAGAGAGAGAGATGTGTGTCTGTGTATGTGTGTCTGGGTCTGTGTGTGTGAGAGAGAGAGAGATGTGTGTGTGTGTGTGAAAGAGAGAGAGACATGTGTCTGTGTATGTGAGCGTGAGAGAGAGAGAGAGAGAGACGTGTTTCTGTGTATGTGTGTGTATGTGTGTGTGTGAGAGAGAGAGAGAGAGGAAGGGAGAAACGTGTCTCTGTGTATGTGTGTGTGTGTGAGAGAGAGAGAGTTTGACTGGATGTGTATAATGCAAGAGGGAGAAAGAGAGGGAAATCAAGAAAGCCCGATGTCGCAGAAAATAGTAGGCTTGTTTTAGTTGTTGTGCACTTAATAAATAAAATCATGTTGCAATAAAACTATCTTCCGGCCTTTTGGTGAAGCAAATGTGCCCTAATGGTTAATCGGTGCATCAACTACTTAGAAATGGGGAGAGGCACAATACGAGGAAGGAATAAATAACAGCATGGAATAGCCATTAACCGCTAATGATTGCATTGACAAATGACCAGCGATTTCAGATTGTGTTCGTTGATGCAACTGTTGGCTTAAAAATAATACAAATGTTTCTCCAACGAAAATCTTACCCCTGTACTAAGGCAACTTGACTTGTTCATTACTTATTTTTCTAATTAACATGCACGGATATTTAAGTGCACTCAGGAACTGTTCTCTGAATTTCGACTGAGTTATCCCATAAATAAATGTGTTTGTGCAACAACTTAGATCCAGCAACATGGCTCCGACTCTACCAGAGATGTACAGTGGACTATTATAATCTGTGGGATTTGTTCCTGTAATGCGGTAATACAAAAAAAATATGACATACGTCATCCACAGAGTGATAAAGCTGCCAGATATGCTGAAGAGCAAAACTATAGATCTGCGTCTGCTCTCCATCTCAGGATCGCTGTGATTTTCTCCCTTTCCTTGGCCTATCAGACTTTTTCGGACCTGACTGGCCACTAAAACGTGCCTGACAGTAAGCGTGTTGATAAACAAAATTAAAGCAAATGGAAGCATCGGGTTTAAAATCATATCAAACCAGTCATAGCCTATCCATCCATTCTCTGTGTAGTAACTTGCCTTTGTGGAACAGTAGAAAGGCACATTGTTGATGATCTCATAGGGTTCATTTGTAAAGTAAAGAGGGACGTTTTTTGCACAAAACAGAACAGAGCCTGTTGCAACAATAATACCTGCAGTTTTCTTAGTACAGTATTTCTCTTTAAGCTTCTGGCAACAGATGGCAACAAATCGATCAAATGAGAAAGCGATAGTGAACCATACAGAGCAGTCTATGGATATCCGAGTGGTGGCGTAAAGAACACTGCACACTGGTGTAATATCGAGGAAAGAGCCACTGAAATAATAATAACTGATCTGCCTCAATATAACATCATTGATAATGACCATTAAATCTGCAATTGCCATGGCCACCAGGTAGCGAGTAGTGCAATTTGAGAGGCCACATTTTCCTCGGGATAGGATTGTAATAGCCATGAAATTAACTGCAAGAAAGTGAGAAACATGCTGGTATTAATGAACACAATCTATCTGTATCTCGCCGAGCAACTAAGGCAGATTTTTAATCATAGACTGGAAGAAAGAATATCACATTATCCTTAAATGTTTAGCTCTCGTTATTCCATTCAACAATTTGTATAGCCTTCATTTATTCTTCCCTTTTATTTGCCCGTTTTGGTTTTAGTGCATTTTATCAATACTGTTTTGCTTTATTTATCAACAATAACTGTTCCTCATTTTGCATTTTTGTCCTCCTCCAGAAATGTCAATTATTACTTCACTTTTCCCATTACTCACTGATTTAAGAATCTGCAACAATTGTTTCATTTAGTTTCTTCTTCCTTGCACCTTACCACAGTTTTATTTCACAAATATCGTTTTGAAACCAAATTAATTTCAAACTATTCAGATCACTGAAAAAAGTACTCATCTCTCGGTATTGTTACATTTGGTGCCTAAAGAGATAGTGAACATTGTGTTACTGTTGTCTATCATCATTACTTCAACAGTATTCGATGTGGTAATTTCTTGATTTGTACTCCGTCCATTAATCAAAATTCTTCTCGTTCTCATTGGGTACCAAAGTCTGCAAGGAAATCTTTGTAGATGTTACTTTCTGAATGAAATCTCGGCCTATTTTTTAATGTTGATTGTGACAAATTGGCGCACTTAAGTCCAGAAACAAAAAAAACATAATAGCCAGTTTGCGAAATTGTGATATAAGTTTCCTGACTGTGGGATGCACATGTCTAAACGTCTTCACACGCATCAGAACTACAGAACTAGTGTAAAAGTGCAAATCTATTTATTTTCAACAAGTACTAGATTTTCGCAGCTTTGTTGCAACTTCATACGCACAGTGTATGTCTTGTTGCATTCATCCCTCCTTCAAATGCGGATCCATCCAATACCTGTAGGGTTGGTCAAAATTGAGCTAGTTTGATTAATACAAATCTAACCGTTGCAAAACTTAAGCAGGGATATAAATTGTAAGAGTTCTGATGGTGCCGACACTATTGGAAGAATGCAAGAAGAAATTTGACCACAGCTGAAAGAAAATAACACAGAATAATGAGGGGGTACGAGATCATCCGAGAATAATCCCATTTGTAAAATAGGTGCCTGCGACAGCTCCATTTTTACACTGCTTGCTATCCTTGTTCATTATATAAAGACTATGTTTTAAGCTAATATATCATTGTTCTGTGTGCTGAGCAAAGAGCTAAATTTTGAATAGTCAAAAAGAGCTGAACAGACCTCCAATGCCATCAAACAGTAAACTCTGAACTGGTCAGTGCCATCACAGGATTAGTAACTCAACGTTAAACTTACTGCAAAGAAAATTTGCAAGAAACCTAGTGGCTCCTTTCTTCTAGCGAAATTTTGAAGAATGATTATAAATTAAGAAATAGTGAATTGGAAGGCAGCTGTTGGCTGAGTGATCTGTTCTTGTTCTTCCAACAGGTCAAGCTGTGATCTCTGCAACATGGTAAGGTTTTTTTTCAGAGAAACAAACTGTTCAAATTATGAGTTGTAGGTAAGTAAAGTTCCCAAAAACTAAAATCAAACACCGCCTAAAACAAAGCCATCCAAAAACTCCTCAGATATCGTCATACTTCAAATGCAAATTCCGAACGCACTAGAACTTCGAAATTGACTTGCAACCCCACACCTCCAGGCATGAAACACAATGGCTGAGTAATCAATTCACAACTAGAAACACATTCAAGTGTTATAGTCATGACTTCATGCCCGCTGTTCTTTCTGACCAATTAACCAACCTGTTACGTTATCTAATCCAACAGAATTTTCACCTAAAATACCTATTTGTCCAATACAAAATTTTGCAATGTAGAAACATTATTAGAAGCCAATTGCATGTAAGGAGCCAATAAAGGAAAGGATGAAACTGCAGATTATGCTTAATCATTGCAGGCAAAAACAATTAAGCAATGTGCGTGATGCCAGCGTGTATGTTGCACACAAGGCCTGTGGAACCACAGGACACTGAAAACTATGATCAACCATCCAATGGGCAAAACAAGTCCAGGCCAAAATCACATAAAATCACAAAGAGGGCAGAGAATTATATGCTTTAATAATTGTGACATTAATGCATTTTAAAGAAACGATTTAAAAATCATGGTCTCAGCAGCTCTCACAACTTCAGTGTTTCTTAGCACATAGCCTAAACTAATGTTATTATGGCACAAGCTTGGCTGTAGATGTCCTTTTATTGCTGTTTAAACGAGGGTTGTTTATTTTTACTGGGATGCTTATGACTGTGCATTGTAAGGAGAAAAACTGATTGGTAGATCAGGTGATAGGACTTCATTCGGTTTCCTCTATGGCTGCAGTTAGAGTTTAGTTTTGAAGAGTCAGCAAACTGAAAAAAAATCTTCCTGTCTCCCTATTGTTTCCTGGTTTTGGAAATTCTGCTGAAAGTAAGAATTGAAGGTGGAATCATCTGTTGATGGCTTGCCTATAGTCCTGATGTTCTGGGAAGCTGTTTGGACTTTGAACTGTTCTGAATCTATCCAGAGACCTGAGATTTCATTCAAAGGCTCAAGTCCAGTATCACATGTGCATTAGCCTTCGTTGTGTTAAACCTGTGAAATGGGTCTTTTGTCTATGGATTGGTTTGATTGCAACGCATTAGGTACCTTTGATAAGGGCTATAAATTATCATGGTAGTTTTGTTTCTTGTTTGTAATTGATTAAGGTTCTTACTAATTTTTTTTACTATGCATGTTAGCTATATTTTTAATAAACATTGTTTGTTAAAAGTTCCCTAGTGGGTCATTTGAATCATGCCCAAAATGAAACAAATATGCTTATCCTAGCCAAATTCAAATTGCAAAAGTTATGACAATGGCAGACTCCATAAAACACTTTGGAGAAGCTAGTCAGAACTATAACATCATAAAAGCAAATGCAAAAGTAACATGAACAAGATTTCCATCAGCATGACTGGCCAAGCATTATCATGAAATGATTAAAACACCTCGAACTATAAAAAAAGGATACAGGAGTAGGCAACTCTTGGGTGCTCACTAATTCGATTAGATCATGGCTGATCATCCAATTCAATACCCTGATACCGCCCTCCTCCCCCCACCCACCTCCATGTCCCTTGATTATTTTGGCCAAGTGTCATCTCTAATTTTATACCTTTTTGTTCTTGAGATCACACAACGTTTTGGCCTCAACTAATTTCTGTGGTAGTGAATTCCATAGATTCGCAACTGACTGGGTGAAGAAATTTCTCCTCACTCCAGTCATAAATGTTTCACTTCTTATCTGAAATTATAATCCCAAATTCTGAACTCCCCCATCACTGGACGCATTCTTTCCGAATTTACTCTCTCTAATCCTGTTTAATATTGTCGAAATTTCTGCCAGATCCCCTCTTACTCTTCTAAATTCCGTTGAATATAATCTTAAGTGGCTCTCCTCTCCTGAAGCCCTGGGATCCCACGGATCAGCTGAGAAACTTCGATGTACGCCCTCTTTAGCAATGGTATCCATCCTTCAATAAAACAGCGTACCTCATTCCAGGTATGGCCTCACCAATGCTGTATGCAATTGCAGGAAAACATTCCGATTCTATACTCAAATAATTGACAACCAAAATGATTAACACTGCAAAAAAAGCTACAAAGTGCCGTGCGTGAAGCCCAGTCCATCATACAAAACAGCCTCCAATCCATTAGTCTGGTCCTTACTTCCCGCTGCCTCGGAAAAACAGCCAGCGTAATCAAATACCACTCGCATCCCGGACATTCTCCATCTTCTTCTATTGGGGAAAAAATAAAAACTTCTGAGCTCACCTACCAACTGACTCGAGAACAACTTCTTCCCTGTCTTATGTTAAGTTGATCTTTGTCTATGCCCTCGTTATGACTGTAACACTACATCTGCACGCTATCCTTTCCTTCCATGTGTACGGTATGAGTTGCTTGTACAGCACGCAAGAAACAATACTTTTTCACTGTATACTAATACATGACAACAATAAATCAAAACCAAACGATTAAAAAACTGTTGTAAGGCATCGAGCACCGGCACTTTTATGCTTCCATGTTCAAGCACACTTCCACACAAGCGAATTTGTTCCGCTGTCATGGAAATTGTTTGCTAATTTAACTTTATAATTCGTATAGAAAATGAATGTACTGATATGGTATGTAGACATCTCCAGATTTCTATCCAAGAAAGCTTTCAATAATAATCATCTTGATTTGATAGTGTATACCTATTCAATTGCTTGACTCAAGTTATGAGTGACAAGGCTGTTCTCATCGTTATAACAGCATCTTCAAACATATGGGGCGTATGAATATTTCACCCGTTTTTATGAATGATTCTGACGTTCATCCCAAAGAAGAAAGAAATAATTTGATACAACTCTGCCTCTGTGCAGAGATGATTTACCTCGTGAACCTATTAAGATATTAGCTGGCTGTCAGATCTGACATTGCCCAGCGAAGTTTCCACACTATACACAAAAACTAATCAGATGAGATCGACAGTATTAGCACAGTGACGTGGGAAAGAAACCCCCGGCATGAGATATCCAAAATAATTATCTGGCAACTTTGCCACTGATTTGGTTGACAAGGACTATTATATCACCACTCATTCCCCTGCACTTAGTAAGTTATCTGCATCGTGCTGTTTTAGAATATTGGAGGTCTCATCAGCTAATCTTAATTTGACATAATACGGTTAAAAGTTGAAGTTTATTTATGGTCACAAGTAAGGTTTACATTAACATTGCAATCAAGTTACTGTGAAATTCCCCGAATCGCCACACTCTAGCGCCTGTTCGGCTCTACGCACCAAACCAACACATATTTCAAACGGCGGAAGGAAACCGGAACATCCGGAGAAAATTCATGCAGACAACGTGCAAGCTCTACATGGACAGTGACCCAAGCCGGGAATCGATTCCGGGTCCCAGGCGTTTTGTGGGAGCAGTGCTAACCACCCTATGCCGTCGTGCCGCCTTTTACTGATTTGCTGAGTTAATGTATGTGATTTGTTTCCAACTGTTCTCTCTACTTCCTAACCAGCCGCCCCCCCCCCGCCCTCCCCAAACAAAGACACACATACATACACACCTGAGCATCATCCAGAAAAGGAGCATTAGCATCAGGGGTGAAGTTGGATAGTAGACCAGTCCGTACTTTGAAAACAGCCAACATGCACATCTCCCAAAGTCCCATATGCCATGGCAGTGGCTTCTATGTCCCTGCTGTTGCTTCATTTCCACAATTCTTTTCTCCTGACTGGGCGAAGAGAGAGCCAATCAGACCAATCGCTAAGCGGTGAACCTGCCATGAAGAGTCTCAGCAGTGTTAAAGAAAAGCCAGACACTGAATTGCCCGCCCATATTCAGCCGTTCTCTGAGACAACCATCCTCTTTTATGCCCTTCCCTCAGATTTAGAACAATTCAAAATACAACACAATCTGTAAATAATATTGGAAGATTCGGTGGATTTGTTGGGGCCACTGGGGATTGAATCATATTTAAAACCTTTGATTTGAAATGGAAGGTTGAACCATCTAATAGGATGCCGTAAAATGAGAAAGGTTGTGTTGCCCATGAAAGATCAAATAGCGAACCCTGAAAACGGGAGCAATGTAGAAGTCATTCAGCCACAGAAAGGGCGATGATGAAATGAGATTAGGATAAGTGGAGCAACAAGACGTGTCTGCAAGTTGTTTTTAATTGCTTACAGAACATCAATGAAACCAGATAAAACTTCAGGACAACAGGGAAAATGTTCTGACCGAGGAACTTCGTGCTGAAAGGTGCCTCATCCCTGGAGGTGTTAACTGGGACCCTAAAAAACTCCATGGTCCCAAAACACGGAAACATTGGTTCTGGTGTGGCCATTGTTTCATCATTAACTCATTTTAGTCAAAAATCAGACAGTTCGCTATGACCTGAAGCCTTTGATTCTTCGCGCTGACAATGGTTAAATAAGTGGTCTAATCAGTAAAAATAAATAAATGCAGCTCTCTCACTGAGCTTCAGACAACAGACTGGATAGTGGAAGATAGGGAGAACAGAGTGTAACATGCACAGCTGAAATAACAGGTGACCGAAATCCCAAGCGTGCACCCGAAGCAGGGACCGGATTTCCCTGAAAGTCTCTAGGCCACTCTGTATAATGGCTCCAAACAGCAGGAAGCATGCAACAGTCTCGGAATATATTAATTCGCAATTAATTTTTATTGGATCTAAAGTGCCTGACAGAAATTTTACGAGAACGATAAGATTGTTAAACATTAATTTAACTTTAATTGAAGTCTGAATGAGAAGCGTTCTCAATCTACGGAGTCACAAATCGTTCGAAGTGGCAGCGCAGATGAACAGCTCCGGGAGCAGAAAACTGCATCAGAATGACATAGACATAGAATCTCCACAGTGTAGAAAGGAGGTCATTCGGCCCATCGAGTCTGCACCGACTACAACCCACCAATGTCCTATTCCCATATATGTACCCTGTTAATCCCTGACTCTAGAGTCAATTAAGCATGGCAATTCAACCAAACACGCGCACCTTTGGACTGTGGGAGGGAGCCGGAACGCCTAGAGGAAACCCACTCAGACACGGAGAGAACATGCAAGCTCAACACAGACAGTCACCCAAGGGTACAATTAAACCCAGGTTTCTGGCGCTGTGAGGCATCAGCGCTAACCACTGTGCTACCGCACCGCCCATTCAAGAAGGATAAATCTTGAAGGCAAATGGATTAACATAGGACATCGGTTTCACTGTAATTTACATCATTGAAAAACGATTTAGCCTTGCTGGCATGAGCGGAATCAAAGTGACGCAAGTGAGGACAAAAGTGAGTGCAACTGTTTTTTTTTCCCTAGAATGGACGCTAACTCAAATAGTGCCTGTTGGGTTTAACACACAGATAAAGAGGCTGGATATAGAAAAAGTACTGCCTCTTGCGAGCTGGAGCTGACAGAATCGGGGAGCAATCAAAACAGAAGGAAGGAATTGCTGACAGCCTTCACACCCTAGGCACTGATGCGATTACACGGCATCTCACATCATGGGTTGGTTGATTTGAATATCATTTTTGATAGATAAATAATAAATGCAGCGTGGAATGATAAATGGAAGATTTTGGTGAGATGGGATGCGGAGAGAATCGTGGGGGGGGGGGAGGCACCGTGGGGTTCGCGCTGCTGACTCACAGCGCCAGGGATCTGGGTTTGATTCCCCGCTTGTGTCAGCCTGCATGTTCTCTCTGTGTCTGCGTGGCTTCCCTCTGGGTGCTCCGGTTTTCTCCCACAGTCTGAAAATCCTGCTGGCTAGTTGTTCACACTCAGGTCATGCTCAAGTTCCCTTCAGTATATTTTAACAGGTAACACGGGATTTTCACAGTAGCTTCATTGCGGAGTCGATGTGAGCCTCCGTGTGACACTGATCAATCAATAAAACTTAAACTTTGGTTCAAGAGTGTAGAAGTAAACCAATTAACACAAATATATCCATTCTCTTCACGTTGTAACCTTAATGAATTCAGTTAACTTTGTAAGTTCAATGGGAGCATAATTAATATTTATCTAATATTGCTGATATAAATCTTGATACAATTCTAAACAAATACTGGAAATAACTTTTAACAAATGAATAAGTGTGTAATTTATGGCCCCATTATGTTTGTCTGTAATATGAACACAATTGAATGTTACTCCACAACAAATTTTTGCCCACCTGCTGAGACAACTCATTGAGCAATAGGGAAAGATCACTAACAGTTTCATATGTAAATACTCTGAATCGTAGATAAGCATTTATAAGATTAGGGCTTTAGATTTGTAAATACCCATAGTTTGCTGTGTATCATGCATAAAAACAAGGGACTATTATTCGGCAGAATGATCCATATTTCTTCCGGACCATGTCGAGAGAAGATGCTAAATGGTACCAGAGGGTAGTTATAATAAATCAGCTTTGAGCAAAGCAAGGATTGGGAGGCAGAGTATTCACAGATGAAGATATATAAAAATGATATTAATATAGCTGGTGTATTTTAAGAGGAAGACATGAAAGAGACATTATTGGAAGTAGAAATCATTCCAATGTGAAGGGAATATGTTTTCTGTAAAAGGCGAAGCAGGCATCACTTGCAACACTCACCACCTAGAGTGCTATCAAATGAATCTATTGAGAAACATGGAGGTCCCTCTTGTTTATCATGTGTATCATAATATTCTGACCTTCACCTCAAACTGCCCTGATTGCTTTCAGTCATGTCTGGTTGAGTTATTAAAACATTCTTTCACGGCAAATTATTTGGTTTCCACCTTTGGAAGTGGTGAAGTGCATGCAGAAGTTTGGTTAACAGTCTCAGTGCTTTTCACCGGATGTATAAAATAATAACAATCCTCAGTTTATCGATGAGAGATAATGTTGTTAAATAGCGAAGTTATAGCCTCTGCATTCTGGGCCAGATATCTGACAAAGTGACTACAAACTGCACCACGTATATGATGAGTTAGGGGAATAGGGCCTGGGTGCGATTCTGGTCGGTGCATACTCGATGGGCCGGAATGCCTCTTCCTGCACTGCAGAGATTCCACCATTCAAGAAAAACAAACGTTTTTTTTACACAACAATCACATTACAAGTGCAGGTAGGGATCTCATAGAAATAGAAATATTTATCATATGAAACACATATTTCAAACTAAAAATTTTAATCTTCCACTAGAGCTACTGATTCACCGGAAGGGTAATTATACATTGACATTTTCTGTAACAAGTCCTGACTATGGCTGGCAGGTGTTACACTCTATTGTAGAGTTATTTACCAACAGTCAATTCGATTAATGTATTTTTTCGCAGACTTCACAGCATTAGCGCGTGACTTAACTATGCATCTTATTAATTCTGAAGAACTGGCTTTATGAAATTCATGAACGTGCGAGCTACAAATCAGCTTATTTAAAGTTGCAAAGATCACAAAGGCAACGTAGGTAATTCATAGCATTCGTTGTACACAAACATTTATCAACTGCCCCTCTCTGTGCAACGAGTAAGCTCCGTTAGCTTTGACAAACAGCCGTAACTTTATACAAATTCAATGACCATAGATACTTACCAGGGACACCAATTATGGCAATGATCATGAAGTATATCTTCTCGATTTCAAAAATAGTTTCAGCCATTTTCTGAGCGAAATAGTTTCCTTCGTGTGCAAAGGCAATCTGAATGTAAGAATCTTCAGTGGTTGTGCACCTAATTTATGCCCTGAAGAGATGCCTCCAAGCCACAATGGTTGCAATAGTGTTTTTTTTTCAAATGTATTTTTAACCCGACAAACACATTACTGCACCCGAGTCAAATCCCTGTTGCGCAAGATAAATGTTCCATGCCGAGTATAAATTAGTATGCTCCAAAGAGCATACAATATTTGAAATTTATGACTTTAAATTGTAAGCACCAAAGAAATTGTTTTCCCCTTCAAACATCACGAGACTATACTGAAAAGCAGTGTTTATTTCAGCATTGACTTTTTTTTTTACTGTGAGTATTCCATAATTAATTCCATAATGCAGATTGATTCTTCGGGTTGCCTGCAGCATTTTACACACTAAGTACTCACTTAAACATTTCAAAAGGAGTTTGTGTCACTCGAATCTGGAATCAACAGAGCTCCTGAAACAAATACAACAACACTTCTAGCAAATTAACTTTATTCCTGAAAAGACCACATCAAAACATATGTGGAAATAATCCTGCAATGAAATAACCAATCAAACTGCAGTAACTGTGCAAAATGTTGCAATGTCTGGCAGTGATGCAGCTTGATAGAACAAAACTGCACCAAAAACGAATAGTACAACTCATAACGAAACGTGAAGCTAATCTAATATAGAACTCCAAATTATTACAGACCTGCACTAAATATTGCACCCAAACACAAGAAAAATCTTCAAAATAGATACCCAAATAAAGTTGAGCGTGAGCCTAAAATTAATACGAATTCTCAAACTAAGAGAAATGCAAAAATAAAGTATTTCCTCAAGCTAATAAAAATGCTCAACTTAATTTTGACCTGGAATTAATATAGTACTTAATCACAAAGGAGACCTTGTAATTATATTAGAATATTAAACTAATAGATATACACTACATAATGCAGACCATCATTCAGGTAAACACCAAAAAGAAACTGTAATGGATATTGCAACTATGCTGAATATTAAAATAGCGCTGCCGTGCTTATTATATCAACACAAAATAGTCTCTTAGCATAATAGGATATCGCAAACTCATTCAGTCTTCCAAGTTATTAGTTAAAAAGATTAATGTTTTCTCTGAAACAGCCAGGCACTGAAGTCAAAATCTTTTCGACTAATTTCGTTTTTTTTTAAGTTTAAGTTTATTTATTAGTATCATAAGCAAGCTTATATTAAGAGTTCAGTTACTTTGATATCCCCTAGTCACCATATTACAGCCCCTATTCCGGTACACTGAGAGAGAATTTAGCATGGTCAATCCACTTAACCAGCGTATCTTTCTGACTTTGGGAGGAAATTGGAACAGCCTAAGGCAAGTCATGCAGACATGGGGAGAACGTGCAGAGTCCGTTCAGTGACAATGACCCGAGCTGGGTTTCCTGAACTAAATTATTCAAACATGATCTTATTTTTAATTCATAGCCTTTCCGAGTAATATATTAATTCCAACTAATATCTGCACACAAACTAGCACTTCAATAACAAAAATACTTGCCAGCCACAACAGGCATTCTAGCAGTTGTAGAACATTGGAAGGTCATAGAAGTTCCAATTAACACGCATTTTGTATCTAACGTGCAAAGTCAAAGTAGAAATATCTACAAAAAAAATCGAGTGTTTTGAAACAGGACAGAGCTTATCTTCCGTAGCGTTTCTATGTAACTGCGAATTTGAGTTTAATATATATGTATAAATTTCACTATATGCCACCATTTGTTGCAGATCTGACACTGAAAGAAAAATTCCCCGCATGCGACAACTTCTGTTGAACAGTCACGATTGGGAGAATCAGTGGGATAAGGGAGCCAGGCAGCTGTGAAATGACCACTGCCAGGAATGGAGAATCCACCCACCTCGCCTTGAAATTCAATGGCATGCCAAGTGTTGAATCATCAAGTCTTGCCGTCCTGGAATGTTCTAATTGATCACAAATTTAAACTGGGTCCGTTCTACAAAATTCGGCTGCCTGAACAAGTAAAATGTCACATGTCGCTGACCATGGCTATATCTCCCCTGCCCAGTATCTACAAAGGTACCAGTCAGTAGTTAGATGGAATACTCTGCAATTGTCTGGATGATTGAGGCTGCCAAAATGCGCAGTAATCTCGACCCCATCCAGGACAGAAAAACTGACTGATTTGCACCTCATCTACACCATAAATGGTCACTGCCTCCACCACCAATTGACCAGCAGAATATACAGATATGCAGAAAAATACTCCTTCCCAACACACAATACTGACCGACCCAAGTTTAATCAATGAATATTGTGTGTTAGGGAGGAGTATTTTAGTTTAGTCACTAAACCATCACAGACAATGGATTGAAGCGTAGGAATAAATGACTTCGGGAGCAGTGGTTGATGATACAGCCTTGAGAATGTGCGCTGACATTCAATAAGTTCATAATCGATGTATTTGCAGACTCAGTTCATTTCGAATTTCAAAAATACAACATTGTTCCAACCGCCATCAGAAACATTCAGCATCGATTTTTAATAAAACGTTAAAGAAGAAATAAATAGATGAGGATAAAGGAATGAAAGTCAGGGGAAGGACAGGTGATCAGAGGAAAAGAATTGAGAGGAAAGGAAAGTAGAGGAATGGATGGAGATCAGAGAAGATTGAAAAAAGGAAACTGCCAATGGACAGCGAGTGGATGGTGAGAAAATGAAGATTATCTGGGCGAGAAAGGGGATGAAGGAGAGGGAAGAGAGGGAACTGATGAAAATACTAAGCTGTGGAGGGAAGGAAGGAAAGGAGAGTCGAGTTGAGGGGCTTAGAGGAGAATTTTTCTGACAACGAATACACAAGCAAATTATCGAGAGACCTAAAATGGGAAATAACGATAATACAAAATGAAATATAAAGAAATGAGAGCCAATCTGCAGGCAAATCTTTAGGGTCGCAGCAGCCTGAACTGGTTGGGCAGGATGGATTGGTTTTAGAATCGTAGAAACCGTACAGCACAGAAAGAGGCCATTCGGGCCATCAAGCCTGCTCTGACCCCAATCCCACCCAGGCCCTATCCCCATATCCAACATATTTTACCCATTAATCTCTCTAAGCTACAAATCTCAGGACACTTATGATCAATTTTAGCATGGCCAATCAGCCTAACCCGCACATCTTTAGACTGTGGAAGGAAACCGGAGCACCCGGAGGAAATTCAGGCAGACACGAGGAGAATGTGCAAACTCCACACAGGCAGTGATTCAACCCAGGGATCGAACCCAGATCTCTAGAGCTGTGCATTAGTGGTGCTAACCACTGTGCCGCCCTAGATAATAATCAAAAAAGGAAACTGCCCTACAAAGTTCCTTAGATCCAAGAACATCAGCTCGGAAAATAGCGAATGTGGCACATTTATTCAGAACAGGAGGGAAGCAGGAATTGGAGAACAGCAGACCCTTTAGCCAAATATATGCCAAAGGGGATAAAATAAAATTAGTTTTTAAGTTTATAACAGGGCATATAGATTCTGTCAATGTGATATGGTAGAGTCACCATGGATCTGTGAAAGCAAAATCATGTGTGATAAGTACATAAAAAGATAAAGATATAAGAACTAGGAGCAGGAGTAGATGATTCAGCCCATCGCGCCTGCTGTGTAATTCCATGTGTCCATAACTGATCTCATCTCAGCCACATTTCTACCACACTGTCTGTTCCTCATAACCCTTCATCTACTGTGAATTAAAAGCCTGGCTTTTACAACACACGACTCCACTCACTGACCTCACAAACCTTCATTATTATGTGCTCATCGATGAGGATTGAGGGAAAAATATACCAATGATAACGAAAGTGCAGGAAAAGATGAACTGAGAAAGTCTGACAGCATCCATGGATGGAGAAGCTTGTCCATTCCAATGCGATTTTCCATGGAAACTGAAGTGATGTCAGAATGTGATGGGATTAGATAGATTAAAAGAAACGGGGACATGCGGAGCACAGCAGAATATGAAGCAATGTTGACGGTATTAAATGAAAAAGATGTCATGAGATAGGAGTGAGAGGGTATATTAATTAGAGTATTCAAAACAGGAATCTTCGACTGATAAAACTCTACAGTGCAGAAGGAGGCCAAGGAGGTCAAGAGTCAATTTTAAGAAGGGAATACTAGCCTTCTAGTATTCCAATCAGCGTCTTCTTCAGAGTATAAAATGCAAAACTTCCATTGGGGAAGCCCTGCCTCCATAATAGCCTTGGGTTTCATCTTGTTCCCTGGATTTGCAATTTTCTGGAATGGAACCCATAAGGAAAGTTTCAGACAGCTACATTAGTATGGGCACTTGTTAGATAATGTTAGTGTGATATATACTTCCCTTGGACATTAGAGATGACAAAATTGTAGCGCTTTCCTCTCTCTCTCTCTCTCTTTCATGCTCTCTCTCAATCTCAGTTTGCCCTTTTAAAATCCTACCAGAATCCACACTCTGATTGAGGCTATTCTGTGACCTCACAAAATATTTCAACATCCTTTGGGTCAACATTGACTGAGCCAAATAAGGCACAATTTCTACAAGTGCAGGGATGAGGGTGGTGAATTTGTGGCAGTAGCTCAACTCCCGTCCCCTCACAATCTGATTTCTATATTACAGTTCCTTCACTGTCACCGAATTTAAATCATAGAATCCCTACAGTTCAGAAAGAGACCATTCAGCTCGTAGAGATTACACCGATAAAAATCCTACTCTGGCCCTTTCCCCATAACCCAACTAATCTCCCTGACGTGAAGGAGCAATCAGTCATGGTCATGAAACTAACGCATTCATCTTTGCAGTGCACCCGAACAAAACCCACACAGACATGGGGAGAAATGAAAACTCCAGGCAGACCACTACCCGAGACCGGAATTGAACTGGGGTCTCTGGATTTTGAAGCAGCGATACCAACCACTGTGCCACCTTGCCACCCTGTCATCGGATCTAAATATGGGCACTCCTGACCTAACAGCACTGGAGGATTATCTATGCCAGATGGACTGCCGAGTTTCCAGGAACTACGCTTGTTACCAGCACTAGTTGCAAATGGAAAACAAAGCCGGTGGTTTGTGAGGAAAAGGCGATTTTTTTCATATTTCTGTTTTGCAATGTCATTGGCATTCTTTTATATACGGCATACAAACTTGTGTGACTGTGAATGATTTAAATTAGTTAGAGACAATACATTGCAAAGTTTCAAAAATAAAGAATAAGTGGTTTGGAATGGTAATAAACAGCTCTTGGATCAATAGGGGAAACAACATAAAGGGAAATTGCTAAACGGAGACAAGGGAATTGACTTGAAATTAACTGGTTTATTCCAGAAAGAACATATCATTTTGGGACAGCGTGAAAGGATGGGGCAAAATAATACGTTTACATTATAAATAAAATAGTGTTCGAAAGATGGAACGAAACGAAAAACAAATGGATTAAAAACAAACGGATTGGGAGTTAGCTGAGGACGTATACAGTTTTGTTAGCAGAATGTAGACGAGACGTCTCAGCCCTGGATGGTAGCTATACCCAATTTTAATGTGGGCCTCTCAGAGACTCAAACAGTTGTTCAATGATGCAAATCTCGCAGAGAATCAAACTTCTATTTTGAAAGCAGATCACTGAGCGAGTAAAGCTTCTTGAGCAAAGTAGATCTATCGGAGAGAGTAACAATGTTGTTCGGCAAAGTATATCTCTCCATGAAATCAAACCATTCTTCAGCAAACCAGATCTCAAAGATAATCAAACAGTTTGTTGTTACATTGTTCTTTGTATTGTGTAGGATTAATAAGGCACATGATATAACATAGCGATTAATTGATTTATTGAGCCTAATATTAATGCCTGCAGTATAATGTTATTATTTGTTTTGATATTGCGCTAAATAATGATGCACAGCGGGGATAAAGAGGCATTCAATTATTCAGGTGTGTTCATAGCTTGAAATATGTAGTGAAATATTAAATTAAAATGGCAACAAATGTCCAATATTACGAAGTAAAATTTAATTATTAAAGAGAAGGTTGATTGTTTTAGTTTCTCTCAAGAAACACAGACAAAATAATAGACAAAATAAACACTTGATATTTTTTCTTCTAAGTGAAACATGCAACCTTCAGAATACAATCTTTGCCTTCATTGCAAAGGGACAGAGAAGAGGGTCACAGCTGCCCAGGGAATGAGTGAGGCTGCACCGAGAATGCTGCTTTAAGGCTAGGTCTCCTTATTGAACAGGAGTGTACCGACATTGGAGCTTGTTCTAAGAAGCTTTGCTACGTTAATTCCTGGGATGTTGATGGTATCTTACAAATAAATGTTCAGTATGTCGGGACCAATATTCTTTGGTTTTAGAAAAATGAGAGAGAATCCCAATGCAGTTATATTTCTGGAAGCGCTTTTCTCCCGTCCGTCAAATACTCAGAAAGCGCGGCCTAGAATGAACTTTAACGATCCTTGAAGTCAGCAGATTTAATTTTAATCATAAATCAAAGATTATGTGTAGAAGCAGAAGCATTGAAGGGAAGCCACGGTCAGATTAACCATGATCAGGCTTCATTCCAGAACAGCCTGAAGAGGCCGAATGCTCTATTCATTTTCCTATTTCACAATTTCATGTGTACTTCAAACATTGTCTGTGCTAAACTGATTTAAATAAAAAAGACAATATTGTAAAGCAGAAAACCATTTGTTGCTTGGTCTTTGATGTCGGTTTGATTGTGAGTAATGTACCAAGTATTGATAACTTGGTCGCCATTGAAATCTTTCCAAATGATCATGGAATCCCCATAGTGCAGAAAGAGGCCATTCCGCCCATCGAGTCTGCATCGACAATAGTCCGACCAAGTTCCTATCCCTGTAACATTACTCTGAGAGTCCACTGACACTAATGTGCAATTTTCTACAGCAAATCCACCGAACTCATACATCTTTGGAGTGTGGAAGAAATCAGTGCACACATGGGGAGAACGTGCACACTCCATACACACACACACTTAATGGAGACTGGAATTGAACATATTCTCCTGGCGCTGTGAGGCAGCAGTGCTAACCACTGGAGCACCATGCCACTGGATGATTTTACGCGTTCACAAGACTGAGCTTTGGTGTAAAGCTTTATTCGAAAGATGGCATCCCCAACAGTACAACATTTTTGAAGTGGACAACAGCTTAGATAGTTGCATTCAAGTGTCTGCAGTTGTACTTAAATGTTGTTTGCCTCCTCATTTGTAGCCCTGCCTCAAACATAAATAGTAGCGCATTGACGCACAAACGAGGCAAGAGAGATTGACTTGAGCGGAAAGCAATATTTCACTGTGAGTGGTGCGTGGGATTCTGTGCACCTTTGGAGTAAAAGGGAATCGGGGCAAACTCTCCACGAGCTAAAAAGCATAATTAGCAAAAGGAACGGTGGTTTATGTTTACCTCTAGAACTGCAATAGTTCCTCGCATCACTGGCCCCAGTTCAACCCTCTTCAGTTATTTAATCAAAGATATTCTACCCATCCAGAATAAAGAAATGGAAATGTTTGCTCGCTGAAGATTGCACAATCTTCCATCAGCAACTGCTATTCACTGAAGGAGGCTATTCCAAAATATATCAGTACTTGGGAGAAATCCAAGCTTGCGATAGATACATGATATTACATTTTCAGCACGCAAAAAACCGGAAATTAATCATCGCCAGGATAGAATAACTAATTAATCCTCTTGACTATAGACTACATTATAGTTTCTGAATACCCAACAATAAATCCTTGGACTGAGCCTTGTCAGCAGCTGAACTGCTCCCACCTGTACAGATAATGTGGCTAATAGCTGGGAATTTTAATTGCTGGGAATCTAACGAAGAGTAACTCAATTCCTGACTCCATAAAATTTGCCCAACATCAACGAGGCAAAAGCCTGTTATGTGCAGGAATTTTCTGTACTTGCATCGATATATGCAGCACCAACACCAATAATAATTCTCGGCGTCCCGTGGGGCAACGGAGCTCAATATATTTTGAACACCTGTCCCACCGAACGAATTGAAACATTCCACTGTCCAGGCAGAGTAATAGCAGTGTGTACTATACAGAAAAATATACTAATACAATTCGTCAAGGATTTTTCGACAGAATGTTACCATCTCTACAACCCAGAAGGAGAGCTGGAGCAGAGATGCATAAGAATATTGCAGCTTGCACGCTTCGCTAAATGTTACACTAAATGTTAGAACCAAGTCTTAACACCATTATGGATACTCCTAAGAATACAGGCGTGCGTACACACATCCACAGGCACAGACAGACAGGAACGATTCAAGAAGCCCACTCATAGCCATCTTTCCAAAGATTAATAATGGTGAATGTTGATGAACAATAAATGCTGACATTACCAGCACGCCATCATCCCATGGACGAAATAAAACAATATACTTCACGGAGATGGATGTTACACTGAATATAGCGTGATGTCGTGGTTTCTGTGAAAAGCTCCGTTGGGCATAGAGTCACATTTTCCTATTTGAGGCAAAAATTATCAGTAGCTAACTTCCCAACTGGCAATGCCCACCAACTCTATCTTCTTGGTGTTGAATAGGTGCATTTATCAGCCGAGAGGAGCGTCAGAGAAACTCACCTATATTTTCCTGTAATCGAAGGTTAATTTATTCGCTACTTACTGTACACCAATTCTCCTGTCAGCTGCAAGCTTACTGATTTTAACTCCCACATTCACTTCTTCAGCGATAATTTACACCATAAACAGCAAGTGACCCATCATCGATTTCTATCATTCACCACAGCGTTGCAGTAACGCTAACCAAACGTTGACCAAAACTCTCCGCCTCCTGCACTCAGCCGTTTTGGATTCAATATTCTAAGCATCACACTGGTCCTGAACTCTTTCATAAGTCTCGAGTGTGGCACTTCCTGGGGGAGACAGCATTGTCGTAATCTCACTGGACTAATCATCCAGAGGCCCAGGCTAATGCTCTGCGGGCGAGGGTGAAAGTCCCACCCTGATGGCATTTCACTTCAGTCCATTGTGTAAGCTTGTGGAACAAGGGTCGGGCGTCTGACTCCAGACCTGAAAGTGCTCTGTCCAAGTCACATCAGATTCACGCCATTCTCCTGCAAATTTGGCTCCTGGATTTTTTATCTGGACAAAGTTCATTGTATGGTGATATTTCCGAAATAATGGATTTCAGACAGCTTTCTGAAATCCATGTCATCACCTTCAATGTAATGCCCTTATCTACAAACCTAATCACTTCCTCAAAATATTCAATCAAATCCGGTAGATATGAATTCCTCCTGACAAAGCTATGCTGACAATCATTCATTAATCCTGCCTGTAGAGATTAGTTCGATACTTCAGTATGTTCTTCAATAATTTTTTAATCACCCATGTGAGACTCACTGATATGATGTTACTTGGAATTCCCTACAACATTTTCGGAATGATAGTGCCACCACAACCATAAGATGTTAGAGCAGGAGTAGGCTATTCTATCCAGTGAGTCTACCCCGCCACTCAATTAGATAATGGCCGGAAATAATCCTCAACTCAGCATTCCCGTTTTATCCGCACAGCCGTTAAATCCCTAACGGATTAAATATTTGTAACGGTTCAACCGGTACAGTGATCTGCGGGAAAACAAAATGCTTAGATTCACTGCCCACTGAGAGAAGAATTTTCTCCCACGTCTTTCATAAAATGCCCGATGCATTCTACTAGATTAGACCCTTCTGGGTCCTCAACTCTCCCAAAAATGGAAATATTATCTCAGCATCGACCATGTAAAGCCCCCATGGAATATATATCTCATTAAGGCCGCCTCTCATCCTTCTAAACTGCAATGTATAAATACTCAAAGAATGATGTGAAGGTGCCGGTAGTGGACTGGGGAAGGCACAGTAAGAAGCCTCACAGCACCAGGTAAAATCCAACAGGTTCTTTGGTAGCAGAGCTTTCGGAGCACTGCTTTCAGAGTCACCTCATGGTTAGAATCCTGGAATCATAGAACCCCGACAGTGCAGGAGACCCATCGAACCTGCACCGACAGCACTCCAACCAAGATCCTATCTCCGTAACTCTACGTATTTACCCTGACACTTAGGGGAAATTTAACATGTCCAATCAGCATAACTCGCACATTTTTGGAGATACAGTTTAAAGTACCCTCGACATCATCTTTCACTGATTTCCGCGGGAAGTGCAGTTTCAGTGTTAGATTTGGATGAAATCTTTTCCTACACTTCGCCAATTACAGGCCAGGTACAGCAGAGGTTCGAATACAGAATTATACTATCTCTACCTGGTCCCATCAAACACTTGCTAGCTTGTTACAACACGAAATTACATGGAGCCCATTAAAACACTTTCGGACGAAATGCAAGACCAGATTACGGAACAAAAAAATCTTTTTCCAAATTGCCTGATTAAAAGTTCCCAAACAAATTACTCTGGGATGGAAGTAGAGAAAATTTCCATTTGCACTTCCCATCAAACTCTGCCAGGACTGGAACAGCGCGGTATTAGATACAAAGTCAAGCTCCCTCTGACTGGCCTATCAACCATTCACAGGATAAGTGTAATACAGGGAAAAAAATCCCCATAATATCGTCCAATGTAACGTTTACAGTGAATGTGCAACACGGGCAGATATGTAGAACGATCCCTCTGCCCCCATTGAACACTTCCTGGACAGGTATGGATTGGGGTTAATTATAGAGTAAATATCATTCTATACTGTCAGGAAAACAAAGTAGTTGACCGGATATATAATGAAGATACTAACAAAGTAAATCCCTTCTACTATTTTGTATTACTCATCGGACAGCTATTGCAGAGAATAGATGCAGAGTAAGGTACCTCTGTAGATCTCCTTGAAATACACACACACGCACAGCAGGGGCTGACTGGCTTTTGATACAATGTAAAGATTCATTTCAACTGTCTACAACAAAATCTCCCAGATCAGGCACAGTATGGCATTACTTAAGGACTGCATCAAGTGCAAAGTCCACACAAACACCACAGGAAAGATAAAACTTGGGGTTACAGCTTTATCATGATTTAAATTTGCAGCCTCCATCTATCTGAAATCAATGTTCTTTCTAATAATTTCACTTCTTGCTAAGGTTCAAGGCTAATGGAGCAACACAGATGTCAAAACCAGTAGATCAGTCATGTTCCTGGATTATGTATTGATAGTAAACCTGTGGTTAGTGGTGTGTATGCATGTTTGCTGATTACTCCAGTTTTGCTAAGACAAAGTGATGTTCAAACCATTTCACAAATCCTTTTCCAGCAGACGGACACGTTCAAAATTCCCCTTTTTCACTGAACTTGCATGCAACAGTTAAGTACGATAAATTATATTCCCAGGAGTGGTGACATTTCTTATTGCACTGAGCGCATGAATGCACTTACTCAACTGGTGAGGATTGAAATATGGAATTCTACTGAAGCTTTCTTTGGGGATTATTCATTCCGAATATCAAGTGTGATCTCAAACATTAATTGCAAAATATCTAAATTTGTTTATGAACTCGACTAACTATTTTTTTTAAAAAGTAACAATTTCTTAGCTTTCAAAGTTTCAAATTCATTCAAGCTGCTGAATAACATCACGAACTCTTTATAGTCTAAGACTTTGTGTTCAACGAAAATGCATTATCCCACATATTGAACAGATTCAAATTCAACACACACCGTGCAGAGAATATGATCATTATTGTGTCGAGTGAGATGATATCAATCACTCATTCTGAAGGAACGAATTGAAGTGGAAGCTGATTTAATTATAGTTACCAAATTGTTTCCACGATCCAAAGTACTTCATTCCAAAGGAGCTCCTTCTTTTGTCAATGTCTCTGTCAGTAGTTCCCCATGGAGATCAGTGCATACACCTGACAAGCACCATTTAAGATCAGGATTGGGAAATCAGATATTCATGTATATATTTCGGATATTTAGCATCGTGTTTCTGCTCGTGATTTCTGGGGTATTCTCATATAGATTTTGCATTTAGTAAGTGATTAAACCAATGCTCATCCAAGAGTTTTGGACTGAAGTTACAAACTCTAATTTTAAACTGGGTTTGGGCCCAGTGAGATTAATGAAAATACATATTATTGAACAGAGGCAGTGCCTAAAGCTGCATCAGCGTTTGATTTATTATTCCTCATAATGTGGCTGTTAAGGTTAAGGTCAACATTTTCCCCTTATCAAATTCTATTTAAGAGAATATTATTAACTACTGTAGACCGTGTGTATTACTTTGAAGAGCTTTGATACATTTGATTGGCAACCTTGAAAATGAAATTACTGAGTTAACAAGAGCATTTCTTTGAAAAGACGCTGACAATAGGAATGACCTGGCAGGGGTGAATCCTGATAAAGCAGGTGGTGAGGAAAGTCCATTGCAATAACATGTGCTGGTATCTGCGGCGGTGGTTTGCTCTCTCCCTTGTCGAGTAAAGGATCAGTGCAGCCAATGAGATTAAACGGAGGCTTTACCTGATGCATTTTTTTTTCAAAGTCATCTCGGCCTTTTGGCTAAGATGAAGCATCAGATCAGGCCAAGGATGAGGTGCAATACCTCGCCTTGTCAACTTGGACCTTGCTCCCTTCTCACTTGGGGACGGTGAATTGGAATCAAGCTGAATTTAGCTTTTTGGCAAGAATAAAACTCAACTTAAAAAATGAGTGAGGACAGTGAGGGATCCGAATGATGTTGAGATGCCGGCGTTGGACTGGAGTGGGCATAGTAAGAAATCTCAAAGCACCAGGTTAAACTCCAGCAAACTTTCAGAGAGCTGTTCTTTCATCAGGTGAGTCTGGATCTGAATGTTTACCAAAATAAATGACTGGCCTCTGACAATAGGATCTAAGTCAGTGGTATGTGTAGTAGAAATGAGTGTGAGTTTGGGGATTGTGAGGACGTATAGAATTACTAAAGTGGGGATCAGATGGGTACTTCCCTGCAATTGATGACAGCTTCCTTGTCTCCATTACTGAGACGAGGTAAACGGTACATTTTCCTAATTTATTGAATTAAGTTCTCACAAGCTGCTGTTGTGGGATATGAAACCACGTAATGGCTGCATCAGCTTTTGGATTATTACTCGAGTAAAATTACCACGTGACTAATATCTCGTCATTCTGCCTGGGACGCACTTTACCATAAAGTCTGTTCATCCCCTTGTTAATGATTGAGTGGCTGATATAATATTTGCAATATCGTAACTTCTGAGGCTTTGTTTTTATTTTACTTTGGACTGTAATGCCTCAGACTAAATCATGCAGAGCAGGGCATAGAGGGAGGGGCAAAGTTCAAATGGAGAAGGTCAGAAAAGAAGGACATTTCTTAACACGTGGTTCAGTAAAAGACCTAAGCTGAGAAAAGCACTACACTGATGAGTCTCTGTTACCCGAGTCCGAATTGAGTGTAAGTGGACGTGGTCAGTACTGATGTTAAAGGAGGATTGTACATCGGACTGTAAGCATTTTGTTCATGGAGCATACTCTTCAACCATGAGTTGAATGTTAACGTAATATCAGAGAAATAGATTGACAGACAGGTAGATAGATAGACAGAAAGACAGACAGACAAACAGAATATAGACAGACAATCAGACAGAAAGGTAGATAGATAAACAGATAGACAGACAGGTAGATAGAGAGAGAGAGAGGTAGACAGACAGAGATAAACAGATAGGCAGACGGACAAACAAACAGACAGAGAGACACAGAGAGAGACAGTCGGAAACAGAGCAAGATATTCAAGGAACATTCATTGTTCATGGAACATTCATTGTTCCGTATTATTTAATATAGAACAAGATTTCGTTAATAATAATATCAGTTTAGTTTTCATTACAAGGCGAAAGTAAATTTATTCAATACGTCGAAATCCAACATTGACACAAGCTCCGGCATTTTCACAGGATCATAGAATTACTAAGTACAAGAAAAGGCCTTTGGGCCCCAATTATCGTTGCTGGTTCTCCAAAACAACTACTCAGCTAGTTCCATTCAGCTTCCTTTTTCAAAACTGTTCATATAAATATCCGAATTCCCTTTCAAATTCTTGTTAAATCTTTCTCCAGCACAATTTTAGTGTTTCAGAAAATGAGCATTTGCTGTATTTAAATAAACCTATTTTTTTTTTTGCATTTTTTTTTTGCATCTTTTTTTTTTGCATTCATCTTAAATTGGTGTGCTCTGCCTCTCCTGCCTTTTGCCAATGAGCGTAGTTTCTCCCTGCTGCACTAGCCAGAACCCTCGATCAAACCTCTCACACTTTTCTAACAGGAAAAATCCCAGATTCCTGCTATTCTCTTCAAGTAGCTGAGATCTAACATAATAGTGAAATTCTGATAAAATTGTCTGCACTGCTTCCAATGCCTTCACAATGCCTCCAAATAATGCCATTAAGACAAGAAAATAGTGAATATATTCCATATCCCATTTCCTGACTTAAAAATGTTTAACTCCCACATTTAATTCTACCTTTAATCCTAATTCTAATATTCATCCTAATCTTAACCTTGAATCCTTATTCCAAAGTTTATCTCTCCCATTGACTTACATTACAACTATTCCTTATTAACCAGTAAATCAATTGATTTGAATTTAATTTTTATTAATTTAATTCCTTCACAATTTAAAATTCCAAAAATTTTGTAAAGACACATGTTAATAACACAGGAGCATTTTTAAATGTGAACAACTTAGCATCAGCAAAACATGCTGTGTTGCAATGCAGTTAATCAGGAGAGTTTGTCCACCCTTCAGTCCAGAGAAAATGTCCCAGTCTGCAAGCCTCTCCTTATAACTTAAACCATCAAATCCTGATAGCATCCTAGTAAATCTTCTCTGCACTCTTTCTAATTTAAAAATATCCTTTCTATAATAGGGTGACCAGAACTGCATACAATATTCCAAATTTGTCGTACCAATGTCTTGTACAACTTCAACAAGACATCCCAACCCCCGTGTTCAACGTTCTGACCGATGAAACCAAGCATGCCAAATGCCTTCTTCACCATTCTGCCCACCTGTTTCAAGGAACTGTGGACATGTACCCCTAGATCTCTTTATTCTGTAATCTCCCCATTCTCTCTTTCATTAATTGAATAAGTCCTGTCCTGGTTCAATCTACCAAAATGCATCACCTCGATTTGTCTAAATTAATTGCCATCTGCCATTTGTCAGCCCATTGGCCCAATTGTTCAAGATTGTGTTGCAAGTGGAGATAACTTTCTTCACTATCCACTATGCCACCAATCTTGGTGTCATCTGCAAACTTACTAACCATGCCTCATACTCTCATCCAAATTATTAATATAAATGACAAATAACAGTGGACCCAGCTCTGATCTATTGAATATAGTCGGAGATTTGTGGGGGTTGTGGACTAATTAGTTCAACTTAAATACATAAATGGGGATTCTGCATCACCAGTGGTGTGATCACATAGAAATAAAATATGCTAAGAACTACTTCTATATAAAATCTCATGACGTGTTTGTTCTGTACATTGCAGAGTGTACAAAAAGTAAAAGTTCAATAGCAGCTACGCCTTTAGCCTTTTCTATCAAGTTCTGAATCATGATAATCTCTTCGAAAACCAAACGTTTGGTAACAGATGTACTACTCCAATATAAAAGCATCAAGTGAAATGGACTAATTTCAGTTGCTTGTTCAGTAACTATAATTAATGCCAGTAATTGTGTCACGGGAGGAATCATCTATTCTATTAATAATGGACTGATTTCAGTGTTATGCTATAGTGTCACTGGGAGCATCACCTCCAACACGAACAGAGATCAGCAGTTCCAGAGAGGGAAAGGAGAGATCAGAATCTGAGAACACAAGCTAGGAACGTTCCAGAAATTGATCAGATTCTAAGAACAATAGGTTGGAATATTACAATAAAGGATCAGTATCTGAGAACAATACATTGGAGTGCTACAGAGATGGACAAGAATCTGGGAATAATAGTTTGGAATGCTACAACGTTAGGCAAAAGTTTATCCTCTTGGTTTAACGGCATCATTGCACAGAGTTGGTGGGTAACATTAGCTGATAGAATTCAATGTGCACTGAAGGTGATTCAACACTTTTTCTATCCAATCCTCGCTATTGTCGGTGTCCCTGGTAAGCTTCCCTCTCTGGTTATTAATTTTATAAACTCTGTTTATTCGTGTTAATATCTGCTCTGCCTTGATTGCTATTGTTCTTCATGGTATTGATTCTCTGAATTCATTTATTACCCCTGCATTACACTTCTGAATGTTGTTGATTTCAATTTTTTCACCTTTCATCTGAATGGACTATCTGGCAATTCCATACATCCAGCTTTGCCCATTTAATTTGCATGCCGTTGAATTGCTCTCATTGTTATTTAAAGTTTGGAAATATCAAGTTTTTTTTTCAGTTCTACCTACAATCTACAATCCCAATCCATTGACTCAATTTCTTCGTATGATATAGTTCAGTGCATGAAGCGATAGTAGAGGACCCTGGAAACAAATCAGCAGATCTGCCAGGGTATATCAAGAGAGAAACAGAACTAACATTTCTGGTCCCCAGGGTCTTTACCAGAGCTGAAAGGAGGGAGAATGTAGACATTTCAGCAAAAAGTAGTAATTTTAAAAACAAGAAACAGGTGGCCTGGTGTGAGCGTGGAACATTATTTTCTGCATTGAAGCAATACATTCTTCAAATATTTAAAAATGCCCTTTTTCAATTGAGGAGAAAGGTAAAACCCTGAAATTGATGAAGTCAATGTTGAGTTTTGAGGGATGCAAGGTGCCATCCAGAAGGTGAGATGTTGCTCCTCCAACTTGCAGCAGGATTTACTGGAACATTACAGCAGTCACCCAGTCTGGATTCAATCTCCTTGATGTGCAGAGACCACATTTGTGAGCAGTGACCATTCAAAGCACCAAATATTCCTTTCAGGCTGAGTAACGTTTGATTGGCACTTCCTTCAATTTAGCTTATTCCATTGTATGCTGCCCACACTGTTCCCTCCATAAAGTGGAGACTAAACTCAGATTGGGTTACAGCTTTGTAAGATACAGCTTTGTCAGTTTACAAGCAAAACCCCAACATTCCTGTTGCAGATCATTTAACTCAGCAAGTTACCCTTGTGCCATGTCCAGCTTTTGTGTTGTGAGAAAGAGACTGTCAACGTGAAAAGTTAACTCCGTTTCCAAACAGTATACTTTCCAACAGACATGTTGAGATTTTCCAAGGTCCTCTGTAACTATTCCAGCATCCGCACTATTTTGGTGATTTAACTTTCTACAACATGAGCCGATCTCTGACCCAATATCCTCTCCAACTGCAATCATTTCCACTACCAGCATTATAACAGAATCCAGTGGATAAAACCTCCTTGTGTATAAATACACGTCTGTGTCCACCTAAATCAGGGCTCACTAAATTTAATTGCTTTGAGAAATGCCTTTGTGTATCATTTCATGTTGTATGTTGCATGCCTGTGGTAAATGCCTAGTGAGTCATATGATCTCTAATGTGATTCCTTTATGATTAAGTAATTGAGGAACAATTTGTTTTCCACGCCACATAGAAGAGCTATTCATAGTCAATAAGGCTCCACACAACAAAGGTGCAAAATCAATTTCCCCTGCCCCCCAATTAATGTCAAATACCTGATGTTCATCCTCCCAGTTACAAAGTACAGAATTCATTTTACCCACTACATGTAACACCGTTTAGATTAACCTTCCTTACTTCACCCAACTTCACCCTATCTCTGCTGATTCACTCCTTCAACCTCAGCCGTGCCTTTGAAACTTCTGGACCTTAGTATTACAACATATTTTTCAGATGCTATTCCATATTCCACACCACGAGAAACAAACAATGTCCTTAATCTCTGTCAGTCTCATTTCTCCATCACTAAACTATCCAACTATGACATGCCTGTGTCAGGGGATGATCATGTCCAACAAAATTGGATGAATTTCTCGAGGCGATGACAAGGTGCTCAGATTATTATTTTTTTTTATTATTAAGCAACACAGCACGGGAAACAGGCCCTTCGGCCCAACGAGCCCGCGCCGCCGTCATACCAAATACATTATCCTATTTTAATATTCCTATATAATAATATATATATTATTCCTAATATGGAAAATTTTCACCATAGGGACAATTTGTTACCCAATCAGCCTAAGAGCGAATTTTTGGGTTGTGGGAGGAAACACGGAGTGCCCGGAGGAAAAGAAAACCACGAACCAGGGGTGAGAACGCGCAATACTCCCGCCGACATGGCCCAAATTCAAGTGTCTGCCCACAGCTCACAGCGATAGTCTCTGGCTGTCATGGTGCCCTTCAGATGGTCCCATAAAGCAATCATATACCGAACAGAGGACCAGGACAACCCATGAATCAACATCCAAGAGCGCTACCCCGCACCACCTGCCGAAATGCGGTGCTCAAATATGGACGAATTAACTGTGGAAAAAAGGCACGTAGTTAAACCGTCCTAATATATCCTATATCTGCAACCGCCTCATGTGGCTGTCCAAGAGACCCTTAACCGCCCCAGTCGTGCCTGCTCCACACCAACCTTACTTTTCGGCATTGCATTCCACACCCCCATACCTTTGTGTGAAAAACTGCACTCTAATATTGTCCTATAATAGCCCCCCTCAACCTATGGCATGACCTCTCGGCTATCCATTTCTAAAGGTGGAAAAGTTTACCTCAATTTACTCTAATCTATACCCCTTATAATCTTAACACCTCTATGAGATCACTCTAAAGCCGAGTCTTTAAGGGAAAACAACCCCAGTCTATCTAATCGTTCCTCATAGGACAGTCCTTCCATACAAGGCAGCATCCTGGCAAAAAGCTTATCCCAGTCCGTATCTTTAAGATCTTGCCTAATCTGGCCGTATCTAGCCCTCCCCCAGTTAAATACCCTCCCTTTGGGCCAGTCTCGTCCTTTTCCATTAATATCCTAAAGCAGACAGAGTTGTGATCACTATTTGACACCTGCTCTCCTACCTCGACGTCAACCACCGGGCCTGGCTCATTCCCCAGAACCAAATCCAGTATAGCCCCCTCTCTAGTCGGGCCATCCACATACTGCTCCAAGGACCCTTCCAAAAACACACTGTACAAATTCCTCCCCATCCACTCCTACAGCCCTGGGCACACTCCAATCTACTCCAGGAAAATTGAAATCTCCCACCACTACCACCCTATTTTTCCTACACTTATCTAAAATGTCCCTGCAAATCCCTTCTTCCACAGCCTGCGGGCTGTTGGGCGGTCTGTAGTAAACACCCAACAGAGTAACCACTCCCTTCCTATTCCTCAACTCCACCCATAGAGACTCAATTCCTAAATCATCCATACCTCTCTCCCTCTGCACTGCTATGACGTTGTCCTTAACTAATAAAGCCACTCCCCGCCTCTCTTCACACCAACTCTGTCACACCTAAAACACTTATACCCTGGAATATTCAATTGCCAGTCTTGCCCCTCCTTCAACCACGTCTCGGTCACCGCCACCACGTCTAAACTCCTCGTGAAAATTATTGCCTTCAGTTCATCTGTTTTGCCAGTCACACTCCTCGCATTAAAACACATGCACTGAAGACCCTCAGCTCTCGGATATTCCTTTCTACCTACTGGTGTTACCCTATCATCCCTCTCTCTCCCACTCCCCGTTCCCGCTGTCTCCCCACCCTCCCTCCCTATTAGTTTAAACATTTCTGAAACACTCCAGCTAACCTCCCAGCTAAAATATGTGTTCCCCTCCCAGTCAACTGCTCCCTATCCCTCATGAATAGGTAACCCTCCCTCCTGAAGACTTCCCAATGATCAATAAATATGAAGCCTTCTGCCCTACACCAATCCCTCATCCATGCATTTAGTTGGAGTGTCTCATTTATTACCCAATCGGTCCCCGGCACAGGCAGCAGCCCAGAGAACGCCACCCTGGAGGCCCTACCTTTCAGTTGAGCCCCCAACTCCCTAAACTGTCTACATAAGTCCCCCCTGCGCTTTCTTCCTACATCTTTTTGTCCTATGTGAACTATTACATTTGCCTTAGACCCTCTTCCCTTCAAACTTCCCTCTACCCTCTCTGATACATCCTGGACCCCTGCTCCAGGGAGGCAGACTACCATCCTGGAGTCTCTCTTTTCCCCACAGAATCTCCTATCGATCCCTTTAACCATCCCATCCCCCACCACTATCTCACCTCCTGCTTTTCTGCCGGTCTCTGTGGCATTCTGTTCCCCTTCACCTGCCCTCTCCATCACAGCTTTTACCCCCCCCTTGGTTTTCTGGGGATCCTCCTTAGAGATGGCCTTTGTGCCTTGATTTTTGTCCTTATTCCTTGTAACTGTACCCAGCCCATCCCTACTACTAGATCCTGGGGTCCCTACAGGTCTGCCTTCCCTATTCATTGTATCCTCATTTTCCCTCACCAGACAAACGTCCTCCAAGCGCAGCTCCAGCTGTCTCAACTTTGCTCGTAAACGTTGCAGTTCTAAACATTTTGCGCATATGTGGGGCTTCGGGAGACGTGATGCCTCCACGAAGGTCCACATATGGCAGCGTACACAGTGGACGCGTTTGGCCAAGTATCGTGGCATTTTATATACCCCTTTAAAGGTGATTAGGTAAGAAGCACGTTACTCACTGCGTCCTAGCCTGCACTTACCCAAGCCCAGTGAGCTTAAGCCCTTGTTGTTCTCACTCTAATTCCCGTCTCACTCCACTGCCCGCTCCCGACGCTGCCCGCTGTCTTACCTTGGCCTTCCTTTTATACTCCCGCGCTTCCTCCCCTGCAGCCCCCCGCGCCTACCTCCCGCTATGGAGCGCCGAAATAAACACTCTACAAAATAAAGTACAAGACAGAAATTGCAAGTCAGGATTCTCTCCAGCCACTCTCCAAATAACTCTGCTCCGGAGAATAAGTCTACTGCCGTTGTAGTAGTGCACGTGGACTTCACAAGGCGTTTGACAATATCTCACATGCTAAGCATTCCTGAGATCCATGGCAATCTGGCAAATTGCACACTTCATTGGCTTTGTGGCAGAAGGCATAGAGGAAGTATAGCAAAGGTTTACCAGGCTAATTCCTGGTATGGCCAGCCTGTCATATGAGGAAAGATTAAGTTGGTTAAGGTTATATTCACTGGAGTTCAGAAGAGTGAGATGGGTCTCAAAGAAATTTATAAAATTCCACTAGGGTTGTAAATTCAGAAAAAAATGTTCACAGCAGCGGCTGAGACCAGACCTTGCGGTCACAGTTTGCGAATAAGAGGTGAAACTTATGGAGCTGAGTGTGGAGGAATTAATTAGTCCAGAGAGTAGTGAATGTGTGGAATTCATTACCACAGAATTTCGTTGAGAATATACTAACTTCAAGAATAAATTAGATATAGCCCTAGGGCTAAAGTGATTGGGGGATATGAGGGGAAGGGGGAATCAGCATTTTGAATATGATGATCAGTCATGATCAAAATGACTGGTGGAGCAGCTCAAAGTGCCAAATGGCCAACAGTGCTTCTAATTTCTCTGTTTCTATGAACATTAGGTAAGTCCGAGCAGAGAGCATTTGGGAACAGGGAGCAGTTGAAGAATTTGCTGAAATTCCCTTCACTCCAATTCTCTAATTCAATGAATAGTTCATTTTAAGTTTCTACCTGAACATCAGTAAAGTCCTTCTCTGACTTGACTGAATAAAAATACGTCCAAACATCAGTACACTCCCTCTCACCAAACTGCCTGTTAATCATCTAGCCCACTCACTCACTCCCCCCTCTAAACACACTCACTCACTATCCACACACACTCACTCACTCCCCCTCCACACACACTCACTCACTATCCACACACACTCACTCACTCCCCCTCCACACACACTCACTCACTCTCCCCTCCACACACACTCACTCATTCTCCCCTCCGTACACAATCACTTACTCTCCCCTCCATGCACACTCGCTCTCCCCTCCACACACTCACTCATTCTCCCCTCCATACACATTCACTCACTCTCCCCTCCATGCACACTCACGCTTCCCTCCACACACACTCGCTCATTCTCCCCTCCGTACACTGTCACTACTCTCCCCTCCACATACACTCACTTTCTCTCCACACACTCATTCACTCTCCCCTCCCCACACACACACTCACTCACTCTCCCCTTCACACACTCATTCACTCTCCCTTCCACCCACACTCACTCCTTCACTCTCCCCTCCACACACATTCACTCACTCTCCCTTCCACACACACTCACTCCCATCTGCACACACATTAACTCACTCTCCCCTCCCACACACACACACACACACACACACACACACACACACACACACACACACACACACACACACACACACACACTCCCCTCTACACTCACTCACTCACTCCTGTAATTTTCTTTGCTCTTTGAGGTTTTACTTCACTCAGTAGTATATTCGGTGCAGACATGGAGGAATGAACAGCCTGTCCCTGGGCTGTAACTTTCATTGTTCTTTGGTCCTTAGGTGTTTGACGGTCAGTACAGGCATGTCATACCAAATGCTCCCTGCTGTGCTGGAAACTTTCTGACTCCATTGGAGTGTGTGTTTCTCTTTTTGAAATAGAAAGAACATGTTTGGGTTAGAAATGTGTCATTGTCTATATATGTGAATCTGAATGACCTATGAGAGCGAGTATGTTTTTTTGGCTCTGGGAGAGAGAGTATCTGTCTGAGAGTTTTTAGAATGTGAGACAGTGTGTGAACCTGGGTGTTTTGTGTACTTGTGAGAGTGTGTGCCTTTCCATGGAGTGAATGGCTGAATTACTAAGTGTTTCTGTGTACTTGAGTGACTATGTGTGTGTGTGTGTTTGTTTGTGTGTGTGTGTGTTTGTGTGTGTGTGTGTGTACGTTTGCATATGTGAGTGTCAGTATATGGGAGCATGCGTTGTGTGTGTGTATGTGTATGTGTGTGTGTCACATTAGGGATGGACTTCCTTTTACAGCTTCTCCTTTAGTATAATATATACACTACAACAGTCAAATTGTGTATCTACGTGTGTATCTGGGTGTGAAACTTCAAACTTATCTCTGTCTTTAACTCCTGGCTCTCCATTGCTTCCAATCCCCAGCCTGTCACCCTTTTATTGTCAAGCCATATTCCCATACAATTTGAGGAGAATGTTCATAATGAGAACGTTAATGTGTGGAGAATGAAAATCTGTTACAAGGGTGACAGGACAGAGAGAGGGTATCATTCCCAGAAATACATCTTGTTGAATTTTGTTAAAAGTGGGAAACAACGCATCTTATTGCACATATCTCTGGAGTCCATAACATGCCCGCCATCTCTGTATTCTCCCTCTTCTGTCATCCATATCCAAAACTATGGCTCTAGAAACTTACCCACCCTACTCCCAAACTATCCCCCACTCACCTCTCCCCTTACTCATTTCCAAAACATGTTAATGAGTCTCTGCTTCCTTCCACTGTGTCACAGGTCTTCTACTCTTGTCTTTCATTAATTTTGATCTCAGACATTTAATGGATGCAGAAAAAGTTTATAAATATCACCAGCATCTCTATCAAATTGGGGCAACTTCTGCCCCAAGCAGACATATATATTCATTGTTTATTTCCATTCTTTGCAGCAAACATAATCACAATTGTGATCTTGAAGCGTAGAAACTGTGGTCTGTCCAAATGTGTCACTTGTTACCTGATGGCGATGGCAGCAGCGGATCTTCTGGTTGTTATCCTCGATTTGATATTGAGACAAATTCCAATTGTTTATCGGGAGCAGTTTGCATTCATGTGGTACATACAAGTATGTAATATCCACGCTGTCCTGCTTTATGCAGCCACTGATTGTTCCGTCTGGTTCACTGTCACATTTACATTTGATAGATTTGTGGCCATTTCTTGCCCAAAGCTGAAAAGCAAATATTGCACTGAGAAAACTGCGGTTGTGGTTCTGGGAACAGTTACTGTGCTCAGCTGTTCAAAGAACATTTTTTGGTATTTTATGTTAACTGGTCGGTATTCACTGGTGATCAGCCACTGGTTTTGTGATGCCACATACTATGCTCAGATCTCTCGTCATTGGATAATAATTGAGCTTCTCCACAACATTCTAACACCATGTGTTCCATTTGTCTTGATTATATTGTTCAATGTTTTCACTGTCAGACACATTTTGGTGGGCAGTAGAGCCCGCAGGAGACTGTGGTCTCACAAAGATGGGCAAGATCCCAGAGACCCAGAAATGGAAAGTCGAATGAAATCCATCATGTTACTCCTTATTATCTCTGCCAATTTCATCCTGTTATGGTCACTGTTGATGTTTCATTCTATGTGGTGGCGGATGTGGAATTTTGGATATAATGATATCTGGGTCGATATGTTTGTTAAGGAGTTGGGTGTCATGCTGCAGCTCTTGAGTTGCTGCACAAACACTGTGATTTACGCTGTGATGCAGACTCAGTTCAGAGAGCAGGCGAAGAATTTGCTGAAATCCTCCTTCACTCCAATTCTTCGATCAAATTAAGGATTATTTCACATGTCTGTCTGTCTATAATTAAGATTCTTCTTTGATTTGGCTGAATAAAAATACCTCCTAACTTCACTATAATCCCACTTGCCAACCTCCCCATCAATCATACAACTCGCTAACATGGATTGAACAAAATAAATCACCTCCTGACATCTATATACTCCAATAGCCAATCTCACTCACCCACAGTAAGCATTCACTCACACTGTCTTTTATACACACTCACTCACTCACCCATCTACACACACTCTACAAACTACAAACTATAAACTCTCCTAACTACAAACAGTCATCTCCAACCACACACTCAATCGATCACATCCCTCCCCATCCCTTTCCCACTGCTAATTCTTCAGATGTGCTCATACATATGTACAAATATAAGGAACAGGAGGTGAATATACTCACTTGGGAGAAGATGGACTTTGAGAAGTTAAATCAAGATCTGACCAAAGTGGACTGGGTCTTGTCATTTCAAGGTCAAGACACAGCTAAGCAGTGTGAGGCACTGAGAAAAGGAAATTGGAACACCAGAAGTTGAACTTATTCTCATAAAAGATCAATGCTAGTATCAAAAATTTCCAGATATCCCTGGATGTTATTGGCGCACATGATTAATCAGATTTCATTTCATTTCATTTATTGTTGTCACATGTATTGATATACAGGGAAAAGCATTGCTTCTCACAGAGTATTCAAACAAAGCATACCCCACATAAAGAATGAAAGGAGAGGGTCCTGAATGTCGTGTTGCAGTCGTAGCTTGGGTGTAAAGATCAGGAAACAAAGGGAGGCAATGGCAGATAGAAGGTACAGAAAGCAATGGATACCACAGAAGATGCAGTGAATACTTCAGAAAGAAAGTATGAGAACAAAATAGGGCTGTGAAATAAACATTGTTAGTCAAAATATAGGAAAATCCCAAGGAGCTTTAGTAATATAGTACAGATAAGCGTGAAATGAGGGAAACAATTGGACCAAGAGCACCAAAGTGGCAATCTGTGTGTGGAATTGAGAGACATACGAAATATTCAATAAAATTTTGTATCTGAGTTCATGCTGGTGAATAACAATGGAAAGCAGCGGTCAGGATTGTGAAGCAATTGGGCAGCTTAACAATGAGAGGCAGGAGGAATTCACCAGCTCAGTGGGCTGACAACTAGGTAGATCCCCAGAACCATTGTATCTTAGCTTATATAATCTGGCAACAAAGAGTCTGCATGAGCTCTGACCTCACATTTTAAATACTCTATAGCCTCTGGAGAGGTGCCAGGGGACTGGACAGCAGCGAAAATTGCACCAATTTTCAGGAAAAGAAGTAGGGAAAAAACATAGCAAATAACAGCCCTGTAATTTTACCATTAGTGGCAAGGAAGTTATTAAAAATAAATCTCAGTAACACAATTAATTTACACATGGTGAAACAATGATTAATCAAAAGAGCCATCATGACTTTGTCAGAGGAAGATCCAATTTGTTTGATTTTCTTTCGAAGAGGTGACTCAATATGTAGATTCTGGCAGTGCAGTTTGTAGGTCACATGGGCATCAGTAAGGATTTTCACAGGGAGTCGCATGGAAGACTGATCAGGATTAATATAATTGTTTCTCGTTCATTTGTCGGACATGTGTGCAATATTTATTGCTCTCCCTCCCTTACCCAAGGGAAATAAGAGTCAACTACATTGGTATGGCTCTGGAGACACTAGTGGGGCAGACCAGGTAAGGTTGGAAAATTTCCTTCCCTAAAAGATTTTAGCAAGCCAGATGAGTTTCTCTGAAATTCAACAATGATTTCATGGTCATCACTAAATTCTTAATTCCAGTTATTGTCTTTTTATTGAATTCAAGTTCCAACATTGACTATGGTGAGTTTTGAACCCAGCTCCACAGAACATTAGCTGAGTTTTTGGATGAATAGTCCAGCGATAACACCACTTGGGCATCACCTCCCCATAATTGGAAATAACTATTTTTCCTGTCTTCAAGGGAAGGGGATTTGAGGAAGATTTGCTGAATAGAATCAAGTACAATTCACAATTTATAATCCAATGTTCATTTAATGGAGGAGGCAAAAGGAGATGGCCAAAGGCTGTTCTTGTGACTGGAAGACTGTGTCCTGTAGACTACTGTGGGGATCAGTGTTTCATCCCTTAGTCGTTTGCCTTAATGATCAAGTTTTGAATATGGATGATCATTACATTCACTGCTGATAAGACGATCAATGTTTTGTAAGTAGAGAGGGGGAACTCTTTAGAACCCAAGATGATGTCAATGGGGTGATCAGATATTTAGGACAGAGGCAACTGGAATTCAGCCATGTAAAGTCTGGAGTGATTCATTTGGAGAGGACCACCAAGGCCATGGAAACCCAATGTTGCAGAAGGATGCCATTCAGCCAAGAGAGTCTGCACTAAATTCTCTGAAACATCATCCAATGGAGGCCTGATTGAGGTGTGCAAAATTATGAGGAATATATAAAAGATAGATAGAAATAAACTTTTTCTCATTATTGAAGGGGTCAGTAAACAATGGACATAGATTTAAGCAATGGAAGGAATGTTTAGAGCAGATTTGTGGAAAAGCATTAGCACATGGTGGTTGATGGAAAACTCAAAGTGACCGCCTGAAAGTGTGGTAGACGTGGGAAACCTCAGAACACTTAAGCCTTTAGTTCAGCAACTGGAACATCAGAGCATGTATTGTGAATTTGAGTTTGTGAAGTGTGGCCCCTTTAAAAGCTGGTTTTGTGTCAGGGCTTGGATATTTAAAATGCAGATATCTACAAAGTACACAGATTGCAACATTTGCGACCAGGGCCAAGAATCAGGGTTGGCTTGATGAAGGGCTTTGCAGTCTTTGGAATTTTGACAGCCAGTTTAAAGAAGACACTCAGATAACTGGCACCATCAAACTTGAATTTGCTGTTGTTGACAACATCAGACCAATCCTGGTGTAAGAAAATTAATAGGTCATCAGTTATAAAAAGATGAACACACATGGCCTACCTGCAATTCAACTGAGGAATCCTCTAAAAGAATGAGAGAGGGAAAGAGTGGCTCCCTGCCTATTAAAATATCTTCTAAGGGAACTCTCCGTCTATCTAACAAAGGGTACCAAAAAGAGCTTACAGACAGCAGAGTCAACAGAGGAACCGAAAACATTTTCCAAAGCTGAGGCACTTGGTTGTAAATTTTTTGGGAGTAACGAAATTCTGTTATTGTATTTTTTTGTTGTCGGCAATGAATGGAAATTGTATTTATTTGAAAAGCACTGCAATCGTATCTTACTTTAATTGGCATGCACTTGTACAGTTAAAGTTCCCTTTTGTTTCAAAAAATAACTTGATAAATGTTCACGCAAAGGGCATGTCAGCTATTTCTATCAATAAACCTCTAAATGTTAATGAAGAACAGTTAGAACCTTGCCAAAATTTTTCAGTAAATTACAAAGCAAGGCATTCCTCTACATGGTGGCTTCTCAAAAGGGGATAAACTTCTACAGATTGGCACTCAGAGTCCGGGGTTTTAACAGTCTTAAGTCCTTAAATCAATGTTAACTGAGGGTCTAAATAGTTCTACAACTTTCAAATAAACCAAAATGAGGAAATGACTTGACATTGTAAAGAAAGTTCTGGAGGTCGAAGATGCTTCCCAAATCTGCCAAGCAATTTCAGAGAAACAGGAAAAGATGGCACTTGCAGAATGAGCAAAGAGACTAAACTTGGATTGAGCCTGAGATAACCAGAGGCTGAAATCATAGCGGAGTTAGCCAAGCATTTAGATGTAACAGAGAGAAAATCAAGTGCAGTACAGTTAGAAAAACTAAAATTGTGAATGAGACAATTGGACCTAGAAAGTGAAACTAAAAGGCTGCAGTAAAAAGTAAGAGAAGGAGAAAGAGAGTGAGAAAAAAGCAAGGGAAAAAGAGAGAGAGAAGCAACGAGAGAGGAGGACCCTAGGAGGACAAAGGGAAGGTGAAAGGTTACCTGAGATTGAAAAGAGCAAGTTGGAAGTTGAAGAAGATGGCAAAAGGACAAGTATAGGTAGCAGTAACGTGGAACAAACTCATTGTGGCCAACAGCTGAGAAGGATATATACAAATATGTCCAAACAATGCTAAAATTTGATGGAGAGGGAGTAGAAGATTTCTTCATCTCCTTTGAGAAATTGGCTACATAGATGAACTGAACACAGGAGGCACGATTAACATCAATTCAGACCAGATTGGTAGACAGGACTACTGAAGTGTTTGCTGCATTGTCAGAGAAAGTTTCAGGAAAACATGAAGAAGTAACTAAGACTCTTTAAATGGGAACCAGAAGAATGCAGACAACAATTCAGAAATATAAGGAAGGAACCAGTTCAGGCATATATCGAATTTGAAAGAACTAAGCAGAATAACTGGGTAAGATGGGTAAGAGCATTAAAGATGGAAAAGACATATGAGAACCTTTGAGATATTCCTCCACTGGAGATGTTAAAGAACTCACTTTCAGAAATGATAAGAACACATGTTGAGGAAAAGGGAGTTAAGATGGAGAGAAAAGCTGCTGAGATGCTAGATGAATACATATTTGTGCAAAAATTTAAATTTGGCTTCCGACAGCAATTTCAGACCCCAAAGGGATAGAATTTGGGAAAAGGGGAAATCCTTCAATAAGAAATTGATCACAGTTATCACCTGTGAAAAAAGACATCCAAGAGGATGGAAAAGAGGTGAAAGACTTCAAGTGTGTTCAGTGAGATAAGGTGGGGCCACACTTAGGGACTGTGCTGAGGGCTTAAGAAAGGCATTGGGCAAAAGAATGTGGGGAAAGTTGTTCAACTAGTGGGATTATTTAAAGCAGGGAAAGAAATCTTGAGGGAGTCAAGGAACTGAAGGAGAGTGCACAGCCTAGAAACAAGATTGATGACAAGGTATAGCTGATCTTTTCAAACATTTCACTTGTGTGAGTAAGGATTATCTCAGATACAAGGGAGGATAGGGGAAGAGGTTAAAATTGTGAGTGATGCGGGGAGCTAGTCAGCTTCTAATAGTAAGAACTGATATATTTACACTACTTATGAAATACTTCCTGAGAGAATGGCAATTTGTGGAATAAATGCAGAAAGGATTACAAAAAAGGCTAAAGGTCCAATGAGGACTGGGGAAGTAATAGTGGAGATAATGGAAAACCTGCCTACTCCAGGAACGCCCTTCATTCTTAGAAATGATAAGGCTGGAGCACACGTGGGTGTGATGTCCATGGTGGAGGAACAATCAAAAGAGAATCAGGGAACTGAGGAGTTAAAAGAAAAATAACCCCCCAGAATTTTTCCCAAATTCTATGGTGACAAGATCCCACATTCATGAGTTAAAACAGAGAGGGAGAACAGAAGAGAAATATAAAGAGTTGAGGATCAGTTAGCTGACACTCTGTTGAATGAGATGGTAAAGGAAACCCCAAAGCAGTTCGAAAATCAGGCAGATGTTTAATGGGGTTAATGCAGAAAATGGGATGATAAAGGATTTATATCAAAGATTACTCGAAAAAAGAATCAGATGTATCCCAGAATACTATTGCCTTAAACATAAAATTTTAAGGTGGGAATGGATACCTTGACAAGTTAGCGCAGATGAGGAATAGGCAGATATTCATCAGGCCGCTGGAATACAGACAGCAAGTATTGCATGTAGCACACAAATTATCTGTAGGAGGGCATACAGGAGTGAGAAAGACAGAGGCTGAGATCCAGAAACATTTTTAAGGGACTGGATTGAGTAAAGGCGTGGTGGAATTCAGCCATACCTGTCACACATGTCAGGTGGCGGGAAAGCTACAGGCTTTGAAAAAAAAACGGCGCTTTTGATACTAATTCCCACATAGAACAAAACACTACAGCACAAACAGTTCCTTCGGCCCACAAGTTGCACCAATCATATCCATATCTACCTGAAGAACTTTTATACAGGTTTATGACTGATTATTTAGGCCTCCTCCCAAAACTAAAATGGGAACCAATATTTGCTAAACTTTGTGGATGTGTCCACTAGGTTTCCTGAGGCAATTCCCTCATGAAATATCAAGGCAAATAGGATGATGGAAAGTAGCTTGCTTTCTTTGCCAGTTATGGATTTCCCACAACTTGAAATGATACAAGCAGACCAAGTGTGCAATTTGATAGCCAAATTATTTAAGGAGGTCATGGATAGTTTGGGCATCAAACACTATATCTCTAGTGTGTACCAAACAGAAACCTCAGGAGCATTGGAAAGGTGGCATCAGACCCTACAGGAAAACGTTGGAGATTTATTGCCAAGATTATGGAAAGGATGGGGATAAAGGCATTCCGTTTGTATTATTTGCTATTAGAGATACTCCAAATTTACCTCATTTGAGCTGATATTTGGACATGAGGTAAGAGGTCCTTAAAAATTAATTAAGGGAAAAGTTGGTGGGTCAAGAGTCAGAGTCACAGTTGGATTATATTTCTGAGGTGAGAGAAAAATTAGACAGTCTAATTAGCTAAACAACATTTAAAGGTGGCAGAGGAGCTAATGAAGTAAGAAGCAGATGAATATACAAAACTCGTCCATTTTCCCGTGGGGACAAAGTATTAGTGCTATTCCCAGTGGGAGGGGATCCCTTCAAACTGAGGTTCAGTGGCTAGGTCAGAGTGAGAAAATTTAAGTCAGGTGAATTATCTGGTAAAGATGCCAGACAGAAAAATAAATATAAGATATATAATATTTACAGGCTGAAGCAATACTACAATGGGAAAAGAAATCAGAGAAACATGTATTAGTTACTGCTACTCAGAATGAGGAATCAAATCTAAATGATAGATAGATTTTGAGGCACATAAGAAAATAATGATTAAGTCCTTAAATACTGAGGTATGATAGTGAGCTATGTGTCCCAAGATCAGAACACTGAATTGAAAAAATGTTATGGTACTATGAGGGCCAATGCAGATAGAGGGTTAATGGTTGTCATTATGTCAACCTATTATGGAGTACGTGAGGTTGACATTGGGAATGTTGTTCAGATAAAACAATACCCATATGGGTTAAACCAATCAAAGCAGTGCAGATTCAGAAGGAGGCAGAACTGATGTCCAAGGTGATATCTTGGAATTGAGTCAAAGTGTATTAAATCCATAGAGGTGAAGGTCCAGTTACCAAAAGTTCCTTTACTTACAAGGCATACTACACAACATAGCATGTGTGTTCCCTGCTTCAGCAAACAGACAGGCAAATGCAGCTGCTTTAAATTGGGAGCCTGAGGCTCCCTAATCAGGCCATCAATTAAGACTCAATCAGGAAGTTCATACTCTAACAGGCCAACCTCAGTTGCCTGATATAAGTCATCACACAAAGCCAGTGGAGTTCAGCAATTGTATAGGTTCCCAAACCTGAAGGTTCTCAATAATTCTGTATAGATGATAGAAAGGGAAACGCAGTGACTAAATCTGACTCATATCCAATTTCAAGTAGGACAAGCTACTTACAGCACAATGTTGGATTTACTTCGTGGTTACTTCCAAGTGCCTACATTGGAGAAAGCAAAATAAGTTTCTGCTTTTGTAATCCCAAATCAGCTATATCAACTGGAAGTACTACCATCTGGGATGACAAATACACCGGGCAATTTTCAAAAGCTCATGATCAGAGTTGTGCCAGGATTGGCTGATTGTGCAGTCTACATCGATGACGTGGTGATCGTGGCCATTCCTGGAAAGATCACATGAAGCATTTTACAGAGTTCTTTGAGAGACTAAGGAAGGCAAAAATGGCCATAAACTATTCGGAGTATAGAGACGCAGAGAGACCTGGGGGTGCAGGTTCACAAGTCTCTGAAGGTGTCTTTACAGGTGGAGAAGGTGATAAAGAAGGCGTATAGTATGTTAGCTTTCATAGAAAAGGATATAGAATACAAGAGTAGGAGTTTGATGTTGCAGTTGTATAGAACTTTGGTTAGGCCTCACTTGGAATACTGCGTCCAGTTCTGGTCGCCGTACTATCGGAAGGATGTGGATTCCTTGGAGAGAGTGCAGAGGAGGTTTACCAGGATGCTGCCTGGTATGGAAGGACTGTCTTATGAGGAACGATTAGATAGACTGGGGTTGTTTTCCCTTGAAAGACGTCGGCTTAGAGGGGATCTCATAGAGGTGTATAAGATTATAATGGGTATAGATAGAGTAAATGGAGGTAAACTTTTTCCACCTTCAGAAATGGATAGGACGAGGGGTCATGGCCATAGGGTGAGGGGGGCTATGTATAGGACAAATATTAGAGGGCAGTTTTTCACACAAAGGGTAGTGGGGGTGTGGAATGCACTGCCGAGTAAGTGGTGGGAGCAGGCACGCTGGGGCTGTTTAAGGGTCTCTTGGACAGCCACATGAGCGGTATGCAGATAGAGGGATATATTAGGACTGTTTAACTATGACTTTTTTTTTTCCACAGGTAATTCGGTCCTACTTGACCAACAAGGAGCATGCATTCGGCAGGTGGTGCGAGGACAGCTCTTGGATGTTGATTCATGGGTTGCCTGGTGCTTCCTGTCGTAAATGAGTGCTTTATGTGGACCATCTGAAGGGCACCATGACAGCTCAGAGACTATCGCTGTAGCTGTGCAGACACTTGGAATTGGGCTGGTGTCTGCGGGAGTTTGTGCGTTCTCCCCGTGGTTGCGTGGGTTTTCTCCAGGCGCTCCAGTTTCCTCCCACATCCCAAAAATTTGCTCTTAGGCTGATTGGGAAACAAATTTACCCTATATTGAGATTCTTCCATATTAGGAATAACCTAAAATTAGAATAAGAAAATGGAATTGTTACTATAAAGTTATGACGGCGGCGCGGGCTCGTTGGGCCGAAGGGCCTGTTTCCCGTGCTGTGTTGCTCTTTGCTCTTTGACTTGACAAAGACAGAATTTATAAAAGCAGAAATGACATTCTTAGGACACAACATTGGCGAATAGATGGCAACATGGAACGTGAAAACAAGGCTATAGAGGAATTTCCAAGACCATCAGCGAAAAAGGAGCTCAGATTAGATTTCTAGGGCGGAGAGGATTTTACAGAAAACTTGAACCCAATTTCATTAGTGTAGTGGCATAATAGATGGATTTGTTGAAACAGAATATGCAATTTCAATGGACAGAACAATGCCACAAGGCATTTGAGAATTTAAATCAGTATTAGTCACTGCACGCATTTTAGCTACGCCTGACTCTCTGAAACCCTTCAATGTTGTCATAGATACCAATGATGTTTACATTTTAATGTGTTGTCACAGAAAGATAAGAGTGGAATAATTGAAGAGCCAATGGGTTATTTTTCAAAATAGCTCAATATCTACTGACAAAATACTCTCCCATCGAAAAGGAATTATTGAGATTAGTAATGGCCTTATAACACTTTAATATTTACATCATGAACAATTTAGATGATTGTGTATACCGATCACAATCCTTTGACATTTCTAAATAGATTTAAGGGCAAAAATATTTGATTATCTCATTGGAGCCTCTTTTTATAAGCAGTTAGTTCATGTGTGGGTTGTGAAAACACTATTGCAGATGTGTTATTGGTACACAAGCCAAACTAGGAGCTGGTTTCTCAATGATATAGGTATAGATATGTGTGTTTATGTGACCTAACATCCCTGCACAAGACTCTCTGTTATGAAATTCTTTCCTTACCTCTCTATTGATGAATCCTGGTATTGCATGCCCAGGATATTTGGAATTCGGGGCTGTTTGATCCTCCTGACCATGTTAAGGGCCATGTAATGGCAGTTTTTTTATACTTTATTCCAATGCAATACAATCAAATCACATCCAATTCAGAGTCCCAACAAGTTGGGACATTCCCGATCCAGGCTGACAAGACAGGCCTCTCACCTCCTGTCTTGGGCTTGATCTACATGAGCCAAGCTGATTGGAGTGAGCAGAGGTCCTCCTCCAAGGCTTGATCTTATTTGTAGCTTAGCCAAAAGACCAAGATGCCGCTTTTAAAAATTGCTTCAAATGAAGTTGAAATACAACCCAATGACTTCAACCAAGCACAGCATGTCGATACTACACTTGATCTTAGCCAAAAAGCCCCTCATGCTTTTTTTCCATTGCTCCTTCACCTGCTTGTTCCTGCACTTGTTTTACATCAATAGCTGGACTTTCCTCAACTGCTACAACCTCTACAGTCTGTGCCCACTCATAATCCTGTTTTACTAAGGCCTTTGCTGCCCAAACTCAAAGACTGTGCCAAGGTGTGCTTTATTCATTCATGGGATGTGGGTATTTCTGGTTGGATCAGTATTTATTGGCCATCCCTGAGGGTATTTAAGAGTCAGCCACATCCATCTGATTGCCTGAAATCAATGACACTTGGTTAATTGACCTGGAGTCACATGTATATCAGGTAAGGACAACAAATCTCTACAATGCTTTTGTGGTATGCTTGTTAATAGAATTTTAGTTTCAGATGTTTTAAAATTCAAATTTCACCATTTGCCATGGTGGGATTTGAACTTGGGTTCCCCAGCAGAATCCTGGGTCTCTAGATTGCTGGTGATAGAACTGTCTGGAGATTCGGAGTACTAGCTGGTGTTATTGAAAACCACGAACCTGCCGATTTCTTTATTTCAGTGAAGTAAATTGTGCTGGAGGACTGGCCTCGGTGAGATTACTACTCAGAAGTTTATCATAGAAACATAGAAACTGGAGTAGGCCATTTGGGCCTTCAAGCTTGCTCCACCATTCATTATGATCATAGCTGAATATCAAATTCAATATCCTGATCCCCCTTCAAAGGTGTTTCTTTTTTTCTAATTCATTCATAGAATGTAGGATCACTGGCTATCGCTTGCCCATTCCTGATGATTCTCTTCCTGTTCCCCCTGCTCTGGTCTAAATGTGACTGTAGAGTCACAAAACTATGGTTGAATGTTAACTTCCCTCTGAAATGGCAGAGTAAAACAGTCCGTTTTACTCAGGAAATTGGGGATAGATAAAGCATGTTGGCTTCGTCAGAGACATCCAATTCTATGAAAGAATAAACTAAGGAAACAGCTCATCATAATCTTGCTTACAACACCATATAAAAACATACATGGACCTCTGGTGTTGCAACCCATTAGGGTCAGTTAGAGAAAAAAAACAAGAGAATTAATGAAACACAATGTACATGTGTTAAATATGTAATTCCAGTCTCATCCATCTCACAGCAATTCTCGAACTATCTGGACAATTTGCTAAAGGTGTAAATTACATGGAGATAGGTGAACTGACCTGTGGGGAGATGTCAAAGGGAGATTCCAAGGCCCCAGATCCTCCTTTCCAATGACACAGTGATTTACTTGGATTTAATTCAGTTCAACGTAGGGTATGGATGTTCACCATGTGATTTCCTCTACACTAGCTTTATCACACTCAGACTGGGGGATTGATTTACACAACATCTCCATTCAGTACACCCAGTCCCACCATGAGCTTCTGGTTCTTTCTCATTTTAATTCTCTGTCTTGCTCCCTCTCTGGCCAGATAAATGTAGTGTATTTTGACTCCAAAATGCATTTGACGAGGTGCCACGTTAGAAGTTGGTGCATGAAGTAAAAGTCCATGGAATTGGAGAAAGTGTATTAACATGGATTGAAAACAGCCTATCACATAGCAAACACAGAGTTGGAATAAATGGATCATTTACAGAATAGAAAGAGGACCACACAAATCCTTGGTTTTGCAATTGTATATTTTTACATGATAGACCTGGAAGAAGGGAGCGTAAGTAAGATTTCCAAATTTGTCAATGATAAGTGGAAGGGCAAGGTGTGATGAGGATATTGTGGTTCTGGAATGGGATACAGATAGATTGAGCAGAAACCTGGCAAATGGCATTTCACATGGGGAAGTATGATGAAATGCATTTTGGTAGGAGGAATCATCGGGCAGATTATTATCTAAACTGAGAAATACAGCAGGTGAGTGAAATACAGAGGAATCTAGGTGTTCTAGTGTATGAATTACAAAAAGCTAACAGGCAGGATCAAAAAATAGGTAAGAAGACAAATGGCATTATCACCTTTACTATAAAAGAGTTGAAGTTTAAAAATAGGAAGTTTTGTTTCAATTCAACAGGGTGCTGGTGAAGTCTCATCTGATATACCATGTAGAGTGTTGGTCCCTTAAAAAAGATACAGAGGTAGTCCTACCTTTGCGCCCCATTAACCAATGGATGGGATTTGCTGGTAAGATCACAAGAGAGTGAGAAATCAGGTTCATTCCCAATTTCTTAGCTCTTGTGATCTTGTGTACTGGCACCAGATATCCGACGCATTCCGTATCATTTCCTCATGATTAGTAGGCCTTGCCTGGTAGTTTCCGAGCCCACTACCATCTCCAACCCCAACAGAGAGTCTTTTCCACCAGTGGAGGTTGTAACTATTGCCCACTAATGGGAACAGGCATCCTCACCTTGCTGCTGGGATCAGAGGCCACTGAGGCCCCTCCAGGAGGTTAGGGCAAGGGGAGGTGGTGACCCTTGGGCAGTACCAAGGTGGCACTGCCAATCTGGCACCATTGCACTGCCCAGCGGCACACTAGCACTGCTCTGTTAGCAGCTTGGCACTGCCCTCCAGGCAACTTGTAGTACCAATGGAAGGGACAAGATGGGTCAAATCCCATTAGCGATTACCGATGTGGAGGGGAACAACTGACACTCCGCAAGTGGGATCAATAGGACAGGGAGTGAGGGGTGATGGGGGCTGGTCATCGGGACAGAGTTCAGAGCTGGTCATGGGGTTGGGATCGTGATGGCCATCAGAGGCAATGAGGGCTGCCCATCAGAGGAGGGGATGAAAGCAGGGCTGGGTGGGAGATTGGGTCAAGCCCGGGGAATGGGTCTGGTAGGCAAGTAATCAGTGGGAGGGTGTCTGGGAAGACTGGCGGTTGGGGAGGCCAGCGATCGGGAGGCGGGTGATGGGTGGGCCAGTGCACATGCACCAGTCTCTTCATTGACAGAGCAGCATGCACGCACTTCTCCACTCAGTACAACTCTGCCATCCTCTTGGTTAGGACTTACCCCTCACAAAACTGTGCTGGCTATCCCGGATTAAACTGCATCTTTCCAAATGGTCATAAATCTTATCTCTCAGAACCCTTTCCATTAACTTACCGACCACCAAAGTAAGACTAACCAAAGTAAGAGGAACAACATTCTCCACTCTCCAGTCCTCTGGCACAATCCCCATGTTCAGCGAGGACCCAAAGATCAAAGCTAAAGGCTCCACAATCTTATCCCTTGTCTCCCAAAGTATCCTAGGATGTATCCGTCAGGCCCAGGGGACTTATCAAACCCTCAGGTTTTTCAAAATTGCTAATACATCCTCCCTCAGAACACCTATCTCCCCTATCCTATCAGCCTGTATCACACACTCATATTTGAATTAAACAGAGAGGTCGGATAGACTGAGACATTTTTCTCTGGAGTGTAGGAGGCTAGGGGTGATCTTATGGAGGTCTATAAAATAATGAGAGGCACAGATCAGCTAGATAGTCAATATCTTTTTCCACAGGTAGTCTAAAACAAGAGGGCATAAGTTTAATATGAGAGGGGAGAGATATAAAAGTGTCGAGAGAGGCATTTTTTTTCACACAGAGAGTGATGAGTGTTTGGAGCAAGGTGCCTGAGATAGTAGTAGAGGCAGGTACAATTTTGTCTTTTAAAAATCATTTAGATAGTTAAGATGGGTATGGAGGGATATGGGCCAAATGTGGATAATTGGGATTAGCTTACGGTTTTAAAAAAAAGACAGCGTGGACAAGTTGGGCCGAAGGGCCTGTTTCCATGCTATAAACTTTTATAATCTCTATGACTCCAAGACCACAAGAAATTACAAAAGGTCATGAATGCAGCCCAATCCTTCATGCAAACCAGCTCCCCATCCATTGACTTTGTCTACACTTCCAACTGCCTTTGCAAAGCAAACAGCATAATTAAAGACCCCACACACCATGACATTCTCACTTCCAGCTTCTTCCTTGGAGATAAAGACACAAACATCTGAGGTTACATACAAACCATCTCAAGAACAGTTTCTTACTGCTGCCATCAGACAATTGAATGGATTTATAGTCATACAGAAGGAAACACGACTAATTTCAAATGCGCATCAACCAAAGATAGGTAGATAGACAGATAGATTTCCAACTCTCAGAATTCCAGTCCTTCCTCCTATCTCATTGTTGCTCCATTTATAATGCAGCTACTGACGATATTCATTTCATCCTTTCTTTCTCTCTGTTCCAACTTGGCCATCGTTAACATTTCTTTAATTTTTTTTAAATCTTCCAGGCCCTTTTGTCTCTCTCCCTCTGCCTGTGTCCTCTTACCCCACAACTCTGGACCTTAATTTGCTATCTTTTTTTAGAATAAATTAATTATTGCTATCACTGGATGTTGAACCATTCTCTTCAACTGCTCTCTGAATTTGAACTGAGTCGTGACATAAGTATATGTGTTTGTGCAACAACTTAAATTATGCAACATATATGCAATTTTTTGAAAGTTATTATAAGCCTAAGCCATCTGCAACATCAAAAACATATAAAATGTACACAAATCACAGAAGTATGAAGTTGCCAGATATGCTGAAGAGTAAAATTATTGACTGCCTTCTACTCTCTATCTCTGGGTCACTGATTCTCTCCCTTACTCTGACCCTCAGGTCCTTAAACACTCGATTGGCCACTGAAATGTGTCTGACCATCAAACTATTGAGCAACCGAATTAATCGGAATGGTATCAATGGACTTAAAAACTTCTCAAAAATTCAGAATCTAGTCCATCTTGGGTCACCTCCTAGGTTCAAATCTGAAATAGAAGGGGATGTTTTTTTTAACAGAGCAAAGTGCGGGCGGTTGCAAGAAAGGCAGCCTCAGTTTTCTTGGTGCAAGATTTAGACGTAAGCTTTTGCCAACAGATAGCGGTAGATCGATTGAAAGTGAATGTGACTGTGAAGCAGTCAGAACAGCCTGGAGCTGCAACGGGGAACAACATCGTGAACACAGGGGATTTCCCGGAAATGTAGTGGGAAATAGTAATGATTGATTCGGTAGGGAATGATCTCAGTATTAATGAGCAGGAGATCTGCCATTGCCATTGGGACCAGGTAGTGGGTAGTGCAGTTTGAGATGCCGCAATTTCCATGGGACAGAATCATGATTGCCACCACATTTACTGTGACAGAATTAGATTTTAAAAAACAGAAATGACCTGTATATGTTCCCCATTATTGACGCAGCATGAAATTAAACATCAGCAACATCTAGTTCACAGTCCTCAAGCATAACCTGAAATACCCTCCAAGTTGCAAATTTTCTGGAAGTCCGCCCACCAACCAACATTCCCCTCTCACTACCGCCTCCCTCCAGCCTCCATACAGAACTGGTAACAGTCTTTCAGATCGGAGAATTGCATGAAACTTGAGTCAATCCCTCGTTCGTATACTGAGGTTATAGTTGCGAATGTTTAGAAATAAGTTTTATGCCATTATGTAAATATGTTCAAAGCACACTCATTCAATTCAAATGTTATATTATGAAAAGGTATTGGATTGTTTTTATTTCTCTTGAAACTGGTTAGACACACTTAGCGTTCTGCGACAGATTATCGCCTTTAAGCCCAGCTAAAACTGCCAAGGAGAAGATGCTATCATTAACTCCTCTCGGAGGATGAATAAAATGGTGCCCCATACTGAATACAATGGTTCATTACATACATGTCATTACATACATGTCATTAGTTGACTCCAGTTAGTGACCCATACTCATAGCAATTTTAGAATTACGAAAGCCATTACATGGTAACACATAGTCACAGAGGTCAGCTGTTCTGCTCAGTTCTGGCACAACATTTCATGTAATTTATATTGAGGCAGTCTCAGCAATACCTTTTTCTCATCCGGTGACCTGCTTTCCAGTTTGGTTTTAATAAAAAGCACAACATGGTACTGAAAGCAACAACTCCTGAGTGTGAACATTTGAATGCAGCAGAATGCAATTGCACAGCCAATTAAAGAAATTAATAGAAGTATATTACAGAATGGTTGAATGTAAGATTGTTAATTCGATTCAAATTAACATTATCATTCAGATAATAATAGCAGAAACAAGCTCATACACAGATTTACGCAAACCAATTGGTTTCTGACACTTACCAGGAACACTAACTACGACAAGGATCATATAGAATATTTTCCTGACCCATTTAATGGGTCATTGCATTTTGTCTGTGAAATGAATCTGTCCCACTATGCAGCAGGCAAAGTTTCTGAATTACAGTCTGATATATTCCCTATGCAACATTTTTATATGTTCCCGGATCTCTGTAGCGATACTGAAATTGTCTTTTTTCTTGGAATTTGAACAAACATATTGCAGCACTTGCTGTAATTCCTGTTTGGGGGGAAATTCAAAGTGCTGAGATTTAATGAGAAATCTTCCTATCTGATCAGCAGAACACTTTTATAATTGGAAACTTGTATTAAACAGCAGTAAAAATGCTGACATAAATCTTATCACTTGATCCAATAGTGTATCAGAAATGACATTCATTTAATTGTCAGTAAATCCAAAATGCCAGAGTGTTCTTTCACATTCTCTATACTCTGCAACGTGGCTGCTCTGTTCAGCTGGAATAATTCCATTCAATGATTTATTGAATTAAGTAAGTAAAACATGGAGCTATTGTGAATTTCCAGTTGGTCATTCGCTCTGTCTTCTCAGCGTTACCTCCTTGCCAGGTCATCTGAACTAATCTCCTCACCATTGTTCTGCAAATTTTCTCTTTAGATCTTTATTACATTTGGTTCTGATTGAATCTGACTTGGCCACAATCTCAAGTTGTTTGTTTCTGATCTTAAACACTGCCCAGTGAAACTGTGTTACTCTCACTATGAGGTTAATGATATCAACAATCACATCAAACCTGTGTCCTTTGGTTTTCGATATGGTATCCTTTGTAATTTTCTCCCCACCGCCAACACATCCTTCATTATTTTGAATACCTCTGTCAAATTTCGCACCAACTTTGTCTTTTCCATGGAGAGCAATCCTATAATCACTCCATGTAACAGAAGCTAAAGTTTATTAATTGGTCACAAGTAGGCTTACATTAACACTGCAATGAAGTTACTGTGAAAATCCCTGAGACGCCATATTCTGGCACTGTTCGGGTACACTTAGAAGCAATTTAGCATGGCCAATTCACCTAACCCACATATTGTTGGACTGTGGGAGGAAACCGGAGCATCCGGAGGAAACTCACGCAAGCGTAGGAAGATCATGCAGAATCCACACAGACAAAGACCCAAGCCTGGAATCAAACCTGGATACTGGCACTGTGAGGCAGCAATGCTAACCATTGTGCTACCATGCCACCCTAAGGCCAGGTTCCCTGGAAAATGTCTCTTAAACAATTCATATACTGTCTCTAAAACACTCACAATATTCCTTAAATGTGTACAGAATAAGACCAAGCATTCAGTCTCTTGTTATTTTTCACAGGATCTGAGCAATACAGGCTCCAGATTCTACCTTTTCATTCAATACATTGATGATTGCAATTGTGTCAATTCCAATATTTGAAAATTGAGCATAAAAATTTCACTTTGTATTAAAAATCTTTACCTCCAGCACCTGCAGCTCCCTTTGGGTGGCACTGTGGCATAGTGATTAGCACTCCTGCCTTACAGTGCTAGGGACTTGGGTTCAATTCCCAGCTCCAGTCACTGTCTGTGTGGAGTTTGTACGTTCTCCCCGTGTCTGTATGGGTTTTGTCCAGATGCTGCCGTTTCCTCCCACAATCCAATGATGTGCAGGTTAGATGAATTGGCCATTCTAAATTGCCCCTAAGTGTAGCCGAACAGTGCCACAATGTGGCGTCTTGGGGATTTTCACAGTTCCCATTACTCAAATCCTTGCTCTATGAAGACCAACATACCATTTTGCCTTCTTTGCTGCCTGTTGCACCTACGAGCTTACTTTCAGTCACTATTGCACAATGATACCAAACTAACACTGAGCATCCACCTCTCTCAGTTTACATCCATTCAAGTAATAATCTGTCTTCCTATTTTTGCTACTGAAGTGGATAACCTCACATTCATCCACATTTTATTGCATCAGGTTGGCATAGGCCTACACAATCAACCTATCCAAATTATGCTGAAGCACCTCTGCATCCTCCTCACAGCACACCTTCCTGCACTTATTTGTATCATCTGCAAGTTTGGAGCTAAAGCATTCAATTCCCTCTTCCAAATCATTAATATTTAATGTGAACCGTTGCGTTCCCTGCAGTATCCCACTACCAACAGCCTGCCAATCAGAAAAAAAACTAATTTATGCCAACTCTTTGCTTCCTGTCTATGAACTAGCTTTCTATCCCTCTCAAAATATTACCTGCAATCGTGAGTGTTTTAACTTTTCACAGGAGTCTGCTACATGAAACCTTGTCAAAAGCCTTCTGAAAATCTAAAAAACTACATTCACTAGTTTTCCTTGATCAACTCTATTAGTTACTTCCACAAAAAGTCCATTAGGTTCATCAAGCAAGGTTTCCCCTTGGTAACTTCACGTTGACTGTGTCTGATTATATCACTGCCTTCCAAATGCTGAGCTACAAATCCTTGATAATGGACTCTCGCAACTTCCTCAGTATTAAAGTTCAACTCACTGGTCTTTAGTTCCCTGTTTTCTCTCTACCTCCCTTTCTTTGAATATCACGTTTACAACAGCTACCCTCCAATTTGTAGAAACCAGTCCAGAGGCCAAAGAAAATTACCATCAATGGATCTACTATTTCCAGAAACAGCTACTTAAGCACTCTGCAATGTAGATTATCAAGACCTGGAGATTTAACATCTTCAATCTCACCAGTTTCCCTAAAACCATTTCTCTACTAATGCTGATTTCCTTTGGTTCCTCACTAAAACTTGTTTCTGTCAGCACTTCCAGTACATTTTCATGTCATACCTTGTGGAGAAGCAAAGTACAGCTTTAATTCCATAACCATTTTCCCCTTTCAGACTGTTGGAGACCTAATTGTGTTCATCAGTTTTTTTTTTATGCACTTATAGAAATTTTACAGTCAGGTTTTATGCTTCCCATCATCTTACTTTCATATCCTATTTTCCCCTTCTTAATCAATCCTTTGGTCCTCCTTTGCTGAATTTGAAACTGCTACCAATTCTCAAGATTATTATTTTTTTCTCGACAATTTGTATATTTCTTCCCTGAATCTGATGCTATTTCTAATTTCCCTTGTAAGCCATTGATTGGTAACAGTTCCCTTACCACTCTTGTGCCAAACAGGAATAAACAACTTTTGGAGCTCATCTATTCATTCCTTAAATACTTGTCATTGCCTGTTGACTTTCACTAATGCTTCCCAGTCATCCTAACCAATTCATGTCTCATACCATTATGATTATTTGATTGAGATTCAGGATCCTGTTTTCAGAATCAGTTATATTACTATCAGCCTTGACAAAGAATTCTATCATATTATGGTGTAGTATTACAAGTAAGCTTACATTAGCACTGCATTGAAGTGACTGTGAAAATCCCCTAGTCACCACACTTTGGCACCTGTTCAGGTACACAGCGGACTAATTTACAAATGCCAGCACACGTTTCGGACTGTGGGAAAAAAATCAGAGCAGCCGGAGGAAACTCATGCAGATACTGGGAGAACTTGCATACTCTACACAGAGAGTGTCCCAAGCCAGGAATGGAACCCAAACCCCTGGCACTGTGAGGGCCACTGTGCTAACCACTGTGCTACTGTGTGATGTCTGTAAGGGGAGTTGTCTCCAGCTGTCTTGTATGAAAAGAGGCAGCATCAACACTGACAGACTCTACTCTCCATTTATGAAGTAAATGTTATATTGGGGATGTTTGCATCAAACTGTCCAGTAACAAATTCACCAACTTCTCTTGTTCTGAGACATCAAAGAAATAAATGAGCTAATTCAGTCTATTTGTTAACTGGGTGTAACTGATACTACTAATGAAACCTAACTGTTCCCTGGAGGATTATTGTGCACAGAAAAATAGAGTTCACTCCCAGTACCTTAGTCAAAGACTTCCACCTTTGTCAGTCAATATTCATTCACTCCCTCAGTAAATGGGACAGCTGACTCTTGATAAGGGAGATTTACTACCCGATTCTAGTACCTGTTGGTGTTCCCAGTGAGTTATTGTAATCTGCATGTTGTTGATCTGTATTCATTCTCTTCATGTTCTTCCTTTTTATTCAGTGGGGATAGCTTTTCCTAAGTGACTGTGCCAAGCATTGCTGGAACCAACTGGTGAACTCTTTGCCCGTGCTTGGCATCTTCCCCCCACCCAAAAGCCTCATTGATTGTTGTAACAATTTTTCAAGTTTGCACACAGGGGTCTTAGTGGATTTCTGGACCACCTTGTCATCTAGTCCGGATTTAGGGGGTCACAGCAGTTTATGAAATGGTGTAGGCAGGTTTCCCAGGGGTGGTATTGTGGCACAGTGGTTGGCACTGCTACCTCACAATACCAGGGACATTGTTTTGATTCCTGGCTTGGGTCACTGTTTGTGTGGAGTTTGCACGTTCTCCCTGTGACTGTGAGGGTTTCCTCCACGTGCTCCAGTTTCCTTCCACAGCCTGATGGACATGCTAGTTAGGTGCATTGGCCATGCTAAACGTTCCCTTATCGTAGCCAAACAGGCACCGGAGTATGGTGACTATGGGATTTTTTTCACAGTAAATTCATTGCAGTGTTAATGTAAGCCTACTTGTGCCTCTGATAAATAAACTTAGGAAAAACTGAATAGTTCCAATATGAATGCTGTCTCATGTGGCTCTGTGTGGATAATCACAGAAACTGGATTAATAGCTTTCAACCAGGAGCTCTGTATGTATTAGTTAGATTGTGGTGCTTATATACTTTCATCTCTCTTAAACATGCTGTTAACACAAAAATAGTGTTGCTGCACCTGCCTCATTGTTTAAACCTTTATATGGTGGACAAAAAATTATGAATAGACTTCTTGTTAATACAATAATATTTATTTACACACAATAATCGCCTACTCAATCAACAATAAGTTATCTTATCGAATATCAAGTCCAATACTAGACTGTGACTTTATTTTTGTGAGACTGGTGAATACCCAGGGAGATATTGGTCTTTATCTGGTCTTGGTCTCCGTAGCCCTCTGTGCAGTCTGCTCCTATATTCTGGTCTGAAACTCTGGCTCTGGTCTTCCTTCCTTCATCGATGGGGTTGCTTCCTTCATGCTGGACATTGCTGGGCGTAGTCACCGTTGTTGATGTTCGTCGGGGAACAGAGTGAGAGAGAGATTCTTTACCTTTTATACCTCATTGGTTTTTGCTCTGATTTGGCCATTGCCAATCAGCCAATCAGGACTTGGCCACCCTGATTGATAGGGTCCAATCAGGTACTGCAATCCCGATCTCTGCTTGTGTACCCAATGATGTGGAGATGCCAGTAAGAAGTCTCACAAAACCAGGTTAAAATCCAATAGGTTTATTTGGTAGTAAACGCCACTAACCTTTGGAACACCTTCATCAGGTGAATAGTGAAGGAACAGCATTCTGAACTAAGGGTTCTGAGATGGCCTCATCTGAAGAATGAAGTGTTCCAATAGCTAGTGGCCTTTACTACCAGATAAACCTGTTGGACTTTAACCTGGTTTAACCTGGTGTTGTGAGACTTCTTACTGTGTTTACCCCAATGGCCATGCCTCTAGGAGCTGGAGACAGGTAGGTCACATACCTTTCTTCTGAATGAGGGACTAGGGTACCCCTATGTCTGGTAAACAAGCCAGTTGGAACAGAAAGTGTCCTTTATCCTGGAGATGGCCAATATTCTGTATATTTCAGCTCTTGCAGTCACAGCTTGTTTCTCTCTGACCTATTTCTTTTGAGGCTGCAGTTTCACTGTTTCAGACTTACCCAATTATCCCAATGTGCTCTTGCAAACCACCATCTTAGGTGGCCCATTTCACCACAATAGGGAGCCTTTTAAACAGCAAGAGTGGTAGGAAGGGCTTGGGCAGTCTTGTAGAACTGGCAATCACCAGGGTTTGCAAAGAAAATGCAGGTTGATACATTTTCACAGGAAGAATTTGGATAAACCATAAATATTGAACGAAGCCTTTTTTAATGAGGTTACCATGCAGTGAGGGTGTTTGCACGTAAGTCTTTGAAGGATGCAGGTCAGCTTAAGAGTATTGAGTTCAATTCTGGTCGCCACATTACAGGATGTGAAGGTTTTGAAGAGGGTGCAGAAGGGGTTTACCAGGATGCTGCCTGAATTAGAGGGTATGAATTATAAGGAGAGGCTAGACAAATTAGGGTTGTTTTCTCTAGAGCTGTTGAGAGACATGAAAGTCTATAAAATTATGAGAGGCACAGGTAGGGTCAAAATCTTTTTTCCAGGGTTGAAATGTCTAATACTGGGGAGAATGAACCTATTGTGAGAGGGGGAATGTTTGAAGGAGGTGTGAGAGGTAGATTTCTTTTAACAGAGTGTCTGGAACACGCTGCAAGCGGTGGTGGTGCAAGCAAATACAATAGGGACCTATAAGGAGCTTTTAAATAAACACATGAATATGCAAGGAATTGACGGATATGGACCAAGGCTAGGCAGAGGGGATTAGTTTAACTCGGCGTCATGTTCGGCGCAACATTGTGGGCCGAAGGGCCTGTTTCTGTGCGATACTCTTCTACAATAGAGTAAATATTTTCTTTAAAACAAAAGCTTGTGTCCAAGTAGGGGGAAAGCAGCCTGTGGCCCCCGGGGATTGATGGTGATTTATTCTTTGCCCTGCGGTGGAGATTTGCGAATATCTGGGTTGAACCACGAGGTGGCGCAGGAACCTCGCTTCCCAGCCCGGAGCGGGCGGGCGGGGTTCGGCCCGGAGGGAGCGGGCGGGCGGGATTCGGCCCGGAGCGGGCGGGCGGGATTCGGCCCGGAGCGGGCGGGCGGGATTCGGCCCGGAGCGGGCGAGCTGGATACCTGCAGACGCTGGGGTGAAGCTGCTGTGTTAAACTGTCCCCGTTCATTCTTTGCAATGACTCGTACTGCAAAAGGGAAAAAGACAGTTCATCGGCTGTGCAGAATGAGTTTGTAATTTTCGCAGAGTCTTTAAGAATAAACAGATTTGCAGAAAGAAACAAATATCTTTGAATCTTGTTACATAATTGGAAAGATTTATTTGTTTAGATATTAATTCCCTGTTTAATGCCGATCTGTGCCAGCTCACTGACTCTCGCAAGAGGATGCAATTGTTAATAAATCCAATTTTACAGCATTGATGTGCTATTACACGCAAATAAATCACATCCATGTGTTCCACAGTTTGTGTGTGCGAAAATCGCTCCCGATTTTCCTGGAGGCAAAAGCAGTAGTGAACCGGCTGAAGGGCGGAGCAGGATTTAGACGGGCCGGATGGCCTCTTGCTTTCTCTGAGTTCCCCTTTGGTGTGGGAAGCAACCTGAGATTTCGGAAGAAGATGTTTCGGTGCTGGTCGGGGGTGGGTGGGGGGTGGGTGGAGGTGGGGGGGTGTGGGATGGGGTTGTGTGGAGGGGGTGGGGTGTGTGGAGGGTGGGGGGTTGGGAGGGGGTGGGGGGGTTGGAGGGGGTGGGGGGCTTGGGGGGGGGGTGGGGGGCTTGGGGAGGTGGAGGGGGGTGCCCTGGGGACAGGGTCCCTGAGGGGATTGTGTGCAAAGTGCTGTTGGCTCCAGTGTGAACTCGATGCTGCAGTTCGAGTACTGAGGGATCCGGGCGCCGGAGTACTGGAGGGATCCGGGCGCCTGAACACTGCAGACTTCCAACAGCTGCCCTCAGCTACCGGTTGCTGCACTTTCTCCGACAGAGCCCAGCCTTTGGCAAGGAACTTTTTCCCTCTCTCCGTTGCACTTCCTCTCTCTCTCCTCTCCCCCCCCGCCTCTCCCGCCCTCTCCCCTCTTCCCCTCCCTCTCCCCCCTCCCCCTCCACCTCCACCCCCCCCCCCCCTGCCCCCCCTCCCCCCGTCACCCCCTTTCCCCCCCCCACTGCCCCCCTCCCCCGACCCCGCCCCCCTCCCCCCTCCCCCTCCGTCCCCTAGCACCCATCCCCCTCGAACCCCTCCCCCTCCCCCCTCCCCCTCCCCACTACCCTCACCTCCCTCCCACCCCCTCCCCCTCCCCCCTCCCCTACCCTCCCCCTCCTACCCTCACACCCCTCCCCTTACCCTCTCTCCTCCGCCGTCGCCCCCCTCCCTCCCCTCTCCGCCCCCCTCGCCCCCCGCCCCATTTCCCCCCCCCCCTTCTCCCCCCCAATTCCGTCTCCTCCCCCCTCTCCCCCCATTCCTCCCCTCTCCCCCCCTCTCCCCCGTGCTCCCCCCTCCCCCCTCCCTCTCCCCCCCGACCCCCCACACCCTCCCATACTTTCCTTCCTCTACATCCGAATTCCCCTTTCTCTCCTCTACCCGAACCTCCTCTCCTCTCCCCCGTCCCCTCACCTCTCCCCCCTCTCCCCCCTCGCCTCTCCTCGCCCCCCATTCCCCTCTCCTCTCCCCCACCCCTCCTCTCCCCTCCCCTCGCCACCCCACCCCCTCACCTCTCCTCTCCCCCCCACCCTCCCTCTCCCCCCTCCCCGCTACCTTCTCCCCCGCTCCTCCCCTTCCCGGACCCTCTCCCTCCATCCCTCTCCTCGACCCTCCCTCCCATCTCCTCTCCCCCCGCCTCTCCCCTCCCCCTCTCCACCCCCCCCCTCCACCTTACCCCCCCTTCCACCCCACCCTCAACCCTCATTCGTCCCCTCTCCACCCGCCCTCCCCCCTCCCCTCCCCGTCTACCTTCCCCTCCCCTCCCCGTCTACCTTCCCCCTCCCCTCCCCGGCCCTCCCCCCTCCCCGCCCTCCATCTCTCCCGCCCTCCCTGTCCACCTCCCTCCTTCCGCGCCCTCTCCCCCCCTGCCCTCCCTCGCCCCCGCCTCGCCCGCTCTCACCCGCCCTCCTCTCACCCTCCCCCCTCCTCCTCTCCCCCGTTGCCCCTCTCCCCCTCCCCCCTCCATCCTCTCCCCCTCCCCCCCTCCCCCCGGCCTCCTCTCCTCTCCCCCCTCCCCTCCCGCTCCCCCTCCAACAACTCCCTGCCGTTTCACATACCCTACACGTAACCCTCCCCCTTGCAATACACACTCTCTCCACACACACACACACACACTGTCTCCACCACACGTACACATACCTTCACACACACACCCCCACACACTCTCCGATACTCACCCACACACAGCTACGCATCGCCCCCCCACACATACACACACACACACACACACATGCATACATACATCCTCATACACTCACACACATTTACCCCCCACTACCACTCACACACATTCTCAGAGACTCACTCTCTCACTCACACAGCCTGAGGGACTCCTTCCCTCACTCACTCAGTGTGAGGAACTCCCTCACTCACTCACACTGCCTGAGGGACTCCCTCTCTCACTCACACAGCCTGAAGGACTCCCTCTCTCACACACAGCCTGAAGGACTCCCTCTCTCACAGTCTGAGGGGCTCCCTCCCTCACTCACACAGCCCGAGGGAGCTCCCTCCCTCACTCACACAGCCCGAGGGAGCTCACTCACTCACTCACACAGACCGAGGGACTCCCTCACTCACTCTCACAGCCCGAGGGAACTCCCTCACTCACTCTCACAGCCTGAGAGGCTCCCTCACTCACTCAGTCTGAGGGACTCCATCCCTCACTCACACAGCCCGAGAGACTCCCTCACTCACTCACACAGCCCGAGAGACTCCCTCACTCACTCACACAGCCCGAGGGACTCCCTCACTCACTCACACAGCCCGAGGGACTCCCTCACTCACTCACACAGCCCGAGGGACTCCCTCACTCACTCTCGCAGCCTGAGGGACTCCCTCACTCACTCTCGCAGCCTGAGGGACTCCCTCACTCACTCTCGCAGCCTGAGGGACTCCCTCACTCACTCTCGCAGCCTGAGGGACTTCCTCACTCACTCACACGGCCTGAGGGACTCCCTCAGTCACTCGGAGAGTGTGAACCTGAGGCAGAGTACACACACACACAGCGGGATTGTTCCCACACGGAGGAGCAGGAATACTGTCCCGGAGTTGGATAAATCCAGGATTGTCCACAGCCGCGAACTTTCCTCTGTGTCTCTCCCAACTCGCCAAAGACGGTCCAGGGGGAGCAGGGAGAGGGGTATTGGGGAGAGGGAGAGGGGTACTGGGGAGAGGGAGAAGGGGAAAGGGAGAGCGGGGAGAGGGGAGCGAGGGAGAAGAAGAGGGGTACTGGGGAGAGGGAGAGGGGTACTGGGAGTGGGAGAGCGGGAACAGAAGAGAGGTATTGGGGAGAGGGGGAGAGGGGAGAGGGGTATTGGGAGAAGGAGAGGGGAGCGGGGAGAGAGAGGGGGTATTGGGGAGAGGGGGAGTGGGGGAGACAACCACTCTCTGGCTTGCGGTCAATCCCAGACCGAATTCGAACAATAAGACACCCCTGCCTGGGGAGAGTCTCCCGGAGCCAGAGAGGGGAGGGGGTATTAGAGCTTCCCCCCTCCCTCCTCTTCGGAGTGAGTGAGTGAGTGGAGGGGGTGGGGGTCTCCCTGCCTTGTACTCCCTCTCCCGGGACACACACACTGACCCCCATGTAACTGCTAAGATGCCCCGGAGCCAGAGAGAGGAGGGGAGCCTCTGGCTGGAAGCGGGAGGGGGAGACAGAGTGGAGTTTGTTGGGATGTTGGATGTGGAATCGGGGCTGAACCCCGGGCCAGAGTGTGGGCCGGCCCGCGATGGATTGCTCCTGATCAGCGGCTTGGACAGGGTGGAGGGCCGGGGGCCGGCAGCTCCACAGGATAACCGGCTGAGTCTGCTGGACAAGGCGGGGAGGAGGCGATACTGTCCCCGCAGGAATGTGCACTACCGAAGGCTACAAAACCTCCTGTACAATATTCTGGAGAGACCCCGGAGCTGGGCTTTCACCTACCATGCCTTTGTGTGAGTAATCCTCTCCTTCAGCTTTCAGCAGCTGTGACAGTTACCCGGTTTATTCCAGTCCTCGGGTCAGACAGGACAAACTTTATAAAGTCAGACAAATTGAGAGTTTGAGTCAATTCCGGTTTTCTCTCTCCCCCTTTGCTAAAAAGATGATCTGTAATGGTTTTTTTATTTGAAATTTGCTTATAGTCGATGCCACATTGCTGAGAATATTTCAGCCTGCGGAATATTCTTACTGTTCACCAATAATCTTTGGATCTCAAATGTTGATGAACCCTTGGGTCTGTCAGTGTAATCCATCTGAGAATCAGCCTCGGATAGAGCAGGGTGCCTTTAACTCAAAACTAGAATAAACAATCAAAAACAGAAACTGCTCAGAATATTCAGCAAGTTAGTCAGTGAGTGAACTTTCGGGATTTATTTAATTAGTGTCACAAATAAGGCTTACACTCACACTGCAAAGAAGTTACTATGGAAATCTCCTATATTCTGACGGCCGTTCAGGTACACGGAAGGAGAATTTAGCATGGCCAATGCACCAGTCTTTCAGACTGTGGGAGGAAACCGGAGCACCCGGAGGAAACCCACGCAGACACGGAGAGAATGTGCAAACTCCGCACAGGCAGTGACCCAAGCTGGGAATCGAACCCAGATCCCTGGTGCTGTGAGGCAGCACTGCTAACTACTGTGCCACCGTACTGTCCAGAAAATGTCCAAATACTGTTCCTTCAGGATAATATCCACTCACACACATACACAAACGCACCCACCAGACTCACCACACACACCCACAGACGCGCAGACCCACATTCTCACACGCACACACACACATACACTTTCACACACATGCTGCCAAATCCATGGAATATTATTGTGTGGGCATTTCTTTAATATATATTTTGATTCCTTCACTTTAAAGTTTGTTTAAAGGGTTTATATTGTTGAGATCAGATCTATTTAGGATGTTTGTATAGATGTTGGTTTGAATAAGCAGTGAATGAATTCTTCAGTTTATGCAGCGTAAGCTGTGTACGAGCAGCACAGTGGAACAGTGGTTAGCATTGCTGCCTCACAGCACCAGGGACCCACTTTCAATTCCAGCCTCAGCTCACTATCTGTGTGCACTTTGCATGTTCTCCCTGTATCTGTGTGGGTTTCCTTTGAGTGCTCTGGTTTCATCCCACAGTCCAAAGATGTGTGGGTTAGGTAGATGGGCCATGCTAAATTGCCCATAATTGTCAGGGGGGTTAGCCGGATAAATGTGTGGGGTTGCAGAAATAAGGTCTGATGGGATTATGGTCGCTGCAGATTTGATAGTCCAAATGGCTTCCTTCTGCACTATAGGGATTCTAAGATTTTAATTATGGACCTTTCTTAGGATGAGACATTATCACAGTAGTTAGCACTGCTGCCTCACAGTGCTAGGGAACAGGGTTCAATTCCTGTCTTGGGTCACTGTCTGTGTGGAGTCTCCATATTCTCCCTGTGTCTGCGTGGGTTTCCCTTGGGTGCTCTGGTATCCTCTCACAGCCCGAAGAACATGCTGGTTAAGCGCATTTACCATGCTAAATTCTGCCTCAGTGTACCCAAACAGGCATCAGAGTGTGGTGACTAGGGGATTTTCACAGTAACTGCATTGCAGTCTTAATGTAAGCCTACTTGTGACACTAATAAATAAATTTCAAAATATATTTGCTGGACTGGTCTCTGAAATTGATTGGCGACTCAGACTATCGTGTTGGGCGGATATGAGGAGAATAGGTTTTTTTTGTCCAAAACTGATTGTCCAGTTCGATAACAATTTCTTGTAGAAATTTCTTGGTTCATTTCTTTACAGAATGAAACAGCTAAATCGTCCCTGACTGCACCCCTGATGAATACTTTCATTCTGGGTCTCTGCAGTGGGCTGGTCTGAATAACTGTGCCAGAAAGCATAGGACTCGACTCAGTATGAACGAATCTATAAATCAACCCACAATTAACTCAGAGAGCGAGAAGAAGCAGAAATAGCAGAGTTTGCTGAACACAAGAACTTCATTTCTTTAAATACATGTTTTCTCTTTCCAATTCTTTTCCCACACTTGTTAGTGCACTAAGACAGACTTCCATCTATTTCCATAACTAGTTATTACTGCAACAAACTAGTCTGTTGCTACAGACTTACAGTTTCAGAGACTCTATTCCACATCAAGTGTGGCTGACCCAGGAGTCTCTCCCCCTCTTATTGCCAGTGATTGGAATGTTTCCAAGGATCAGTAGCTTGCCCCACTCAACCTGTTTGACCACATTATAAACAAACTTTACTTGGCCATTGGGTATGCTGGCACAGTGATTAGTACTATGCCTCACAGTGCCAGCGACTGAGGTTTGATTCCTGACTTGGGTCTACAAGTCTGTGTGAACTTTGCACATTCTCCCCATGTCTGTATGGGTTTCCGCTGTATGCTCCAGTTTCCTCCCATAGTCCGAAAGACGTGCTGGTTAGGTGCATTGGCCATGCTAAGTTCTCTCTCAGTGTACCCAAACAGGGGTGTGATGATCAGGGGATTTTCACAGTAACTTCATTGCAATGTTAATGTAAGCCTACTTTTGCCAATAATAAATGAAATAAAATCAAGTCCTCAGCTGGGATTTGAGTCCCGAGTTTCTGGTTAAGAGGCCATAACACCATCAATCTTGTCTGTTCGGCAGTTATTTTTATTTCTAGTTAACTCAGGAACAAAGTTACTGATAGATACCAGAGCAGCAAGCTATCCGTAACTCCAATATGAAAGATCATACGTTCTTTTAGGATCATCAGCAAGTGTGGCACAGTGACTAGCATTGCTGTCTCACACATCAGGGACCTGGGTTCAATTCCAGCCTCAGGTGACTGTCTGTGTGAAGTTTGTACATTCTCACCATGTCTATGTGGGTTTCTTCTGGTTTCCTCCCACATTCCAAAGATGTGTGGGTTAGGTTGATTGGCCGTGCTTACTTGCCCCTCAGTGTGTCAGCGTGATTAGGCAGATAAAGTTTTGGGATTACGGGAATACAGCCTGGGTGAGATTGTTATCGGTGCAGGCTGTAAGGGACCAAAACAGCCTCCTTCTGCAACATAGGGATTCCCTGATTGGTACAGCCAGCTCCCTGGTAAATAAGAACATTTCAGTAGGTAGCTGGAGTGATGATCACTGAATGCACGTCATTAAAACCCAGTGAAGTGTGAAGTACGTATTGGAAGCACAGATATTTTCCTGACAAGATGAATCCTCAAACCTGTGTCGCAATCTCATTAGATCAATCTTTACATCATTCAAAGGTGGAGCAAACTCGATGGGACAATTCTTAAAAACTTCTTTTTTAATTCATTCGTGGGGCATGGGTATCGCTGGCTGGCCAGTATTCATTGCCCATCCAAAGTTGTCCTTGAGAAGATGGTTGTGAGCTGCCTCCCTGAATCGCTGCAGCCCACATGCTGTGGGTTGATCCCCAACGCCGTTAGGGAGGGAATTCCAGGATTTTGACCCAGTCACTGCGAAGGAACAGTGACTTATTTCCAAGTCAGGATAGTGAGGGGCTTGGAGGGGAGATTGCCGATGGTGGTGTTCCCAGGTATCTGCTGCCCTTGTCCTTCTAGATGGAAGTGGTTGCTGTGTATGGATCTCTGGTGAATTATTGAAGTGCATCTTGTAGATGGGTGCTATCTACAAGAAATTGTGTACTTCTTCTCCAGTGGGCTGGAGTTTTATCCCCCTCCACAGTGTGTTTCACAACAACAGGAGGCAGTGGGAGATTATGGGCCCGGTGTTATAGAATCATACAGTGGAGAGGAAGCATGCACTGATTACAATCCCACCCAGGCCCTATCTCCATAATGCCACGCATTTACTCTCACTAGTCCCCCAGTTTTAGCACGGCCAATCCACCGAACCAGAAGATTTTTGGACTGTGGAAGGAAATTGGGGCATCCAGAGGAAACCCACGCAGACACAGGAGAACATGCAAATTCCACACAGACGTGACCCAAGCCAGGAATCAAACTCAAGTCCCTAGCACTGTGAGGCATCAGTGCTAACCACTGGGTTACCCAGGGTGACAAGGTAATGGATTGCATCTGATCTTGGTCTTAATTGACACTTGATCTTAGCCAAAAGACCAAGAAGTAATGCCTCATGCGAGCATACAACGAAGCAGAAGATGGGAAATTATAGGCCAGTTAGCCTGACCTCAGTTATGGGTAAGATCTTGGAGTCCATTATTAAGGATGAAGTTATGGAGTACTCGGAAATGCAGGATAAAATAGGGCTGCATCAGACAAATCTGTTTGAATTCTTTGAGGAGGTAACGAAGAAGTTAGATAAAGGAGAACCAGTGGATGTGATTTATTTGGATTTCCAGAAAGCTTTGACAAGGTGCCTTACAGAGGCTGCTGAATAAGCTGAGAGCCAATGGTGTAAAAGGCAGGTACTGGGACCGATAGAGGATTGACTGACAGACAGAAAGCAGAGTGGGGGGGATAAGAGGGTCCTTTTCAGTATTCCACAGGGGTCAGTGTTGGGACCACAACTTTTCATTTTATACATTAATTCAGTTCCATCTGAAAGATGGAACTGGGGACATGGTTGCTAACTTTGCAGATGATGTAAAGATATGTAGAGGGACAAGTAGTGTTGAGGAAGAGAGAAGCCTGCATAATGACATGGACAGGTTAGGAGAATGAGCAAAGAAGTGGCAGATGGAATACAATATGTGAAAGTGTGAGGTTAAGCACTTTAGTAAAAAGAATAGAAACATGGACTGTTTTCTCAATGGGGAAAGTCTTTGGAAATCTGATGTACAAAGGGACTTGGGAGTTCTGGTTCAAGACTCTCTGAAAGTTATTGTGCATGTTCAGTCGGCAAATTCGATACATAATTCAGAGGGCTAGAATACAAGAACAGGGATGTACTGCTGAGGCTGTGTAAGATCCTGGTCAGACCCCATTGTAAGCAGTTTTGGGCCCCATATCCAAGGAAGGATGTGTTGGCCTTGGAGGGGTCCAGAGGAGATTCACAGAATGATTCCTGTAATGAAGGGTTTGTCATATGAAGAGAGGTTGAGGAGTCTGGATCTATACTCAATGGCATTTAGAAGGATGAGGGAGCATCTAATAGAAACTTACAGATTATTAAGAGGCCTGTATAGAATGGACATGGAGAGAGGATGTTTCCACAAGTGGGAAAGATGAGAACTCGAAAGCAGAACTTCAGAGTGGAGGAAGAGAGTGGTGAGTCTATGGAACTCTTTGCCACAGAAGACTGTGGAGGCCAAGTGGTTGAGCATCTTTAAGAAAGAGATAGGTTCTTTTTCAATAACGTAATCAAAGGTTAAAGAGAGAACACAGTAGAGTGGGGCTGAGAATCAGAGCAGCCATGATTGACCGGCAGAGCTGACTCAATGGGCTGAATGGCTTAATTTTGCTCCCATATCTTAGGGTCTTGTGGCTCCTTTTCATTGTTTGCATCCAACAATGGCCACACTTCAGTAGGCAATCTTCCAAGTGAGGGGAGTGGATGTGGCACCCCCTCTAGTGAATCAGAATCTGCCTATTCTTCCATGAGAAGTCTTACTGGATGGGAGAGTTCAGTGCAAATTAGGGAGAGTAAACAAAGTGTTGTGGGACACTCAGAGTGTGGTCAGATACCCGGTGTACCAAGATCACCAATTATTGCTGGCATCTCACCATTTTCTTACCAGTGGATAAGGTGGGAGCAGGGAATGATGGTGAGGAAAGCTAACTCTTCCTCACTATCATCTATCCCACATGCAAGTCATTTGAACAAGGAGCAAGAGTGGGCCATTCTGCTCTGTTCTGCTATTTAATCAGATGATGGCTGAATCTGATAATAGCTTCAAATCTGCACCCCACGTACCTCTGATAATATTCCATCTCTTTGCTTTTCCAATAGTCTATCCTCCATATAAATGTTTAATGGTTCTGTTTCCAGCATTTGATGAGGAACAGAGTTAAAGTCATGACCCTCAGAGAGAAAATAATTCACTTCAACTCTGTCCTAAAGGGGTCACCCCTTATTTTTAAACAGTTGGCCCCTAGTTCTGGATTCACTCGCAAGAGCAGACATCATCCCCACATCCACCCTGTCTCAACCCCACAGGATCTTACACGTTTCTGTTAAATCACTTCTTATTCCTCTGAAGTCCAGTAGATAGAAGCTCAGCCCATCTAACCTTTCCATATCAGACAACCCACCCATTCTTTGTATTTGTCTCATAAACCTTTTCTGAACTGCTCCTAAACTCATTTACATCTTTCCTTAAATAAGGAGACCAATAAGCCTCCATATCGAGATGTTTTGGAATGGAGATGTTTTGCTGCAGTTGTATAGGATGTTGATAAGGCCATATTTTATTGTGTTTTTTGGTGTCCTTATCTGAGGAAGGATGTCTTTGCTATTGAGGGAGTACAGCCAGCTTTACCAAGATGATTCCTGGGTTGGCAGGTCTGTCTATGAGGAGAGATTAAATTGGTTAGGATTGTATTCATTGGAGTTTAGGAGACCTCATAGAAATGTATAAAATTCTAACAGGATTGGGCAGAGTGGATTCAGAAAGAATGTTCCCAGTGGCGGGGGAATCCAGAACTAGGGGGTCATAGTTTGAGGATGAGGGGTAAACCTTTTAGAACTGAGATAAGGAGAGATTTATTCACTGGGGTGGGGGGGGGTGAACGTGCGGAATTCACTACCACAGAATGTAGCTAAGGCCAAAATGTTGTGCGATTTTTAAGCTATGGCTCTTGAGATTAAACGGATCAGGGAATATGGGGGAAGGCGGGATCAGGATTTAAATTTGATGATGGATCATGATCAAAATGAATGGCGGAGCAGGCTCGAAGGGCTGAATGGCCTCCTCATGCTTCTAGTTTCTGTTTCAATACTGTACACAATATTTCAGGAAGGATCATGATATCAAACCAAGGGAGGAATTTTTGAGGTGAATTAAACCAAACACATGTTGGTGACCTGGTTGCGTGAGGTTGTAATTCTGTTGCCTAATTTTCCAGAGGATAGTCTCTCAGATCAAAAGGGTGGTCCCAATTAAAAATGAAATTGGGAACAGAATTTAACAGAAAATTCTGACTGAGAGATATTTCTCTCCTCTGTAGAATTTGTTGAGCCAGTGGGGATGGACCAGAGACTGCTGGCTCTCAGAGTGTGTGAGGCTGTTTGGCGTTGGGGGATGCACATCGATCAACCTTCCGGAAGAGATTAGTGAATTGTGAGCTGGGGTATGGACAGGGAATGTGCGGGATAGGGAGCAGGAGCGAGGACAGCAAAGGTGCAGGATAGTGAGTGAGAGTGAGGACAGGATATTTCAGGATAGTGAGTGGGAATGGGCACGGGAATGTTCAGGATAGTGAATGGGAATGGGGAAAGGAAATGTTTGGGATAGTGAGTGGGAATGAGGACAGGGAATTTCGGGATTGTTAGTGTCTGTGGGGGATGTGGTGTTTGTGGGGGATGTGGCACCCTGTGGAGGGTGTGGCATCTGCAGGGAGGTGAGGCATCTGCGGAGGGTGAGGCATCTGCGGAGGGTGTAGCGTCTGCGGAAGGTGTAGTGTCTGCAAGGATGTAGCGTCTGCCAGGGGTGTGGTGTCTGCGGGGATGTAGTGTCTGCGGGGATGTAGTGTCTGCAGGGATGTAGTGTCTGCGGGGATGTAGCATCTGCAGGAGTTGTAGCGTCTGAAGGGATGTAGCGTCTGCGGGAGTTGTAGCGTCTGCGGGAGTTGTAGCGTCTGCGGGAGTTGTAGCGTCTGCGGGAATGTAGTATCTGCGGGAATGTAGCATCTGCGGGAATGTAGCGTCTGCGGGAATGTAGTATCTGCGGGAATGTAGTATCTGCGGGAATGTAGCATCTGCGGGAATGTAGCGTCTGCGGGGGGGTGTAGCGTCTGCAGGGGGTAGCGTCTGCAGGGATGTAGCGTCTGCAGGGGGTGTAGCGTCTGCAGGATGTAGCGTCTGGGGGGGATGTAGCGTCTGCGGGGGGTGTAGCGTCTGCAGGGATGTAACGTCTGCGGGGGTTGTAGCGTCTGCGGGGGGTGTAGCGTTGCGGGGGGTGTAGCGTCTGCGGGAGTTGTAGCGTCTGCGGGAGTGTAGTGTCTGAAGGATGTAGCGCTGCGGGGGGTGTACGTCTGCGGGGGGTGTAGCGTCTGCAGGGGGGTGTAGCGTCTGCGGGGGGTGTAGCGTCTGCGGGGGGTGTAGCGTCTGCGGGGGGTGTAGGTCTGCGGGGGTGTAGCGTCTGCGGGGGGTGTAGCGGGTGTAGCGTCTGCGGGGGGTGTAGCGTCTGCGGGGGATGTAGCGTCTGCGGGGGATGTAGCGTCTGCGGGGGATGTAGCGTCTGCGGAGATGTAGCGTCTGAAGGGATGTAATGTCTGCGGGGGGTGTAGTGTCTGCGGGGATGTAGCGTCTGCGGGAGTTGTAGCATCTGCGGGGGAGGTGGAGTCTGCAGGCAGTGTCAGTGTCAGTGTGTGGTGTACAGTCTACCTCGGGTTATTCTGCCAATGGTTAGCAGTTGAATTATTTTCAACACATCCTGTCTTATTATAACATTGTTAAGTATATGTTTTTAAAAATAAGCACAGTATTTCAATCCTTCACAAAACACCCTGATGATATTGAGATGAGTCTTCCTTCGGGCTCGGCTGTACTGCAGAAATGTGGGGTTGGTCAGGCAGTGAGAATGGGAGGTGGGAAAGTAGTCACGTAGGTAAGGGAATGGGATTAGGAGCAGGGATCCGGGTTCAATTCCCAGCTTGGGTCACGATTTGTGCAGAGTTTGCGCATCCACCCCTCAGGCCCTCCCCCGTGTCTGTGCGGGTTTTGTCTGGGTACTCAGGTTTCCTCCCACAGTCTGATAGACATGCTGGTTAGGTGCATTGGCCATATTAAATTGCCTCAGTGTCAGGGGGATTAGCAGACTATGTGATGTTAAGGGGATAAGGCCTGGGTGGGATTGTTGTCAGTGCAAGCTCGATGGGTCGAATAGCCTCCCCCTGCACTGTAGGGATTCTATGATTTAATTCTACAGGCAGATAACTACAATACCTGAACTAGCAGTGTGTTATTGAGCCTGCAGTCATTCAAGTCTGATAGGAGCTGACAGCAAACCAAATCATGATGGATGGGTGAATGGGACATCGAGAACTGTGTGTGAGCAAGGATGTGCTTGAATCGCGATGACTCACTCTGTTTCTGTTTATGAGCAAGACACTAAATGAATATGAAGAAACAGCACAATTTTCCGGCAAAAACCCATTAGCTGCTAAATGGGTCTTTGCAGGCATCTGGAAGTTTCTGACCGGATTGGAAAACAGTAACATTGTTCATTCACACTGATACAAAACATGTCCGCTATTCATGTCTGTACTGCTGTAGTGATAGAGTAGGAAGACTCAGGTTCAGATCCCTGTCGCTGTCTGCAGCGTAATTCTGTACCAGGAGGTGCGAAAGGTTTATCAATCAGCAAGCAGTTTCACATCTCTCTCAGTGTATTTTTCTTTAAGTACATCTTTCCAGTGTATTCCCACTGGAAACTCTACGGATGGACACAACCAGACATTCCCTCAAGATCCACAGGGAAATCATCTTCCAATTCACACTGGCCAGACCACAAATCCAAAGCCAGGATAGAAGGCGAGGAGGAAGTGAGGAATATTTAGTAAATCATTCTGTCTTTTGTTCCTTCGCAGTCTTGGTGTTTAGCTAAGGAAGCTTTATTGAATTCTGTAATTGTCACCAAATCTCTATCATGTGAAGTAACTGCACTTAACACTGGGTATTTCTCAGTGGCTTACAAGGAACGAACAAAGAACAACACAGCATGGGAAACAGGCCCTTCGGCCCAACGAGCCCGCGCCGCCATCCTAACGTCTTAATGACATATAGAGACCAATATAGGGACAGTTTGTTACCCAATCAGCCTAAGAGCACATTTTTGGGATGTGGGAGGAAACCGGAGCACCCGGAGAAAACCCACGTAACCACGGGGAGAACGCGCAAACTCCCGCAGACACAGGCCCAAATCCATGTGTCTGCACAGCAACAGCGATAGTCTCTGAGCTGTCATGTTGCCCATCTGATGGTCCAGTTTAAGCATACACTAACGACATGAAGCACTAGGCCACTCCTGAAGTAACATCCAGGAGCAGCCCTCGCACGACCTGCCGAATGCATGCACCTTGTTGGTCAACAAGGTGGACCGAATAGCCTGTGGAAACAATTAAAGTATTTAAACAGTCCTCCTATATCCCTCTATCTGCAGACCGCTCATGTGGCTGTCCAAGAGACCCTTAAACAACCCCAGCGTGCCTGCTCCCACCACCTTACTCGGTAGTGCATTCCACACCCCCACTACCCTTTGTGTGAAAAAATGCCCTCTAATATTAGTCTTATACATAGCCCCCCTCACCCTAAGGCCGTGACCCCTCGTTCTATCCGAATCTAATGGTGGAAAAAGCTTACCACCATTTACTCTATCTATACCCCTCATAATCTTATATACCTCTAATAGATCCCCTCTCAGCCGACGTCTTTCAAGGGAAAACAACCCCAGTACGTTCAACCTTTCCTCGTAAGACAGCCCTTCCATACCAGGCAGCATCCTGGTAAATCTCCTCTGCACTCTCTCCAGGGATTCCACATCCTTCCGGTAGTACGGCGACCAGAACTGGACGCAGTACTCCAAGTGAGGCCTAACCAACGTTCTATACACTTGCAACATCAAACTCCTACTCTTGTATTCTATACCCCTTCCTATGAAGGCTAACATACCATACGCTTTCTTTATCACCTTTTCCACCTGTACTGACACCTTCAGAGACTTGTGAACCTGCACCCCCAGGTCTCTCTGCGTCTCTATACTCCGGATAGTTTTACCTTTTATCCTATAACTCCCCTCTACAGTATTCCTGCCAAAATGCATCACCTCGCATTTATCCGGATTAAATTCCATTTGCCATCTATCTGCCCAATCTACCAGCCTATCAATGTCCTGTTGTATTGCCTGGCACTGCTCCTCAGTCCCCGCCAATCCAAGTATCTTAGTGTCATCAGCAAATTTGCTGATCACACCACCTACCCCTCTTCCAAGTCATTTATATAAATCACAAATAGAAGAGGTCCTAGTACTGAGCCCTGTGGCACACCACTAGTGACTGACCTCCAGTTGGAAAAAGAGCCTTCCACTAATACCCACTGTCTCCTCCTCCCAAGCCAGTTCTCAACCCAAGATGCTTATTCCATCTTTGCCCAAAGAAATTACCTGCCCTGGATTTCTGGGTAAAGTTCGGGTCTTTCCACTTTGAACCACAGAAACTAAAAGCAGGAGGAGGCCGTTCAGCCTTCGAGCCTGCTGTGCCATTCATTTTAATCACGGCTGATCATTGAATTCAATATCTCCTCCTTCCCCTCATATCCCTTGATCTCTTAGGCCCAAGATCTACATCAAATTTCTTCTTGAAATCACACAACATTTTGACCTCGACTACATTCTGCGGTAGAGAATTCCAGACATTCACCACCCTCTGGTTGAAGAAGTTTCTCATCACTTCAGTACAAAAAGGTTTATCCCTTTCCCTCAAACTATAATCCCCAGTTCTGGACTCCCCCACCATCGGCAACACTCTTTCTGAATCTGCCCTGTCTAATCCTGTTAGAACATTATAAATTTCTATGAGATCCCCCTCAGTCTTCTAAACTCCAATGAATACAATTCAAATTCCTCATATGACAGACCTGCCATCCCAGTTTCCACTTGCCCCATTTATGATCTTGTGGAGTCCATGGGCTTGGTCTGTGTTGAATGTTATAAGCTGCACTCCCTTTTTAGTTCTCTCAAAAGTCTTTTTACTGAAGTTCTGTTTGTACTTCAGTCCCTGATGTGGAGAGAGGATGGAGGAGGAGGAAGAGCTCCTCGTGAACCTGCTCCTGGGCTTGGCAAAATGAGTTATTAACAGATCCAGGCGACCGAGAAGGTCACATGTCTGCCCTTCTATCTCCGCTATATTCACATCCAGGTGTCTCTGGAGGGGCAATATGCAGTGTCCAAGGACACTATCGAAGCCCTCTGTGATGGTTGGGCATCACAGAGACTGGGGTGCACTGTCAGCCCCTTTAATCACATTTTGGTTAATATTTTCAGTTTTCTTTCTGCTTTGCTTTTTGTTTCAGACAGTTCCCTTCTTTTTTGGCAGCTGTCCTTCTTGCTTTGCCCCTGAGATTGTTCAATTTGATTTATATGGTTGGCATTAAAAAAAAAATCCCAACATCCCTCTGCTCCTCTGTCTCTGCCCCAACCGGAAGTTATTCTCCAAACACCTCCCTGTACCTCCTGCTAGAATGCAGTGTGTGAGCAAAGCTATGTTAAAGTTCTTTTGCCAGTCACATGGTCATTATTAATGCCCTCTTGTACTTTGTCACCATTTTTCATCTTTACGTTAACTAACCCCACCGCAACCCGCTTTTTGCTGTAATCTGCAAATTGTAAAATTATTCAACTGATTTTAGAGATTATAAACGGTGATCCCAACATCTATCCTTATGGAACACTATTCCTCAACTTTCACCAATCCTTAATCCCGATTCTCTGATGTCAATGTCTTGTTGATAATAAAGAAAATTACAGCCCCTTCAGCCCTCTACACATGCACTGACCACGCTGCTCGTATAAATTAAAACTCCCAACCTATCCGGGGACCATATCCCTCTATTCCCATCCTATTCAGATGCCCCTTAAAAGCCACTATTGTATCCACTTCCCCTGCAGCGGGTTCCGGGCACTCCAACATTGCTGAGGTTTAATGATGATGGTATTGTGAAACTGTTGATGGGGGTTTACACACGATAGGAGGCTGCAATTTGACCCTGAGTTTGTTTAATTTAATTTAATTGGTTTAAGCATAATAGTTAAAATGGAGAGAACTGACGTAACTCAGTCAATAAATTCTCTCCCAGTAAGAAAAACAGCTGTGTCTTAGTTTTAATTTCACCAACTGGCATGGATCGGATGAACAGCTGATTTGTTTTATCCACTCTGGCACTTGTGCTCTCACTGTACGTGTTGTGTTCTTTCTCAGCAGAATATTGTGGCATATTTTGTTGAAGGCCTTCTGAAAATCCAAGTCTATCTTGCCTGTTTGATACCATATCTAATCCCTCTGTTACTTCTGCAATAAGATTGGAAAATAATCTTCCCCTTTTAGGTCTGCACCATTTTTAGTATGTTTTCAGGATCTAAATGTGAATCTATTGCATCTTTCAGTAAACTTTCTATTTTCTCTTCTCTCACTAACATTCAACTAACTAGTCGATAGCTCCACAGAATTGTTCAAAGTATTTCTTCGGCACTGACCCTCTGACAGCGTGGCACTCCCTCAGCACTGACCCGCTGACAGTGCGGCGCTCCCTCAGCACTGACCCTCTGACAGCGTGGCACTCCCTCAGCACTGACCCTCTGACAGTGCAGCGCTCCCTCAGCACTGACCCTCTGACAGTGCGGCACTCCCTCAGCACTGACCCTCTGACAGTGCGGCGCTCCCTCAGCACTGACCCTCTGACAGTGCGGCGCTCCCTCAGCACTGACCCTCTGACAGTGCGGCGCTCCCTCAGCACTGACCCTCTGACAGTGCGGCGCTCCCTCAGCACTGACCCTCTGACAGTGCGGCGCTCCCTGAGCACTGACCTTCTGACAGTGCGGCACTCCTCAGCACTGACCCTCTGACAGTGCGGCACTCCCTCAGCTCTGACCCTCTGACAGTGCGGCACTCCCTCGGTATAGCACTGTACTGTGAATCACAATACTATCTCCATTTACAGGCAAAAGGGAAACTTACTGAAATCAATTTTCAAATTTTTAAGTGACTCTATCTGCAGTTAGAAATCTTCTCCCTCATTGCACTCTGCACAATATATCTGTTAATTTTAATTGTAACTATACAGCCTGCCCACTCCCACATCCCCACCCCCACACCCCCACACCCCCACACCCCCACACACCCACATCCCCACACACCCACACACCCACATCTCCACCCACATCTCCACATCTCCACATCCCCACATCTCCAACCACATCCCCAGATTTCCACATCCCCAAATCCCCACATCCCCAAATCCCCACATCCCCAAATCCCATATCCCCACATCTCCACATCCCCACATCTCCACCCACATCCCCACCACATCCCCACATCCCCACATCCCCACATCCCACATCACATCCCCCAATCTCCACATCCCCACATCTCATCCCCACATCTCCACATCCCCACATCTCCACCCACATCTCCACATCTCCACATCTCCACATCTCCACATCTCCAAATCTCCAAATCTCCACATCCCCACATCCCCACATCCCCACATCCCCACATCCCCACATCCCCACATCCCCACATCCCCACATCCCCACACCCCACATCCCCACATCCACACTTCCACTTTCCACTTTCCCACATCTCACATCACATCCCCACATCCCCCACATCCCCCACACCCCCACATCCCCCACATCCCCCACATCCTCCACATCACATCCCCACATCTCCACTCCCACATCCCCCACATCCCACATCCCCCACATCCCCCACATCCCCCACATCCCCACCAGAGATAGTTGTTTCACTGAATCCACTTCATCCAATCCTTTCATCATTAAACATTTCTCAGATAACTTATTTAATCTCAGGGGAAAGCAGTTGAGATTTATACATTCTGTCCTCACAATTTAACGTGTTCCACCCTCAGTCTCTTCTCATGAAACCTCATTTCCTCAAGGGTAATAGATTTTTTCCTAAGGTGTGACGCCCAGAACTGAATGCGGTATTCTAACAGGGGTCTGGCCAAACTTCTGTCGAACTGAATCATAACTTCCTGCCCCTTTTTAATTCCAGTTCATACAAATCCAAACATTCCATTTCACCCTTACTATCATCAGTCTTCATTCCTGAGCTCTTGTTTCTGTACCTGTACATCACTTTGCCAGTCCAGTTTCTCATCTCTTTGCTATTGAGAATATTTTGAATTCTCATTCTTTGCTCCCAAGAAGGTGACCCTCCACTGAATGCCATCTGACAATGTTTTACCCACTGATCCAATCTCGATACTTATGTAACTTCCTGCATCTTACTGTGCTTCTTTACTTTAGCATCCTTAAATTTGAATATCTGTCTCTATTCCTTGATGCATGCACTGCAAACCTGAGGACTCTGTTAGATCCCTGAGGATCATTCCATTTAAAACAAAGAAAATTACATCAGGGGAACAGGCTCCTCGGACCTCCAAGCCTGCACCGACCATGCTGCCCAATTGAACTAAAGCCACCTAAGCTTCCGGGGACCATATCCCTCTATTCCCATCCTATTCATGCACTTGTCAAGACTCTCCTCAAAAGTCACTATCATGTCTGCTTTATTGGAGAGTAGATGCCTCACCATATCTCTCACCATGACACCACAGTGGCACAATGGTTAGCATTGCTGCCTCACAGCGCCAGGAAACTGTGTTTGATTCTCTACTTGGGTCACTGTCTGCACATTCTCCCAGTGTCTGCATGGGTTTCCTCCAGGTGCTCCGGTTTTCTCCCTGAAAGATGTGCTGGTTAATGCTAAATTCTCCCTCAATGTACCCCAACAGGCATCAGAGTGTGGCAACTAGGAGATTTATCACAGTAAGTTCATTGCAGTGTTAATGGAAGCCTACTTGTGACATGAATAAATAAACTTAGATTTCTACTTTCATTCAGCTTCCAAACTATGTTATAAACTTACCTTCAAATGTATACTTGGCTAATAGTTTCTTGTACAGAACATTTTCAAAGGAATACAACATCCCAAACAGACACATCCAAAGGAACTTCCCTAACCCATCATGTTAGTGGCCTCCTCAAAATATTTAGCTTGGTTAGTCAGAGATCTAAGATCTCCAATTCCTCGGTCAATGTTCTTGCTTCTCCTTTAGACACTGTTCCCTTATGGTTGGCAACCATGGACCTCCATGAGATTAGTCAATCAATATGCTAGGTAGAGTTTGCCATTGCCCTCCGCAGTATGGCTGACCAGGAAATTCTCCCACTCTTACTGCCTGCAATCAGGCACGGTTTTTAAAATTTATTCATAGGACATAGGTGTCACTGGCTGGCCAGCATTTATTGCCCATCCCTAGTTGCCTGAGGGCAGTTGAGAATCAACCACATTGCTGAGGCTCGGGACTCATGTAGGCCAGAGGATGGCGTGTAAGGGCAATAAATTTCATCCGAGGATGTGTGGGTCAGGTTGATTGGCCATGATAAGTTGACCCTAGAGGGGATTAGCTGGGTAAATGTGTGGGGATAGGGCCTGGGTCGGAGTGTTGTCAGTGCAGACTCGATGGGCCGAATGGTGTCCTTCTGTACTGTAGGGATTTGATGATTGTTCTATGATTTCCTTCCTAAAGGACATTAATGAACCAAATGGGTTTTTATGACAATTAAGAACAGTTCCAAGATCATTAGTAGACTCTTAATTTCAGATATCTTTTATTGAACTCAAATTCCACCAGCTGCCATGGCGGGAATCTAACCCAGGTCCCCAGATCATTAACTGAGTTTCTAGATTAACAGTCTAGCAACAACGCCACTAGGCCTTCGCCTCCGCTGGGGTTGTGTAATGTTCACTTGGACGCTGTTTCTGCGGGGAATGGGGGAATTAATTCCAAACCATGACCGGTGCCCGACTGGATTGTGCTGAAACTGTGATGCTTTTGTAGTCAAATAGCTTGACAAGTAATTCTGGCTCACACTTGAAAACTGGCTGATTGGATGAGCTGTAGGAGGGTGTAAGGATGCATGCGAAACATTTCTCAGCATCTCCGGGACAGGAAGGAAGTGGTTAAAATGATGATAAAATGCTTTGCCTGAATAAATTCACCCCTAACCCATCAGATTTCAGAAAACTCGCAAATGTTTTAGGAGTCTTTCGACTTTTGCACTTGTTGTCAAGCGTTGTTGGTCAAAGTTGGCTGGAGGTAGATGGAGTTTGGCAGGGGCAAGAGGATACAAGGCAGCTTAATCAAACAAAAATGTTTGGAAAGGTTAGATAAATATAATTACGGAAGTGAGCTGTTATTGTTCTTAATGCTTTTTACTTTAAGGATGATTTGATTTGTGCACCTAAGTTATGTTTGGATAAGTGAAGTCATTCCAGGCAGTGGGAAATGTGGAAGAAAAGGCAGGATAATGTTCCGATGCTTTTCTCTTGTTAAATAAAGCCTGGATAAGAACTTCGGGCGTGCATCAAGGGTGAGCTTTAGTATTTATTCATTGTCATGCTAATAGAATGAGCAGTTGACTGCCGTGTAATATAAGACAAACTGCACATTCACATTCAACGTGTACCAGGGTAACATGTACAAATGGGAAAACTACGCGAGAGGATTAATCTCTGAAAGTTTAAAAAAAACACAGCTCAATTCATCTTTCACTCGACGCTTGTGGAGGATTGTTGGAGAAAACCTTACAAAGTGCAGGAACCCAAGAGGAGGTGTTGGGGTTTGTGAGGGGGAAGGACGGCACAGTGGTTTGCACTGTTGCTTCACAGTGTCGGGTTTGATTCTCAGCTGAGGTCACTGTCTGTGTGGAGTTTGTACATTCTCCCTATGTCTGCATGGGTTTCCTCCCGGTGCTCTGGCTTCCTCCCAAAATCTAATGATGTGTGGCTTATGTGGATTGCTTAGGGGACTAGTGAGGGTAAATACATGAGGGGATAGGGCCTGGGTGGGATTGTGGTCAGTGCGGACTCAGTGGGCCAAATGGCCTCCTGGCACACTGTATGATTCTATGAACAGACACTGAAGTGTGGCAACTAGGGGATTTTCATGTTAACTTTATCGCAGCGTTAAAGTAAACCTACTTGTGATACTAATAAATAAACCTTAAAGTTAAACTTCAAAATGCTTTCACAACATGCACTTCCATTAGCATTTCTAATGCCCATCCCTAATTGCCCTTGGGAAGGTGATGGTGAGCTGTCTCCTTAAACTGCTTAAACAGTCTCATGCAGTGTAATTATCACCCGCTACAATGCTGTTCCAAAAGGAATTCCAGCTCTTAAACCAACTATAGTGCAAAAACGATGGCGGATTTCCAAGTCCAGATGGTGTTGAGGGGAAATTCCAGGGAATTGCGATGTTCCCAAGCATCTGCTGCACCAGTACTTCGCAGTGTAGAAGTTTGGAAGACGCTGTCAAAGGGTGCAAGGTTATAGGAGGTGGATTCAGGTTTCTTGTAGAAGGTCAGATCCACGGATGGGGCTAATTCAAGGCTGATAATTGGGATTTATCCAGGCCCATGGTTCGCGGACCAAAGTTGACCCTCCAGCAATCCAGTGTAGGGGGTGATAAGTACGTGACCCTGGGATGGGCAATGGTTTAACCTTTAAGTTTTAGTGTCACAAACAGGCTTATGTTAATGAGGTTACTGTGAAAATCCCCTAGTTGCTGCACTGCTGTTCACTGAGGGAGAATTTAGCGTGGACAATGCAAAATGCTCCTAACTAATCCATCTTTCGGACTGTGGGAGGAAACTGGAGCACCCAGAGGAAATTCTGCAATACAGGGAGAATGTGCAAACTCCGCACAGACGGTGACCCAAGCTGGAAACAAACCCAAGGCAGCAGTGCTAACCACTATGCCACCTGAGGAAGAAGGATCCCAGAGGTGGACATGCAGGATCATCTAGGGAGTTCCTAGAACTCCCAGAATCCAGAATTTCCGAGGGGATTTGTATCACTGTGTGAGCAGGGTGAAGGGTCCCAACTGGGAGGAGGGGCTGCATCATCAACTGCACAGTTCCAGGGGCTGGAATCCCTAATCCTTAAGGGAAAGTTATCCCATGTTTTAGGGTCACTGACGTGTAAAGACCAATACTGGGAATGCAATGGCCGAGTGGTATTATCGCTGGACTGTTAATGCAAGAAACTCAGCTAATGTGCTGGGCACACTTCATTGCAGACATGCTCTGTACGTGACTTAGCTCCTTGTTGTGTACATTTTGCTGCCTGTGCTCTCTGAAAATAGGAACAATACCTCACCAAGAAACACACTGCAGTTGTTGAATTACAAACCCAATCTCAATCTCTTGGATCAAAGCATTGTGTTTTTAAATAACGAAAGTACATTCCACTACAGTGAAACTGTGACCCAGAGAATGTCAAACACACCGGCGAGGATTAAACAATCCATCCACAGCCCCTCTTAAGCATATCCCACTCTCTCGACTTCTGGGCTGCCTGAGATTTGGGGAGCTGGTTCTGTAATTTTGTGTCAGGCACAGGCGGGTCTCTGCAGCTGAAATTTCAGAGAATCCCTACAGTACAGAAAGAGGCCATTCAGCCCATCGAGCCTGCACAGATAACAGTCCCAGGCCCTATCCCCATAACCCTATGTATTAACCCTGTGAATCCCCCTGACACTTAGAGGCAATTTAGCAAACCATCTAACCCGCACATCTCTGTACTGTGGGAGGAAACCCACTCAGACATGGGGAGAATGTGCAGACTCCACACAGTCGGCTGGGAATTGAAGCTGGGTTCATTGAGCTGGGAGGCAGCAGTACTGACCACTGGCCTCACCCCACTTTAAAACTTTAAATTCTGACTAAAAGGTTCAGAGATAGAGTCCGTTCTGCACACTGGATGTCATTTATTGGCACACTTAACAAACAGTGTTTGGAAAAAAAGCAAGTTTTTTGAAAAGGATTTGAAATCAAAGCTGTCTGAGAGAATTGGGAAGCTGTAATTGTGTTAGAATCAGCTGGTCTATAAGCAGCAGCAATTTAGAGTTTGCAGTTTAATCCTGAGATTAGATTTAAAACCAAATCTCGGCATTTCATTGCTTCCAGTGGACTGGAACTTGCTGGGAGGGTAATGACGGGTAAACACTTATATTCGTATTACTGTATAAAATAATCCAGCAACTTGCAGTGACGAATTGCAGGTTCATTTCTGCTGCTTCTCTGTAAGTCTCATGGTGGCACAGTGGGTAGCAGCGCTGCCTCACAGCACCAGGGTCCTGGGTTCGATTCCTGGTTTGGATCACTGACTGTTTGGAATCGGTATGTTCTCCCTATGTTGGCGTGTGTTTCCTCTGGATGCTTCACTTTCCTCTCACACTCTGGAAGACATTCTGGTTAAGTGCACTGGCCATGCTAAATTCCCCTTCAGTGTACCCAAACAGGTGCTAGAGTGTGGCAATTAGGGGATTTTCACAGTAACTTCATTACAGTGTTAATGTAAGCCTACTTGTGACACTAGTTAAAAACATAAGCTCATTCTTAACGTCCCTGTGAGTTCATGGATTCTTTATTTTTCCCACTAGACTCACTACAGAAAGTGAAATCTGGTCTGCGGTTAATTTGTGGGACACTGCTGGCTTCCCATCCATAGTTGACCGAGGGGCATTTGAAAGTCAGTCACATTGCTGTAGTCACGGTGAGCTAAGGGTAACATATTTTCTCTCCTAAAGGGCGTTAGGACTCTCGGTTTTTCTGACAATCAACAATGGTTTCACAGTTATTAATCGATTCTTAATTTCAGATATTTCTTAATATATTGGATTCAAATTCCACCATCTGGGATTCAAACCCAGGTCCCCAGAACATTAGCTAAGTTTCTGGATTAATAGCGATAATACCACTCCCCTGTATAGCTCAACTATTAACAATGGTGATCATTGTTAATGACTGCCAAATACACTTCCTAGCCCAGTAAGTAACAGTTTTAATCGTGAATTCCTTTCAGATTGTGAATTGTTTCAGATTCAGGAGAAAAAAGTCAACTTGTTCAATCGCTGCTTCTTACTTTTCTCTTGTCTTTTTCTCTCAATCCAATCGTTCTGTGCAGCTCCTTAATTCCAATTTCACACTCAATTTGTGCGTTTTTTTTTTCAGACCTTCCCCTGTTTAATTCTCAATCCTTTAATCTTTTGGAAAGGCTGGCACACTGTTTGTCTCCATCATTCCCCAAGGCCCCTGATATCGTGGTGCCATTACTGTGTGGTTATCTGATCTCACTCCCAGTAATTCTGCTGGCAGAATATTTTCCTGTTGAGGTGTGCAGGGTACGTCTGTGTAACAGGACACACCACAACACTCCCACTCAGCGAATTCCAACCCATTATACATTACATAGAAATATTGGTAAGAAAACCATCTTACCACCCCATTCCTTCAGCTATCAATCAATACTTCTCCGTGTTGAATACTGCTTGGGAGAAGCATGGAGGGGTGCCAGGGTGCAAGACTGTACACTAGGTGGAGGGTCCTCAATGTCCAGCATTAAAAACCAGCATAGTAGCGGCACCAGAGACTGAGCAAATGTTTCAGATACGGTCCACGATAGGTGCTGAGAGAACTAACAGCAAGGAAAAGCTACTTGAGCCCATCCTTACTAATCTCTGTTGCATCCATTCATGATAGTTTTAAGTGCAGCAAGGACAGTGGACCCTGACAACATCCCAACAATAATATTAAAGATCAGAACTAACCACTTTCCTCATCAAACTGTTCCAGTACAGCTACATCACCACTGGCATCTAACCAATATTCAATCCCACAACCTCTACCATCCGGAAGGACAAGGGCAGCGGACACATGGGGACACCACTACCTCCAAGTTCCCCTCCAAAGCACGCACCAAGCTGACATAGAACTACATTGCTTCACCATGGCTGGGTCAAATCCCTTCAGTACCACACAGATTGCAAGAGTTTTTCTACGGCAGTTAGGGTTAGAATAGAATAGGGTTAGTCATTGAAATCCAGCTCTGGCCCAACCTCATGAATAAATTTAAAGAAATAACATTATTATTTGCAGGATGCAAGGTGAGGCACCATTATTGTGTCAGATCCCAAAATGACACATTTAAGATCCAGTATTTTTCCTTAACATACACAAGCAGTTAGAGCCGGACAGTGTGAAAGCATACAAAGATTTTTAGTGGTCGGGATCAAAGAGTCGTTTGTGACACAGAATGAGTCCGCACCAAAACCTAATGCTCCTGAGAACTCCACTCTCAGAGCCAGAGACTAATGTGGAGCTCCATCCTCAGGACCAGAGACTAATGTGGAGCTCCACCCTCAGGACCAGAGACTAATGTGGAGCTCCACCCTCAGGACCAGAGACTAATGTGGAGCTCCACCGTCAGGACCAGAGACTAATGTGGAGCTCCACCCTGAGGGCCAGAGACTAATGTGGAGCTCCACCCTCAGCACGAGACAACTGTGTGACTCATTCAGTTGCACAATCATTAACGCGTGGGTCAGTCAGACAGACTGTGGCTCAGTCAGTTAACGCGAGTGGGGGGGTGGGGGGTGCGATGTCTGCAGGGGGGTGGGGTGAATCAACATTGGGGTCAGGCAGCCTGGGAATCAGTCAGTCTGAGCATCTGTGAATCTGAGGATCAACCGGGGAAGGGGGGGGGTGGTCAGTAAGTCAATGTGTGTCTCAGTCAGCGTTTGTCTCAGTCAGTCTGAGGGTCAGTCAGCGTGTGTCTCAGTCAGCGTGTGTCTCAGTCAGCGTGTGTCTCAGTCAGTCTGAGGGTCAGTCAGCGTGTGTCTCAGTCAGCATGTGTCTCAGTCAGCGTGTGTCTCAGTCAGTCTGAGGGTCAGTCAGCGTGTGTCTCAGTCAGCGTGTGTCTCAGTCAGCCTGAGGGTCAGTCGGCGTGTGTTTCAGTCAGCGTGTGTCTCAGTCAGTCTGAGGGTCAGTCAGTGTGTGTCTCAGTCAGCGTGTGTCTCAGTCAGCCTGAGGGTCAGTCAGCGTGTGTTTCAGTCAGCGTGTGTCTCAGTCAGTCTGAGGGTCAGTCAGCGTGTGTTTCAGTCAGCGTGCGTCTCAGTCAGTCTGAGGGTCAGTCAGCGTGTGTCTCAGTCAGCATGCGTCTCAGTCAGCGTGTGTCTCAGTCAGCATGCATCTCAGTCAGTCTGAGGGTCAGTCAGCGTGTGTCTCAGTCAGTCTGAGGGTCAGTCAGCATGCGTCTCAGTCAGCGTGTGTGTCAGTCAGCGTGTGTCTCAGTCAGTCTGAGGGTCAGTCAGCGTGTGTCTCAGTCAGTCTGAGGGTCAGTCAGCGTGTGTCTCAGTCAGTCTGAGGGTCAGTCAGCATGTGTCTCAGTCAGCGTGTGTCTCAGTCAGTCTGAGGGTCAGTCAGCGTGTGTCTCAGTCAGCGTGTGTCTCAGTCAGTCTGAGGGTCAGTCGGCGTGTGTCTCAGTCAGCGTGTGTCTCAGTCAGTCTGAGGGTCAGTCAGTGAACCTGTGGCTCTGGAAGTCTGAGCCGAGTCAGTCTGTCTGTCTGTCTGTGTATCAGCCGTTCTGTGGATTGTTGATCAGAACATAATCACCACAAACAAGAAGAAATGAAATGTAATCAGCTGGAATTAGCCAGCAGGGCACAGTGTCTGCAATGCGGTTCAATAATTATACCAGCTGTGGTACAATGTCAAGCACTGGGTGCCACTGAGTCAGAAAGTTGTTGGTTCGAGTCTCACTCCAAAACCCTTCAGCACAAAACACAACTGACACTCCATGAGCAGCATTGTCTCGGCAGAGCACTCCCTCGATACGGCTTCTCTGACAGTGCAGCACTCCCTCGATACGGCTCCTCTGACAGTGCAGCACTCCCTCGATACGGCTCCTCCGACAGTGCAGCACTCCCTCGATACGGCTCCTCCGACAGTGCAGCACTCCCTCGATACGGCTCCTCCGACAGTGCAGCACTCCCTCGATACGGCTCCTCCGACAGTGCAGCACTCCCTCGATACGGCTCCTCCGACAGTGCAGCACTCCCTCGATACGGCTCCTCCGACAGTGCAGCACTCCCTCGATACGGCTCCTCCGACAGTGCAGCACTCCCTCGATACGGCTCCTCTGACAGTGCAGCACTCCCTCGATACGGCTCCTCCGACAGTGCAGCACTCCCTCGATACGGCTTCTCTGACAGTGCAGCACTCCCTCGATACGGCTCCTCTGACAGTGCAGCACTCCCTCGATACGGCTCCTCCGACAGTGCAGCACTCCCTCGATACGGCTTTCTGACAGTGCAGCACTCCCTCGATACGGCTCCTCTGACAGTGCAGCACTCCCTCGATACGGCTTCTCCGACAGTGCAGCACTCTCTCGATATGCTTCTCCGACAGTGCAGCACTCCCTCGATACGGCTCCTCTGACAGTGCAGCACTCCCTCGATACGGCTCCTCCGACAGTGCAGCACTCCCTCGATACGGCTTCTCTGACAGTGCAGCACTCCCTCGATACGGCTCCTCTGACAGTGCAGCACTCTCTCGATACGCTTCTCCGACAGTGCAGCACTCCCTCGATACGGCTCCTCTGACAGTGCAGCACTCCCTCAATACGCTTCTCTGACAGTGCAGCACTCCCTCAGTATTGACCCTCTGACCTATTTGCAGACTAAAGTGTAATTTAGTTTGGTCTGTGCTCTAACCTGCACATTTTTGGACTGTGGGAGGAAAGCAGAGCAACGTAAGTTACTTAAGCAGACACGGGGAGAACATGCAGACTCCGCACAGAGACACAAGGCCAGAATCAAATCCAGGTCCCTGGCAATTATTACAAGGAATTATTTCATAAGACCAGAGAGATCTTAAGGGCCTGGAAGAGGTTGCAGAGAAATGGAAGGGAAGAGGGACCTGGAAGGGAGTTGAAAACTAGGATGATGATTTGAATTGGATACGTTGTCCCAGTAGACAATAATATGGCACAGGAGTAACAGGTAATAGGAACTTGGCATGAATTCGAATAGGGCTGCAGAATGTTATTTCATTCCCTATTTCTTACACGTCTTTGTGAGTCAATGTTTGAGATCATTATAACCCAGCTGCAGCACATAATTATATCCACACCAGGATATCTGGTAGTTAAATAGAGTCAACAACACTTTATCAAACTCTGTAGCGACACGTCAATTTGCCATTTTTAGGACTAGCAACCATATCATTAAGTGTGAGTTGGTTTTGGTCAGTTAAGCCACTGACTCGCTCCTGCAGGATAATAACACATAAACAACTCTGTTGTTTTACTGAGTTCGCTAAACAATGTGATTAATTAGATTTGATTTTGTTTTAAATATAAAGGGATCAAAGAGGAAAGGAATGCTCAGGGGGAGATGGTAGCCTGGTGCTGTTGTCACTAGACTATTAGTCCAGAATCTCCGCTGATTTTCTGCGGACCTAAGTTCAAATTCTGCCAGAGCAGATGGTAAAATTTGAACTCAATAAAAGAACAAGGCAAGTGGGATGGGCAATAAATGCTGGCCAGATAATGATACCCATATCCTGTTAATAGTTTTAATTGTCACATATATTGTGATACAGTGAAAAGTATTTTTTCTTGCATGCTGTACAGACAAAGCATACCATTCAAAGATAAGGAAAGGAGAGTGCAGAGTGTAGTGTGAGAGTCATAGCAAGGGCGTAGTGAAAGATCAGCTTAATGCAAGATAGGTCCATTCAGAAGTCTAATGACAACAGCAAAGAAGCTGTTCTTGACTTGGTTGGTACGGGGCCTCAGACTTCTGTATCTTTTCCCCGATGGAAGAAGATGGAAGAGAGAATGTCAGGATGAGTGGGGTCCTTGATTATGCCACTTACTTTTCTCAGACAGCAGGAAGTGTGGACAGAGTCAATGGATGGGAGGTTGGTTTGTATAATGCATTGGGCTTCATTCACAATCCTTTGTAGTTTCTTGCGGTCTTAAGCAGAGGAGGAGCTGCGATACAACCAGAAAGAAATGCTTTCTATGATGCATCTGTAAAAACTGTTCAGAGTCGTAGCAAACATGACAAAATTGTACCATGTTCTTCATGGCTGAAGTACAAATTGCTTTTACCAGTTATTACCTTAACTGGCCATGTTACTACCTTAACTGGTTATACATCGCCTGAACAGCGAATCATTGCCTAAGCCAATTATGCATTACCTTAAGTGCTACTCACTACCTTAAGCAGCTATTCATTGTTTTAACAATCTGAGTTATACACAGAGTTTATGTTGGAGAATATTTATATGGATTTTATTTTGTAAGATTTCATTGTTGAGTAATGTGAAATAGACATTTAGTAGGAAGGATGTGCTTAATTGCTTCTTTATAATGTATCCATTCGGAAAGGTTTATTATTTCAGGAGTTGAGCGTTGCTCTGTCAGTGATGCCTTTCTTGACCTTTCTTGGGCAGGTTGTGAAGTTTCCCCCAGCAGTTCTAAAGGGTTGAAGCAGAGACTGAGTTGTGTCACAAGCCTCTTTGCTCCTTAATTATGAACAAGGCAAAAAAACAGCCAATGATTACCTTTTTTATATATTTTAGCCAAAGCTTGAACTGATTGTAACTCTGTGTCGTGAATTAGTTTTTAGTGAGTTACAATTGGGCCACCATCTCCACAAATAGATTCCTTGAGAGTTGCTGTGTATCCAAGTTCAATTGATTTGATTTTTGTACTGAACTCCTGTTCTTACTGCTCTCTAATGGGATGCCTGCTCGAATGAGCCGCTGAGGAAAATCATGTCTCCAAAGTAAACAGTTTGCCATCTCGGTTACTTAAAGATGCTTGGCCTACTTTTCAGCAGACGCAATAAAACCTCTCCTCAATGTTTTAACGAGGGTTTACTCTGGCTTCCCGCTGCCTCGGAAAGACAGCCAGCAGCGTCAAGGACCCCAAGCACCCCGGCTGTATCACAATTTGGTATAGCTCCTGCTCACAGAACCATAGAGATTTACAGCATGGAAACAGGTCCTTCGTCCAACTTATCCATACTGCCCTTTTCTTTAAACCCCAGAAGCTAGTCCCAATTGCCTGCATTTGCCCACATCCCTCTATATCTATCTTATTCATGTAACTATCTAAATGGTTTTTAAAAGATAAAATTATGCCCACCTCTAACTACTATCTCTGGCAGCTTGTTCCAGACACTCACCATCCTCTGTGTGAAAAAATTGCATCTCTGGACACTTTTGTATCTCTCCCCCTCACCTTAAACCTATGCCCTCTAGTTTTAGACTCTCCCAACTCTGAGAAAAGATATTGACTATCTAGCTGATCTGTGCCCCTCATTATTTTATAGACCTCTATAAGATCACCCCCTCAATCTCCTACACTCCAGAAAAAAAATCCCAGTCTATCCAACCTTTCCTTATAACTCAAACCATCAAATCCCAGTAGCATCCTACTAAATCTTTTCTGCACTCTTTCTAGTTTAATAATATCCTTTCTATAATAGGGTGCCAAGAAATATACACATTATTCCAAGTGTGGCCTTACCAATATCTTGCACAACTTCAACAAGACATCCCAACTCCTGCGTTCAATGTTCTGACCTATAAAACCAAGCATTCTGAAGGCCATCTTCACCATTCTGTCCTCCTGTGACTCCACTTTCAAGGAGCTATGACCGTGTACTCTAGATCTCTTTGTTCTGTAACTCTTCCCAAAGCCCTACCATTAATTGAGTAAGTCCTGCCTGGTTCAATCTACCAAAATGCATCACCTTGCATTTGTCTAAATTAAACTACATCTGCCATTCATCAGTCCACTGAACCAATTGATCAAGATCCTGTTGCAATTGGAGATAACTTCCTTTACTGTCCACTATGCCACCAATCTTGGTGTCATCTGTGAACTTAATACCAATGCCTCCTATATTCTCATCCAAACCATTAGTACAAATGACAAATAACAGTGGGCCCAGCACTGATCCCTGAGGAACACCGCTGGTCACAGGCCTCCACTTTGAAAAACAACTCTCCCACAACCACCCTCTAACTTCTGTCATCAAGCCAATTTTGTATCAATTTAGCTACCTCACCCTGGATCCCATGAGATTTAAGCTTATGCAACAACTTGCCTTGACAATGGCCTTGCTAAAGTCCATGTAGACAACATCAACTGCACTGCACTCATCTACCTCCTTGGTTACCCTTCAAAACGAAGGGTCTTGCTCTGACCAAGACTGTAAGAAATTACAAAGGGTTGTGAACAAAGCCCAGTCCAAACCAGCCTCCCACCCACTGACTCTATCTACACCTCCCACTCCATCAGAAAAGCAGTCAGCATAACCAAGGGCCCCACACGCCCGGAACATAATCTCTTCCATCTTCTTCTATCAAGAAAAAGAACAAAAGTCAGAGCTCACGTACTAACCGATTAAAGAACAGTTTCTCCCCTGCTGCCATCAGGCTTTTGAATGCACGTACCTTATATTAAGTTGATCACTTTCTACACCCCAGCTATGACTGTAACACTACATTCTGCACCATCTCCTTTCCTTCTATCCTATGCATCTAAATATAGTGTGCTTTATATAATGCTCAAGAAACAACACTTTTCACTGCATACTTATATATGTGACAATTGTAAATCAAATTAGATGATAGCATATAAATTTTTTCCTTGAAATTGTTGACTTGCAAAGATTTCCTGGGAAGTGTCCGGTTCTCAGGACACAGGTTGCCCAGTTTTACTCTGTCAGAGCCTCATGGTCACTTTTGATTTGATTTATTATCATCACATGTATTGGGGTACAGTGAAAAGTATTGTTTCTTGCAGGTTATAAAGACAAAGTATACCATTCATAGAGTATACAGGGGAGATGCAAAGGATAGGGTGTAGAATTTAATGTTACAGTTGTAGGATGTAGAGAAAGATCAACTTAATATAAGGTCAGTCCATTCAAAAGTCTGATAGCAGCAGGGAAGAAAGTGTTTTTGAGTCAGTTGGTACGTGACCTCAGTCTTCTGTGTCTTTTCCCCGAAGGGGGAAGGTGGAAGATGGTATGTCCAGGGTGTGTGGGATCATTGATTACGCTGACTGTTTTGTTGAGGCAGCAGGAAGTTTAAATAGAATCAGTGGCTGGGAGGCTGTTTGTGTGATGGACTGGACTACATTCACAAACTTTGTAGTTCCTTGCTATGGAGCCATACCAAGATGTGATATATCCAGAAAGAATGCTTTCCTAAGGAGCAACTGTAAAACTTGGTGAGAGTCATAACAAGCTTGCTGAATTTCCTTAGCGTCCTGAGAAAATAGAGGCATTGGTGGGCTTTCTTAACTACAGCATCATCATGGAGGGACCAAGGCAGATTGTTGGTAATCTAGAAACTTGGGGCGATGGCACAGTGGTTGGTACTGCTGTCTCACAGAGCCAGGGGCTTAGGTTCAATTCTGGCCTTGGGTGACTGTCTGAGTGGAGTTTGCACATTCTCCCTGAGTCTCCGTGGATTTACTTCAGGTATTCCAGTTTCTTCCCACTATTCAAAGAGATGAGAGTTAGATTTGTTGGTCATGCTAAATTGCCCCTTAGTATCAGGGTAAATATATGGGGTTACGGAGATATGGGCTGCTGAGATTGTTGTTAGGACATGCTTGTTGGGCTGAATGGCCTCCTTCTGCACTGGAGGCATTCTATGATAAATTTGAAGCTGTCCCTGATGTCATGTTTGTATGAGCATCAGTCAGTATTTTGTGAACCGTAAAACAGCAGCCTGCAAGACTGAACACAGATTCCACTACAGGAAGCTTACCTAACACTATGGTATTAGTACCACTGCCTCACAGTTCCAGGTTCAATTCCCTGCCTGTGTAGAGATTGTACATTCTCTCTGTGTCTGCATGGGTTTCCTCCGGGTGCTCTGATTTCCCCCCACATTCCAAAGATGTGATGGTTAGGTGCACTTGCCATATGAAATTGCTCCTTAGTGTCTGGGGATGCATAGATAGAGGGATTAGCTGGGTAAAAACGAGGGGTTTCAGGATCGAGTCTGGGAGTCTGGGTCAGTGCAGAGTCAATGGGCTGAATGGCCTCCTTCTGCACGGCAGGGATTCTATAATAATGCGGTTCAGAGGGATTATTGTACAGTTGTTTGGAGCTTTCTACTATACTTTCGAGTTTGGAAAGTGTGCAGTAAGTTGAAGGGTCTGATCCTGCCTTGCGGGATTCTGATAAGGAGGGTGAGCAGAAAACAAGCTGCAGGTTCAGGGAGGAGGAGAAGGGGGAGAAAAGCTCTCAGCGGGAGGTCATATCCATCTCAGAGAGCATCTCTCCTCCTACCTCAAACTCAGCAAGGAAGGATAATGAGAAACTTGTTAGTGCAGCTTCTCCTTTCTGTAACACCACCTTACACTGATTCCCCAGGGACAGGTACTGAGTGCTCCAGCTGATTAATTCTCTGACTGGCCCATGGTGTTTCCTTGCAGTTTCCCCCGAGTGTGGAGGGTTCACTGTCTGAGGGACTCAGGGCATGAGCAACAGCTGAAAGCCTGCCCTACCCCCTCACCCCTCAGCTCCCTTTCCGTCATCACCCACCCGGCTCTGAGTTCCTGGAGTAGGTGCATACTGGCCACTATTCCCCCCACCTCCCCCCACCTCCTGGCGCTGTTGAGTACAAGGAGTTCTGGCTCTTTGCAAAGAACCAAGGTGTTATTTAATTTGGGGCTTTCCCTCAGAGGGGCAACACGGGACTCCTATGAGCATCCCATTTATAACCTCCATTAAGTCCAGCCAATTCATCTCCTCTGACAAACCCATTCATAATTACAAAGACCTCCACCAGATTAAGCACAAAATCCAACATGTTCAATCTTTCTCAATGCCTGCCATCTCTCAGGTTGCGAACTATCCTTGTAAACCTTCTTGTTGTTCTACAGAATGGAGATCGTAACTATGTCCAGTAATCCAAATACATCCTGACCTTTAAGCGTTTAACGTAACTCCCCTTCTCTTGAATTCTATATCCTTGGAAACAACTGTGCTTTGTTGGCTATTTTTTTAGTTATTGACCTGCATTACTGCTTTTAATAATTTCATAGAATCTGTATGCTAAGGAAGGAGGCCATTCAGCCCATCAAGTCTGCACTGACAACAATCCCAAACAGACACTATCGTGGGACCCACACATATTTCCTCTGAAAACCTCACTAAGGGGCAATTTACTGTGGCCAATCAACCTAATCTGCATGCACATTTCTGGGCTGAAATTGGAGCATCTGGAGGGAACACAAATAGACACAGGAAGAACATGTAGTCTTCACAATCACCTGAGGCCAGAATTGAACCCAGGTCCATGGTAGTTTGAGGTAGCAGTGCTAAGCACTGTGCCACCTTATTATCCACATCTTCAGAGCCTCTTCCAACCTCTTATTTTCTGAGGCGTAAATTATGTCTCAGTGCTTGAAATGGGAAAAGGAACATTTTCAAGATTAAAGGAAGTGACATGGGGAATAAGACTAATTTCTTACAGCATCACATATTAGAAAGAACAGCCTCTTCTGCACTGTAAGTTTCAGAGAATCCCTCTCCCTATTTCATCCCAATAGTTCATCCCAATAGTGGTTGCTTTGCCCTGAATTCCCTGACTCTGCAGCTTCAGCTGTAGCTTCAGCTGCCTTGTCCCATATGAGGGAATTCCATCCATTCCATCATTTCCCTTATAGCCACTCATCAGTATATCTCCTGCTCTGTCCAACACTGCAGGAAACTACAAAGGGTAGTGAACAAAACCCAGTTCATCATACAGACCAACGTCCCAGCCATTGAACCTGTCTACCCTTCTCACTGCCTTGGTAAAGCAGCCAACATAATTAAAGACCCCATAGACCCCAGACATTCTCTCTTTCACCTTCTTCAAGAAAGAGGTACAAAAATCAGCCAACTGACTTAACTGAGCAGCTTTTTCCCTGCTGCCATCAGATTTTTGAATGGACCGACATTATATTAAGTTGATCTTTCTCTCCCACCCTGGCTATGACTGTAACACTACATTCTGCTAAAACAAAACTCTGCGGATGTTGGAAAATTTCAGTGGGTCTGACAGCATCTATGGAGAGAGAATAAAGCTATTCTGCATCCTCTCCTTTCCTTGTCCCCCACATATTCTATGAACAGTGTGCTAGTGCCTGTTTATTGGACTGTAGTTATACGAGTTTGAAGGTAACTTTAGCGTGTGTTGAATTGCAATTATATTGTGTTTGAGGATAGTCTAGTATGCGTATATTGGCCTGCAGTTCATAGATTGTAGAATCCTGCAGTGCAGAAGGAGGCCATTTGGCCCATCAAGTCTGCACTGACCACAATCTCACCCATAACCCCATGCATCCTCCATAGATAGTCCCCCTGACATTAAGGAGCAATTTAGCATGACCAATCCATCCAACTTGCACAAATTACATTAAATTGGAGAGATTCCTCAGAGTTTTTACAGTGGAGTGTATTCAGAATATTGGAATGCCAGACACAATAACACTAATACCAGCTGCTGTCATGTCCCAGTGCTGGCTCCAGCAGTGCAGGATAACATTGAACAAGCACAGCATATTTTTCCCATTCAATGTCCCTCAGAGCATGGACTCTTCATCACTTCATTCATCTTCTTGGAGAAGCAGTACCAAATTTCAATACCAATCAGGTGAATGTGCTGGATTTCAGTCTGTTTTCACACCATCAGCACAAACGTATGCCATAAATCCTAGTTTGCTGCTTTCAGCAGGACAGCAGTCACTGGGAAACTGGTCAATTCATTTGTAACATTGTCTTTGCACCCTCCAGTATTCAAGTAGACAACTATCCCCTATTTATATTTAAACAGCAATGCGATATGTCAGGGATGCAAGAGATAACATTGGATTAAGTCATTAAAGGGAATTTAAATCATTAAATCTTAAATGTCTGTTTATACAGAACTTGCCAGTTGCTGAAATTGAACATTTTACACTCAGTGACTTTTTCATCTCACTGTTTCCTGCTGAGCCTGATTATTTTCCTCTAAGTGTTTCTCAACCTATAATTCTTGCAGCCAATGCTTAGTAACCATGAGAACAGTTCATTGGACTCGCCACTGCCCATTGAGGTGGCACGGTGGCACGTTGGTTAGCATTGCTGTCTCACAGGGACCCAGGTTCAATTCCGCATCGGGTAACTGTGTGGAGTTTGCAAGTTTTCCCCGTGTCTGCGTGGGATTCCTCCAATTTCCTCCCACACTCCAAAGATGCGCAGGTTAGGTGGATTGGCCATGCTAAATTGTCCCTTTTGTCTGAAGAATTATGGGTTGGGTGGATTAGCCATGCTAAGTTGCCCCTTAGTGTCAGGAGGGATAAGCAGGGTAAATAAATGGGGTTACAGGAAAAGGCCTGGGTAGGATTGTTGTCGGTGCAGGCTTGATGGGCTGAATGGCCTCCCAAGGGAATAATAAGTAAGCTTTAGGAAACTGTGTTCCTTCTTCAGGTGTGTAACCTGACAAAGGAACACTGTTTCCAAAAGCTTGTGAGATTACTAACAAATAAATCTGTTGGACTTTAACCTGCTGTTGTGAGACTTTTTACTGTGTTTACCCCAGTCCAACGCCAGCATTTCCACATCACAATTTTCGCACTACCAGCCTACCAGCTTTCTGCTGTCCTCTAACTGGATATTGTATCCCTCTGTAAATCTGCAGGTATCTTCTTTAGGATTTCTTTCTGGAAAGGCTGATTTGGTCAAAGATGCAGATTTTCACGCCAGCAGCCAATCAGCTTTGCCGCTCTGCTGCCCAGTAGCCGGATGCTGATTTAAACCATCAGTGGTTCCTTAAGACTCCAACTGCAGGAGCAGAATTAGGCCATTCGGCCCATCCAATCTGTTCCGCCAATCGATCGTGACTGATAAGTTTCTCAACCCCACTCTCTTGCATTTCCCCATAACCTTTCATCCCTTTAACAATCAAGAGCCTCAGCGTCCTGGCTTCCACAGCCTTCTGTGGCAATGAATTCCACAGATTCACCTCCCTTTAGCCAAAGAAATTCCTCCGTTCTAAAGGCTCATCTCTTTATTCTGAGGCTGTGTCCTCGGATCCAAGTCTCTCCTAATGATGAAACAACCTCCCCATGTCTACTTTATCCAGGCTTTTCATTGCTCTGTAAATTCCAATGAGATCCCCCTTTCATCCTTCTACACTCCATCGAATACAGACCCAGAGTCCACACACACTCCTCGGATGTAAAGCATTTTATTCCTGGGATCATTCTCGTTCTGTCCATCACACACCCCATTCCATGAAGAGGCTTCATTCTATCCTAACAGACGGTAATTATTCCCAAGAATAGTTGGGAATGTACTTCACTTAGGAAGGATGAACTTCAACAACTTTGCGAAGTGCTGAAAAATCCTTCCCCGCATCAGTTTATTTCAGTTTTATTTCTGCTCGAAGTTATTAGTCCTTTTCCCACTGCTGATGCTGCAGGCAGTTTTTAAACTGTTGGCATTTTGAGAAATAGTGCTGGATTAGCCAGATCCATCCATTATTCTCCAAGTTATTCAGTGCTCACTTTGCAGACAGCTGCACTCGCTGCTCATTTTTATGACTGGGTATCTTTGCAGGTTTTTGAGAAAGGGAATATATATTCTAGTTTGTAATTAATAGCTTGTTACCGTGGGGTTTGGGGCAGTTTATAATCTGGCTGCACCAGTTAAAAATTCAATTCTGACCCAGGCTATTTAGCAATGAGCCAATGTTTTGCCACAGCCCAGTGTAAATCTGGGTCTTTAACTATGACCCAGGATAAACCCAGGTATGTAAATATACTGCAATGTAAAGCGATATTGAGGGAGCGCAGTCAGAGGGTCAGTGCTGAGGGAGTGCCGCACTGTCAGAGGGTCAGTGCTGAGGGAGTGCCGCACTGTCAGAGGGTCAGTGCTGAGGGAGTGCCGCACTGTCAGAGGGTCAGTGCTGAGGGAGTGCCGCACTGTCAGAGGGTCAGTGCTGAGGGAGTGCCGCACTGTCAGAGGGTCAGTGCTGAGGGAGTGCCGCACTGTCAGAGGGTCATTGCTGAGGGAGTGCCGCACTGTCAGAGGGTCAGTGCTGAGGGAGTGCCGCACTGTCAGAGGGTCATTGCTGAGGGAGTGCCGCACTGTCAGAGGGTCAGTGCTGAGGGAGTGCCGCACTGTCAGAGGGTCATTGCTGAGGGAGTGCCGCACTGTCAGAGGGTCAGTGCTGAGGGAGTGCCGCACTGTCAGAGAGTCATTGCTGAGGGAGTGCCGCACTGTCAGAGGGTCAGTGCTGAGGGAGTGCAGCATAGTTGCAGCGTCAGTACCGAGGGAGTGCTGCATTGTTGGACAAGTATGAAGGAGAGCCGCACTGTCGGGGGAGCGCGAGGGAGCGCCGCACTGTCGGGGGAGTGTGAGGGAGTGCTGCATTATTGGAAGTGCAGTCTTTTTGTTGTAAGTATAAAATAGGGAACTGCTTGCTCTCTCAAGTAGATGTAAAATATTCCAACGCCACGGTTTGAGTGAAGTGAAGGTTAGTTCTCTGTGTCGTTCTGAATTTTCCCTCAATCAACATCAATAAAACAAATTGTCTGTACATTATCCCATTGCTGTTCTTCAGACTGTGACCTTTCCTATATCATCACAGTTAAAATACTTCACTTCCAAATTTCCTGAAGTAATGGAAGGGGCTAGAAAAACAGAAGTCTTTCTTTCTTCGCCCTGACTGATTTTTACTCTCTTCCTCTCCTCTCTTTTCCTCTCTCTCCCTCTTTCTCAGTCTCTCCTGTTTTCCCTCTCTTTGTTCCTCACTCTCTCTATCTTCCTCTCTCTTTCGGCCCAATTCTAACTCTGGAGAAGTGAATGAGTTTTGGAGTGATTTGTCAGCTCACCAAGCTTCTCTGTGCTTGCTTTAGTCCTGCCCCTAGTGGTCACCTCAGCCACTGTGGCAAATGGCAGCAACATCCTGAGGTCCTTTGACAGACAGCTTGTTGACATAGTGGGAATGAATGGGGAGTGAGTGTGATTAACCCTGCGACCCCAGCACACTGCAGTGCTTAGTGAACACAACAGGAGCACAAGGTTCTTTCACATCTCAGGGTTGCGAGAGCACTGTGTACTTTCATACACATACAGCAGCGTCTTTTAGGGAATGGAGTCGAACTGGAATCTGGGCTTTTGCAGGATGTGACACTAACAATATAATGGGAATTCTGTAGAGAGAGAAGTGAACATCATTAAAACGAAGCATGTAATCCGTAAGGTCCCAACCCCAAACTGCAGAAAGATACTCCGAAAATCAAATTCCAATTAAGGACTGGATAATGAGAATGCTGCCGGAGGATTTACACACAACTACCTGACGGCACTCAACAGGAAAGAGTGCTGCTTAGATTCCTGCCTCTGGCTATTTGTCACTGAGTAAAGTTTGACAACACCAATTTTAAATCCAACCGATTTATTTGATAGTAAATCCACGAGCTTTCGGCCTTTGTGGCCTTTGTCAGGCGAATGAGGTGTTCTCATTCACATGACGAAGACCACAAAGGCCGAAAGCTTGTGGATTTACTATCAAATAAATCAGTTGGATTTAAAATCGGTGTTGTCAAACTTTACTGAGTTTACCCCAGTCCAACGCCGGCATCTCTACATCATGACTATTTGTCACTGAGCCATCTCCAGTCTTAACATCCATTGCATTGGTACCTTTGTCATTACGGTTAAAACTAGGCAGTAGCAAAGGTCAAATTTAGGTAGAGGATTTTGGTGTCTGGACTGAAACCTAGAATTGCAGACTCCTACAATGTTGAAGGAGGCCATTCAGCCCATTGAATCTGCACCGAATACAATCCCACCCAGGCCCCATCCCCTTAATCCCATACATTTACCCTAGCTATTCCCCCTGACACTAAGGGGAAATTTAGCGTGACCAATAACCTAACCCACACAACAGTCAACAGTAAACACCTAACCTGGTATAAATGGATGCATTAAGTAGTGTTTAAATAAAAGTTTATTTATTAGTCACTGTAATGAAGTTATTGTGAAATTCCCCTATTTGCCGCTGTTTGGCGCCCGCTTGTTCCCGTGCATTTAAATGTCTTTTAGACTGTGGGAGGGAACCGGAGCACCCGGAGGAAACCCATGCAGACACGGGGGGAATGTGCAAACTCCAGGAATCGAACCCAGGTCCCTGGTGCTGTGAGGCAGCAGTGCTACCCATAATAACTTTAATAAAGTCATTATATATCATGTAATAAAAAGTTTAATAACTCTGTAAAATGGTCTGAAGCACAAACACCCAAATGGAGCTTACATGACACAAAGCTAATAAGCGGTACTGTTAGACAGAGAAATTTAAATACATCACGAAGTGTAGCTATCAAATGTGGAGCTATGAGAATTGCCTCACCTGGGAATATAAAATTCCACAAATGGCCCATTGGTTAAATAGAAAACAACAATGCTAAATATTAAGTGTACTGAGGGAAGCTAGTTCAGAATAAGTGGAAGTTATTGCGATAATCTTTAGCGACACTCAGGGAAGCAACTCAACCCTTTCGATATGTTCCAAGTTCATTATTGAAACAATGTTTTATTGATGTTGGTTTGACCACACTTCCAAAATGGATGGTACTAACTGAGGTCACGATCGAGAGTCAACAACAACTTGCATCGACATGACGCCTTTGCAGTAACAGAAGTCCCGAGAGTCTCCACAGGAGCATTATACAGCAAAATGAAGGACTGAGTTGGATGATGTTGGGGTAGATAGCGCTAGGATTGCAGGAGTATAAGAGCATTCGCAATGGAGCAAAGAAGAGGATGTCCTCTTGGCATTCCAGGGTGATCCAGGGATAGTGAACAATTTTAAGAGAGGATAGGGATTTTGTGGTCCAGCCAGATATGGCAGCCAATGGGCTAAAGCAGTTGTCAGGAATCAACATGGTAAACCTTCACTGCACTCCCTCTATAGCAAGGACACCTTCCTCAGATAAGAACACCAAATCTGCACACAATACTCCAGCTGTGGCCTCACCCAAAGTAAGTATTTTAGGATTGAGATAAGGAGAGATTTCTTCACCCAGAGAGTGGTGAATGTGTGGAATTCACTACCACAGAAAAATGTTGAGGCCAAAACATTGTGTGATTTCAAGAAGAAATTAGATGTAGCTTTTGGGATGAAAGGGATCAAGGAATGTGGAGGGGAGGACGGATCAGGATATTGAATTTGATGATCAGTCATGATCAAAATGAATGGCAGAGCAGGTTAGAAGGGCCGAATGGCCTCCTCCTGCTTCTACGTTTCTGTGTTTCTAAAACAGAAATGTGGTATCAGTGAACAATGGGATAAATAAAGGAAGAGGTGTGTTCAAAAGGCAGCATGGGGGTTAAGAGATGGAGATGGTGATAGCATTCACATGATGATAGTTATACAAACACAGGAAGGACAGCATTGAACGTAACACAGCCAGTTTAATATAAAACATTGCTGAGATGTTACGCTGACCTTGTGAAATCTCTTCAAACAATTTCTGCTTCCTTTGATGTTCTGCTGCAGAATGATAACTGCTAACGGTACAAATCAAATCTCTCAGCAGGATGGAATCCAACACTTTAATCCTATAAACCCTGCTCTCCTTCCTCACAAGCTTCTCAAAGTGTTGGTATCCAGTCAGCTGTTTCCTTTCTAACCCCACCTTTCTCTCAGTTGACAATTCCTCAGTCCGTCTCATCCCATCCACACAGATTATTATCCACAGAGCCCACCTCATCCGACTGCTGTGTTGTCCCCGGCTGTGGGCCTCACTCCTCACCTTGGGCCTCATGCCCTCTACACTCCCTCAGTCTGAACCTCACCCCTGGTGTCACAGGTAGACAGGATGGTGAAGGGGGCGTTTAGCACACTGGCCTTCATCAGTCAGGGCATTGAGTATCGGAATTGGGACATCATGGCCAGCATTTTACGACATTGCTCAGGCAAGACTTGTATAATCCTGTCTGAAGCCAATGGACAATTCCATCCTGCCTGCTCCAATTCCAGGGCAGGAATGCTGGTAAAATTCCGGTCTACGTAACAGTTGTGTAAGTCATTGGTGAGGCCACACTTGGAGGATTGTGTACAGGACTTTAACCTAGTGTTGTGAGACTTCTTACTGTGCCTACCCCAGTCCAACACTGGCATCGCCACATCATGGCACCCTGCTTACACAGTGCGTCAATGATGCAACGTGTCAATGTTTGTGGATGTGGTGCCAATCAAGAGGGCTGTTATGTCCTGGATGGTGTCAAGCTTCTTGAATGTTGTTGGAGCTGCACACATTCAAGCAACTAGGGAGTATTCCATCAGACTGCTCACTTGTGCCTTGTAGATGGTGGATAGGTTTTGTGGAATCGGGGATGAGTTACTTACTGCAGTATACTTAGCCTCCGTCCTGCTGTGATACCCACAGTATCAAAGCGTTAGCCCAGTTCTTGAGTGTTGTTGGAACCGCACTCATCCAGAACAACATAGCTGCTTGAATATATCACATCCACAAACATTGACACCCTGCATCACTGATGTACTGTGCAAGCAGTGTGCACCATCTATAAGATACACTTCAGCACTCATCAAGACTCTTTAGACAGCACTTTGCAAATCTCTGACCATTCCCATTTGGAAAGTCAGGGCAGCAGATAGATGGGGCACCACCACCTGCAAGTTCCCCTTCAAGCCACTCACCATCCTAACTTGGAAATACATCATAAGAAATCTCACAACACCAGGTTAAAGTCCAACAGGTTTATTTGGTAACAAACACCTGTAGATTTCAGAGCGCTGCTCCTCCGTCAGGTGAGTGGGAGATGTGTTCACAAACAGGGCATATAAAGATACAAACTTAATTTACAAAATAATGGTTGGAATGCGAATCTTTACAGCTAATCAGGTCTTAAAGGTACAGATAACATGAGTGGAGACTTGTCTGTACATTTAAGACTTGATTAGCTGTAAAGATTCGCATTCCTACCATTATTCTGTAAATTGAGTTTGTGTCTTTATATGCCCTGTTTGTGAATAGAATTCCCACTGAGCCTGATGAAGGAGCAATGGTCCGGAAGCTAGCGGTGTTTGCTGCCAAATAAATCTGTTGGACTTTAACTTGATGTTGTGAGACTTCTTACTGTATTTTTCCCAGTCCAACAGCGGCATCTCCACATCTTGGAAATACATCACCTTTCCTTCAGTCAGTTTCTAGTCAATGGTAACCCCCGGGATGTTAATAGTGGGGGATTCAGTGATGGTGATTTCATTGAATATCAAGGAGTGATGGTTGGATTCTCTTTTATTGGTGATGGTCATTGCTTGGCTCTGATGTGGCACAAAGGTTAGTTCCCAGCCCAACCCTGGATATTGCCCAGACCTTACTGACTTTGGACATGGATCTGAGGAGCTGTGACTGTTGTTGAACATTGGGCTATCGGTGAACATCCCCACTGCTAACCTTACAATGGAAAGAAGGTTCGGGTGAAAAATACGCTATTTGACTATAGTGTACTTCATTCTGTCACTCTTGAGAAAACCAGATAAAGACTCTTGGAGTTTTAGACAAGGCCTTCAGTATGGACTATAGTACAGACTTGCCCCTGTTTATTGTCTTGATGTCAAAGTCTGTCACTCTCACCCTGTCTTTGGAGATAAGCTCCTTTGTCCGTGTTTGACCCAAGGCTGTAATGAGATCAGGAGCTTGGCCCTGATGAAACCCAACGTGGGCATCATTGAGCAGATTATTGCTGAGCAGGAGCTCATTGAGAGTACTGGCCCTTCCATCACTTTACTGATGATGGAGTATAGACTGGGTGGGAAGTGGCCAGGATGGATTTGTCCTGTTTCTTGTGTTCAGGGTAATTTTCCACAGTGCTGTGTAGATGCCAGTGTTGTTAACGTACTGTAATAGTTTGATAAAAGGCAAGACAAGTTCTGGAATACTAGAAATACTAGAAGTACTATTACTGGAATATTGTCAGGGCCAATAGTCTTTGCATCATCCCCTGCCTCCAGCCCTTTCTTGATATCACGTGGAGTAAATCGAATTGGGTGAAGACTGAGAGGGAGGGTAGTTTTCCTTTCCACAGGTATCATAGCGAACAGGGAATGCAGCATGCCCTCAGGTGGGATTTTCCAGTTTTAGAGCAAGCATGGCCGGAAAATCCCACCCCACATCTGTGAAGCCTCTGGAGGCAGCTATAATGTGCCTGTAGTGAGGATGTATAAAGTGTGGTGTTATGTGACTGTGTTCGATGTAGGGATGCTGGCATTGGACTGGGATAAGCACAGTAAGAAGACTTCTTATCTGTGCTTCTCCACTGCTGATTATCCAAGGTTATCACGGTGAATTACACCTAGGGGGGTATTTGCTGATACCTCCATGTGAATATCACAGAATGACTGATCCACATTGTCACAGAATTGATTGAACTTTGCCCTCAGTCTTTGCAAAATGCTCACTGAGACTCCAAGCAGTTTAAATATTTTGTTACAACTGAGCTTTTTATTTCCATGTTTAAGCAATTTGGAGGTAAAGTGCTGGATCTCTTGTGTTTTTTACACCAACAAAGACACATTCTTACATAAGAGGCACTTTTCACTGCAGTGATGATTTGTGAATCAGTCAGCAGTAATTCAGTATCAGTGTAACTTATACCCCATCGTAATCGACTGCTTCGCGCTGCTCGATAAACTTGGTGATTTAGCCCTAGCCGGGAAGTGTTCAGTGTCGGATATAATCGCAAGTACCAAGCACAAGAACTCAGCATCATACTCGCTGCCAAGGGCAGGAATAATCCCCAGAGCTCACCGGATCTAATCTGCGAGCTGCAGAAATAAAACATAAAGCAATCGAACATTGTTTCAAATACCACCCATCTCCCAAGCTATGACTGTAACATTACATTCTGCACTCTCTCCTTTACCTGCCTCCTTACCTAACCCAGCCTACAGTGAGTCCAGATCCACAGCAATGTGGTTGAGTTTAGACTCATAGAATAGAATCTGGACAGTGCAGAAGAAGACCTCTCAGTCTTTCCGCACTGACTACAATCCCATCCAGACCCCACAAGACCATAAGATATAGGAGCTGAATTGAACCCATCAAGTCTGCTCCATCATTCGATCATGGCTGATAGGGATAGCGTGGTGGTTAACACTGATGCCTCACAGGGGCCCAGGTTCAATTCCCGGCTGGGATGTCTGTGCAGAGTTTGCACATTTCCCCCCATGTCTGCGTGGGTTTTCTCCGGGAGTTCCGGTATCCTCCCACACTCCCAAAGGTGTGCAGGTTAAGTCAATTGGCCATGCCAAATTATTCCTTAGTGTTAGGAGGCTGTCAGGGGGATTAGTAGTGTAAAAAATGTGGGGTTACAGGGATAGGGCCTGGATAGGATTGTTATCGGTACAGGCTCGATGGGTCAAATGGCCTTCTTCTGCACTGTAGCTATTCTACAATACGTTTCTCAACCCCAGCTTCCTGTCATTTCTCCATAATCTTTGATCCCCTTATCAATGAAGAACCTATCTATCTCTGTCTTAAATACCCTCAATGTCATTCTCCACAGCCTCTGGCTGAAAAAAATTCCTCCTCATCTCGGTGTGACTGCACAAGATGCGCTTACAGAGATTTGGTGCCGACTCAGTGGACTGAATGGGTTCTCTGAGCACCATAGCAATTCCATGATTCCCTAGAAATAGAATGTACAATAGAATATGCAGCACTTCCTGCTGCCTCAGGAAAGCAGCCAGCATGATGCTGCAGCTAAATATTGCACGTATACCGAAATCAAACCTAATGCTGTCTCAATGACAGGCTCCTCAATACCAACATCCGCAAAGAGGAATTTATCTGGAAGGTAAGCTCAATGTACTTAAGCGGTGTAAGCAATGTGGTCATGTGAACGATATTGCTAAAACCATCAATCTGGCTGAATGGACTCTGCATGTTCTAAATGAAAGATCACTAGTCAGAGTGTACCTCCTGGAACAGTCACAAGGAAAGAACATCGGTGCACTCATCTGATGGAGAGAATTAAGTGCTGTAAAGCCCTTAAATTATCAACAGAATCACAATTCTGACTGGAGCAGATGGGACGCTGCCATAGATTCTAGAAGATGCATTTTTTGATGATGAAGATTTTGTGTCCACAGATTAGCTTTGAAATATTGTGTGGGGTTAAAATCCCTGGGTTCTTGTTAGTTATTTCTTACAATCAGTGACATTTCCAACTGCTATTTGTCTTTCTGACATTGACTCTTTCATAGCCCAATATGAGAAATGTTTTGGTAAATAACTTACCCAAAGCACCGTCACCTAATTGAAGAATTGACTTCTAATAACAATAAAAGGTTAAGGATCCAGTCAGAGAGGGAGAATCAGAACCCCGGGCCACAGAGTTTGGAGATGTGTTTTATGGGAATAATGGTGATGAAGGCTGAGCTGTGGTCAATAAGTAGGAGTCTGATATAGGTGTCTGACCTAGAGGGGAAGTGAGAGCGAAAGCATGAGACTGGGGCTGAAAAAGATTGGAAGAGAGAGAACGGGTGAGAGCGAGGATGGCAGAGAGTGAGAGCTCTCTTCCCATTATCCCATCTCACATTCAATGTGGTTTCTCTTCCTCCTCTTTAACAGGAATCTTTCCCTTCTCTCTGCTTCCTCAGGTTTCCCCATCCTTACTCGATCTTGTTCTCTGCTCCTCCCCAACACGTAAAGGGCCTTTTAACTCAGGCTGGTTTTCTATTTCCCACATTCCTGTGGCCCAGCCTTTCCAAATCTCTTCCTGAACAATCATCCTGCCCTTGCCCTGCTCTCTTACACCCCTTACATTGCCTTTCCAAATCTCTTCCTGAACAGTCACCCCCTCGCCCTGCTCTCTTCCAACTCTCACATTGCCTTGCTCCAATATCTGTGGACATTGAGTGTGGGTGTTACTGACAGGGCACCCACTTATAATAGCCACAAGGATTAAGTTGCTGCAACAAAGCTCCATTGTCACGATACAGTAGCACAGTGGTTAGCGCTGCTGTCCCACAGTGCCAGGGACACAGGTTCCATTCCAGGCCTGGTCACTGCCTGTGTAATGTCTGCACATTCTCCCCATATCTGTATGGTTTTTCTCCCACAGTCTGAAATATGTGCAGGTTAGGTGGATGGGCCATGATAAATTAACTTTAGTGTCAGGGGGATTAACTAGGGTTAAATACTTGGGGTTAAGGGGTTGGGGCTCTGTGGGATTGTAGTTGGTGCAGACTTGTGGGCTGAATGGCCTCCTTTTGCACTGTAGGATTCTCTGGTTTTCGGGGACCAAGATGGTGCAGCCAGAGGATATCTGTGATAATCTCTGATAATCTCTCCCACCCTGGGTCTTATTCTCATTCTCTCAATTGCACTGTCTGGTTGTGTCTCACTCTCTTCTACATTGCTCTCTAACCCCTTTCCCCCTCACTCTTTCCAGCACTCTCATGTCGTTTCACTCCCTCTCTCACATTCTCCTCACACATTCTTCTCACTTTCTCCCCAGCTCTCCCTCACTTTCTTGCTTTTTCTCCTGCTCTCCAGCTCTGTCTAACTTTCACTCTCTCTCTCTTTCAATTACTCTTATTTTCTCTTATTCCAGCTGTCTCATTCACCTCCACTCTTTCTTTCTCTCTCTCTCTCTCTTGCTCAGTCTTTTCCTCACATGTTTGTCTCTTCATTTTACTCTCTTACAGGCTCACTGTCTCTCTCGCTCGCTGTCTCTCTCGCTCGCTGTCTCTCTCGCTCGCTGTCTCTCTCGCTCACTGTCTCTCTCGCTCGCTGTCTCTCTCGCTCGCTGTCTCCCTCGCTCGCAGTCTCTCTCGCTCGCTGTCTCTCTCGCTCGCTGTCTGTCTCGCTCGCTGTCTGTCTCGCTCGCTGTCTCTCTCGCTCGCAGTCTCTCTCGCTCGCTGTCTTCTCGCTCGCTGTCTGTCTCGCTCGCTGTCTGTCTCGCTCGCTGTCTCTCTCGCTCGCTGTCTCTCTCGCTCGCTGTCTCCCTCGCTCGCTGTCTCCCTCGCTCGCTGTCTCCCTCGCTCGCTGTCTCCCTCGCTCGCTGTCTGTCTCGCTCGCTGTCTGTCTCGCTCGCTGTCTGTCTCGCTCGCTGTCTGTCTCGCTCGCTGTCCGTCTCGCTCGCTGTCTCTCTCGCTCGCTGTCTCTCTCGCTCGCTGTCTCCCTCGCTCGCTGTCTCCCTCGCTCGCTGTCTCCCTCGCTCGCTGTCTCCCTCGCTCGCTGTCTCCCTCGCTCGCTGTCTCTCTCGCTCGTTGTCTCCCTCGCTCGCTGTCTCTCTCGCTCGCTGTCTCTCGCTCGCTGTCTCTCTCGCTCGCTGTCTGTCGCGCTCGCTGTCTCTCTCGCTCGCTGTCTGTCTCGCTCGCTGTCTCTCTCGCTCGCTGTCTCTCTCGCTCGCTGTCTGTCTCGCTCGCTGTCTCCCTCGCTCGCTGTCTCCCTCGCTCGCTGTCTCCCTCGCTCGCTGTCTCCCTCGCTCGCTGTCTCCCTCGCTCGCTGTCTCTCTCGCTCGCTGTCTCTCTCGCTCGCTGTCTCCCTCGCTCGCTGTCTCTCTCGCTCGCTGTCTCTCTCGCTCGCTGTCTGTCTCGCTCGCTGTCTCTCTCGCTCGCTGTCTCTCTCGCTCGCTGTCTCCCTCGCTCGCTGTCTCCCTCGCTCGCTGTCTCCCTCGCTCGCTGTCTCCCTCGCTCGCTGTCTCCCTCGCTCGCTGTCTCCCTCGCTCGCTTTCTCCCTCGCTCGCTGTCTCCCTCGCTCGCTGTCTCCCTCGCTCGCTGTCTCCCTCGCTCGCTGTCTCCCTCGCTCGCTGTCTCCCTCGCTCGCTTCCTCCCTCGCTCGCTTCCTCCCTCGCTCGCTTTCTCCCACGCTCGCTTTCTCCCTCGCTCGCTTTCTCCCTCGCTCGCTTTCTCCCTCGCTCGCTGTCTCCCTCGCTCGCTGTCTCCCTCGCTCGCTGTCTCCCTCGCTCGCTGTCTCCCTCGCTCGCTGTCTCTCTCGCTCGCTGACTCTCTCGCTCGCTGACTCTCTCGCTCGCTGACTCTCTCGCTCGCTGTCTCTCTCGCTCGCTGTCTCTCTCGCTCGCTGACTCTCTCGCTCGCTGTCTCCCTCGCTCGCTGTCTCCCTCGCTCGCTGTCTCCCTCGCTCGCTGTCTCCCTCGCTCGCTGTCTCCCTCGCTCGCTGTCTCCCTCGCTCGCTGTCTCCCTCGCTCGCTGTCTCTCTCGCTCGCTGTCTCTCTCGCTCGCTGTCTCTCTCGCTCGCTGTCTCTCTCGCTCGCTGTCTCTCTCGCTCGCTGTCTCCTCGCTCGCTGTCTCCCTCGCTCGCTGTCTCCCTCGCTCGCTGTCTCTCTCGCTCGCTGTCTGTCTCTCGTCGCTGTCGTCTCGCTCGCTGTCTCTCTCGCTCGCTGTCTTCTCGCTCGCTGTCTGTCTCGCTCGCTGTCTCTCTCGCTCGCTGTCTCTCTCGCTCGCTGTCTCCCTCGCTCGCTGTCTCCCTCGCTCGCTGTCTCCCTGCCTCGCTGTCTCCCTCGCTCGCTTTCTCCCTCGCTCGCTGTCTCCCTCGCTCGCTGTCTCCCTCGCTCGCTTTCTCCCTCGCTCGCGTTCTCCCTCGCTCGCTTTCTCCCTCGCTCGCTTTCTCCCTCGCTCGCTTTCTCCCTCGTTCGCTGTCTCCCTCGCTCGCTGTCTGCCTCGCTCGCTGTCTGCCTCGCTCGCTGTCTGTCTCGCTCGCTGTCTGTCTCGCTCGCTGTCTGTCTCGCTCGCTGTCTGTCTCGCTCGCTGTCTGTCTCGCTCGCTGTCTCTCTCGCTCGCTGTCTCTCTCGCTCGCTGTCTCCCTCGCTCGCTGTCTCCCTCGCTCGCTGTCTCTCTCGCTCGCTGTCTCTCTCGCTCGCTGTCTCTCTCGCTCGCTGTCTCTCTCGCTCGCTGTCTCCCTCGCTCGCTGTCTCCCTCGCTCGCTGTCTCCCTCGCTCGCTGTCTCCCTCGCTCGCTGTCTCCCTCGCTCGCTGTCTCCCTCGCTCGCTGACTCCCTCGCTCGCTGTCTCCCTCGCTCGCTGACTCCCTCGCTCGCTGTCTCTCTCGCTCGCTGTCTCTCTCGCTCGCTGACTCTCTCGCTCGCTGTCTCTCTCGCTCGCTGACTCTCTCGCTCGCTGACTCTCTCGCTCGCTGTCTCTCTCGCTCGCTGTCTCTCTCGCTCGCTGTCTCTCTCGCTCGCTGTCTCTCTCGCTCGCTGTCTCCCTCGCTCGCTGTCTCCCTCGCTCGCTGTCTCCCTCGCTCGCTGTCTGTCTCGCTCGCTGTCTCTCTCGCTCGCTGTCTCCCTCGCTCGCTGTCTCCCTCGCTCGCTGTCTCCCTCGCTCGCTGTCTCCCTCGCTCGCTGTCTCCCTCGCTCGCTTCTCCCTCGCTCGCTGTCTCCCTCGCTCGCTGTCTCCCTCGCTCGCTGTCTGTCTCGCTCGCTGTCTGTCTCGCTCGCTGTCTGTCTCGCTCGCTGTCTGTCTCGCTCGCTGTCTGTCTCGCTCGCTGTCTGTCTCGCTCGCTGTCTCCCTCGCTCGCTGTCTCCCTCGCTCGCTGTCTCCCTCGCTCGTGGTCTCCCTCGCTCGCTGTCTGCCTCGCTCGCTGTCTCCCTCGCTCGCTTTCTCCCTCGCTCGCTTTCTCCCTCGCTCGCTTTCTCCCTCGCTCGCTGTCTCCCTCGCTCGCTGTCTCCCTCGCTCGCTGTCTCCTTCGCTCGCTGTCTGTCTCGCTCGCTGTCTGTCTCGCTCGCTGTCTGTCTCGCTCGCTGTCTCCCTCGCTCGCTGTCTGTCTCGCTCGCTGTCTGTCTCGCTCGCTGTCTCCCTCGCTCGCTGTCTCCCTCGCTCGCTGTCTCCCTCGCTCGCTGTCTCCCTCGCTCGCTGTCTCCCTCGCTCGCTGTCTCCCTCGCTCGCTGTCTCCCTCGCTCGCTGTCTCTCTCGCTCGCTGTCTCTCTCGCTCGCTGTCTCCCTCGCTCGCTGTCTCCCTCGCTCGCTGTCTCCCTCGCTCGCTGTCTCCCTCGCTCGCTGTCTCCCTCGCTCGCTGTCTCCCTCGCTCGCTGTCTCCCTCGCTCGCTGTCTCCCTCGCTCGCTGTCTCCCTCGCTCGCTGTCTCTCTCGCTCGCTGTCTCCCTCGCTCGCTGTCTCCCTCGCTCGCTGTCTCTCTCGCTCGCTGTCTCCCTCGCTCGCTGTCTCTCTCGCTCGCTGTCTCTCTCGCTCGCTGTCTCCCTCGCTCGCTGTCTCCCTCGCTCGCTGTCTCTCTCGCTCGCTGTCTCTCGCTCGCTGTCTCCCTCGCTCGCTGTCTCCCTCGCTCGCTGTCTCCCTCGCTCGCTGTCTGTCTCGCTCGCTGTCTCTCTCGCTCGCTGTCTCTCTCGCTCGCTGTCTGTCTCGCTCGCTGTCTCCCTCGCTCGCTGTCTCCCTCGCTCGCTGTCTCTCTCGCTCGCTGTCTCTCTCGCTCGCTGTCTCCCTCGCTCGCTGTCTCCCTCGCTCGCTGTCTCCCTCGCTCGCTGTCTGTCTCGCTCGCTGTCTCTCTCGCTCGCTGTCTCTCTCGCTCGCTGTCTCCCTCGCTCGCTGTCTCCCTCGCTTGCTGTCTCCCTCGCTTGCTGTCTCTCTTGCTCTCTGACTCTCCTGCTGTTTATTAGTCTTTCCCGATACTATCTGTCACCCTCAGTCATAGATCATGCTAGACTGCCCAGCTCCTCCAGAGAGCCAGACCAGGTGAAGACAGCAGATTTCCTCTCCTAAAGGAACCAGAAGTGTTTTTCTAACAATCGACAATGATTCCATGGTCATCAGTAGACTTTTAACTCCAGATTTATTTTGATTGAATTTGAATTCCACCATTTGCCGTGATGGGATTCGAACTCACATCTGCAGAACATTACTCTGGGTCCCTGCATTACTAGTCCTGCGACAATATCACAACACCACTGCCTCCCCACATTGTGTATTGCAGCTTTACTTATGAGTTTCCATATTTATCTGTTCTGTGTGAGTTCCTCTGGTTGCTGAATATAACATTTCCAGCTTTAAATTAATGATAAATATTTAATCTCTTTAGAATTCCCTCCTCTTGTGAGCCTAAAAGTATTCAATATTACACTAGGTAGACAGGAATAGCTCAGCTTTGTCTTGCAGGCATAGAATATCTTGGGGTTGGGTGCCTGAGCCCCTCAAGAAGTTAGCTTTTCTAAAAAATTACAGCTAAAGAACAGCTGAAAACTTTGAATGGCAATTGTTATCGAAAGCAAGTAGAAAAGAGCTGCCAGTCTTTCACCTGTCACAATTGAGCAATCGCAGTCTGATCTGTCCCACACTGTCTGTAATAATACTTAATCTGTGGAGGAAAGACCCCAGTATTAATCCCGGGGAACTCCACATTACAGTATAACTCGTGACATCATACTGTGATGGTCACCATACTGTGACTTATTTGAGCCTCTCGGCTGCTGTAGAGTCAAAGAGACACAAGTTTGGCTTCTTCACAACCTTTATTTCTTTGATCCAGCTCCACATACAATTCTCCATCAACAAATAGAGCCACCTATGCCCTTTTATCTGACTTATGTTGAATAATTGACATCAAGTTAGGATTCAGTTGGAAGGTTTGTTAACCCCTTCCTAACATATCATTACAGCAGGAGTAAAGGAATAGTGCTTTAAAGGAATAGTGCTTTATTAAACAAAATGAAGAAATGGAAAACTAGCCCATGATGAACACAACAGGTCCCAACCAGGATAATGGAGTAATGGACCCACTCAGGGGCTTGCTTTATACAGGGCTCAGTGGGTTCATTACCAATCCTCAGGGAGCTCATATTCAATGAGTCCTACAGTGAGGTCAATCAATGATTCCCCTTGCAAATTCTGGAGATTATCACAGCGAGCATCAATTGACAGCAGATGGGAATTAGGGAGAGCACTGGGTAGGACTCTAAATGGTAGTGCAATGAAATTTACTTACTAAACATTTACCTTGTAAAGTTATTGCTTGCTACTGGATTATCCTTACCCCACAACCCTTGATCCAGGAGAGATTACAGAGATAGGAATGAGTGAGGCTTCGGGGAGAGGGGACATTAAAGTCAAGGTGTGACTTACCCAGGAGCTGGTGTGATTGAGAAAAAGGATTTGGTGCAACTTAAGATATTGACAAGCAGAGATAGGATTATCAATATTCCAGATCTTGTGCAATCAGCCACATGGGAAAAGCTCAGGTTAGAGATAAGAATGGTGGGATGGGGAAAGCTGTATCTTTGCAGCCTCATTCCTTTGATGCTGGCAGCGATCCCTCTTTCTGTGCTGCTGACTTCAAAATCCATGCCCGTACCTTCGATCAGTTCACACTTGTATCTGCACTAAGTCACTCAGTCCCTTAAGATTGATCCCAGTAAGTCTCTCATTATCAGTGCACATATTAGATGGTACTGTTCATGATCTGAATTTATTGGAGCCAAGACTGGTTATAAACTTGACCCTTCAATGAGCATTATACTAACAATGTACAATCCAGTCTCAATCCGTAACTCTACATATCTCTCTGTTGTCAAGTGAGTTTACATCAATGATATTGTAGACCTATATGTTTACATTTTTAACATTAGTTCTTTATACTACACCTCCCCCAAAACTCTCTGATTCCAATAAATAAATTATTGATATTATCAACATCTTCCCCTCCACCTTTATTTCTGCTTTTCAAGGAGAGTCATCCTGGAAGTTTCATCAATCTCCCCCCCTTGTTCACATCTCCCAGAGGGGTTCGCTGGGATTCGAACATCCTCTCGGGATCCGTGAATCATCCGAGGACTCTGGGGTCTGTGCCCGATGAGGGGGATCTCATCAAAACTTACAGAATACTGAAAGGCTTGGGGAAGGTGTTTCCATTAATAGATGAGACTAGATCCAAGGGTACAGTAAAGTCAGAGGCTGGTGAAACTGTGCAATTCATTGCCACAAAAGGCTGTGGAGGCCAGGTCACTGAGTGTATTTAGGACAGAGATGGATAGATTCCTGGGATCTTCCAGTGGGTAGCAATAGATTTGTGGCATTCCAGGATCTCCTAATGGATGGAAATATGTGCCAGCGTTCCCATGATCTTCCAACGGTGAAGATTCTGTCAGAGAGCCAGGAAACAGAAAACAGGCCATGGGTAACTCCTGGCACCAACAGTTCAGAAAAGCATGCAGGAAAAGTGAAATATAACCAGGATCTGCAGGGGTAATACAGCAAGAATTGGAGGCTGAAACAATAAATAGATTGTCTGGTCAGATCACATCTGGAATATTGTGAATAATTTTGGGCACTGTATCTAAGGAAGGAAATGGGGGCCTTAGACAGGGTCCAGGGGAGACTCACGAGAATGATCCCAGGAATGAAAGGTTTGATGTATGAGAGCCTATCAGGACTCTGGGTCTGTGCATTGATGGAGTTTAGAAGGATTGGTGGGGGAGGGGGGTAAGCTTATTAAAATTTACAGGATACTGAAAGGCCTGCACAGAGTGGAGGACAGGAAGATGTTTCCGCTAGTGAGAGAGACCAGGATCCGAAGGCATGGCCTCAGAATAAAGGGACGACCCTTTGGAACCGCAACGGGGAGGAATTTCTTCAGCCAGAGGATGGTGAATCTATGGGATCCATTGCCACAGAAGGCTGTGGAAACCAGGTCATTGAGTGTGTTTAGGGCAGAGATAGATAGATTCTTGATTGGTAAGGGGATGAAAGGTTACAGGGAAGAGGTGGAAGAATGAGGTTGAGAAACTTATCAGCTATGATTGAATGGAAGAGCAGATTCGCTGGGCCTAACCCTACGCCTATATTTTATAGTCTTCTTGTCTGTCAGTTCCCTTGTCTCCCTGATTATATGGGCAGTTAGTCCATTCCATCAATGGCCTTCTTCTTTTGTCTCTTCTCGTTATTCACCTTCACTCCCTATTGGATGGGATCTTAGATTTTGTGTCTTGTCCAGTGCTTTGCAATTCAAGTCTCCAATCCAGATGGATTCAGAGTGACCCAAGCCGGGAATTGAACTCAGCTCCCTGGCGCTGTGACGAAGCTGTACTAACCCACTGTGCCATGCATTGGGTGTTTATCCTGAGAGGTGGTGATCACTGAGAGGGAACAGGCTTGAAAATTTTCATTGTAGCTTCCAGCTTTAAAAGTTTCCAGTCTGGTAATGATTATCCCTCAGGAGGCAGGGTGAGATGCTTTTGCCTCTGGGATCTTTGCGAGATTGACAGCTATACTTCCTTCAAAGTGCTGAAACTCACACTTTCCTTTACCAGTGGGCCACTGGTTAACGGACTGCTTTCTTTTTCTCTCTCTCTCTCTCTCTCTCAGGCATTTTATGAATAAATGATTAGAATGATAAAAGAGACTGGGTGGTTTTGGATGGTTATTAATGGACATGTCACCCTGGGTGTGTTACGCTGCTTTGGGTTAGTCTGCAGTGCTGACTGCTCTCTCAGTGGGAAATGGGAGTTAGTGCTGATCCAATTGCGCTGGCTCAGCAGCAACCTGGAGTCTTTGGACTCCACTGATTAATGCATTCCTCATCATGTTGGCAATAATAAAATGCTCATCCCCAGAACACAGTTTCCAACTTCTGCTGCCTTTATGCTTAGATAGTTGGAAATAATTGGTTTCCGATAGCACAAGTGGCACAGTGGTTAGCACTGCTGCCTCACAGCGCCAGGGACCTGTGTTCAATTCCGGCCTCGGGTCACCACCAGTGTGGAGTTTGCACATTCTTCCCGTGTCTGCATGGGTTTCCTCCAGGTACTCTGGTTTCCTTTCATACTCCAAAGATACTCAAGTAAGCTTGATTGGCCATGTTAAATTCATGTATGGGAAGTAGCAGGGTATATAAATGAGATTACTGGAATAGGGCCTGGGTTGGTGGTTGGTATACCCTCGATGGGCTGAATGGCCTCCTTCTGCAGTATAGAGATTCTATGATGTTAGCGTCTGCATCTCCAGCTGAAGATTAACTATTGACGTGAGTGGGGACAGCAAATGAGGCAATGAGGTCAGACAAGTGGCTACATAATTCATAAATAAATGACTAAGGTTCATTTATACAGGGATAGAATTGAAAAGTAGAAAATAAATATCAGACTTGTGATGCTATTTTCCCCTCTTGCCTGGATAGGTGCAGCTCCAACAGCACTTGAGACACTGGGCACCATCCAGGACAAAGTATTCCCACTTGATTGGCACCACCTCCACAAACATCCCCTCTCTCCATCCCTGACACCCAGCGGCAGCAGTGTGTACTATCTCTAAGATGCACTGTAGCAATTCACCAAAGATCCTCAGACAGCACTTTCCAAACACGCAACCGCTTCCATCTAGAAGGACGAGGGTAGCAGGTACATGGAGAACACCACTAACTGCAAGTTCCCCTCCAAGCCACTCACCATCCTGATTTGGAAATATATCGCCATTACTTTGCAGCCTCTGGGTCAAAATCCTGGAACTCGCTCCCTAACGGCATCAACGCACAGCACGTGAGTGATTCAGAAAGGCAACTCAAGGGCAACTAGAGATGGGCACAAGATGCTGGTTAGACAGCAGTGGAATATAGAACATTACAGCGCAGTACAGGCCCTTCAGCCCCCGGAATACTGCAAACAGCTCCGGTCTCCATCTTACTAGAATGGATAGTTTATACCCATCAGGAAAGATTGAACAGGTTGGGGGTAATTTTCTCTAGAAAAGGCACAAATGGAGATGTGATAGAGGGTTTTAAAATTATTAATAATAAGATAAATGGAGAGAACAGGCCGGGGGAAGGGGCTGAATGGCCTCCTCCTGTTCCTGTTGAAGAGGCCTGGGGAATGGGGCTGAATGGCCTCCTCCTGTTCCTGTGTAACAGGCCTGGGAATGGGGCTGAATGGCCTCCTCCTGTTCCTGTGTAACAGGCCTGGGGAATGGGGCTGAATGGCCCCCTCCTGTTCCTGTGTAACAGGCCTGGGAATGGGGCTGAATGGCCTCCTCCTGTTCCTGTGTAACAGGCCTGGGGAATGGGGCTGAATGGCCTCCTCCTGTTCCTGTGGAACAGGCCTGGGGAATGGGGCTGAATGGCCTCCTCCTGTTCCTGTGTAACAGGCCTGGGGAAGGGGCTGAATGGCCTCCTCCTGTTCCTGTGTAACAGGCCGGGGGAATGGGGCTGAATGTCCTCCTTCTGTCCTCTGCTCCGGTGGATGTAAGGGACTGTTTGGTTTGAGTGAAACATTGAACAGTGGGAGGGAGGGGATATTTAACATGCGACGGAGATGTGTGTGAGACATGTTCATGCGTGTTCGATGTATAACAGGTGTCTGTTGGATATCGAGGTGAGCTCACTCTATCAGTGTTATATTCCCCGTATCCCATTGCATTTACTGCTTGAATTCTCAGTGTTGATCCAGATAAGATTAGGGCAGTTTACCAGACAGGAAAATTACTCACTGGTGACAGTTGTCACACAGTAATTCCCACCAACTGCTCTGAAATGGCTTCAAATATCTGAGCTGATGGCCAAATACTTCAAACCAAACCAAACCGCTCCCTCACTCTGACAATATTATTCACAGAAACTGCTCTTTATCATGGATATGTCTATTCTGCATTCTCAATCCCCTCCCTCTTCCCCAGTTCGCCTCCCATTAAATCCCGACCATGCAGAAGGAGGCCATTCAGCCCCTCTAGTATGCGTTGACTCTAGATGGAACATGCCACCTAGACCCTATCTCTGTATTCACCCAACTAATCACCCTAACCCATACATCAGGGAACACTAAGGGGTAATTTAGCATGGCCAGTCCTCCTAACCTGGATATCTTTGGAGTGTGGGAGGAAACTGGAGAACCTGGAGGAAACCCATTCAGAGCGGCACGGTGGTTAGCACTCACGGCGCCAGGGACCTAGGTTCAATTCCCGGCTTGGGTCACTGTCTGTGTGGAGTCTGTGCGTTCTCTCAGCGTGAGTTTCCTCTGGGTGCTCCAGTTTCCTCCCACAGTCCAAACAATTGCAGGTTAGGTGAATTAATCATGACAAGTTCTCCCTCAGCGTACCCAAACAGGCACCGGATTATAGCAACTAAAGGACTTTCACAGTAACTTCATTGCAGTGTGAATGTAAGCACACTTGTGACTAACGAATAAACTTTGTATGGGGAGGACAGTGAGCCAAGGCTGGAATTGAACACAGGTCCCCTGGTGCTGTGAGGCAGCTGTGCTAACCACAATAGCTTTCCTCCTGCAAACCCAGTTGCCGTGTGCTCGCTGGCCGGTTTCATTTCAATCACTTGAATGCCTCTTCCTGTTCATTCTGGGCACATTTCCAAAGGATTCCATCAACATTACCCTGTCAAACAGCGAGAGCCGCTTGTCACTGCTTCACTTTAGACATGGTCTCATCACTGAACGGTCTGTGTAATGTCTCGTGATCCATTGTGACAGGTTGTTAGTTTTCACTCTGATTTAACTGGCTGGAATTGGGCAGACTGGGCATTAACTGAAATAAATATTACTGGATTAACTTCCCAGGAGACCCTGAATCATCCAGTCATGGGAGACTCCCAATTGCAACAACACTCAATCCTGGAGATACTTAATCCAAGCAGATTCTCAATCCCAGCAGATTCCCAATCTCAGGACATTCCCAATCCTGGAAAATCCCTGATCTCAGCAGATCCCCAATCCCGGGATATCCTCAATAGCAGGAGATCCCTGATGCAGCAGTGCCTTCTCTCTGTTTTGATCTGATTTATTATTCTCACATGTATTGGAATACAGTGAAAGGTGTTGTTTTTTGAGGCTCTACAGACCCAAAACATACCATTCATAGAGTACTTAGGGGAGAAGGAAAGGAGTGGGTGTGGAATGTAGTGTTACAGTGAGAGCTAGGGTGTAGAGAAATTTAATATTTGATTTGCTTTATTATTGTCACATGTTTAGGCATGCAGTGAAAAGGATTGTTTCATGCGCACTATACCCACAAAGCATACCGTTCATAGAGTATGTAGGGGAGGAGGAAAGGAGAAGATACGGAAGAGAGTGTTTGATATTGTCTGGCAGGGTGGCTGCTGTGGGAAGCGGCACTCAGTGAGTGCCTCACTGTCAGAGGGTCAATGCTGAGGGAATGCCTCACTGTCAGAGGATCAGCGCTGAGGGAGTGTCTCACTGTCAGAGGGTCAGTGCTGAGGGAGTGCCTCACTGTCACAGGATCAGCGCTGAGGGAGTGCCACACTGTCAGAGGGTCAGTGCTGAGGGAGCGCCGCACTGTCAGAGGGTCAGTGCTGAGGGAGTGCCGCACTGTCAGAGGGTCAGTGCTGAGGGAGTGCCGCACTGTCAGAGGGTCAGTGCTGAGGGAGTGCCGCACTGTCAGAGGGTCATTGCTGAGGGAGTGTCTCACTGTCAGAGGGTCATTGCTGAGGGAGTGCCTCACTGTCAGAGGATCAGCGCTGAGGGAGTGCCACACTGTCATAGGGTCAGTGCTGAGGGAGTGTGCCGCACTGTCAGAGGGTCAGTGCTGAGGGAGTGCCGCGCTGTCAGAGGGTCATTGCTGAGGGAGTGCCGCGCTGTCAGAGGGTCATTGCTGAGGGAGTGCCGCACTGTCAGAGGGTCAGTGCTGAGGGAGTGCCGCACTGTCAGAGGGTCAGTGCTGAGGGAGTGCCACGCTGTCAGAGGGTCAGTGCTGAGGGAGTGCCGCATTGTCAGAGGGTCAGTGCTGAGGGAGTGCCACACTGTCAGAGGGTCAGTGCTGAGGGAGTGCCACGCTGTCAGAGGGTCAGTGCTGAGTGAGTGCTGTGCTGTCAGAGGGTCAGTGCTGAGGGAGTGCCACACTGTCAGAGGGTCAGTGCTGAGGGAGCGCCGCACTGTCAGAGGATCAGTGCTGAGGGAGTGCCGCACTGTCAGAGGGTCACTGCTTAGGGAGTGCCGCACTGTCAGAGGGTCAGTGCTTAGGGAATGCTGGTCCAAGTGTGTTCCTGCTCTGATTTTGATGTTGTGGAGCTGGATTCAGTTATTTAAGATCCTCATTTGCTACTCTGTAACAGTGAGTATATTTGAAAAGGATTTCCATATCTGTACAATATTTTGGAACATGCTGAGTTTGTAAAAAGTGCTGTAGAAAAGCTCGTTGCCTCTTTCTGTGTCCTGGAGCATGTGCTCACACTGAGGCAACAGAAGGACTGGGGCTCAGGGAATATACGCAGCCATCTTACCTACAGGATGTGTAATCTTCCACTGGCTGTGTTTTATTGTTATTATTCAATGATCCCTCAATCGCTCGATAACACATTGGCCAGTAATCCAATTCTCTTATCCCAGGAATTTCCCTTACCCCTATAAAACCTTCCATCACTACCACTAACTGTTCCATCATTCGCTTCTCTGTTACTCATTATCAGTGACACACACCCACACACATGCACAGATGCACACAAATACACTATGACATACATACAGATGCACACTTATTTACATAGATGCACGCACACAGATACACATGTATAATATATATACACATACATTCACACATGTACACAGGCACAATCATACCCACAAATACTCACACATGCACAGAGATACACATGCAAATACATATGCAGATATTCACATAAAAAGAATACACACGTACACATGTACACGCACACACACATACTCACACATGCACACACACATACACACAGAAACGCACACACACAGACACATAGACACACACACACAAACACACACACATACACATGCACATACACACACACAGAAACGCAGACACATATAGACAGACACACATACACCAATGCATGCACACACATGCACGGAGATGCACACACAAAAACACCCCCCCAGAAAGACACACATGCAGACACATACGACAGGCACACACATCAATGCACCCGTACATGCACACACACACATACATACACACACACACACACATGCGTGCATGCATAGTGTTGAATGGAATGTTACCAGAACAGAGAAAAGTAGAACTTTGTTACGAATTGAATTTTATTCTATTCTACAGTAAATTTAAAGAGCATTTAATCATTACCTGTCAGAACATGGGTTACTCTAACCTTTTCTTCAGAAACATTATAAAACCAGAATCTATATTTAATATCATTCAGCTGGTTTGTATCTCGAAGTCTAATCTCAGTGTGTTTAACGAATGATTAATGTTGAGTTTGCCCTCTACAAGAGAACAGTATGAGAGGGGTTATTGCTCACTTTATTGGGGAAAGGTGAGAATTTGCAGTCTTACTGAACTAACCCAGGATCCCCTCCTTTCAAAGCACACTGCAGATACTGTCCACACACTCTAGTACAATCTTCCTCTCTCCAACAATTTAGACCATAAGATATAGGAGCAGCATTTAGACCATTCTGCCCACCGAATCTGCTCCACATTCAATCATGGCTGATAAGTTTCTCAACTCCATTCTCCTGCCCTTTCCCTGTAACCTTTGAACCCCTTACCAATTACAAATGTATATATCCCTGTCTTAAATACATGCAATGACCCAGCCTCCATAACCTTCTGTGGCAATGAATTCCACAGATTCACTACCCTCTGGTAGAAGAAATTCCTCCTCGATTCTGAAGGGTTTCCTCTGAGGCTGTGCCCTCGGATCCTAACTTCCCCTAACAAATGGATACATCTTCCCCACATCCACTCTATCCAGACCTTTCTGTAACTTTCAATGAAATCCCCTCCTCATCCTTCAAAAATTCAATCGGATATAGACCTAACATCCTCAAACGCTCCTCACACATCCAGCTTTTCATTGCTGGGATCATTCTCGTGAACCTCCTCTGGACCCTTTCCAACATTCCTTAGATATAGGACCCAAAATTGCTCACAATATTCCAAATGTGGTCTGACCAGAACCTTATAATATCTCAGCTGTATAAACCTTATAAAGCCCTTCCAACCAACGCATTGTACAGTGAATTGAAAACACAATACTCAGTAGTACACGCAAAGATCCCACACACTGTGGCATAAGGAGCTTCAAGGAATGAATTTACTGTCAATTTGGAAATGTATTTTTTTGTTGCAACAGAAGCGAGCTTGAGAGAAATAATCAGACAGCCAGTGTGTACCCTGTGCTCCTCAGTCAGATTAGGGTTCAAATCCTACCTGCTGTGCCTGCGTCATCAGCACACACTCAGGAAGAGAGAAGCAAGGCAAAGAGCAAAGCTACAAATTGGAGAGGAGCTGATAGTGCAGTGATGAGTAACACTGTCATATCGAGTTAAAGCAGCACAGGGAGACATTTAAACCTGTGATCTATAGCCCAGGAGAAATCTAAAAATAAACCAGCCTGTAATACCACACTATGAATGAATAAAGAATAAAAAAGGATAAGCAAAAATGTAAAGAAAAATGTACAAACTAATAGATGGTAAAAGGGTAGATTGTAAAGGTTAGGAAAGACATTCTGAACCTAAAGGTGGCACAGTGGTTAGCACTACTGTCTCACAGTGTCAGGGATCCAGGTTCGATTCCCAACTTGGGTCATTGAGTATGTTCTCCCTGTGGAGTTCCTCTGGGTGCTCTGGTTTCTGCCCCCCGTCCAAAGCTGTGCAGGTTAGGTGGATTGGCTATGTTAAATTTCTCCTTAGGGGAGGGATCAGCAGGGTAAATAATTAGGATTACGGGGATAGGATCTGGGTTCGATTGTTATCAGTACAAGCTCAACGGACTGAATAGCCTCCTCCTGCACTGTAGGGATTCTTAGTTTAAGAAAAAACAATGAGGAAATCCAAAATTAAAAACCAAGATGAACTGGAACACTAAGTTATGAAGAATATATATAAAATATTCAACAGTCACATAAATAGGGAATGAAAGTTTGGGAAAGGACGACTGAGGAATATAGTCAGCAATTTCCCAGATAATGACCACAGGAATGGGAGAATTATTAAGTAATTATTTTGTCTCTGTAGTTACAGGAATTCTAAATTGGTGGAGATGACATTAGCAAACGAGAACAAGGAAAATGTCACATTATTGAACTTCAGAGTGTAGAGTTTTGTCTTTTTAAAAGGTCTTTAGACAATTACATGTGTAAGATGGCTATCGAGAGATACGGGTCAAGCGTGGGCAATTAGGATGAGCTTAGCTGTTTAAAATATAAGGGCAACATGGACAAGTTGGGCTGCAGAGCTTGCTTCCATGCTGTAAACCGCTATGACTCTGATTCTACTATGAGCGAGATGGGTTGTTGCATCTTGAAATGGAGGACAGCATTTTACTTGCCCTCAGAGAGCAGGAAAGGAGAGTGGGGAACTGGTAAAATACGAGAGTGCTACAGCAGAATGGTTAACTGACAGAGAGCTGCCGAGAGTGAAATTTCCCAGTAATGAGAATGACAGTGTTTCCAAAGAGAGATTTGTGATAAGGTTCAGCATTGACACAGGTCAGAACACGTGGAGCCAGGGGGACACAGTCTGTGATCTAGAGTAACCCATGTTAGTCCCCGAGAAAGGGGCTGTGCGCTAGCGATCTGTCAGGTACACAGAATGTTTATCTCATCTAGCTGCACTGTTCTCGTTAAAATACAACATAGCCAATTAGTTTGTGTTCGCTAATGAGATTAGTAGCTGGTGTAGGGAAAGTTTAAATCCTGACATATTCCCAATTACAGTGTGCTGAGCCAAGCAAATCTTTCACCAACGTTTTTCAGTCTGGTTTCTGTATATTGTGTTTTTTTCTCTGTTCATTTCCCACTCAATACTCCGTTCCTGGGTGTCTTCATTTGTAATTTCTGCCTTGACCCTTGATTCTCTGAAATAGGCAGACCGTGGAGGCCAAGTCACTGAGTGTGTTTAACACAGAGAGAGATAGGTTCTGGATTGGTAAGGGGATCAAAGGTTATGGGGGGGTGGATAAGGCAGGAGAATGGGGTTGAGAACTATGTCAGCCATGATTGAATGATGGAATAGATTCCATGGGCCAAATGGCTTAATTCTACTCCTATCTCTTCTGGCTCACACTCTAGTGGCCTTTCCATGAATGATCCTGCCAGTTCTGTACTGGGCACACCCCAAGGGTGGGCAGCCCTGAGAACTTGTGGCCTTGGAGTTTACAGCAGGGAAACAGAATGCATGAGGGAGCCCCATTGCCATCCTTCCTCGGCAGGCCTACACTCTGGGATGTGGTGAAGATTCTTGGGGTGCCCAGGTGATGGGTAGTGCCTGTGGTGCAGCGGCAGATGGTAGTGAGGGGCACTGAATTCTTTGTGTCCGATAAGTGCCCAAGTTCTCTGCACTCACACAGAAACGGAGCTTGGGACACTAAAAACAGAATCCACGTGAGGAGATCAGGTCCAGCTTCCGATCATTACTGGACAATGTCAAGCTTCAGTTAATAGTTAATTCAGTTAATTGCTGCTGGTGAGAGATTGTGAGGTTGGGGAGGCAGAGACAGAGAGGAGGGTGCAGGGATTCGGTGAGCTGGGAGGGAGAGATTGGGAGGAAGGAGGTTGTGAAGGGAGAGGGAGAAAGGTAGGGAGAGTGAAATTGGGAGGAGGGAACGAGGTTCTGATGGTCTAACAAAAGGGAGAAAGTTTAATTGTTCTCAACAATGTAACCAAAGAGGAAAGAATCATAAAATGCATATACTGATGAAGGAGGCCATTCAACCCATCGAGTTTGCACCGACCGCTATCCCACACAGGTCTTACCCCCTGTAAACCCACGTATTTGCCCTGCTAATCCCCCGACACCCAGGAGCAATTTAATGTGACCTAACCACTCAACCAGCACATCTTTCAAACTGTCAGAGGAAATCAGAGCACTCGGAGGAAACCCACGCAGACACGGGGAGAACATGCAGAACTCTGCACAGACAGTGACCCAAGCCGGGAATCGAACCCCGGCTCCCTGGCGCTGTGAGGCAGCAGTGCTAACCACTGTGCCACCCCAATCAGCTGTAATAAAATGAGGCCCACTGCCCACTCGCTGTTCCTACCAAAGTCCCCTGAAGTAGCAGCCAGTTGTTTGGGGGAACAGGAGCAGGAACCGGGCTTTCACTCTGGGTAGAGCTGGCACTGTTACTGAGCTTTGGGACTGCTCATCAAAGGGCAAAGAAATGAAAGACAATTAATAGCCACACACACCACACACACCTGTCCAGCCTGGGCAGCACTGGGAATATCTGTGGTTGTATTAAACGCATTCAATGAGACGGATTTGGCATCGTTATTCCGAGGCTCAGGGGCTGGATCAGATTGCAGCCAGTCTCCTCATCATACACTCGGAAATGAAACAACCCTGACTCCTGCAGTAATATCTCACACCCAGCACACTGTCTGTTAGATCAAACAGAGCTTTCTATCTGGGCAAGCTCTAACATTTCCCCTCGCCTTGTTTCCAGTCCCCCCATCGAACGAGGCCTTGACCGTGTGTGTTCTGAGGAAGTGACAGGGTTTTTGATGTGGTCTGCATGCTCTCAGCCCGGGAACTGGGACACTTCCAACGCAATCTCTGTTTAATGAGCTGCATCTCAGCACTTGCCCCTGTAACATTTACCCCGATACAACCCTTCCGCTTTCAACTATCCAATTAGTGCTGATGGGAAGCGTTTCCAGGGAATGTGCCGCAGGGATTGAAGTTACCGACTGTGATAAGGAGGCCACCGTTTGAGATTGCGTGCAATTATTGGGGAAGGGAAAGCGAGGTGGGTTGTGAAAGAGTCAGCGCAGATTGTGTTGCCTTAGGCAGACGGGCAATTCTCACATCCACACTGCAGATATAACTGTGCCGTGCTGAGCTTTGAACACCGATCGTATCACTATGGCCAGATCACACCAGAACTGAGTTATATCACACGATGATATGGAGTTGGACTGGGGTGGGCACATTAAGAAATCTCGCAGCATCAAGTCTAACAGGTTTAGTTGGAATCACGAGCTTTCGGAGCGCTACTCCTTCATCAGGTGAGACACTCAGGCACTCTGGAAGCTCCTGATACCAAATAAACCAGCTGGACTTTAAGCTGGTGTTGTGAGGCTTCTCATTCTGGTTTATCATGTCACAGTTTGATTCGCATTAATACTTGGTACCTCATTTGTCTCATTCCACTGAAAGCAAACGGAATATTGCAGCCTATCGAGTTTGCACTGACAACAATCCCACCCCATAACCCCATGTATTTACCCTGCTAATCCCCCTGACTCAGTAAAGGGCAATCCACCTAATCCACAAAGGGTCAATTCAGCATGGCCAATCTACCTAACCCGTGCATCTTTGGAGTGTGGGAGGAAACCAGACGAAACCCACGCAGACACAGGGAGAATGTGCAAACTCCACACAGACGGTGACCCGAGCTGGGAATCGAACCTGGGTCCCTGGCGTTGTGCCAACCACTGCCGCCCATACTGACTTCATTAAAGTGCAGACTGCCCTGATGATCATTTCTGAATATGAATCTCGATGAATAAAAAGATTCCACTGAGCTTTGCAGAAGGAAAACAGATGGTAGGGAGGCTGGTGTGCCAAGGCTGACTGTGGGTGAACAATTACATCCCAAAAATACAGCTTGATTCGATTCGATCACACTGAGACATCAGTTCATCTCCAGCCAGGCTGGCAATGGGATTAATCACTGCATTTACACAGAACAAGAGCAATCACTAAAGTAAGCAGCTCCTACTGCATCAGTAGATATTTAAAATGTACCTCACTCTGCATCTCCGCTGCAAGTGGGAGAGAGAATGAGAGACAGAGGAGAAAGCTGAGATACTGAGTCAAAAGCTGAAAGACAGGGCAAGAGGGCGGGATTGGAGGGGGGTCGGGGGAGGGGGACCGAGCGAGGGCAGGGCACAGGGTGGGTTAACCGAGCAGTGGGGCAACCGTGTTAGGGCAGGACCAGGTGGGGAGGGGCTTGAGGAGGGGATCAAGTTGTGGGGGGGGGGCAAACGGAATGAGGGGGGAAGTGAGGGAGACAGGGGGGAGGGAGTGGGCTGAGCAAGGGGGGGGCCAAGTGGGGTGGGGAAAGTGCATGGGGGAATGAGCAGGGTGGGTGGGGACCGAGTGAGGGGACAGGACTGAGAGGCAGGAGCGACAGTGTGGGAACAAGGGGGCAGGAATGAGAGGGCAAGAGAAAGAGAGTGACAGAGCAAAAGTGTCTGAGTGTGTGCAGGTGCGCAGTGTGTGTGTGTGTGTGTGTGTGTGTGGGTGGGTGCACATGTTCATGTGTGGTGTGCTCGTGTAGCGTGTGTGTACAATGTACGTGTATGGTGTGCATGGACAGATTTGCAGATAGAGCTTTGTGTGTGCTGCAGTGGGGTAAAGATTCACTCTGAATCTTGCATTTGCACTCGCTCTGAATCCTGCATTAGGACACGCTCCGAATTCTGCGTAAGGAATCGCTCTGAGTCCTGCGTTAGGATTCACTCTGAATCCTGCGTTTGGACTCGCTCTGAATCCTGCATTAGGATTCACTCTGAATCCTGCGTTAGGACTCGCTCTGAATCCTGCGTTAGGACTCACTCCGAATTCTGCATAAGGAATCGCTCCAAATTCTGCATAAGGAATCGCTCTGAATCCTGCATTAGGACTCGCTCTGAATCCTGCGTTTGGACTTGCGCTGAATCCTGCGTTAGGATTCGCTTTGAATCCTGCATTAGGATTCGCTCTGAATCCTGCGTTTGGACTCACTCTGAATACTGCATTAGGACTCACTCTGAATCCTGCGTTTGGACTTGCGCTGAATCCTGCGTTATGATTCGCTCTGAATCCTGCGTTAGGACTCACTCTGAATCCTGCGTTTGGACTTGCGCTGAATCCTGCGTTAGGACTCGCTCTGAATCCTGCATTTGGACTTGCGCTGAATCCTGCGTTAGGATTCGCTTTGAATCCTGCATTAGGATTCGCTCTGAATCCTGCGTTTGGACTCACTCTGAATACTGCATTAGGACTCACTCTGAATCCTGCGTTTGGACTTGTGGTGAATCCTGCGTTAGGATTCGCTTTGAATCTTGCGCTTGGATTCGCTCTGAATCCAGCGTTTGGACTTGCGCTGAATCCTGCATTAGGACTTGCGCTGAATCCTGCGTTAGGACTTGCTCTGAATCCTGCGTTCGGACTCGCTCTGAATCCTGCGTTAGGACTCGCTCTGAGTCCTGCGTTAGGACTCGCTCTGAATCCTGCGTTCGGACTCGCTCTGAATCCTGCGTTCGGACTCGCTCTGAATCCTGCGTTAGGACTCGCTCTGAATCCTGCGTTAGGACTCGCTCTGAATCCTGCGTTAGGACTTGCTCTGAATCCTGCGTTAGGACGCGCTCTGAATACTGCATTAGGACTCACTCTGAATCCTGCGTTTGGACTTGTGGTGAATCCTGCGTTAGGATTCGCTTTGAATCTTGCACTTGGATTCACTCTGAATCCAGCGTTTGGACTTGCGCTGAATCCTGCATTAGGACTTGCGCTGAATCCTGTGTTAGGACTTGCTCTGAATCCTGCGTTCGGACTCGCTCTGAATCCTGCGTTAGGACTCGCTCTGAGTCCTGCGTTAGGACTTGCTCTGAATCCTGCGTTCGGACTCGCTCTGAATCCTGCGTTAGGACTCGCTCTGAATCCTGCATTAGGACTTGCTCTGAATCCTGCGTTTGGACTTGTGGTGAATCCTGCGTTAGGATTCGCTTTGAATCTTGCACTTGGATTCGCTCTGAATCCTGCGTTAGGACTTGCTCTGAATCCTGCGTTCAGACTCGCTCTGAATCCTGCGTTAGGACTCGCTCTGAGTCCTGCGTTAGGACTCGCTCTGAATCCTGCGTCCGGACTCGCTCTGAATCCTGCGTTAGGATTGCTCTGAATCCTGCGTTAGGACTTGCTCTGAATCCTGCGTTAGGACTCGCTCTGAATCCTGCGTTCGGACTCGCTCTGAATCCTGCGTTAGGACTCGCTCTGAATCCTGCGTTCGGACTCGCTCTGAGTCCTGCGTTCGGACTCGCTCTGAATCCTGCGTTAGGACTCGCTCTGAATCCTGCGTTAGGACTTGCTCTGAATCCTGCGTTAGGACACGCTCTGAATACTGCATTAGGACTCCGCTCTGAATCCTGCGTTAGGACTCGCTCTGAATCCTGCGTTAGGACTTGCTCTGAATCCTGCGTTAGGACTTGCTCTGAATCCTGCGTTAGGACGCGCTCTGAATCCTGCGTTCGGACTCGCTCTGAATCCTGCGTTAGGACTCGCTCTGAATCCTGCGTTCGGACTCGCTCTGAATCCTGCGTTAGGACTCACTCTGAATCCTGCGTTCGGACTCGCTCTGAATCCTGCGTTCAGACTCGCTCTGAGTCCCGCGTTAGGACTCGCTCTGAGTCCCGCGTTAGGACTCGCTCTGAGTCCCGCGTTAGGACTCGCTCTGAGTCCCACGTTCGGACTCGCTCTGAGTCCCACGTTCGGACTCGCTCTGAGTCCCGCGTTAGGACTCGCTCTGAGTCCCGCGTTCGGACTCGCTCTGAGTCCCGCGTTAGGACTCGCTCTGAGTCCCGCGTTCGGACTCGCTCTGAGTCCCGCGTTCGGACTCGCTCTGAGTCCCGCGTTCGGACTCGCTCTGAGTCCCGCGTTGGGACTCGCTCTGAGTCCCGCGTTGGGACTCGCTCTGAGTCCCGCGTTGGGACTCGCTCTGAGTCCCGCGTTGGGACTCGCTCTGAGTCCCGCGTTGGGACTCGCTCTGAGTCCCGCGTTCGGACTCGCTCTGAGTCCCGCGTTGGGACTCGCTCTGAGTCCCGCGTTAGGACTCGCTCTGAGTCCCGCGTTCGGTCTCGCTCTGAGTCCCGCGTTCGGTCTCGCTCTGAGTCCCGCGTTCGGACTCGCTCTGAGTCCCGCGTTCGGACTCGCTCTGAGTCCCGCGTTCGGACTCAGCAGCCGCGGGGATAAGTGTTTTGGATTTTAAGAGCTGGATTAACATTACAGCTGTGATGGGTTCGTACCGGAACTCAGCGGAATGAGAGTGTGTTCAATAACTCTCCACGACAGCTGCTAAACCGAGCTGCCCTCTCCAACTCAATCTACCTCATCTTAAATTCTCCTTTCCCTGGGATGAATTTAGATTTCCTGCCTGGAAATACTGACCATGGAATTCCAGAGGGTGGAGAGAGAGAGAGAGACAGCTGCCTCTGCTCTTATTCCAAACATGTGGAAGGATTGTATTGGGAGATGAGGGATCAGTTTACACACTCAGCTTTCCTATCAGAAACCCGGAAACACCAGGAATATAGGAACAGGAGGAGGCCATTCAGCCTCTCGTGCCTGTCTCACAAGAACAGGGAAAGGCCATTCAGCCCCACAAGCCTGTCCCACAGAAACAGGAGGAGACCATTCAGTCCCACAAGTATATCTCACAGAAATGGGGGTGGGGGGATTCAGGGGGCATTCATAAATTTCTACCGATAGATGTGGGAAGTATTATGTTTTGTTTAGTAAAATGAGGCAGATACATTTGGGAAGCAAGATTTGAGACAGCGTAGTGGGAATACAGACAGACACATTCCTAGAAGTTGTGACCTGGGTTAATAAGCTATAATAAAAGCATGAGGGATTTGGTTCGGAGGGATAGAGTGTAAATAGAAAGCTTATATTAAACACTGGTCTTAAACATTGGTTCAAATTCCTGTTGCTTCTCCTGGTCGCCATGTGTTAAAGGAGATATTGAAGGAGTGGTGCAAACATTAGCCACTCATTTCACACCAAATATTCGAAGCTTCAAGAGGCCTCCAGGTTCAGATCAAACCCAGCTTGGCGAGCAGTGTCTTCATTTGTTAATCTGGATCCTGTTTGTCTCTCTTATGGGGAACATGAATGGGATTCAGTTGGAATTTGAATGTCATTTTGCCCAGTCCATTCTGACCATTGGCTGGGCTGAGTCCCTTTTCCCTTGAAGAGGGAATGTTGGAAATTCAATGGGCCCAATGGCCTCCCTCTGCAATGTAGGGATCCGGGAGGGATCTTCCCATTCCTCCCACCACAGGGAATCGGAGCCGGTGGGATTTTCCTGTTTCATAGTGAGTGCAGATGGAAAGTACAGCCCTGCGATTCTCACACACCAGCCTGTCCCACAGGAACAGGAGGAGGCCTTTCAGCCCCTTCCCCAGGCTTGTCCCACAGGAACAGGAGGAGGCCATTCAGCCCCTCCAGCCTGTCCCACAGGAACAGGAGGAGGCCATTCAGCCCCTCCAGCCTGTCCCACAGGAACAGGAGGAGGCCATTCAGCCCCTCCAGCCTGTCCCACAGGAACAGGAGGAGGCCATTCAGCCCCTCCAGCCTGTCACAGAGGAACAGGAGGAGGCCATTCAGCCCATCGAGCCTCTCACAGGGGAACAGGAGGAGGCCATTCAGCCCCTCCAGTCTGTCACAGAGGAACAGGAGGAGACCATTCAGCCCATCGAGCCTGTCACACAGGAACAGGAGGAGGCCATTCAGCCCCTCCAGCCTGTCTCACAGGAACAGGAGGAGGCCATTCAGCCCATCGAGCCTGTCATGCAGCAATGTAGGGTGGGATCCAATGGTTCACAGTTGTGAACACTATGTAACTGGGCCAGGTTAGCTGGGAGCTTTTCCCCAGAACTGGGTAATAATCAGCAGTGAGATGCGTATATCCTAGTTCAGGAAAACACTCCGAGAACTGATATCTTTTCACAGCTCGAGGCCAATGTTCAGGTAGCTATTCTTTCAGGGTTTCTGGGGAACTAATGGAGTTTGAATCCAGCACCTTCCTGGCTGTGAAGTCAGGAGGCAGTCAGAGGGAAACCTGTATAGCAGAGAGTTTGCCCCCTGATAGCCACTGATTCCAGTTTGGTTCAGGCTCCTTGATGCCATACCCGGTCGAATGTCAAAGGCCGTCACTCTCTACCTCACCTCTGGAGTTCAGCTCCTTTATCCGTGTTTGAACCGAGGCTGTAATGAGGTCAGGAGCTGAGTGACCCTGGAGAAATGCAAACTGAGAGTTAATGAATTATTTATTCTTGTCCAATAGCACAGCCGACAATATTTCACTGATAATTGACAGTAAGCTGATGGGGCAGTGGTAGATTTATTGAATTTATCTGAATTCTTCCCCCATATCAGCACTCTGCTGCTCAAACCTCTATTCATGTCTTTGTTACAGAAAGCACAGTGGCAGGGTGGGTTAGCACTGCCGCCTCACAGTGCCAGGGACCCGGGTTCCATTCCCGGCTTGGGTCACTGGCTGTACAGATTCTGCACATTCTCCCCGTGTCTGCGTGGGTTTCCTCTGGGTGCTCCGGGTTTCCTCTCACAGTCTGAAAGGCATGCTGCATTGGCCACGCTAAATTCTCCCTCACTGTACTTGAACAGGAGTGTGGCAATTAGAGGATTTTTCACAGTAACTTCATTGTGCTGTTAACGTAAGTCTACTTAGAATAGAATCCCTACCATGCACAAGGAGGCCATTTGGCCCATTGAGTCTGCACCAACAATCCCATCCAGGCCCTATCCCCATAACCCCACCTTGTTAATTTACCCTGACATTTTAGCACGGCCAATCAACGTAAGCTACACATCTTTGGACCGTGGGAGGAAACTGGTGCATCTGGAGGAAACCCACGCAGACACAGGGAGAACATGCAGGCTCCACACAGACAGTGAAGCAAGCCGGGAGTCGAATCTTGATTCCCTGGCGCTTTGAGGCAGCAGTGCTAACCACTGTGCCACCGTGTGACACTAATAAATAAATTAATGTCCCCTCTAATATCCCCACTTATCCTTTTTCTTTACCTTGAAGCTTACTTTAAAGCTTTTATATCAGTTTCAAGTTGCTGCTATTATTTGTGTTCGGGGAGGATATAACTGGACAATTATCTTCGATTGCCCGTACGTGTTAGTGCGCGAACGTGAGCAATTCTCCAGAGGGTCATAACCTGACCCTGAGGCGTGAAATGAGATGAAGAAATGAAAGGAGGATAGCGACCCTGTGGGAGAGGAATTGTGAGTGGTTGTATTTGACATGCTACCTGCAATTTCATTGTTTGTTATTTTCTTCTTCTGTAAATGTTAATGTCTACTGGAATCCAACATGTGAGCCAACCTACAGGAACTGAGGGGCTCTTTAAATAGCTAATCAAACAAAGCTCATTTATTAGATGGTGCTCAGAATATCGGGCTTGTTGGGACCTCCGTGACGCCAATGAGTTTACATAAAGAATTCACCCATAGATTTACTGACGATGGGATCGCTACAGAACAGAAAGAGGCCATTCAGTCCATCAACACTAACAACACCCTATCTAGGTCCTATCCCTATAATGCCGTATATTTACCCTGCCAATCTACACATCCTGAGACACTAAGGGCCCCATTTTGCTATTTTGATTCGAAATGCTGGGTGGATTTGAACACACGGGAATGCTTCAGATCTGATTTTTAAACCCGTTCTCCGGCCCTCGTACACACTGTGTCTGAATTGTGAATCCAAATGGTGCTACTGAAACCTGTGAGAGGGGCTTAACCCACCTGAAACCTACAGCTCCGATCGGACCCTCCAACCGCACCGGAGCAGGGACAACCAGATAGAATGCTTCTCCCGTCGCACATCCCTCCCAGACCGGATAATGCACCCCCCCCCCACCCCCGAACATTGGGGTGGGACATTACCCCACCCCCATAACATTACTGACCCCCTTATCCTCATCCCCTCTGCCCCCAGACCGAGTGAGGGTCCCTCCCCACCTTCCCCCCCCCTCAATTGAACTCGAGCAGAGTGCCAGCGGACCCCCCTTCCTCCCCCCTCCCCTCCACCGATCTCATGCAGACTGTCATTGGATGCTAAGCACCTACCTCCTCACTAACCGGATTTCTATGGAGCGTGTTTGTTTCACGCTGATTCAGGATGGGTGAATGCAGTGGGAAAGGGGGAAGTGTCATTAACGTTGGTCACGCAATAAGTCAATTTAAATGGATGCAAATGCATTTAATTTGCAGTGGCCACCATTTCAGGCAGGCTCCTGTTATCAGGCCTCGATAAAAGGGGGAACTGACTCGGAGATGGACTCGGATCGAAAACTCGCCTCACGCCCGACTTTACCAAGTTTTCACGCCCAAGAATGGGAGCAACTTGATGGTAAAATCAGGCTCTGAGAGGAAATTTAGCATGGCCCATCTTTGGACGGTGGAGGAAACTAGAGCACTCAGAGGAAACCCACACAGACACGGGGAGGACATGCAAACTCCTGACAGTGAGCCAAGCTGGGAATCGAACCTGAGTCTCTGGCGCTGTGAGGCGGCAGTGCTAACCATTGTGTCACCCCCCCCCCCTCCTATCGTGTATCCCCAGTGTCATTCACCAACACGTTGCAGAATGATCCATTCCTACAAGGGTTCTTTCATTATTAAGCCTGCCCCCTCTCTCTGGGATTAAACCAAGCACCTCTCACCCACCAAACTGCACTGAGAAAGGAAGCAGGGACCACGCAATTGAAGGAAAACCCCTCAGACAGACCCACCTCACTCCGGCTTTACAACCTTGGGCAGCACCGCCTGTGCATGTGACTGTCATACCCAGTATCAGCTCCTCATACTGTGACCTTCCAGATTTCTAACAGTTGGACAGAAACAAGACATTAAAAAATGGCTTCTGTAAATCATATGTAGTTTAGCATCTGGATTTCAGACAGTGTAACTCTCTTATTAAACATAAACATCGGTCTATGTACCTCATAGCCCATACATAGAATTCACACATCTCTTTGTTTCAGGATGGCCTACGTGCAAGATGATGGAATTTCCAAAATATCTGACTAAATAATTCATCCTGAAGAAAAGGACAGATCGGAATTGTAATAAGTCTTCAGAGGCACCAGTCCCATCATTTACAAACTCGAACAGCAGTACACAGAGAGCTAGCAGTTAAAATCTACATTAGGGGTGCAAAAGGCGCTGACACTCCTGTTAAATACAAAGGTTCCCTGACTGGATCAATTGGATCCTTAATCAGTCTCCCATCCATTGACTCTGTCTACACTTCCTGCTGCCTCAGAAAAGCAGCCAGGACCCCACACACACCCGGACACATCCTCTTCCACCTCCCTGTCACGGGGAAAAGTTACAAAAGTCTGAGATCACACACCAACCGACTCAAAAACAGCTTCTTCCCTGCTACCATCAGACTTTTAAATAGATCTACCTCTTATTAAGTTGCTCTTTCTCTACACCCCAACTATGACTGTAACACTACATTCTGCACTCTCTCTTTTCCTTCTCCATGAACAGTATGCTTTGTCAGCAGAGCATGCTAAAAACAAGGCTTTTCACTGTAAACTAGTACATGAGACAATAATAAAACAACCTCGAATCTGGGAGCTAACAGGCTAACCTCAATGGCCTGATTGAAGTTATTACGGAAACTAAATTTGTGGCAATGGAAGTGAGTGGTCAAAAAAAAATATAGAATCTATCTAAAACTAAAAGAGATGTATGTTCTAATCTTCGCAACTCTAAGGTTGAATGAGTCAGTTTCCAAATATGACGGAATAATTAATATTAATCTTTTAAGAAATAGTTGGAAGATTTAATTGAGCATTTTATTGCACATTGTGGGAAAAATGCTGAACAATTATTCCTGGATTGCTTGGGACAGGAAATATCGATGATATTGTGAGTCAAAACTTCTCTCAGATTTTCCCTTTCAATTTTAACTTGATGTAAAAAGTGGAATCCATGATGTGACGCAACAGGCGAGAGTTTTTGAGATTGTGAATCTTAGATTGCAGGTAGGGTTTGAGGTAGAGTTTAGGACATTGCAGTACAGGGTGGATGCTATCACCCCCAGAGAGAGTGCAGGAAAGAAGTTGGAATGAATTGAGAATTTTACTGGGAGGGAAAGTTGAATAAATTTGGATTCTTTCCTTTGGGGAAGCAGATGTTAGCAGGAGCTTTAACTGAGGTGTATGTAAAATTACCAGAGCCCTCGATAGGCCGAAGAGGAAGCAATTATTTTCCTTTGCAGAGAGGTCAATAACCACAGGGCAGAGTTTGAAAATAACTGGTGGAGGGATTCAGGGAAGTTGAGGAGATATTTTTATCACACTGTGAATAGTGGAAGGCTGGAATTAACCACCTGTAAGGATGGCAGAATCAGAAAGCTTGAAAACATATTTGAATGTTGAGCTGTGAAAAGCTGTACAGCAAGGCACGATGGCACAGTGGTTAGCATTGCTGCCTCACAATGCCAGTGACATGGGTTCGATTCCCAGCCTGGATCTGTATCTGTGTGAAGTCTGCACATTCTTCCCATGTCTGTGTGGGTTTCTTGTGGTTTCCTTGCACAGTCTGAAACACATGCTGGTTAGGGTGCATTGGCCATGCTAAATTCTCCCTCAGTGTAACTGAACAGGTATGGAGTGTGGCAACTAGGGGATTTTCACAATAACTTCATTGCAATGTTAATGTGATATTAATAAACCTAAAGTTAAGGTTTCAAAGATGGAATTAAGCGGGATAGTTTTAATTTTGATTTGTGGTGAGTGTCCCTTTAAGGGCAGCAAAGCAGAAGAGTCATTTGGTTTGAGGGACAATTTTTACGTATTTGTTTACTAGTGTTAGCAGTAGGCTTACATTAACACCGCAATGAAGTTACAGTGTAAATCCCCTAGTCGTCACATTCTGCTTCCTGTTCAGTAACACTGAGGGAGAATTTGGCACAGCCAATGCACCCTAACCAGCATGTGTTTCAGACTGTGGAAGGAAACTGGGATACCCGGGTTTGTGAACCTCCCCGCATCCCCCCCCCCCCCACTTACCCGCCGTGGATGTACCACTCGTGTGACTGTATCAAAAAAAACTCCAAAATCGCAATTGCTTCTTAAACACTGTTCCAGCACAGCTCATAAAGTTCAATGTTTTTCGAAAGAGCTTCTATTCTTCCTTACTCCTAATCACCAGACTGCACCTCGGAGGGTTCACAAGTGCTCTCTCCCTCTGACAGACCCTCCCTCCGACAGACCCTCCCTCCGACAGACCCTCCCCCTGACAGACCCTCCCTCCGACAGACCCTCCCCCTGACAGACCCTCCCCCCGACAGACCCTCCCTCCGACCAGACCCTCCCTCCGATACACTCTCCCTCTGACAGACCCTCCCTCCGATACACTCTCCCTCTGACAGACCCTCCCTCCGACAGACCCTCCCTCCGATACACTCTCCCTCTGACAGACTCTCCCTCCAACCGACCCTCCCCCTGACAGACCCTCCCTCCAACAGACCCTCCCTCTGACAGACCCTCCCTCCGACAGACCCTCCCTCCGATACACTCTCCCTCTGACAGACCCTCCCTCCAACCGACCCTCCCCCTGACAGACCCTCCCTCCGACAGACCCTCCCTCCGACAGACCCTCCCTCTGACAGACCCTCCCTCCGATACACTCTCCCTCTGACAGACCCTCCCTCCGATACACTCTCCCTCTGACAGACCCTCCCTCCGACAGACCCTCCCTCCGACAGACCCTCCCTCTGACAGACCCTCCCTCCAACAGACCCTCCCCCTGACAGACCCTCCCTCCAACAGACCCTCCCTCTGACAGACCCTCCCTCCGACAGACCCTCCCTCCGACACACTCTCCCTCTGACAGACCCTCCCTCCAACAGACCCTCCCCCTGACAGACCCTCCCTCCGACAGACCCTCCCTCCGACAGACCCTCCCTCGACACCCTCCCTCCGACAGCCCTCCCTGACAGACCCTCCCCAACACTCCCTCTGACAGACCCTCCCCGACAGACCTCCCTCCAACCGACCCTCCCCCTGACAGACCCTCCCTCCGATAACACTCCCTCTGCAGACCCTCCCTCCGACAGACCCTCCCTCTGATAACCCTCCCTCTGACAGACCTCCCTCTGACAGACCCTCCCTCTGACAGACCTCCCTCTGACAGACCCTCCCCTGATGACCCCCCTCCGATACCTCTCCCTCTGCGACCCTCCCTCCGACAGACCCTCCCTCCAACCGACCCTCCCCTGACAGACCCTCCCTCCGATACACTCTCCCTCTGACAGACCCTCCCTCCAACCGACCCTCCCCCTGACAGACCCTCCCTCTGACAGACCCTCCCTCTGACAGACCATCCGTCCGATAGACTCTCCCTCAGACAGACCCTCCCTCCGATAGACCTCCCTCTGATAGGCCCTCCCTCTGACAGACCTCCCTCTGACAGACCCTCCCTCTGATAGACCCTCCCTCCGACAGACCCTCCCTCTGACAGACCCTCCCTCCGATAGACCTCCCTTTGATAGACCCTCCCTCTGACAGACCCTCCCTCTGACAGACCCTCCCTCTGATAGACCCTCCCTCTGACAGACCATCCCCCATCTGATGACCCCTCCCTCCTTAAGCAGACCCTCCCTCTGACTGACACCTCCTGTCCTGACTGACCTCCCTTCTGCAGACCCTCCCTTGATGATCCTCCCCCTCTGACATACCCTCCTCTGACAGACCACTCCCTCTACAGACCTCCCCGACAGACCTCCCTCTGATAGACCCTCCCTCCGAGACCCTCCCTCTGACAGCCCTCCCTCCGAATAGACCTCCCTACGTCACCCTCCCTCTGACAGACCCTCATTCTGACGACTCCCTCTGATAGACCCTCCCTCTTACCGGACTCTCCCTCTGACGACCCTCCTCTGACAGACCCTCCCTCTGACAGACCCTCCCTCCGACAGACCCTCCCTCCGATAGACTCTCCCTCCGACAGACCCTCCCTCCGATAGACCCTCCCTCTGACAGACCCTCCCTCTGACAGACCCTCCCTCTGACAGACCCTCCCTCCGACAGACCCTCCCCTGACAGACCCTCCCTCCGATAGACCTCCCTCTGACAGACCCTCCCTCCGACAGACCCTCCCTCTGAAGACCCTCCCTCTGACAGACCTCCCTCTGAAGACCCTCCCTCTGACAGACCTCCCTCTGACAGACCCTCCCTCTGATAGACCCTCCCTTCCGATACACCCTCCCTCTGACAGACCCTCCCTCGACAGATCCCTCCCTCTGACCGACCCTCCCTCTGACAGACCCTCCCTCCGATACACTCTCCCTCTGACAGACCCTCCCTCCAACCGACCCTCCCCCTGACAGACCCTCCCTCTGACAGACCCTCCCTCTGACAGACCATCCGTCCGATAGACTCTCCCTCAGACAGACCCTCCCTCCGATAGACCTCCCTCTGATAGGCCCTCCCTCTGACAGACCTCCCTCTGACAGACCCTCCCTCTGATAGACCCTCCCTCCGACAGACCCTCCCTCTGACAGACCCTCCCTCCGATAGACCTCCCTTTGATAGACCCTCCCTCTGACAGACCCTCCCTCTGACAGACCCTCCCTCTGATAGACCTCCCTCTGACAGACCTCCCTCTGACAGACCCTCCCCTGACAGACCCTCCCTCTGACAGACCCTCCTCTGACTGACCCTCCCTCTGACAGACCCTCCCTCTGATAGATCCTCCCTGACAGACCCTCCGTCTGACTGACCCTCCCTCTGACAGACCCTCCCTCTGATAGATCCTCCCTCTGACAGACCCTCCCTCTGACAGACCCTCCCTCTGACAGACCCTCCCTCCGACAGACCTCCCTCTGATAGACCCTCCCTCCGACAGACCCTCCCTCTGACAGACCCTCCCTCCGATAGACCTCCCTCCGATAGACCCTCCCTCTGACAGACCCTCCTTCTGACAGACCTCCCTCTGATAGACCCTCCCTCTGACTGACCCTCCCTCCGACAGATCCTCCCTCTGACAGACCCTCCCTCTGACAGACCCTCCCTCTGACAGACCCTCCCTCTGAGACCTCCCTCCGATAGACCTCCCTCCGATAGACCCTCCCTCTGACAGACCCTCCCTCTGACTGACCCTCCCTCTGACAGACCCTCCCTCTGACCCTCCCTCTGATAGATCCTCCCTCTGACAGACCCTCCCTCTGACAGACCCTCCCTCTGACAGACCCTCCCTCCGACAGACCTCCCTCTGATAGACCCTCCCTCCGACAGACCCTCCCTCTGACAGACCCTCCCTCCGATAGACCTCCCTCCGATAGACCCTCCCTCTGACAGACCCTCCTTCTGACAGACCTCCCTCTGATAGACCCTCCCTCTGACTGACTCTCCCTCCGACAGATCCTCCCTCTGACAGACCCTCCCTCCGATAGACCCTCCCTCTGACTGACTCTCCCTCCGACAGATCCTCCCTCTGACAGACCCTCCCTCTGACAGACCCTTGTCTGTATCAATCACTGCTTTGAATGGAATTTTACCAGAACATCCGCCTGTGGTTGGTACGATCCTGCCCGAGGCCCCCGGAGAATGCCGAGAACCCCCGAGCCTCAGGCAGGCGTGCCGGTGAAATTCCGGCCTAATTATCCAAGGCCCTTTTCTAAGTGACCGTCTGCTCTTTTTGTTCACAGATTTGTTCTGGTGTTCAGCTGTTTGGTTCTGTCTGTGCTTTCTACAATCCCAGAGCATACCGTTCTCGCCTCCCACTGTCTCTTCATACTGGTGAGAGTTTCACATTAATCTCTCTGAACCGAGAGAGTCTTTAACACATCATTGCCAGGGTAGGATAGTTGGAGGGGGCGGGGGTGTGGGGTGGGGGGTGAGGGGGGGTGAGGAGGGGGTGCAGAGTGTGGGGGGGGGTGAGGGGAGTGCGGGTGGGGGGGTGCAGAGTGCGGGGTGGGGGGGGGGGGGGCGTGCGGGGTGGGGGGTGAGGGGGAGTGCGGGGTGGGGGGGTGAGGGGGAGCAGAGTGCGGGTGGGGGGGTGAGGGGGGAGTGCGGGTGTGCAGAGTGCGGGGTGGGGGGTGAGGGGGGAGTGCGGGGTGGGGGGGTGAGGGGGTGCAGAGTGCGGGTGGGTGGGGAGTGCGGGGGTGGGGGTGGGGGGTGTGGGGGTTGCGGGTGGGGGGTGAGGGGGGTGCAGAGTGCGGGGTGGGGGGTGAGGGGGGTGCAGTGCGGGGTGGGCGGGGGTGTGAGGTTGGAGTGTGGGGGGTGAGGGGGTGCAGAGTGCGGGGAGGGGGGTCAGTGCGGGGTGGGGGGGAGGGGGGAGGGGGTGGGGGGTGCAGAGTGGCAGAGTGCGGGGTGAGGGGTGAGGGGGGGTGCAGAGTGCGGGGTGGGGTGAGGGGAGGGTGCAGAGTGCGGGGTGGGGGGTGAGGGGGGAGGGGGGGGGGGGTGGGGGGGAGAGTGCGGGGTGGGGTGGGGGGGAGTGCGGGGTGGGGGGTGAGGGGGTTGCAGAGTGCGGGGTGGGGGGGTGAGGGGGAGTGAGGGGGTGAGGGGGGTTGCAGAGTGCGGGGTGGGGGGTGAGGGGGTTGCAGAGTGCGGGGTGGGGGGTGAGGGGGTGCAGAGTGCGGGTGGGGGGGTGAGGGGGTTGCAGAGTGCGGGGTGGGGGGTGAGGGGGGAGTGGGGGTGAGGGGGGGTGCAGAGTGCGGGTGGGGGGTGGGGGTTGCAGAGTGCGGGGTGAGGGGGTGAGGGGGGGCAGAGTGCGGGGGGGGTTGAGGGGGGGGTGCAGAGTGCGGGGTGGGGGGATGAGGGGGTTGCAGAGTGCGGGTGAGGGGGTGAGGGGGGTGCAGAGTGCGGGGTGGGGGTTGAGGGGGGGTGCAGAGTGGGGGGTGGGGGGATGAGAGTGCGGGTGAGGGGTGCGGGGGGTGCAGAGTGCGGGTGAGGGGGGTGAGGGGGGGTGCAGAGGGGGGGGGGTGAGGGGAGGGTGAGTGGGGGTGAGGGGGGTGGGGGAGGGGAGAGGGGTGCAGAGTGCGGGGTGGGGGTGAGGGGAGGGTGCAGAGTGCGGGGTGAGGGGGTGAGGGGGGGTGCAGAGTGCCGGGGTGGGGGGGAGGGAGGGTGGGAGTGCGGGTGGGGGGGTGAGGGGGGTGTGATGCAGAGTGCGCAGAGTGCGTGAGGGGGGTGAGGGGGGAGTGAGGGGGGTGTGGGGGGAGTGAGGGGGGTGGGGGTGCGGGGTGAGGGGGTGCGAGTGCGGGTGGGGGGAGGGGGGAGTGCGGGAGGGGGGGTTAGGGGGTGCACGGGGTGTGAGGGGGAGTGCGGGATGGGGGGGTAGGGGGGGGTGAGGGGGGAGTGCGGGATGAGGGGGGTGATGTCACCGGCAATCTGAGCTGAAGTAATTGAAACAGAAGCTGTGACCTTTGCTGCCTGTTCCTGCTGATATTGACGGTGAATAATGCTGTGTTTTAAATCTAATTTTCCCAATTCTCAATGGAAATCACAGCAGTTAGAAATCTGCTTTGTCAGAAAGTACAGAAAGAGGCCACAGAATGATAGGCCCGAGTGAAGTCACATTCTGCAACTGGACTTGCAGGAGCATCATTCACATCGAAAAATCAGAAAACCCATGAGTGCGAAATATTACAGCGTCAAACATCCCTCGAACCCTCACCAACTGTGTTCACCAGGGTTCAGGGTAAATACATTCCTTTTAGAGTGAAGGGCAAGTAGAAATAGGAAAGCCCAGATGATTCGGAATATTGAGGGCCTGGTCAAGAAGAAGAAGAAGGTATATGAGATGTGTGGAAGAGTATAGGGAGTGTGGGAGGAAGGTTAAGAGAGAAATCAGGAAAGCAAAAACAGGACACAAGTTTGCTTTGGCAGATAAGGCAAAGCAGAATCCAGAGAGCTTCTACAAATACATAAAGGACAAAACAGTAACAAGGGAGAGAGTAGGCTCTCTTAAGGATCATCAAGGAAATCTATGTGCGGAGCCACAAGAGTTGGGCGAGATTCTAAATGAATATTTCTCATCGTGCTTACTGTTGAGAAATGCATCGGTGTTAGGGAACTTGGAGAAATTAGTAGCAATGTCTTGAGGAGTGTACATATAACAGAGAAGGAGGTGCTGGAAGTCTTAAAGCACATCAAGGTAGATAAATCCCTGGGGTCTAATGAAGTGTATTCCAGGATGTGTGGGAGGCTAGGGAGGAAATTGTGGATCCCTTAGCAGAGATATTTGAATCATCATTGGCCACAAGCAAGGTGCCTGTAGATTGGAGGGTGGAAAGCTCCTTAGTTTAAGAAAAACTGCAGGGAAAAGCCTAGGAACTACAGGCTGGTGACCCTAACATTTGTTAAGTTGTTAGAAGGTATGTATTTTAGGAGGCAGGATCTAAAGGCATTTAGATTTAGGACTGATTAGGGATAGTCAAAATGGCTTTCCAAGTGGAAAATCATATCCCACGAATTTGATTGAGTTTTTTGAAGGGTTAACAAAGAAGGTAGAGGAGGGCAGTGTAGCTGATGTTGTCTACATAGACTTTAGCAAGACCTTTGACAAAGTACCACATGATAGGTTTCATAAGGTTAAATCTCACATGATCCAGGATGAGGGAGCCAATTGGATAAAAATATTGGCTTGATGACAGAAGTCAGAGTGAGGTTGGAGAGGATTGTTTTTCAAATTGGAGACTTGTGACAAGCAGTGTGCCTTAGGGATCAGTGCTGCGTCCATCGATATCTCTCATTTCTATTAATGATTTGGATAAGAACATAGGAGACATGGTTAGAAAGTTTGCAGATGACACCAAGATTGGTGGCATAGCAGACAGTGAAGAAAGTTATCTAAGATTGCATCAGGGTCTTGATTAATTGGGCCAGTGGGCTGACAAATGGCAGATGGAGTTTAATTTAGATAAACATAAGATGGTTCAATTTGATAGATTGAACCAGGGCAAGGCTTACTCAGTTAATGGTAGGGCATTGGGGAGAGTTACAGAACAAAGAGATCCAGGGGTACATGTTCATAGCTCCATGGAAGTGGAGTCACAGGAGTACAGAGTGGTGAAGAAGGCATTTGGCATGTTTGGTTTCACTAGTCAGAACATTGAATACAGGAGTTGGAACGTCTTGTTGAAATTGTGCAAGACATGGGTAAGGCCACACTTGGAATATTGTGTACAGTTCTGGTCACCCTATTATAAAAAGGATATGATTAAACTAGAAAGAGTGCAGAAAAGATTTACGAGGATGCTACCAGGACTTGATGGATTGAGTTATAAAGAGAGGCTGAATAGACTGGGACTTTTTCTCTGGAGCGTAAGAGGCTTAGAGGTGATCCTATAAAGATCTATAAAATATAGAGGGGCATAGTAGCTAAATATTCAATATCTTTTCCCAAAGGTAGGGAAGTCTAAAATTAGAAGGTATAGGTTTAAGGTGAGAGGGGAGAGAAGTGTCCAGAGGGACAATGTTTCCCACAGAGGGTGGTGAGTGTCTGGGACAAGCTGCCAGAGGTAGTACTAGAGGTGGGTACAATTTTGACTTTTAAAAAGCATTTAGACAGTTACATGGGTAAGATTGGTAGAGAGGGATATGGGTCAAATGAGGGCAATTGGGACCAGTTTAGTGGTTAAAATTGGGCAGCATGGACAATTTGGGCCAAAGGGCCTGTTTCGATGGTGTAAACCTCAATGACTCTATCCTGAAGCTTCCTCCCCCACACTCATACCCAACCCCACCCACACACACACTTCTACTTGACACGCCAATTATTCATAACTCCATTTCCTTGGATGCAATCGCAGATAAAGCCATTGTTGAAAGATAAATTTTGGCCCAAAAATAATGCAGAAAATAAGACTGCTTTTCTTTCTCATTTAACTGGGAGCAAAAAGCAAAATGCAGCAATCTATCAACGATGAAATATTGCACAGAATTAAATCAGTGTGTTATTATCAGTGCGTCACTGAGTTATATCAATGTTTATTGTCAGTGTGTCACTGAGTTAAATCAGTGTTTATTATCAGTGTGTCACTGAGTTAAATCAGTGTTTATTATCAGTGTGTCACTGAGTTAAATCAGTGTTTGTTGTCAGTGTGTCACTGAGTTAAATCAGTGTTTATTATCAGTGTGTCACTGAGTTAAATCAGTGTTTATTATCAGTGTGTCTTTGAGTTAAATCAGTGTTTATTATCAGTGTGTCACTGAGTTAAATCAGTGTTTGTTGTCAGTGTGTCACTGAGTTAAATCAGTGTTTGTTGTCAGTGTGTCATTGAGTTAAATCAGTGTTTATTATCAATGTGTCACTGAGTTAAATCAGTGTTTATTGTCAGTGTGTCATTGAGTTAAATCAATGTTTATTGTCAGTGTGTCACTGAGTTAAATCAGTGTTTATTATCAATGTGTCACTGAGTTAAATCAGTGTTTATTGTCAGTGTGTCATTGAGTTAAATCAATGTTTATTGTCAGTGTGTCATTGAGTTAAATCAGTGTTTATTATCAATGTGTCACTGAGTTAAATCAGTGTTTATTGTCAGTGTGTCATTGAGTTAAATCAATGTTTATTGTCAGTGTGTCACTGAGTTAAATCAGTGTTTATTATCAATGTGTCACTGAGTTAAATCAGTGTTTATTGTCAGTGTGTCACTGAGTTAAATCAGTGTTTGTTGTCAGTGTGTCACTGAGTTAAATCAGTGTTTATTGTCAGTGTGTCATTGAGTTAAATCAGTGTTTATTATCAGTGTGTCACTGAGTTAAATCAGTGTTTGTTGTCAGTGTGTCATTGAGTTAAATCAGTGTTTATTATCAATGTGTCACTGAGTTAAATCAGTGTTTATTGTCAGTGTGTCATTGAGTTAAATCAGTGTTTATTGTCAGTGTGTCACTGAGTTAAATCAGTGTTTATTGTCAGTGTGTCACTGAGTTAAATCAGTGTTTATTATCAGTGTGTCACTAAGTTTAATCAGTGTTTTTTCTGTGCGCTCTGCCCCAATGTATGCACACATGCAGCTTTAATTTGAAGTTTCTGTGACTCCCCAGAAGCAGAAATCATTGAAACCCTATGCGTTGCAGTGGATCTCTAACAAGTTCAACGTGCAGTGTTTTGTTAAAAAGTTCAGCTGTCAGATCAAGGGGTTTTTTATCATCATCCAGCTATCTGTGTTTATTTGGATTTACCTTTGCGTTGACTGTACCTCAAATACCCCATTGATCCTGACCTTCACTCATCTCCCCTCACTTTTGTTTAATTCCAGTGGCAACAAGCCCAGCCTGATGGGCCCTTCCTTATAAGACAGTGCATTTATTCCAGATATCAATCGAGTAAACCTCCTCTGAGTTCCTTCCAGAGTACTTATATCCTTCCTTAAATAAGGAGAACAAAACTGTGTATAATATTTGTAAAGTGATCTGGCCTTTATCATACCATCTCTTGTTCTTCTTTTCCCAAATAAAAGAGAAATGATTGTGGCTTTTTTCATTCATTGCTTGGACATGGGCATTGCTGGCTGGGCCAGCATTTATGGCCCATCCCTGGTTGGCCGAGGGCAGTTGAGAGTCAACCACATTGCTGTTGTTCTGGAGTCACATGTTGATCCTGCAGAAGGAGCTCTTCAGTTGTGAGCAATAAAACAAAACTTACTAAAATAAAACTTACTCCAATTGATAAATCAAAGGAAAAGTTTTAATAAAGAAACTTCATTACTCCAACACTTGAGGCCTTACCCTGAGCCATTCCAAACTCCCTACAATTCCCAACAGATTCTGATTTATACTGAGTCAGCTGACCATCACTTCATTTTTGTATTGGTTATATAGTTTACTGGGTCAGCTGACCCTCATAGCTTCGTACCATTGGTCACGCTGCAACACAATGTTATCACAACAAGTAGACCAGACCAGGTAAGGATGGCAGATTTCCTTCCCTAAAGGACATTAGTGAACCAGATGGGTTTTTCCAACATTCGACAATGGTTCCATGGTCATCAGTAGATTCTTAATTCCAGATATTTTTTACTGAATTCAAATTCCACCATCTGCCGTGGTGGGATTCGAACCTGGGTCCCCTGGAACATACACTGAGTTCCTGGATTAATTGTCTAGCGATGATACCACGAGGCCATCACTTCCCCATAATAGTCTATTAAACAGATTTTCATCTGCTTCTGTGCCTAATAATTCCTGGAACAGGAAACTATCTGTCGGTCTTATATGATCATACACACATTCACACACACTCACACACGCGCGCACACACACACTCACACGCATACACACTCAGACTCACACACACACACATGCACACACACACTCACACATTCACAAACACACTCTCACGTATACACACACACACACAAACACTCACACACAATTTTACAGATTATAATTAATTCAGTCACTGATTTATAAATTCTACTCTCCCATATGGCAGGCCTGTGGTTTCTTGAATGGACAGCCATGTCCCATGAATGAAATTTAAAAACTCAAATTCAATTCAATGCTTAATCTAACCCATGACAATATGAAGTATGGTTAGATGAGTCTGCACTGTTCTCCCACTATGGTTAATATATCCTTCCTGACAACTGAACAAGACACTCTCCAGCTACACGCCTCAGCACTAACCTTTGCCTAACATTCACCCTTTAGCAGGGAGGTTCCCAGCTTGCTGCCTCGATAGAGCCACTTTTTTTATTCAACCATGGGATAGACCATCACTGGCTGGCTAGTATTTATTACCCATCCCTAGTTACCCTTTGGAGAGTCAATCACATTGCTGTGGCTCTAGATTCACATGTAGGCCAGACCAGGTAAGAACAGTAGATTTCCTTCCCTAAAGCACCAAGTATTTCTGACAATCGACAATGATTTCATGGTCATAGTAGATTCTTAATTCCAGGTTTTTTTTAATTGAATTTAAAATTTCCATCGCCTGCTGTGGTGGGATTCGAACCCAGGACCCCAGAACATTAGCTGAGCTCCTGGATTAATGGTCCAACAATAATGCCACTAGGCCATCACCTCCCTTTGCTTTTGTTTTCTCAATGATAGATGATGATAAACTCATGCTAGTTGATTGTAAGAATTATTTCCAGATTTAAAAAAAAACATGTTTCCATGTTTACAGCATGGAAACAGGCCCTTCAGCCCAACTTGTCCATGCTGCCCTTTTCTTGAACCACTAAGCTAATCGCAATTGCCCACATTTGACCCATTTCCTCTAGAACCATCTTATCCATGTCACTGTTTAAATGCTTTTTAAAAGACAAAGTTGAAATTTGTCTCTGCCCCTCCCTCTGGCAGCACGTTCCAGACACTCACCACCCTCTGTGTGAAAACATTGCCCTTCTGGACCCATTTGTATCTCTCCCGTCTCATCTTAACCCCTTACTGATGTAACGGTATCGTACTGCTGTCCCCCAGATATGGCTGCCTCGATCTTACACGGTGACTGTGATTTGCTTTTGCTTTTGCTTTCTGTTGGTAGGAGTTTGTGATGATCGTGGTGTTTGGTTTAGAGTTCAGTATCAGGATCTGGGCCGCAGGCTGCTGCTGCCGGTATCGTGGATGGATGGGGCGTGTTCGCTTTGTCAGAAAACCCTTCTGCGTCATCGGTAAGTGACATCCTCAGTGTGAAGGTCAGGCAGAGGAGCTGGCCGTTCACATGTAGGTTAATGGGCCAAAAACTTCTTTCTACACTGACTCTGCACATTCTCCCCGTGTCTGCGTGGGTTTCCTCCGGGTGCTCCAGTTTCCTCCCACAGTCTGAAAGACGTGCTGGTTAGGTGCATTGGCCCTATTAAATTCTCCCTCACTGTACCAGACAGGCACCAGAGTGTGCCGACTAGAGGATTTTCACAGTAACTTCATTGCAGTGTTAATGTAAAGTTTATTTATTAGTCACAAGTAAGACTTTCATTAACATTGTAATGAAGTTACTATGAAATTCCCCTCATCACAACACCTAACCGGCACACCCTTCCTCCTTATAACCCTAATAAATAAACTTTAAACTTTATACAGGAGCCCAGAGATCTGGGCTTTCATCACTGTTTTGATGGGATTTGATTTATTATTGTCAATATATTGGAATTATAGTGAAAAGTATTGTTTCTTGCCTGCCAGAGCATACCGTTCATAGAGTACACAGGGGAGAAGGAAAGGAGAGAGTGCAGTGTTACAGTTATAGCTGAGGTGTAGAGAAAGACCAGCTTAATATAAGGTAGGTCTATTCAAAAGCCTGATGGCAGAGGGAAGAGGCTGTTCTTGAGTCGGTTGCTATGTGTCTTTAGTATCTTTTTCCTGATGGAAGAAGGTGGAAGAGAGAATGTCCAGGGAGTGTGGGATCCTTGATCACACTGGCTGTTTTTCCGAGGCAGCAGGAAGTGTAAGCAGAATCAATGGGTGGGAGACTGGTCTACATGATGGATTGGGCTTTTTTCACAACCCTTTGTAGTTTCTTGCAGTCTTGGGCAGAGCAGGAGCCATACCGAGCTGTGATACAACCAGAAAGATTGCTTTCTGTGGTGCACCTGTAAAAATTGGTGAGAGTTGCATTGGAACTTCAGGCTTAGAGTCTGAGATAATCCCACTGCTTACAGCTTCTGTGTTATTTAATGGGTGAAGTCAGTTAGGGCAAACTCATTCCATGAAAATTAGTCTTTCCAACATTGCAAGCGATGTGCTTTAGAAGTACTTTCAGTGACTACACCATTCTGCACCATCACCTGTATGGGTTCATTTCTACCTGTCCAGGTACAGGAGAATCATCAGCAGTGGTGTTCACACACCGTTACCAATAGAGACCCCCAAAGCTATCCTCAGTCCCTCACTTGCCTCCATCCACTTATCCTCCCGTCACCTAAGCGTAGAATCGTAGGATCCCTATGGGCAGATGGAGACCATTTGGCCCATCAAGTCTGTACCCACCCAGGCCCTATTCCCCATATTTACCCCGATAATTCCCCTGACACTAAGGGGCAAATTAGATTGGCCAAACAACCTAACCAGCACATCTTTGGATTGTGGAGGAAACTGGAGCACCCGGAGGAAACTTACACTGACATGGGGAGAATTTGCAGACCCCACACAGTCACCCAAGACCAGAATTGAACCCAGGTCCCCGGCACCGTGAGGCAGCAATATTAACCGTCAGACTACCGTGCTACCCTTTCATTTTGATCTCCATAATATCTCCGATTCTACTTCTGAGAAATAACAAATCCTTTTTCCCTCTTAAGATAGAAATATAGAAGAAAGGAGCAAGACGAGGCCATTCAGCCCTTCAAATCTGCTCTGCCATTCATTACGATCATGGCTGATCGTCCAACTCAATAGCCTAATCCTGCTTTCTCCGTACAAAACCTTTGATCCCACTCACTCCAAGTGCTATATCCAGCTGCCTCTTGAATATATTCAATGTTTTGGAATTAACTTCCTCCTGTGGTAATGAATTCCACAGGTTCACCATCGTTTGGTGAAGAAATATCTCCCCACCTCTGTCCTAAATGGTCTACCCTGAATCCTCAGACTGTGACCTCTGGTTCTGAACCACCATCGGGAATATCCTCCCCGTATCTACCCTGCATCTTGAATTTCCCTTTAAGTTGCATCATTTAAGTTTTGGAATGATTTTGGCCTGGAACCATCACTTTGAGTTCTTTACAAACCCTGGGGAGTCAGTCGCTTGAGCTTTCTGCCCTTGGGAAAGTTGCTGCTGATTTCCACACTGATTTGTATCAGACAGAAGCTCACACAGGGAAATAAACCTGACCCTTGGTGAGGGGTGAAGTTTTAAATTGAACTATCTGGAACAGTGAATGTTTTTGGCAGCTCCCTAGGTGACACATGGTGATGAAATCTGCTGCTGAATTAAGGGACTGTGTAAATGAATTTTATTGAAATGAAAATGAAAGGGAATGAGCCTCAGTGAGAATGGAAGACGGAGAATTGGGGCACTGTGGCACAATGGTTAGCACTGCTGCCTCACAGCGCCAGGGACCTGGGTTCAATTCCCAATTCGGGTTACTGTCTGTGTGGAGTTGCACATTCTCCCCGTGTCTGCCTGGGTTTTCTCCGGGTGCTCCGGTTTCCTCCCACAGTCCGAAAATGTGCAGTTTACATGGATTGGCCATGATAAACTGACACTTAGAATCAAGGGGGCTAGCGAGAGTAAAGGCATGGGGATAGAGCCTGGGAGGGACTGTGGTTGGTGCAGACTCGATGGGCTGAATGGCCTCCTTTGTAGGGATTCTATGATTCTAATGAACATTTGATCATTTCCTCTCTTTGCAGTGGGTGCAGTTAAACACAAAACTCACCATTGATGACCTATTAGGACCTAATTTTATCGAAAAATTAGACAAGCTTTGATAAAGGCATTAGGGAGAAATTGCATCCACTACTGGGGGAGATAGGAGCAGAATTAGGCCATTCAGCCCATCAAGCCTGGTCAGTAACCAGGGAGCACAAATTTAATACAATTGGGGAAGAGATGAGAAGGATTTTGAGTTTATTTATTAGTCACAAGTAGGCTTACATTAACACTGCACTGAAGTTACTCTGAAAATCCCCCTAGCCATGCAGCACCTGTATGTTTAACCCAAGGGGTCTGCACTGACCTCAATCCACTCTGTAACCCCATGACTCTGTAACCACATGTTAGTCCTCCTGATACCAAGGGGCAATTTAGCGTGGCCAATCCACCTAACCCACATCGTTGGATTGGGGGAAGAAACCCACGCAGACACAGGGAGAATGTGCAGAAAGTGATCCAAGCTGGGAATGGAAGCCGAGTCACTGGTGCTGTGAGGCAGCAGTGCTAAGCACCGTGTCTCCATGCTACCCCACTGGTGTATTTTAACAGGAGCAGCCTTGTGGGTGAATTCCAGGAATGTGTATGCCCCACTGAAATTCCTCTGGAAATAGCTGGCGGGATTTGATCATCAGTTACCGTCGAGGGTGCATGTGTTTAGATAGTAAATAGGAAATCTACCTGTTAGCTTCTGACCCCATAGAGATCATCCACCAGCCCAGACACGTTCGCCACATCAAACTCAGATTGCTATTAGCCACGTGGGTTGAGGTGCTATGTTATAATAATATATCAGATGTACTTTTAAAACACTGCAGTAAAATGTTGTGTATTGGAGAATTAACAAATATTCAATGAAATTCGATGCATTCATTATATTAACAAGGTTGGCTTTATCGCATAAGTGAAAGTACAACAAAAATGCAAAACAATCTATCTTGGTCTTGAAGTGTGCCCGAAGAGACATTTATATTTATTGTGTAATCTGAGACGGGATCTCTCAGTGACCAAGAGAAGAGTCTCAGGAACTGACACATGGTATTTACAGCAACACAAACAGACCATTCAGCTGGGCTTTCTGCACTCAGGTGATGCTATCTCTCACTCTCTCAAACAGATACAAGCTCAGTTTCAGAATGTTCCATAACATTAGCTTCAATCATACAATCCCTACAGTGCAGAAGGAGGCCATTTGGCCCATCGAGTCTGTGCTGACCCAATCCCACTCTGTAACCCCACATCTTTACCCTGTTAGTCTCTCTGACATCAAAGGTCAATTTAATATGCCCAATCACCCTAACCCACACATCTTCCGACTGTGGGAGGAAACCAGAGCACCCGGAGGAAACTCACACAGATACAGTGAGAATGTGCGGACTGTGCAGACAGTGACCCAGGCCGGGAATCAAACTCAGGTCCCTGATGTTGTGGGGGAGCAGAGCTGGCCATTGTGCCAACATGCCACCCTGAAATAGAAATGAAAGATAAACAAATGGATTACAGAGTAGATTTCCACCACTTAGGGGATCTCTTTCCCAAGTTTAACATCTTCTCGTCCCTCTATTTAATGATGTCAATTTGTAGCCAGCAAAGCAAGAATGAGGTTGGCAACTTTAAAGATTCTTTGGAAAGTTTTTTCCCACACTGATATCGGACCCAAAGCTAATTCCTCCTCCAATCCTAACCTTCCAACTCCCATCAGTTAACCCACATTGCACCCAATCCCATTACTGTCATTCCTGCCTGCTTCACTTCAGAATCAGGCCTGGGTTTAGGAAAGATTCTGGATTTATAAAGCGTTAAGGAATCCAGGATCATGGTGAGACTCCTGCCCACCATCCCATCCCCAGATCAGTCTCTGGCTCATCACCCCCAGTAAAAATGTGCTATAGAGTTTAGCTGGAACAAAATGCAGACCTTGAAGAAATTCCAACCAACACACCAATCCTCCCACTGTGAGCAGCAGCTGAGGGATTGGAATACGGATCACCAATCCAATCGCTCCCTCAATGTCAGTAAAATAAAAGAGATTGTCATTAACTTCAGGAAGCCCAGAGAAGGAGGACATGTCTCTGTCTACACCAGCCGTAATGAAGTGAAGTGGTCGAGAGTTCCAAATTTCTAGATTTCCAAATCATCAACAACCTGTCCTGGTCCTTCCATGCTGACACTATATTTAAGAAAGTCCAGCACCACTCCACTTTCTCAGGGAGCTGAGAAAATTCATCATGTCCGCCATGACTCACCAATATTTACAGATACACCATAGAAAATATCTATTCTGGATATATCACAGCTCGGTGTGGCTCCTGCTCTGACCAAAACCACAAGAAACTACAAAAGGCTATGAATGAAGCCCAGTCCATCACTCAAACCAGTCTCCTACCCATTGACTCCATCTACACTTCCTGCTGCCTGGGAAAAGCAGCCAGTATAACCGAGGACCCCACGCATCCCCTTCCACCTTCTTCCATCAGATAAAAGGTACAAAACTCTGAGGTCGCGTACCAACCGACTCAAGAACAGTTTCTTCCCTGCTGCTATCGGACTTTTGAATGGACCTTACATTAAATTGATCTTTCTCTACATCCTATGCAACACTATATTCTGTACTTCCCCCTTTCCTTCTCCCTTATGTTCTCTGTGAACAGTATGCTTTGTACACTGTGCAAGAAACAACACTTCTCACTGTATCGCAATACATGTGACAATAATAAATCAAATCAAATCAAAAAGTGGAGATCAGGAGGGGTAGCGAAGGTGGGGGGAGATCGCATGCAGGATGGAGTAGATGGAAGCGAGATTCCGGTGGGTGGGAGGAAGGTGAAGCTGGTTGGTGTGGTGGGGAACACTACATTCAGCACTCTCTCCTTTCCTTCTCTGTGAATGGTATGCTTTGATTGCATAGCACGTAAGAAACAATATTTTTCACTGTAAATGTGACAATAATAAATCAAGGAACAGGTTGGGAGTGGGGATGAGGGGTGCGGTGCTGGAGGGAGTCGGGGCTGGGGTTGCTTGGAGGGGGCTGGACAAATCTTATCCACAAGCAGAGATACACTGACAGTGCCTCCAGATGCAGAATAATTTACTAGCATTGCCCACATCCGAGGAATGAATAACTAAACTCACGCCAGCATGGCTGGGATGTATTCAGGAGGTGGGAAAACAATGGAATTATTTGTTGGAAAGAGACACACAGGTTAGCTCCAACCTGTGATCCTTGGTGAGCTGTATCTCCAACTGCAGAGATATCATTCTCACACCGACACTGATTTGAAATGTATGCAGCCTCTCTCTCTCTCTCTCTCGGGTTTATCAGACCATGAAGCGATGCAGTGAGGCACAGCACACATCAGCTTTGCTGTGTACATTGCTAGTAAGCACATTGCTTTGACAAGCTGCATATGAAATATAACAGGGCTCGGTATTCCATTGTTCACAATAAACTCGCAAGGCTGAAACACGGCAGCATGATACAGCATCGAAATGTCAAAGTCACATTCTGACCTGGGATTTCTGCGTGTGTGTGTAAAGTGGCTGCAAGCTGCACTCAAAATTGCATCCGTTTTGAAAAAAAACTTCCTCAATTTTCTGCTCAAACTCTTTTGCATCTCACCAAATTCAAAATTTGATTTGATTTATTATTATCACGTGTATTAGCATACAGTGAAACTGTTGTTTCTTGCATGCTATTGCAAAGCATACCGTTCATCAAGATAAAGGAAAGGAGAGTGCAGAATGTAGAATTACAGTCATAGCTCAGGTGTAGACAAAGATCAACTCAGTATAAGGTAGGTCCATTCAAAAGCCTGGTGCTAGCAGGGAGGAAGCTGTTCTTGAGTGGGTTGATCTGTGATCTCAGGCTCCCAGTGTGGCATGCTAATACAGTGGTTAGCACTGCCGTCTCACAGCACCAGAGACACAGATTTGATTCCCATCTGGGGACACTATCTGTATAGAATCTGTACATTCTCCCCATATCTGTGTGGGTTTCCTCTGGATGCTGAGTTTCCTCCCACAGTCCAAAGATGTGCCGGTTAGATTGATTGGTCATGTTAAATTGACCCTAGCGTTAGCAGAGTGAATATGTGAGGTTATGCGGTTAGGATGGGATTGTGGTTGGTGTAGGCCCAAATAGCCTCCTTCTGTACTGCAGGGATTCTGTATAATTTTCTTGATGGAAGAAGGTTGAAGAGAGTATGTCCGGGTACATGGAGTCCTTGATTATACTGGCTGTTTTTCCAAGGCAGCGGGAAGTGTAGATGGAGTCAATGGATGGGAGGCTGGTTTGCGCGATGGACTGGGCTACATTCACAATCCTTCGTGGTTCCTTGTGGTCTCGGTCAGAGCAGGAGCCATACCAAGTCAGAAATATCTGTTGTGTCCTGGTACACCTGGGCAGTGTTTTAAAATGCATTTTTTTCAAAATGAAATATTTGCATTAAAATAATATTGATAGATTTAAGAGTCATAGCTTGTTAAATTTAATTGATGAAGCTTGAAATGGGTTTATCGGGAGAAAGAAACATCAGCATTTTTAGTCACAGTGTCACTCCAGCAGCTGTGAGTAAGCTGAATTTTAAGAATTCAAAATGACCTTTATAAAATATATAGAATGTCTTTCTGGTTAGGTTAGGTATAGTACGTGCTTTTATAATAAGGTTGAAAAAAGATTGAAACAATTTAAACAGACCATTAAACAGTGCATTTGAGTCCCCGAGAAAAGCTCAAATAGTTTGAGTCTGTTTGCGGATCTGTAGATACTGCAGTAAGCAGGAACTCTCAATGTTCATTCTTTCATCCTGGGGGTAAGGCTGGTTCCATGGGAGGAACTGTTCATGCAGGGTGGAAGTTTGCAACACAATATGCAGCAAGTAACTCAACATGTTGCAATGACAATAACCTTTCCCTCAATCTCAGTAAAACATAGGAAATACTTATCAACTTCAGGAAACTTAGTGGAGGACATGCTCCTCTCTACATCAAAGTGGAAATGGTCAAGAGCTTCAAGTTTCTAGGTGTCCAGATCATCACCAACCTGTCTGGGTCCCTCCACACTGAAGTTAGAAAATGCACCAATGCCTCCACTTTCTCAGGAGGTTGAGGAAATTCAATGTGTCTGCTTCGACTCTCACCAACTTTTACAAATACACCACAGGAAGCATCTTCTCCAGATGTATCACAGCATCTGAACATTCTCCCCAATAAATCATCTTCACTACAATACCCTTGAACAGCTTTTCTCTGCTCTGACACGGTTGTTGATCAGGCTTTACAAAGTCTGCCCTGCAAAGTGACAAGTTAAAAAAATCACTTCAAGTTACACACACAATTCATCACTGTCTCAGCAAATTAGTTCGCTCCAATTCATCACAAATTGGTGCGAGGGATTTCTTCAAGCAAAGAAAACAAGAGCTCTTCCTGTTGGCAGCTGATGAAATCCAGTGTTAAAATCTGAAATCTTGTGAGGGATTAGAGATTATTACATCAAGGATCAGAGTGAAAGGCTGTGTCAGGAGACTTGTCCTGAATTGATTCATCTTTGCCTTCAGCATTGAGGTAGGGGATAGGAAATGGTGAGCCATTTTTAGAATCACACAGCGCAGAAGAGGCCCTTCGGCCCATCGAGTCTCCACTGACACACGAGAAATACCTGAACTCCCATCTAATCCCATCTGCCAGCACTTGGCCCATATTCCTGAATGTTATGATGTACCAAGTGCTCATCCAGATACTTTTTAAAGCATGTGAGGCATCCCCCCCCTCCACCACACTCCCAGGCAGCACACTCCAGACCATCACCACCCTCTGGGTCAAAGGCATTCTCTTCATATTCCCCCTAAATCTCCTGCCCTTCACCTTGAACCTATATCCCCTCATGAATGACCCTTCAATGAAGGGGAACAGCTAATAGAATATAGAACAGTACAGCACAGTACAGGCCCTTCGGCCCTCGGTCTTGTGCCGAGTTATGTCCGAATCCAAGATCAAGCTGTTCCTTATCTGTCCGTGTCCCTCATAATCTAGTACCCCTCGATCAGGTCGCCCCTCAGCCTTCTCTGCTCCAATGAAAAGAACCCAAGCCTCTCCAATCTCTCATAATTTAAATATTCCATCCCAGGCAGCATCCTGGTGAATCTCCTCTGCATCCCCTCCATTGCAATCACATCCTTCCAATAATGTGGTGACCAGAACTGTGCAGAGTACTCCAGCTGTGGCCTCACCAAAGTTCTGTACAACTGCAACATGACTTCCCTGCTTTTGTAATCTATGCCTCGATTGAGAAAGTCAGTGTTCTATATTCACCATCCTAATAACACCGTTCTGCTTTCAGAGATCTGTGCAGAAACACACCAAAGATCCTTTGTTCCACAGAACTTCCTAGTGTCCTACCATTCATTTAACACTACCTTGTTAAATTAATCCTTCCAAGATAATTGTTTCCCCATGATCATTGCCTGCTAGAAAAGAGTGTTGGCTGATTGTGCGAACTCAGTCTTTGTGGTGACAAAGATTTTCCACATTGAGATCCAGCTAGACACAGAACATTACAGCACAATACAGGCCCTTCAGTACCCGTCCTGCTGCCAGCAAAAACGAGGAGTTTGATCCACAATCCAAACTCCATTCGCTGCAGGGGTTCCAGAGAATCCCTGCAATGGACAAGATTGGAGGTTTCTGGTGATGGAACAGATGCTGCAGAGCGTGGGTTTCCTCTGGGTGCTCTAGTTTCCTCCCACAGTCTGAAAGCCACGCTAGTTAGGGTGCATTGGCCATGCTAAATTCCCCCTCAGTGTACTCAAACAGGCGCTGGAGTGTGGCGACGTGGAGATTTTCATAGTAACTTCTTCACAGTATCAATGTCAGCCTACTTGTGACACTGATAAACTTTCAAAACAACTGCTTTTCAATGTTTGAAGGTGGAGATTGCGGAGTCGGAGGGAGAAAGATAAAACGTTGAGAGATTTGTGATGGGGAGAAATGGGATGAGTTGTGATTGGTGACGTGCTCTCCTTTCCCTCGCCAGATATTATCGTGCTAATTGCTTCCATTGCAGTCATCGCTGCCGGGACCCAGCAGAACATATTCGCCACCTCTGCCCTCCGGAGCCTCCGCTTTCTGCAGATCCTCCGCATGGTCAGAATGGACCATCGAGGAGGCACATGGAAGTTGCTGGGGTCTGTGGTTTACGCACACAGTAAGGTGGGTGAGTAGGGTGCAAGATGTGGCAGACTCACCGGTTTGCCTTGTCACGCGGGTTTCTCCCTTTACACAGGACACCACCACCTTTTTCCAAAGTGAACCATTTCCTCTGATCTCAATGTGCCCAACCAGTCTCAAGGTAAGAGGAAGGATGGCATTTTGGAGGTGGTGCCAGTCATTGAGAGTCTGACGGTGAGGGCATGCCCTGCGATGGGGGGGTTGTCTAAGTGAGAGAAATGAGAGATTCCTGTTTGTAGAATGGTGCAATGAATTGGAGAATGTGGAACATGACAATCTGTTCCATCCTACCCGGAACAATGCAATCACTCAACATCCTCAAAAGAGGCAAACTTTAAATGAATCTGGGAAAGTGAGTGATCAGTCTAAGGAACAGGCCCACTTTGGGATGATGTGAAAGTAATCAAGTAATCATAGTGTGTTAGCACTGCTTCCTCACAGCTCCGGGGGATCTGGGTTCGATTCCCAGCCTGAGCCACTGGCTGTGCGGAGTCTGCACATTCTCCTCATGTCTGCGTTAGTTTCCTCCAGTTTCCTCCCATGGTCCAAACATGTGCTGGTTAGGTTAATTGGCCATGCTAAATTGCTCCTTAGTGTCCAGGGATGTGTAGTTTAGAGAGATTAGTGAAGTAAATGTGCGGGGTTCTGGGAATAGGACCTGGATGGCATCATTGTCAGTGTAGATTTGATGGGCCGAATGGCCTCCTTCTGCAGTGTAGTGTTTCTGGTACCGATTCATTCCTAATGTCAAATTAGATTTGGCGCAGTAAGTGACATGTTCAGGTTTTGATAACATGAGGAATTTATCATGTCTGAGAAGACAGGGTGACTTTAGAGAAAATAAAGGCAAATTACAGCAGATGCTGGAATCTGAAACCAAAAGAGAAAATGCTGGAAAATCTCAGCTGGTCTGGCAGCATCTGTAGGGGGAGGAAAGATTTGAAGTTTCAAATCCAGATGACCCTTTGTTAAAGATGATGTTAAACCTCTGCTTCCCAAAGCTTTCTATCAGAGCAGATATCTTCACTCCACAGTGGGTCTGTTGTAGATTCCGAGATTGTGATTGATTGCTGGGATTAGTGCCGTTATGTTGTGAAATTCCGGAGCTGTAATGTGCTCACGTCATCCATTGTATTATTTCTTTCCGTTTTCCACTCTTTTTTATTTTATTCATTCGTGGGATATGTGATCACTGGCTGGGCCAGTATTTATTGCCCATCCCTAGTTTCCCAAGGGGTAGTTAACATTGCTGTGGCTTTGGCGTCACATGTAGGTCAGACCAGGTAAGGACAGCAGATTTCCTTCCCTAAAGGAACCAGATAGGTTTTTCCTGATTATCAGCAATGGTTTCGTTGTCATCGATAGATTCTTAATTCTAGATATTTTTTTCACTGAATTCAAATTCCACTATCTGCCGTGGTGGGATTCGAAGCCAGGTCCCCAGTTTCTGGATTACTAGTCTAGCGATAATACCACTAGACCATCGCTTCACTCCTGTGCTGCTGAGGAAGGCAGGAAGCTCTGACTTTACACCCTTGTTCCTCCTGACAGGAGCTGATTACGGCCTGGTACATTGGCTTCCTGGTGCTGATCTTCTCCTCGTTCCTTGTTTACTTGGTAGAGAAGGATTCAAACACTGAGTTTGCCACATACGCCGATGCCCTGTGGTGGGGGACTGTGAGTACAATCTTTGCACTGCCATTTTGCTTTCAAACGGTCCCTTAGGAGAAATACAAACAGGGATAGCTGAGACCAAGAGACTCCAAGTTATAAACAATTCACGAGCTCGTTACAACACCGGCCCATCGACACAAGAATGACACCGAGTCCAGTGTTTGTCTTCCGTTTGTCTCTTCTCTTCACTCTGTCTCTTTCTCTTTCTCTCCTCACTCTCTCTCACTCCCTCACTCTCCCTCATTCTGTTTCTGTTTCAATCTTCCTTTTCCTATTTGCTCTCCTTCTTTCTCTCACTCTTTATTTCTTTATTTTCTCTCCCACTCTCTTTCTCCGTGACATTCTTTCACTCCCACTCTCCCTTAGAGCCTCTCTGGTGCTAATTTCCCTCTCCCTCTCTCTCACTTTCTCTCTTTGCTCCCTTCTTTCTCTTCCTCTCTTGTGCCTCTCTCTCCCACTTTCTCTCTCCCTCCCTCACTTTCTTTCTACTTTTCTTTCCCCGACTCACTTTCTCCCTGGCTGTCTCTCCACTATTCATTCTCTTCACAACCCTGTCCTCTTCCACTCTTTCTCCCTTTCTTACTCCCTGCCACTCTTTGCCTTTCCCTTACCCTCTCTCTCCTACACTCTCTCCCGGTCAATCTCTCCCTCCCCTCTCTGCCCTACACTTTTTCCTTCTCTCACTCTCTATCTTCCACTCTCTATTTCTCTCCCATTCACTTTATCTCTCTCCCAGTTTCTCTTTGTCCTCCCTCTCGCTTCTCTGCCCATGTGTTCGCCCCCTTTATTTTCTCTTTCACTCCTCTGTCTCCCACTCTCTTTCTCTCTCTCTGTCTCTCTCTCACTCTCACGAACACTTACATTCAAAATTTACCCTGTTGGCTGGACGAAAGCTGGGGAAAGCCACCTCAGGTACGGGATGTCCCTGATCAGCCTGGGTGATTTATTTCAGAAAGTGCTGAGTGAAGAGATTACCACTCAGTCTGAAATATTGAACAGCCTATCACCTCCAGATGTGAGCAGCTTGTCTTTTGAGTAACACATCAGGGTCGGTCCAGCACAGCAAGATCCCACACTATCTACCCTTGACAGTTGACGCTCTCTGATAGTTCTTGAACACAGCATGATCCCATAATCTCGATCCAGGATATCCAACCATCCAGATCATCCAAGGTCAATAATCCAGTATTTTATCTAGTGACCCACCCCTGCTGTGCATTGTGAAGCCCGTCATGATTTGAGAAGGTTGGAATTGAGTTTGTGTCAGTCCCACCCGGATTTGTAAGCCTTGCTTAGACCTCACTGATGAGGCTGGAGTATTAAGCTAGTCCAATCCGTGGGTGAAGACAGATATAGATACAGATAGACACGGTGACACAGTGGATAGCGCTGCTGCCTCACAGCGCCAAGGACCCGACTTCGATTCCCAGCTTGGCTCATTGTCTGTGTGGAATCTGCACATTCTCCCCATGTCTGCGTGGGTTCCCTCTGAGTGCTTCGGTTTCACCCCACAGTCTGAAAGATGTGCTGGTTAGGTGCGTTGGCCATTCTAAATTCTCCAGAGTGTGGCAACTAGGGGATTGTCACAGTAACTTCATTGCAGTGTTAATGTAAGCCTACCTGTGACTAATAAACAAACTTTAGATGCTGATAGACTGTAAGGTGAGATCTTTTCTTTCTGCCCCCAGATTACCCTGACGACCATTGGTTACGGGGATAAGACTCCCACCACATGGCTCGGTAGGCTGCTATCGGCTGGATTCGCTCTCCTGGGCATCTCCTTCTTTGCGCTTCCCGCTGTGAGTACCTGCCAGGGTGGTAAAGAGACTGAATGGAATGAAAGCAATTCTTAGAATCACGACCCACTGCCCCAACAGAGGGGAGGCGATGGCCTAGTGATATTATCGCCAGCCTATTAATCCAGAAACTCAACTAATGTTCTGGGTGCCTGGGTTCAAATCCTGCCACGGCAGATGGTGGAATTTGAATTCAATAAAAAATATCTGGAATTAAGAATCTACTGATGACCATGAAATCATTGTTGGAAAAACCCATCTGGTTCACTAATGTTCCTCTAGGGAAGGAAATCTGCCATCCTTACCCACTCTGACCTATATGTGACTCCTGAGCCACAGCAATGTGATTGACTGTCAATTGCCCTCCCAGGGCAATTGAATGAATGAAAAACAAAGTGGCCTTATCAGGGTAGCAAGCTGGAAAGCTCACTGTTACTGACAGGTTAGTGCTGAGTTAGGTTGTTTGGAAAAGCAGAGAAACAGCCTTGTTCAGCATTCAGCCATCTCACAGCTGTCAGGAAGGATAGATTAACCATAAGGGGGAAAACAGAGCATCTAATCATACCTAGGATTAACAGAGAGAAAAATAGACATTCCCTTGTATTTTCATGCCTTAGGTTATGGAATAAATTTAAATTTTTTTATTCGTGGGGCATTGGTGTTACTAGTTGGTCAGAATTTATTGCCCATCCCTAGTTGCCCTTGGGTGGCAGTTGAAAATCAACCAGGTTTCTGTGTCTCTGGAGTCACATATAGGCCAGACCAGGTGACAGATTTCCTGCCCTAAAGGAAATTGGTGAACCAAATGGGTTTTTCCAACAATGGTTCCATGGTCATCAGTAGATTCTTAATTCCAGATTTTTTTGAGTGAATTCAAAGTCCACCATCTGCCGTAGTGGGATTTGAACCCAGGTCCCCAGAACATTAACTGAGTTTCTGGATTAATAGCGATTATATCACTAGGCCGTTGCTTCCCTTGTGATTTGATTTGATTTATTATTTGTTTTGGGATACAGTGGAAAGTATTATTTCTTGCTTGCTGTACAGACAAAGCAAACCATTGATAGGGGAGAAGGAAAGGGGAAGGTATAGTATTGTAATGTTACAGTCATAGCTAGGATATAGAGAAGGATGTGCCACTGTGAGTAGCACAGTAGTTAGCACTACTGCTTCACAGCATCAAGGCTCCAGGTTCAATTGCAACCTCATTCACTGTCTGTGGGAAGTTTGCATGTCCTCCCTGTATCTGCATGGGTTTCCTCTGGGTGAACCAGTTTCCTCCCACACTCCAAAGATGTGTGGGTTAGGTTGATTGGCTATGATAAATTGACCCTAGTGTCAGGGGGATTAACAGGTTAAATTTATGAGGTTACAGGAATAGGGTCTGAGTGGCATTGTGATAGGTGCAGACTCGATGGGCCGAATAGCCTCCTTCTGCACAGTAGGGATTCTATAACTAGCTTAATATAAGATGGGTCCATTCAAAACTCTGATGGCAGCAAGGAAGAAGCTGTTCTTGAGTCAGTTGGTGCATAACCTCAGACTTTTGTATCTTTTTCCCAACGGAAGAAAGTGGAAGAGAGTATGCCGGGGTGCATAGTTCCTTGATTGCTTTCCGAGGCAGCAGGAAGTGTAGACAGATTCAATAGATGGGAGGCTGGTTTGCATGATGGACTGGGCTGTGTTCACAAACCACTTCCAGTTTCTTGCAGTCTTGTACAGAACAGGAGTCATATCAAGCTACAATACATCTGGAAAGGATGGTTTCTATGGTGCAAATGGAAAAAATGATGAGAGTCATAACAGACACACCAGATTTTCTCAGTATCTTGAGAAAGTAGACATGTTGGTAGCCTTTCTTAGCTACAGCAGCAGTTGGAGGAACCAGGACAGGTTTTTGGTGATCTGGACACATAGAAACTTGAAACTCTCAATCATTTCCACTTCATCCACATTGATGTAGGCAGGGGCATGTCCTCCTCTGCACTTCTGAAAATGATGACTATCTCCCTCATTTGATGTGCTAAAGATGATTAAAAGATTGGATAAGAAAAATAAAAAAAAAACCATTATCTCGGGTAGAAGGCCAACTTTCATATTAGAGCCATTAGCGATTGAGATCGATACCTTTCTGTTCGGTAAGAATATCAAGTCAGATGAAGCAAAAGTGTGTGGAAAGAGTTGAGATAGAGATAAAAGCATAAGAACTAGGAGCAGGAGTCGGCCATCTGGCCCCTCGAGCCTGCTCTGCCATTCAATAAAATCAGGGCTGATTTTTTTGTGGACTCAGCTCCACTTACCCACCCACTCACCATAATCCTAAACTCCTTTACTGTTCAAAAATTTATCTATCCCTGACTTAAAAACATTCAATGAGGGAGCTTCAACTACTTCACTGGGCAGGGAATTCCACAGATTCACAACCCTTTGTGTGAGAAGTTCCTCTTCAACTCAGTCCTAAATCTGCTTCCGTTTATTTTGAGGCTATGCCCCCTCTCCGTACTAGCTTCCAGTGGAAACAACTTCCCTGCTTCTATCTCATCTATTCCCTTCATAATCATATATATTTCTATAAGGTCTCCTCTCATTCTCTGAATTCCAATGGGTGTAGCCCCAGTCTGCTCAGGCTCTCCTCATAAGCCAACATTCTCAACTCTGGAATAAAGCCATGATTGAAATGAATGGTGGAAGGAGGGATTAAATAGGCTCTTGTTTGTAAATGATTTCCTCAAGTTCAATTGTAATTCCCTCCATGGTGAAAAATGAGCAGAATAGGGTTAGGATTCCCATTGCTCTGTTAGACAGAAGAATCACATGCAAGTGTAGAAAAGCAATACACATTGTTGTTAAGATCTCGACAACAGTTTAAATAAGTGAGTGACCCTCACCAGTTTGTTTAACCACAAAAGCAGACCTTCCAGAAGGAAAATGTTGGAAGCGATACTGAATTATCACGGTGCCAGTCCCTGAAAAGGTGGGCAACGATTCCTGAACAATCATAGGATCATTGTACAGAAAGTGACCTTTCAGCCCATCGAGTCTGCACCCACAACAATCCCATCCAGGCCCTATCACCGTAACCCGCACATATTTACCCTACTAATCCCCCTGACACTAAGGGGCAGTTTAGCACGGCCAATTCAGCTGACCCGCACTGGAAGGAACCTGGAATACTCAGAGGAAACTCACACAGACGCGATGAGAACGTGCAAACTCCACAGAGTCATCCGAGGCTGGAACTGAACCTGGGGTCCTTGGCACCGGGAGGCAGCAGTGCTAACCGCTGTGCCACCGTGCCACCACTGTGTAACTGTGCAGTGTCATTAATATCATTTAAACATTTTAAAGTATTTCCCAGGACGAGTTATCACACAACAATAAACAGAAGCCACATCAGGAGATATTTGGACAGGACCAGGAATGTGTTTAAAGAAATAAATTTAAAGGAAAAACTTCAAGGAGGAGAGAGAGCTGGGAGGGGGAGAAGTTTGGGAGGAAGTTCCAGAGATTATAGCTTCAAATTGAAGGTACGCCCTCCAATGATAAAGAGATTAATATCCGGCAGTACTGGATGATAGAATTAGAGGCTTGCGGAGCAAGTTGTGGTTGGAGGAATTGGAGAGATAGCGAGAGCTCACAGATGGATTTAAAACACAAGGATGAAGGAGGGAGTGATTGGAGTTTCCTGAATTGTGATATCCTGGTTTGTTCCTCAAGGAGCAGACAGATCAGAAGAACATTAGATTGGTATTTTACAACGATGATAATCGATATGCCAGCTCTTTTTATTGCTGCAGCTCTACTTCATTACATGACTTTTTAATAGAAGTGATTTTTCCAACACTAACACCTCATCTAACGTGTCCCTTCTGTAGAGGAGTAGATTAACAATACATCTCAACATTACAAGAAAGGAAAGCCTGACCGGAGCCGAGTGTTTCAACTTCCTTCCCATTCCAAAGATGTGCAGGTTAGGTCGATTGGCCAGTTAATTGCCAGCTAATGTCAGGAGAATTTACAAGATAAATACATGGGATTACAGGTTTAGGGCCTGAATGGAATTGTTATCAGTATAAGTTTGATGGGCCGAATGGCCTCCTCCTGCACTGTACGGTTTCTATGAGAGGTAATATCAGGCTCAGAACAAGGGACTATAATTCGGTAAGCCCTCCTCCCAGCAAGCTCTGTTGGACATGTGAGCAGTTTGGCTGGGTATAACTGACATGTTTTCATGGCCTTTATCACAGGGTATTCTTGGTTCAGGGTTCGCCTTAAAGGTTCAAGAACAACATCGGCAGAAACACTTTGAGAAGAGAAGGAATCCGGCAGCCAGCCTCATTCAGGTATGCTCCACATGTTGTTCTGTATAATTGAACGTGTCATTCAGGTCTGTCTGAATCAGACCAGGGAGTGACAAAGCTCTTGCACTGATTTTAAGCAAAGTAAATTCTATCCCCCAAAAAAGGGAGACTTAAATATAGAAATAAAGAAACTTGAACAGAAGTAAGACATTCAGCAAGAGAGACAATTCATATCTCTCTAACCAGTGATTATTCTTCTCTCCATTCACAATGTCTGTACCTGTAAAGACTTGATTCCCTATAAAGACTCGCATTCCAACCATTATCTTGCAATTGTATCTCTATCTATATATGCCCTGTTTGTAAACCCAACTCTCCATTGGCCTGATAAAGGAGAAGCAATCCAAAAGCTCATGCTTCCAAATAAACTTGGTGTTATGAAAGTTATTAACCAAGGTATATGCTCTTCATATAGAATATGTTTTCAAAAATATATGCCTAAATTCTCTAACACTGGTTGTAGGTATCCCTATGCAAACTATATCTTTTGGGCTGTTTGTAACTTCTCTATATTCTATTCACTGTAATCTAATCTTCACTAAGCTATTAGACTTTTAATCCCAAATTATTCTAAATTCCCTCAGCCCATGATTGTACCACTAAATGGCTGTTTTCTCAGGCCCCGCAGGGTTATTTGATATCATGGGTGCTCATTTCTCCACACAGATGGCCATTATCGTTGTTGCGTCCTGTGTGGACTGTATGCAGTAACGTTTGAGCAGATGCATAATTACAAGGAATGTTAAGACCACAATGAAAAAGAACCCAATCCCTTGTATGATGGATGTTCCTAAGAATCCCAGCCAACCCAAAGCTCAGCCCCAAAGAGTGAAGGCTGGAGGCTGTTTGAGTTTTTCAATCTCTTTTTGAATATGGCTGGTTAGATCACTTGGTGATATCTGAATTATCAGGAATATATCAACACTCTTCTCTAAGCAAGGCACACGTTGTCACTAAAACAAAATCTAGTGCCATTCAATGCTGTAGTACCATACAGCAACAATCTCATCATTACTTTTAGCAAAGACAGAGGATGTATCATTGACAACTTTTTCCAAGGTTGAGAATATGTTTGTGTTTTCCTCTGCCAATTTCCTGATCCCATACCAGGGGAGCATGATGGCAGAGAAGGGCCCTGTTCCCATGATGCTATGTTGACGTGTTGTCAGAGAAGGAAGACAAGGAAAATGATAAATGTCCATATCCAAGGTAATATCACCCCCTTCCAACTGGGCAGGGAGCCAAGAGTGTGCCTAATCACCACAAATCCAACATGTGCCATTGAGAATCAGGTAGGTGTTATTCCATTGAAGCAATGAGAGACATTATAAGACTGGGCGGGCCCATGCATTGCTGGCTGGTCAGATTCACAGGGCTATGGCTTTCGTTTGTGTCTAAGTCACTCCCAGGGCCTTCCTTACTCTACCTTCTTATTTTTCAGGCATTTTGTAACTTCTCTATACTCTATTCACTCTGATCTCATCTATCCTGATCTGTTAGTCCTTTAATCCCATGTTATTCTAAATTCCCTTTACAAACACAGACTGATTCCAACAAGACTAATTCAGTAACAGACCCACTGATGGGGCTTGCTTTATACAGGGCTCAGTACATGAGATACACCTGTGTTATGAAGTAACTCGCACCCCGCCCCCCCCCGCACTCTGAGAACTAACAGCTAACCACTCAAAGAGGAATACCTCATCTCATAATCTGTAAAAGTGAGTGTGAAGTGGTGCAATCTGCTCTTCAGCAACTTTTAGTGGTTAAATCAAAATAACTCCCTGACACTGACTCTAAAATCAACAAGTAACAATTTATTATCTAATTAACAGTGAACAAGTTAAATAGACTGTTAACAAATGAATAAAACAAGATTCTAATGGAGTGTTCTTTGGATAAATACAATTCCCATTCATTAAAAAGAAAAATAGAATTTTAGTCATTCTCTAAACTACAATCAGGTTTTGTGCCTTCTGGAATACTCTGGATCTTCTCTGTTGATTCTTCTTTCTTCTTTGCTATTTAAGTGAGGATTTCAGTTAATAGCTATGAACAGTTCCTCTCTCCCTCAGTTGCACTGTCCCCTTATTAACATTGCGTACAATATGAATGGTCCCAGGTTGCAAAACCATCAGATTTAAATTTAATAGGTTCTTGGTATCTGAATATCTAATTCAAATTATAAATTGAATTCAACAATTCAATTCAGAAGCCTGTTGCTTTGGTAACCCTGCCTCTTGGCCTTCCAATACAAATGTTTCATTTTGGGTAATCTATGTGTATTTGCGTTTTTTTTAAGTTTCTAAGCACCGAAAAAGTACCTTTTAAAGGGACCTTTCAATACTTTTCCTAGCACTTTACAAATTACGATCTACAATTATTCTGCTCAACTTTGCAACACCTAATGATTTAATTGCCAGTTCTCGGGGAGCTCATATTCAACAGGTCTGACAGGGAGGTCAATCAATGATTCCCCATGAAAGTTATCTCAGCATCGCAGCCTTCACCAACTGACAGGCCCTTCCTAGAGGGGAGATGAATGGGAGGGGGAGAGTCGTGTAAAGCCACCTAATCTCTCTTAAACAGCACACTTCATTTGGATGACTTGTTGTTTGCAGGAAAGAGGTCCCATTGAGCAGATTAAGCAGAGTATTAGAAGAGTCAATGAAGGGTGTAGAATGATAGAAACTTACAGTGTAGAAGGAGATTATTCAGCCTATCTAGTCTGTACTGACCACAATCCCACCAGGTCCTTTTCCCATAATCCCATGCATTTACCCCTAGCTCATCACCTTGACACTAATGGTCAATTTAGCAGGGCCAATCCACCTAACCTGCACATCTTTAGACTGTGGGAGGAAACTGGAGCATCTGGAGGAATCCCACACAGACACAGGAACAATGTGCAAACTCCATAGTGACAGAGACCAAGCCGGGAATCGAACCCGGATCCCTGGTGCTGTAAGACAGCAGTGCTAACCCACTGTGCCATTGCGCCACCCATTCTATACTCATCATTATCCCATCTTCTGGTATGGGTCCCGTTCCTGTAATTGTGTCGAGTGTGTCTTTGTATCAAAAACCTTCAGAGAGTTGGATAATTATTTGAAATACTTTCCCGAAATAAGCTAATTAATGATTTGCTGACATGTTTGATATTCGATTATTTTAATTGAACTCAGCATTCTGATTCCAGTATTTTAGTATTCTGTTGGAATGTATTGAACTGGGGTCTGGTAATAATGTGCTGAGTGGAATGGCTCCCACCTTCCCTCCCCATGAAACACCTTTGATCAGGCCCAGGACTGAGCTTTCTTTATTCTTCCTGGGGTTTGGGTAACGCTAACAAGGTCATCACTAATTGTCCTTGATCCGTGTGGCTTGCTAAGCCATTTCAGAGGGCATTTAAGTGTCACTCACATCACATGAAGACCAGTTTATTTTATTCATTCATGGGGTATGGGCACTGCTGGCTGGCCAGCATTTACTGCCCATGCTGAGGTTCCCGAGGTGAGATCCAACCACATTGCTGTGGCTCTGGAGTTACATGTAAGCCAGACCAGGTAAGGACGGCAGATTTCTTTCTCAAAGGCATCAGTGAAAAGATGTGATTTCTGACAATCAACAATGGTTTCATGGATATTATTAGAGCCTTAATTCTAGATATATTTATTGAATTCAAATTCCTCCATCGACCATGTGGGATTCAAATCCTGGTCCTCAGAATTAGCTGAGTTTTTAGATTAGTACTCTAGCAATAATACCACTAGGCCATTGCCTCCCCTTAGACAAATTTCCTTCCCAAAAGGATTATAGTGAACCAGATGGATTTGAAGTAATCCATCAGGTTCTTAATTCCAAATTTTTTAAATTAAATTCTAATTTCACCATCTGCCATGGTGGGATTCGAACCACATATTGGGTAATTCAGATCCCCAGAGTATTATCCTAGATATCGGGATTGGTGCTTATTGGCCATACCTGGAGTACTGTGTACAGTTTTGCTCTCCTTACTTGAGAAAGGATAGACTGGCACTGGAGGGAATGTAGAGGAGATTCACTAGATTGATTCCAGAGGTGAGAAGGTTGGTTTTTGAGGAGAGACTGAGTAGACTGGGGCTATACTCATTGGAATTCAAAGAATGAGAGGCAATCTTATAGAAACATACAAAATTACAAAAGGAATAAATAAGATAAAAGCAGGGAAGTTGTGTCCAGTGACGGGTGAAACTAGAAATAGAGGGCATGGTCTCAAAATAAGGCAGAGCAGATTTAGGACTGAGTTGAGGAGGAACTTCTTCACCTGGGAAGAATCTATGGAATTCCCTGCCCAATGAAGCAGTTGAGACTATCTCATTGAATGTTTTTAAGGGAAAAGTAGATAAGTTTTTGAACAGGAAAGGAATTAAGGTTTATGGTGAGCAAGAAGGTAAGTGGAGTTGAGTCAAAAAAATCAGCCATGATCTTATTGGGCAAAATAAGAAATTTCACAACACCAGCTTAAAGTCCAATGTTTTTAGTATCACGAGCTTTCAGAGCACCGCTCCTTCTTCAAATGATTTGGAGAGGTAGGTTTCACAATCATGGTCTGTATAGACAAAGACACAGTTTGTCTGCTTTCTTGTATCGTTGTAGAAACTTGAACCTGTGTCCTTGTCTAAATATGCCATGCCTGTAAAACCTACCTCCTCACTCACCTATGAAAGGCTCGTGCTCCAGAAACTCGTGCTACCAAATAAACCTCTTGGACTTGAACCTGGTGTTGTGAGCTTTCTAACTGTGCTTATCCCAGTCCAACACCGGCATCTCCACATCATGATCCTATTGAATGGCGTTGCAGGCTCGAGGGGCCAGATGGGCCTACTCTGGCTCCCAGTTCTCATGTAGCCCACTGGATCACCACCTCCCAGTGAAACAGAAAGTTGAAACTAAAGGGAATGTCTTGTAGGGTATTTACTGTACTTTTGAATCCATTCCATTTGCTGATTTTTATGCTGACATTTTACATAGAACATTACAGCGCAGAACAGGCCCTTCGGCCTTCGATGTTGCGCCGATCATTATATAAAGCAATGACCCTCCAAACTAAACCATTCCCTTCTCTTCCATAAACTTATCAACTAACCTCTTAAACGCCACCAAACTTGGCGCATCTACAACTGCCGCAGGCAGGGCATTCCACTCCCTAACCACCTCTGGGTAAAGAACCTACCTCTGATATCCGTCCTATAACTATCACCCCTTAATTTAAGCTGTGTCCCCTCGTGCTAGCTTTCTCCATCCTAGGAAAAAGGCTATCACTGTCCACCCTATCTAAACCTCTAATCATCTTATATGCTTTGATAAGGTCTCCTCTTAGCCACCTCCTCTCTAACGAAAACAACCTCAAATCCCTCAGCCTCTCTTCATAAGACCTGCCCTCCATACAGGCAACATCCTGGTAAACCTCCTCTGTACCCTCTCCAATGCCTCCACATCTTTCTTATAATGTGGGGACCAGAACTGCACACAATACTCAAGTGCGGCCGCACTAGAGTTTTGTACAGTTGCAACATGACGTTGCGGTTCCGAAATTCAATCCCCCTACCAATAAAAGCTAAGACTCCGTATGCCTTCTTAACAACCTTATCAACTTGACTGCCTACTTTCAGGGATCTATGCACAAATACACCAAGATCCCTCTGCTCATCAACACTATTAAGAATCCTACTATTAGCCCTATACTCTGCACATTTATTATTCCTGCAAATTATACTTCATTGTTCCCTTTAACTTCTTTCCCCTCTGAATTTAGGCCGCTTGGCGTTTTTACTCCACTGATGGAAGCCGGACATACCTGGTAGCTACCTGGCGATTCTATGAGAGTGTCCTATCTCCACTCAGGTATGTATCACATTCTTTGATCGTAAGTGCACATTTATTGGATAATTTTCACTCGCATATATCTTCCATTTCTGTTCCGTTTTTCTCTTCCCAATCTTGCTTGATCTCCTTTATACATTTAAAAGATAAATCTGCATGTAGTATGTGTGGCACAGTTATGTGGCTGATGTCAATCAGTTTCCATGGCGACCTGGCAGCCATATTTGAAGACCTGACATTTCTGCAAAGCAGGAACCAAACTGGCAGCTGATATTGACAAGTATAAATCATTTCACACAGTTAGAAGTTGTTTCTTTCTCTGCTGTTGAGAGGATTACAGACTGTCCACTGAGGAGATTCAGGCACTTTTACCAGAAAAATCATTCACAGCTAATTCTGAAAAAGCAGCTTTTCAGACACCTGCGTTCTTTTCGAGCAAACGGGACTTTTAATGCTGCAAAATCATGAAAATAAAACTCACCGTCAATAATTCAAATTGATTTTCACTTGCCTGCATTTCACATTTTCACATCAGTTAGTCAATTTAATTTGCTTACTCTCATCAGCCTTAACACACAGTCCAGTAAATAAAGGCCGTTACATGTAGCCCATAATACACAGGGGTTTTGTGGGTTCTAAGATGCTGTACCTGCCCTGGGAGTGTTTGACAGGACAGTGTAAAGGGAGCTTTACTCTATATCCAGCTTGTTACTGTACCTGTCCCGGGAGTGTTTGACAGGACAGTGTAAAGGGAGCTTTACTCTATATCCAGCCTGTTACTGTACCTGCCCCGGGAGTGTTTGACAGGACAGTGTAAAGGGAGCTTTACTCTATATCCAGCCTGTTACTGTACCTGTCCCGGGAGTGTTTGACAGGACAGTGTAAAGGGAGCTTTACTCTATATCCAGCCTGTTACTGTACCTGCCCCGGGAGTGTTTGACAGGACAGTGTAAAGGGAGCTTTACTCTATATCCAGCCTGTTACTGTACCTGTCCCGGGAGTGTTTGACAGGACAGTGTAAAGGGAGTTTTACTCTATATCCAGCCTGTTACTGTACCTGCCCCGGGAGTGTTTGACAGGAAAGTGTACACTAAGTCCCTGACACTAAGGGGCAATTTAGCATGGTTAATCCCCCTAAACTTCAGAGTGTGGGAGGAAAGTGGAGTACCCAAACAAAGACTGAGGCCATGAGCTGAGTAGCCCTGGCAGAAAACAAACTGAGTAAGAAGTCACACAACACCAGGTTAAAGTCCAACAGGTTTATTTGTAATAAACACCAATAGGTTTCGAAACACTGCTCCTTTGTCAGGTGAGTAAGGAGTTCAAATCACAAACTCACCCACTCACCTGACAGAGGAGCAACGTTCTGAAAACTAGTGGCGTTTGTTACCAAATAAACCTGTTGGACTTTAACTGGTGTTGTGAGATTTCTTACAGCGTTTACCCTAGTCCAACCCTGGCATCTCCACGTTAGAAGACAAACTGAGCATATTCCTGAAAATATGTGGCTTAGAATCATAGAATCCCTACAGTATAGAACATAGAACATTACAGCACAGAACAGGCCCTTCGGCCTTCGATGTTGCGCCGACCAATATAAAAAGCAATGCCCCTCCAAACTAAACCATTCCCTTCTCTTCCATATACTTATCAACTAACCTCTTAAACGCCACCAAACTTGGCGCATCTACAACTGCTGCAGGCAGGGCATTCCACTCCCGAACCACCCTTTGGGTAAAGAACCTACCTCTGATATCCGTCCTATAACTATCACCCCTTAATTTAAAGCTGTGTCCCCTCGTGCTAGCTTTCTCCATCCTAGGAAAAAGGCTATCACTGTCCACCCTATCTAAACCTCTAATCATCTTATATGTTTCGATTAGGTCCCCTCTTAGCCGCCTCCTTTCTAACGAAAACAACCTCAAATCCTTCAGCCTCTCTTCATAAGACCTGCCCTCCATACCAGGCAACATCCTGGTAAACCTCCTCTGTACCCTCTCCAATGCCTCCACATCTTTCTTATAATGTGGGGACCAGAACTGCACACAATACTCCAAGTGCGGCCGCACTAGAGTTTTGTACAGTTGCAACATGACGTTGCGGCTCCGAAATTCAATCCCCCTACCAATAAAAGCTAAGACTCCATATGCCTTCTTAACAACCTTCTCGACTTGACTGCCTACTTTCAGGGATCTATGCACATACACACCAAGATCCCTCTGTTCATCAAGACTACTAAGAATCCTACCATTAGCCCTATACTCTACACATTTATTATTTCTGCCATAGTGCATTACCTCACACTTTTCCACATTAAACTCCATTTGCCACCTCTCGGCCCAGCTCTGCAACTTGTCTAAGTCCCTCTGCAAACTATAACACCCCTCTTCACTATCTACCACTCCACCGACTTTAGTGTCATCTGCAAATTTACTAATCCATCCTTCAATACCCTCATCCAGATCATTTATAAAAATTACAAACAGCAGGGGCCCCAAAACAGACCCCTGAGTACACCACTTGTCACTGAACTCCACGATGAATATCTCCCATCAACCACCACCCTCTGTCTTCTATCTGCTAGCCAATTCCTAACCCAATTAGCTAAATCACCCTCTATCCCATACATCTGCATTTTCTGCAGAAGTCTTCCATGGGCCACCTTATCAAACGCCTTACTAAAGTCCATATATACCACATCAACCGCCTTACCCCCATCCACCTCTTTAGTCACTTTTTCAAAAAACTCAATGAGGTTAGTAAGGCACGACCTACCCTTCACAAAACCATGCTGACTATCCCCAATCAATTCATTTCTCTCTAAATAACTATAAATCCTATCCCTAATAATTCTCTCCAATACTTTGCCCACAACAGAAGTAAGACTCACTGGCCTATAATTCCCTGGAAGGTCTCTCTTCCCCTTCTTGAACAATGGGACCACATTCGCTATCCTCCAGTCCTCCGGAACCACACCCGTAACCAACGACGACCTGAAGATCAGAGCCAGAGGCTCTGCAATCTCCTCTCTTGCCTCCCAGAGAATCCTAGGGTAAATCCCGTCCGGCCCAGGGGACTTATCCAACTTCAAACCCTCGAGAACATCTAGCACATCCTCCCTATCTACTTCGATATTTTCCAGTTTGCTACCCTGTACCTCAGTGTTCTCCATAACTACATTTACATCACCCTGCGTGAATAGAAGGAGGCCATTTGGCCCATTAAGTCTGCACTGACCACAATCTCACCGTATCCCATTAACCTGCCAATCCCCCTGCGACTAGGGTTAATTTAGCAGAGCCAACCAACCTAACCAGCATCTCTTTCAGACTGCAGGAGGAAACTGGAGCACCTGGAGAAAACCCATGCAGACACAGGGAGAACATGCAGACTGCACACGGACAGTCACCCTAAGCTAGAATAGAACCTGTGTCCCTAGCACTGTGAAGCAGCAGTGCTAACCACTGTGCCACTGTGCTGACCTTAACAGCGCTGTCAGTGACACTTTCCATCACTGTTAATAACTGACAGGAAGCTAATGGGGCAGTAATGAACCAAGTTGCATTTGCCCTAATTTTAGTGAACAGGACATACAAAGAACAAAGAACAAAACAGCACGGGAAACAGGCCTTTCGGCCCAACGAGCCCATGCCGCCATCCCAATGTCCCTACCTCTACCCACGATCCCTGTCCATGTTTATAGATCTATGGATTAAAAACCAAATTTGAGACAATTTAGGGAGAATTTGTTTTGCCAATTAGTCTAAGAGCACGTCTTTGGGATGTGGGAGAAACCGGAGCTCCCGGAGAAAACTCACGCAAGCACGGGGAGAATGCGCAAACTTCCACAGACACAGGCCCAAATCCATGTATCTGCACAGCACAGCGATAGTCACTGAGCTGTCGTGTTGCCCATCAAATGGTCCAGGTCAAGTGTACACTAACGACGTGAAGCACTAGGATACTCTCGAAAAAAGATCCAAGAGCAGCCCTCTCACGACCCATCGCGTGTATGCCCCTCGTTAGACAACAAGGTGGACCAAAGCACCTGTAGGATAAAAACAAGTACATCAATATCATCATCTATTGACACACTTCCCAGGGACTCCCAAGGCTCATGATCCCTATTTTAAATCAGTTTTCTATACCCCTTCATTCCCATTCTGTTCATGTGCCCATGTAAGTATTTCTTAAATAACTTCAGACTACCTGCCTCCACCACTTTACTTGGCAGCGCATTCCACACCCCCACCACCCTCTGTGTGAAAAAACTCCCTCTAGCATCCAAATTATACCTGGTAAACCTCCTCTGCACTCTCTCCAGAGTCTCCACATCCTTCCAGTAGTAAGGCGACCAGAACTGGATGCAGTATTCCAAATGAGGTCTAACCAGCGTTTTATACAACTGTAACATTAAAGGCCAGCTCTTGTACTCTATACCCCTTCCTGTAAAGGCTAACATACTATATGCTTTCTTCACAACCTTCTCCACTTGTTCTGCTACTTTCAGAGACTTGTGCACCTGCACCCCCAGGTCCCTCTGCGTTTCTATACTCTTAATAGGTCTACCCTTTATCATATACCTCCCCTCTACATTCTTTCTCCCGAAATGCATCACTTCGCATTTATCAGGATTGAATTCCATCTGCCATCTATCTGCCCAAGCTACCAGCCTATGTCCTGCTGCATCGCCTGACAATGCTTCTCACTATCCGCAAGTCCAGCCATCTTTGTATCGTCTGCAAACTTGCTGATCACTCCACTTACTCCCTCTTCCAAGTCATTTATATATATTACAAATAGAAGAGTCCCAGTACTGAGCCCTGCGGCACACCACTAGTGACCGACCTCCAGCTAGAGAAACACCCTTCCACTATTACTCTCTGTCTCCTATTACCAAGCCAGTTACTTATCCTTCTCCACAAGATGTGAACTTGTCCCTTTGGCAAGAAGAAGAGAAATCTGTCAATTATTTAAATAAAGAGAGGCTGCAGAATGCTGACTCGAGAGATTGGGGTGCCGTGGGACAGGAATCACGAAGAGTCAGTATATGGGTACAACAAGTGATTGGGAAGCAAATGAAATATAGTCATTTACTGGAAAAAAATCAACTATAAAAATAGAGAAGTGCTGCTACAGCTGGGCAGCACTTCATGAGTACTGAAGTACTTTGTACAGTTTTGAACTCCCTACTTCAGAAACAAAAAAATTGCCATTAGAAGTAGTTCAGAGGAGGTTCACTTGATTCATTCCTTCCAATTTAATTTGATTTATTGTTATCACGTATATTGGGATACAGTGAAAACTATTGTTTGTTGCACGCTACATCAGGGTGAAGGAAAGGACAGGGTGCAGAATGTAGTGTTCAAGTCATAGCTAAGCTGTAGAGAAAGATCAACTTAATGCAAGGGAGGTCCATTCAAAGATCTGCTGGCAGCAGGGAAGAAGCTGCTCTTGAATCGGTTGGTACGTGATTGCAGACATTTGTATCTTTTTCCTGACAGAAAGTGGAAGAAAGAATGTCCGGGGTGTGTGAGATCCTTAATTATGCTGGCTGCTTTTCCAAGGCAATGGGGAGCATAGACAGAATCAGTGGATGGGAGACTGGTTTGGGTGATGGACTGGGCTACATTCATGACCCTTTGTAGTTTCTTGCAGTCTTGATCAGAGCAGGAGGCATACCAAGCTGTGATATATCCAAAAAGGATGTTCTCTATGGTTATAGTTGTATTGGATATGCCAAATTTTCTCAGCTGGAAATCAAACTCATTTAGCAACAGGACGCTGTAGCTGCCTTGGGATTGCTTGGCTGGACAGTGTAGATGGAATTTTACTCAATCTCAATCTCATGTTGTGCCTGCCCTGAGTGTTTAAGGGTACATTGCAGTTGGAGCTTTACTCTGTGGAACTGCCCTGGGAATATTTAATGAGAGTGTAAAAGGGAGCTTGAGTTTGGATGTAATCCATGCTGTATTTCCCTGCGAACGTTTGATTGGAGAATATAAAGGAAACTTTAATCTGTATCGAACCCAAACTATACCGGAGTGTGAGTGTCTCCCTGAGCCCAGCCTGGCATCCCAGTCTTCCTCTCTGCTCAGTTTTATAGAAATAAAGTTAAGTCTTTGAAGAGTAAAGGATTTGCACATCACAGCACACGATGCATAAATCTCAGCATTAAATGAGGCACAGAATGTGACTGGGTTCTGTCCGATATAGTGTCTAAACTGTCTCTTTGGTTTGCCTTTCTCTTAATGTGTTAGAGTTAACTGGGAATAGACGACGGCAATCAGAGAAGAGGGTTCATAGGAACAGGAGTAAACACGTATAGGCAAGTGGGCCTCACACCCTGAGGGAGGAGGAATGGTGAGAAGGCTTGGGCAGAAGAGTGTGTGTGTGTATGTGTGTGTGTGTGTGTGTGTGTGTTTTGGAGGGGGGGGGAGTGTGGGGATGGATATCACACAACTGTCCAGCAGAGGAGAGCAAAGGGGAAGGAAAGGAAGGAAGGGATGGGAGAGGGGTGAGGACGATGAAAATCAGAGGGAATAGGTAGGATCAAAGCAAATTACTGCAGATGCTGGAATCTGAAACAGGAAAATCTCAGCAGGTCTGACAGTGTCTGTGGACAGAGAATAGAGCCAATGTTTTGAGTCTGGATGAGTTATTGTCAGAACTGGCAGCTTTGCTCTCTTCACCCTTTTTAATATCTGTACTATTCAGATCATCCTTGATGCTGTTTTCTGACAGTGTGAATGAGGAGGTGGCTGCTACTCGGAATGACATTTGCGCTGTGTTTACTTATTTAATTATTGATCACTCATTCTGATGACCAATACTTTCTGTCTGACTCTCATTTTCCTTTCACCAACTAACACCGAAGAAGAGACCAAGGAGAAACATTCAGCAGGTTTGTTCATTCCTGTTTCTTCCCAAATTGTGCAGACTGTGTAAATAATCACATTCTCAGCTTCTTCGATCTCACTGTGAATCAGCATGGAGAACCTCCCCGCGTTAACGATTGCCATCAGTGGGGAATATGACTTAAAAACAGATTTTGTATTGAGATCATTCAAAAAAACACAATCTGGGCAATTCTGCATGTGTTTACATCCTCCCCATCTTCCTAAAACATAAAATATGAACGTAACCAGATTTGTCCCTGGAACTAATTGACTGCAGGGATGCAGACAGACTCGGTGTCCCTTGGACTTTACCCCAATGCCTGGAACTGATCTAATGTACCCACTGGTGACCATAAATGCAGGGCCTACTTTTCTATCCAATGAGATTCTGACTGATTTGATGGGATAATCCTAACTCCCTGGAGCAATGCTGAAAGTAGAAGGAACAGCATTGCTCCATTGAACGATTGACAGGCTCACTTCACAAAGGCCGCTCATCAATAAGTGTCAGAGAAACTAGAAGCAGAAATAGGCCATTTGGCCCTTCAAGCCTGTTCCATCAAGCTATTTGATCATGGCTGATCTTCGAATTCAATATCCTGATTCCTCCTTCTCCCCGCATATCCCTTTACCTCCAAGAGCTACATCTAATTTCCTCTTGAAATCACACAATGTTTTGGTCTCAACTGTTTTGTGTGTTAGTGAATTCCACACATTCACCAAGAAGAAATTCCTTCTCACTTTATTTCTAAAAGATTCACCCCTTACCTTTGGATATGACTCCGAGTTCTGGACTGTCCCACTATCAGGAATATTCTTTCCAAATCCACCCTGTCTAATCCTGTTGGAATTTTATAGGTTTCTATGAGATCCCCTCCCAGTCTTCCAAATTCCAGTGAATAGAATCCAAAGCCTTTAAGGTAGAAAAATATCCCAGAGCATCTCCAAACAATATTCCAAATGGGATCTGACCAGAGTCTTATAAAGCCTCAGCAGTACAGGCCTACTCTTGGATTCTGGTCAGGAACTTCGATAACACCTCTGGTGAGAGTTGAAGGGTTTACTGGAAATTAGTCGCTGGAGGTGAAATAAAAAATATTAGCCACAGTGTGGTAGAACCTCATAACTAGGAGAGTAGCTTCCACCCCAGGCAGGCAGTGCATATGAACCATTGCTTAATAATAGGAGCTCGCTATTAGATGGTTTCACTCAAGCTGTTGGAGTTACATATTGCTGTAGATGTGCTTTGATCAGTATTTAAAACCCTGCTCTATCTCCCCTCACTTCCTAGTAAGCTTTTTAATAATAAACAGAAGCTCTTCAGGATATACACGTCCAGGAAACATAGGTACCCAGCATCTGCACTCATGGTTTGTGGGAATGTCACTAACGGCAGCTGCATGATCATTTCTTCCCTCCTCTCCTCCTTTCACACAGCGCTTCCTGGATCCTTTAACCATTTCCAGTACTATTTCCCCTGCTTGTTTTTGCCCCTTGTTGTCTTGCTCGATTGCCTGTAGATATTGAGTGAACTCAGACGGATTTCCTGGTCACTGCGGTGTCTTAGCATGGCCCTTGGTGCTTGCACACTCTTCAATGCAGAGTTTGGTAAGAGGTTCCCCCAGTTATTGATCCACGCTCTGTCAGATTGTTACGTTATTAAATCCATTCCAGCTGTGACAGGAAGGCGATTGGCCCTGATTTTCCAACAAGAGGAACGGTGATGCACTTTGCTGTTAAAGTTTAAATCTGATGTGGAGATGCCTGTGTTGGACTGGGGTAAACACAGTAAGAAATCTGATAATACCAGGTTTAAATCCACCTGACGAAGAGGGGAACCTCGAAAGCTTGTGAACTTACTATCAAATAAATCGGTTGGACTTAAACCTGGTATTGTCAGACTTCTTACAAAGTTTAAATCTGACAGAAACTTGCAGCCACTGCATGCATACGGTTAAATGTGGAAAGCAGAAGGTTGCTGTCTAAGTGGTTTTGCTCCTCTGGAAGCTTCAGCTTAACAATATCTCACTGAGACTCTCAGCATTGAAATACTGGTGCTGTTATGAAGTTGTTGCACTTGCATGATAGATACCCACAAAATGTGCCATTAGAAACTACTGCTTGTCCAATTAGTGCAATTTTAATGTTGTGATAGATCTTAAATGCTGCCAGATACTGTCCTAGTACTGAAAATTGACCTTTACAAATGTGGAGCTTCATTCCTTCAAATTTGAATTATTATTATAGATTTTAAAATGAACTCTTCCTTTCTCACTTCCTAATCCCATTTGTTTTGCTTTCTGTGCATTGGTATTGAATTACATGTTCTTACACTTCCTGGTTTACTCTCTGCGCTGCTCAGTCCTGATTCCTCAGTGTTTAAGGGGATAACGTTACTTGCCCTGTTCATGCAGTCCCTGATCCCCTACAGATGATACTTTGTCCAAATAATTTTCTGATCACTACAAATTACAATACAAAACCGGCAGAAAATCTGTAAGCAAGCACAATGAACAGATGGATAGCATCATTCAGCAAAATCAGGCTCAATGTATCAGAATGGTAACTCACTGGGAGCGCTTCAATGGGGATATTCCTCAAGAATATCAATGCATCACACCACTAGCTGCATACAGAGAGTGTAAGAGTTTATAAATTCATTAGATATAGGAGCAGAATTAGACCATTCAGCCCTTCAGTCCACTCCACCATTTGATCATGGCTGATATGCTCCTTATCCCCATTTTCCTGCCTTCTCCCCATAACCCTTCAACCCATTTCCAATTAAAAATCTAACTCCTCCTTAAATTTACTTACTGTCTCAGCATCCACTTTGGAGTAGCAAATTCCACAGATTCACAACCCTTTGGTAGTTTCTCCTCAACTCTGTTTTAAATTGTGACCCCTTATCCTACGACTGTGACCTCTTATCCTAGAATGTCCTATCAGAGTAAACATCCGACCCACATCTATACCTTTAACATCTTGTACCTCAATTTGATCTCCCCTCATTTTTCTAAATTCCAGAGAGTATAGGCCTAAACTGTTCAATCTCTCTTCACACAACAAACCCCTCATCTCTGGAGTCAATCTAGTGAACCTCCTCTGAACTGCCTCCAATGCTACTACATCTTTGCTCAAATAAGGGGACCAAAACTCCAGATGCAGTCTCACCAATGCTTTGTATAGTTTAGTCGCACTAACTAATCTAACCTTTGTGCATTCTGCATGTTCACAACACTCTGCATACGGCATGCAATGCATTGGATTTTATCATCAGATTTCCATTTGCTGTTCATGTTTGAAGCTAGGTAAATGGACAGCATTGTTTAAAAAAAAAGTTCCACTTCTCAGTAAATAACAAACTCCAACAAACATTGTATGCAATGCTTACTGAACTCCCCTTTACACACTGCCCCACTGTCTGCTGACTCAGTCCTTCTGTTTAATAATGTACCATCGAAACGATTCTCCTAACTTCCCTCTTCACTTTCCCTGTGCTAATCTTCAATCCGAACTCCACGGTCACTTTATTTGTTGACCTCCTTTTCCAATCAGCTGTGAGCAGACGGTTATATGTCTGAAATGTGACATTAATTTGCTTTCTTTCCACTGGCTCTCCTGATGTAATTGGAAATATTACTGTGTTATATTTAGCCCAGCATTCACTCGAAGTTGTACAACCACTTATTAGGTCAGCATTTGAGTCAGCAATATTTTTCCACACTCTGTCTATCTGTTCTTCCTTTATCCTGTGTCTCTCTGACTCTCCTTCCTCCTTTCCATTGTCGTCTTCTTTCTCTCTCTCTCTCCCCATTCCCTCCTTTACACTATCTCTCTCTCTCCCCGTTACCCCTTTACACTATCTCTCCTTCTCCCCATTCCCTCCTTTACACTATCTCTCTCCCTCTTTCCCCATTCCCTCCTTTACACTATGTCTCTCACTCCCCATTCGCTCCGTTACACTATCTCTCTCTCTCCCCATTCTCTCCTTTACACTATCTCTCTCTCTCCCCATTCCCTCCTTTACACTATCTCTCTCTCTCCCCATTCCCTCCTTTACACATCCCCATCTCTCTCTCCCCATTCCCTCCTTTACACGATCTCTCTCTCTCCCCATTCCCTCCTTTACACTATCTCTCTCTCCTCCCCATTCCCTCCTTTACATGATCTCTCTCTCCCCATTCCCTCCTTTACACTATCTCTCTCTCTCCCCCATTCCTCCTTTACACTATCTCTCCCTCTCCCCATTCCTTCCTTTACACTATCTCTCTCTCTCCCCATTCCTCCTTTACACTATCTCTCCCTCTCCCCATTCCCTCCTTTACACTGTCTCTCTCCCTCCCCATTCCCTCCTTTACACTATCTCTCCCCCCTTATTCCCTCTTTACACTATCTCTCTCTCCCTCCCCATACCCTTCTTACACTATCTCTCCCCCTATTCCCTCCTTACACTATCTCTCTCTCCCTCCCCATTCCCTCCTTTACACTATCTCTCCCCCTTTATTCCCTCCTTTACACTATCTCTCTCTCCCTCCCCATACCCTCCTTTACACTATCTCTCCCCCCTTATTCCCTCCTTTACACTATCTCTCTCTCCCTCCCCATTCCCTCCTTTACACTATCTCTCTCTCTCCCCATTCCCTCCTTTACACTATCTCTCCCTCCCCCATTCCCTCCTTTACACTATCTCTCTCTCCCCCATTCCCCCCTTTACACTATCTCTCTCTCTCCCCATTCCTTCCTTTACACTACTCTCTCTCTCTCCCCATTCCCTCCTTTACACTATTATCCCTTTCCCATTCCCTCCTTTACACTATCTATCCCTTTCCCCATTCCCTCCTTTACACTATCTCTCTCTCTCTCCATTCCCTCCTTTACACTATCCTCTCTCCATTCCCTCCTTTACACTATCTCTCCCTCTCCCCATTCCCTCCTTTACACTATCTCTCTCTCTCCCCATTCCCCCTTACACTATCTCTCTCTCCCCCTTCCCTCCTTTACACTATCTCTCCCTCCCATTCCCTCCTTTACACTATCTCTTCTCCCCATTCCCTCCTTTACACATCTCTCCCCATTCCCCTTTACACTATCTCTCTCTCTCCCCATTCCTCCTTTACACTATCTCTCTCCCTCCCATTCCCTCCTTTACACTATCTCTCTCTCTCCCCATTCCCTCCTTTACACTATCTCTCTCTCTCCCTTCCCCTTACACTATCTCTCCCTCCTTCCCTCCTTTACACTATCTCTCTCCTCCCCATTCCCTCCTTTACACTCTCTCTCTCTCTCCCCATTCCCTCCTTTACACTATCTCTCTCTCTCCCCATTCCCCCCTTTACACTATCTCTCCCTCTCCACATTCCCTCCTTTACACTATCTCTCTCTCTCCATTCCCTCCTTTACACTATCTCTCTCTCTCCCCATTCCCCCCTTTACACTATCTCTCTCTCTCCCCATTCCTTCCTTTACACTATCTCTCTCTCTCTCTCCCCATTCCCTCCTTTACACTATGTATCCCTTTCCCCATTCCCTCCTTTACACTATCTATCCCTTTCCCCATTCCCTCCTTTACACTATCTCTCTCTCTCCCCATTCCCTCCTTTACACTATCTCTCCCCCCATTCCCTCCTTTACACTATCTCTCTCTCCCCATTCCCTCCTTTACACTATCTCTCTCTCTCCCCATTCCCTCCTTTACACTATCTCTCTCCCTCCCCATTCCCCCCTTTAAAATATCTCTCTCTCTCCATTCCCTCCCTTACAATATCTCTCTTCCCCATTCCCTCCTTTACACTATCTCTCCCTCTCCCCATTCCCTCCTTTACACTATCTCTCTCTCCCATTCCCTCCTTTACACTATCTCTCTCCCTCCCCATCCCCCTTTACACTATCTCTCTCTCTCCATTCCCTCCTTTACAATATCTCCCTCTCCCGTTCCCTCCTTTACACACATATCTCTCACTCTCCCCATTCCCTCCTTTACACTATCTCTCTCCTCTCCCCATTCCTCCTTTACACTATCTTCTCTCCCTCCCCAATTCCCCCTTTACAATATCACTCTCTCTCTCCATTCCCTCCTTTACACTATCTCTCCTCTCCCTCCCATTCCCTCCTTTACACTATCTCTCTCTCTCCTCCCCATTCCCTCCTTTACCAATATCTCTCTACTCTCCCCCCATCCCTCCGTTACACTCTATCTCTCCCCTCCCCATTCCCCTCCTTACACTATCTCTCTCGCTCCCCATCCCTCCTTACACTATCTCTCTCCCTCCCATTCCACCCTTAACAATACTCTCTCTCTCCATCCTCCTACATAACTCTATCTCCCTCCCCATTCCCTCCTTTACACTATCTCTCTCTCTCCTCCCCATTCCCTCCTTTACACTATCTCTCCCTCTCCCCATTCCCTCCTTTACACTATCTCTCTCCCTCCCCATTCCCCCCTTTACAATATCTCTCCCTCCCCATTCCCTCCTTTACACTATCTCTCCCTCTCCCCATTCCCTTTTTACACATCTCTCCCTCTCCCCCCCATTCCTCCTTTACACATCTCATCTCTCCCCCAATTCCCCAACTTTACACTATCTCTCTCCTCCCATCTTCCCCCCTTTACAATATCTCTCTCTCCCATTCCCCCAAAAACCCCCCCCCCCCCACCCCATCTTTACAACTACTCTCCTCCCTCCCATTCCCTCCTTTACACTATCTCACTCTCCCCATTCCCTCCTTTACACTATCTCACTCCCTCCCCATCCCCCCTTTACAATATCTCTCCCTCCCCATTCCCTCCTTTACAATACTCTCACTCCTCCCCGTTACCCTCCTTTACACTACTCTCTCCCTCCCCCAGTTCCCCCCTTTACCAATATCTCTCCCCCTCCCCATTCCACTCCTTTACACTACTCCCCCCTACCACATTCCACCCCTTTACCACATCAATCTCCCTCTCACCATTCCCATCCTTATACAATATCTACCCTCCCCCCATTCCCTCCCTTTACACTACCCTCTCTCCCTCACCCCATTCCACCTCCCTTTACAACTATCACTCTCCCTCCCCATATCCCTCATTTACACTATCTCCCTCTCCCCATTCCCTCCTTTACACTATCTCTCTCCCTCCCCATTCCCCCCTTTACAATATCTCTCTCTCTCCATTCCCTCCTTTACACTATCTCTCCTCTCCCCATTCCCTCCTTTACACTATCTCTCTCTTCTCCCCATTCCCTCCTTTACACTATCTCTCTCTCTCCCCATTCCCTCCTTTACACTATCTCTCTCCCTCCCCATTCCCCCCTTTACAATATCTCTCTCTCTCCATTCCCTCCTTTACAATATCTCCCTCTCCCCGTTCCCTCCTTTACACTATCTCTCCCTCTCCCCGTTCCCTCCTTTACACTATCTCTCTCCCTCCCCATTCCCTCCTTTACACTATCTCTCTCCCTCCCCATTCCCCCCTTTACAATATCTCTCTCTCTCCATTCCCTCCTTTACAATATCTCCCTCTCCCCGTTCCCTCCTTTACACTATTCTCCCTCTCCCGTTCCCTCCTTTACACTATCTCTCTCCCTCCCCATCCCTCCTTACACTATCTCTCTCCCTCCCCATTCCCCCCTTTACAATATCTCTCTCTCTCCATTCCCTCCTTTACACTATCTCTCTCTCCCTCCCCATTCCCTCCTTTACACTATCTCTCTCTCTCCTCCCCATTCCCTCCTTTACACTATCTCTCTCTCTCCCCATTCCCTCCTTTACACTATCTCTCTCCCTCCCCATTCCCTCCTTTACACATTTCTCTCGCTCCCCATTCCCTCCTTTACACTATCTCTCTCCCTCCCCATTCCCCCTTTACAATATCTCTCTCTCTCCATTCCCTCCTTTACAATACCTCTCTCTCCCTCCCCATTCCCTCCTTTACACTATCTCTCTCTCTCCTCCCCATTCCCTCCTTTACACTATCTCTCCCTCTCCCCATTCCCTCCTTTACACTATCTCCTCTCCCTCCCCATTCCCCCCTTTACAATATCTCTCCTCCCCATTCCCTCCTTTACACTATCTCTCCCTCTCCCCGTTCCCTCCTTTACACTATCTCTCCCTCTCCCCATTCCCTCCTTTACACTATCTTCTCTCCCTCCCCATTCCTCCTTTACACTATCTCTCTCTCCCCCCATTCCCTCCTTTACACTATCTCTCCCTCTCCCCATTCCCTCCTTTACACTATCTCTCTCTCCCCCATTCCCTCCTTTACACTATCTCTCTCTCCCTCCCCATTCCCTCCTTTACACTATCTCTCTCCCTCCCCATTCCCTCCTTTACACTATCTCTCCCTCTCCCCGTTCCCTCCTTTACACTATCTCTCTCTCCCTATTCCCTCCTTTATACTGTCTCTCTCTCTCTCTCTCCCTCTCCCCATTCCCTCCTTTACACTATCTCTCTCTCCTCTCTCCCTATTCCCTCCTTTATACTGTCTCTCTCTCTCTCTCTCCTCTCCCCATTCCCTCCTTTACTCTATCTCCCTCTCCCCATTCCTCCTTACACTACTCTCTCTCTCTCTCCCCATTCCTCTTTACACATCTCTCTCTCTCCATTCCCTCCTTTACACTATCTCTCTCTCTCTCCCATCCCTCCTTTATACTGTCTCTCTCTCTCTCTCCCTCTCCCACCCTCCTTTACACTATCTCTCTCTCTCTCTTTCTCCCTATTCCCTCCTTTATACTGTCTCTCTCTCTCTCTCTCCCTCTCCCCATTCCCTCCTTTACACTATCTCCCTCTCCCCATTCCCTCCTTTACACTATCTCTCTCTCTCCCCATTCCCTCCTTTACACTATCTCTCTCTCTCTCTCTCCCATTCCCTCCTTTACACTATCTCTCTCTCTCTCCCCATTCCTCTTTACACTATCTCTCTCTCCCCCTCTCTCCTCTCCCTCCCTCCTTTACCTATCCCTTCCCATTCCCCTTTACACATCTCTCTCCCCCATTCCCTCCTTTACACTATCTCTCTCTCTCTCCCCATCCCTCCTTTACTCTATCTCCCTCTCCCCATTCCCTCCTTTACACTATCTCTCTCTCTCTCTCTCTCTCTCCCCATTCCCTCCTTTACTCTGGGTCTCTCGGCCCTTCCTGGGAGGAATTTGCTCCCTAGGATGAGAAAGCTGGTTGTCATTTGAGCAGATTAAATGGGGAGATTTGAAATTGCTCGCACTGAGGGAATGGGAATGAGGTGAAAGTGTCCTGCTGCGTTTCAAATGGAAATAATATTCTGTCTCCTTCTGGCTTTGATTTTGTTTAGCCACAAATTAAGTTTGAAGGAGCGTGTCCGTATGACCAGCCCCAGGGGTCAAGGTGCAAAGGGCAGACATGCTTCGCTAGTGCCAGACTGCCGCTCACTGAGCAATGATCAAACCACCGAACGCAGTCCCGGTAATGTGCAGAAGAGCTGGAGTTTCAACGACCGCACTCGATTCCGACCTTCCCTCCGTTCCAAGAGCTGTCAGTCACGGGGAGCTCCAGACGGTGAGAGAGACTCAATGCTTCGTACTCTCCCAAAACTTTCCAATTCAGGTCACGGGCTTTGTCACAGACAGACTGCCTGATCCTCTGTTATATTGCTGAGTAACAGAGGGGACACTGAGAGGGAGGAGGGGAGGCGGGGGCAGCGGTGAGGCAGGGAAAAGGTCCCGGGAATATCTGAGACCCATTGGTTGTGTCATCCACAGACCCTTTGATTTGATTTATTATTGTCTCATGTATTAACATATAGTGAAAGGTATTGTTTCTTCCGCACTATACAGACAACTCATGCCATTCATAGAGAAGGAAAGGAGAGAGTGCAGGATGTAGTGTTAGAGTCATAGCTAGGGTGCAGAGAAAGATCAACTTAATGCGAGGTAGGTCCATTCAAAAGTCTGACAGTAGCAGGGAAGAAGCTGATCTTGAATCAGTTGGTACTTGATATCAGACTTTCTTATCTTTTTCCTGATGGGAGAAGGTGGAAGAGAGAATGTCCGGGGTGCGTAGGGTCTTTGATTATTCTGGCTGCTTTTCCAAGGCAGCGGGAAGTGTAAACGGAGTGAGTGAATGGGTTTGCCTGTTGGACTGGGCTATATTTATGACACTTGTTCCTTGCGGTCTTGGGCAGAGCAGGAGCCATACCAAGCTGTGATACAAGCGGAAAGAATGTTTTCTAAGGTGCATTTGTAAAGATTGCTAAGTGTTATAGCTGACATGCCAAATTTCCATCCCTCATCAGGCAGGCTTGAGGGTGACCACTGTAACCTGGAAGGTGACCCCATGACCTGGGGAAGGTGACCCTGTGACCTCGTGACCATGGAGAGGTGACCCTAGGACCCAGAATGTGACCCTATGAGGCAGTAGATTTAAAATTGAGGAAGAGGCTGGTGAATTGTGGAACTCACTCTTAGAGTGGTGGAATCTGAATCATTAACTGATTTCAAGAAGGGGATAGATATATTTCTAATTTAAAAAAAGACAGGTTGGGGGGATATGGAGAAGAGGTGGGGAGGTGGATTTGAGACCAGTGAGAGGTCAGCCATGATCTGATTGAGTGGCAGAGCAGACTGAAGGGCTGATACCCCTTCTCCTAATTCCTATGACCTGGGAAGGGTGACCCTCTGACCCCATGACCTGGGCAAGGTGACCCTGTAACTTATCAACTGCCCTCTTTCTGAGGGAACTCGTAAAATCGTAGAATTCCACGGCACAGAAGGAGGCCATTCAGCCCATTGTGTCTTCACCGATCACAATCCCACCCAGTCTCTATTCCCATAACCCCACATATTTACCCTGCTAATCCTCCCAGTCACTGGGGTCAATTTAGCATGGCCAAGCAATCTAACCCTCACATCTTTGAACTGAGAAAGGAAACCGGAGCATCCAGAGGAAACCCAGGCAGAAACGGAGAATGTGCAAACTCCACACAGTGACCCAAGGCTGGAATTGAACCCAGGTCCCTGGCACTGTGAGACAGCAGTGCTAACCACTGTGCCACTGTGCCGATTCAGGATTTACACTGAACTTTCGTAAGGATTGAATTCATCCAGTGAAAATTTGACCTTTGGATGAATGAGTCAACAAAGCGGGGAATTGAAACTCTTCCAACCTCAGGGACTTGCAAGTCATTCCTTCACGTGATAACTAAACAAGTTTTTTGTTCAATTCTCACAGATGCTGCTATGGGCATGGATGAAGGTTTTGATGAGCGAGCAGGTACCTGTGAGCTCTCTATGGAAGAACTCACACCGGTTCTCAAGACTGTGATCAGGGCAATCAGGTGAAGTTTTAGGGAACTCCTTTGGGCTTTTGAATAATTTTTCTCTTATTAATTCATTCACAAGTTGCTCTGGCTGGGCCACCATTTATCTCCCATCCCTAACGGCCCTTGAACTGAGTGGCTTAATATTAGTGTCACAAGTAGGCTTACATTAACGCTGCGATGAAGTTACCGTGCTTCAAGGGGCAGTTAAGAGTCAACCACACTGCTGGGAGTCTGGAATCACAAAATCAGACATATACATTTGTGAACCCGATGGGTTTTAATGACAACTGTTGGATCACCATTACCCCGAGACTAGTTTTATATTCTTGAGGCATCAACTGAATTCAAATTCCACCATGATGAGATTTGAACCCAGGTCCGCGGGGAATTCATCCAGATTACTGAACCAGCGGCAGTCCCTCGATACCACCATATTCTGGATAAGTTGATGTGGTGGGTTGGGAGATGCTGGAATTCTGACAGGATTCATGTGGAGAATAATAAGCTGCTTCCCATCACTGGGTTTTTCATGTCTGCTGTGCTCTCACTGACAGAAAGTTCTACTGTGATTAGTCAACAACACCAATATTATTGTACAGAGTGAACACTATCATAAAATCCCTATAGTGCAGAAAGAGGCCATTCTGCCCATCGAGTCTGCATCGACTCTCCAAAAGGGCATCCCACACAGACCTTCCTCTCTGGCCGATCCCCATTTAACCTACACATCTTGGACAATAAGGGACAATTTAGCATGGCCAATCCAACTAATCTACATGCCTTCGGACAATAAGGGGCAATTTAGCAATACCAATCTCCCTAACCTACACGTTTTTGGATAAAAAGGAGGAATTTAGCATGACAAATCCATCTAATCTGCACACCTTTGAATACTAAGGAGCAATTTAGCACGACCAATCCATCTAACTTGCACGTCTTTGGAGTCTACGGGACAATTTAGCGTGGCTAACCCATCTAACCTACACACCTTTGGACTGTAGGAGGAAACTGGAACACTCAGAGAAAACCCACACAGACATGGGGAGAATGTGCAGGTAGTGACCCACAGCCGGAATTGAACTCAGGTCCTTGGTGCTGTGAGGCAGCGATGCTAATACTGTGCCACCGTCCCCCACCTTAGGATGAATTTTTTCCATCTATTCTAAATCCTTATTCCTATTGAGCTCTCCATGATTGTTAGGGTATAAGATTATTTATTTGGCCATACTATATAATGAATACAATCAACTCTGCTCCCCTTCAATGATAAACCAAAGTTTAAAGTGTTTCTGTATCGGCTTTAGTTTGAGGTGAATTCACGTACTGTTAGACTCCCAGTCCTTGTTTGTGATCAGATCCAGGAGATCATATCTGGGGAAAAATAATTCCAGTTTAATAGTTGATCACACAGTGGGAAAATGACAACATACAATTCCCAATCCAGGATTGTGAAGTTTCACGTGGCGAAGAGGAAGTTTAAGGAGACTCTCCGTCCGTATGATGTAAAGGATGTGATCGAGCAATATTCGGCTGGACATTTGGACATGCTCTGTCGGATCAAGAGCCTGCAGTCACGGTGAGTCTGGACGCTAAGATGTCCAAAAACATGGTCAGACCTGCTGAGATTCTCCAGCATTTTCTACTTTTGTTTCAGATTCCAACACACGCAGTAATTTTAAGCTTATTTATCAGTGTCACAAGTCAGATTACATTAACATTGCATTGAAGTTACTGTGAAAATCTCCTAGTTGCCACACTCTGGCACCTGTTCGGGGACACTGAGGGAGAATTTAACATGGCCAATGTGCCTAACCAGTACATCTTTCGGACTGTGGGAGGAAACCGGCGCACACAGAGGAAACCCGCGCAAACATGAGGAGAACATGCAGACTCCGCACAGACAGTGACCCAAACCGGGAATCGAACCTGGTTCGCTGGTGCTGTGAGGCAGCCATGCTAACCACTGTGCCACCCACCGTGCTTTAATCAGGCTGAGTCAGCATTGATTTCTGACAGAGAAATCAAATTTACAAATCAGATGAGTTTTTTCAGAGAACGTGATGAAGTTTGGAGCTAACGGTGGATCAGTGAATGTAATATGTGAATAGTTATTTAGTAGTGTTGCACAGAACTTGAATATTGCTGAAAAAGATACTTTGTCGAAGTTTTTTTGTCTTTCACTCATCAGGACAATTGGAAGACTACCAATGTCAGGGAAAGCAAGAACTTCATACCATACGGGAGCAGAATGCTGACTGGTAGAGGCGTTGGCACAGAGAATGCACCAATGATAATTCCCTTGCATGTCTCAACGGGCTCCATCCTGCGTTTTGAAATGGAACAGTCAAATAAATTCCCTTTCCTTGATTTTCTAGGGCAGCAGGGTGGCACTGTGGTTAGCACTGCTGCCTCACAGTTCTTGGCTCCAGGTACAATTCCGGTCTTGGGTGACTGTGCAGAGTTTGCGCATTCTCCCCATATCTGTGTCGGTTTCCTCCCACTGTATAAAAATGTGTGGGTTTGGTTGGATAGGCCATGCTGAATTGTCCCTCAATGTCAGGGTAAATATGTGAGCATATGACTTGGGTGCGATTGTTATTGGTGTAGGCTCAATGGGCCAAATGGCCTCCTTCTGTACTGTAGGGATTCTATGGGCATTCTTCCCCCATCGTGCTATGCTAATTTTGTTAGTGTGTTGGGCGGGGAGAATCATGTACGGGTTGATTTGTGGAATTTGTGCAGACATACCCACCGCATGTGCATCTCCAAGCATCGGGTATCCAATCTGGTGGAGACCATGCTGGAAACCAGTGGGAACAGCAGGCATGTGATTTAAAACTTACCTTAGTGTTATTTAAGTGTAACAAGCAGGTCCAGGACTGAAGCAAATCCCACTCCGCCAATATAATTTTACTCCTGCAGGGTTCAAACTACCTCCCCACTTTCGGGGAACGAGCTGGACCATCCCGATGGAGTGAAAGAGGAGCAATCAGGGCCCCCATTGGGAAGGGGGGTGGGGGTCAGGTAGTCGGGTGGAGTGACCCTGGGTGTGGGCATTCTGCCAATGCCAGCCTATACCCCCAGCGCTGCCCAAGGGGCAAAGGGCCAATGTCTTGGCACTAGTGCCAAGGGAGCCAGGCCAAGGGATGGGGTGCTGATCCAAGGATATAGAGGCAGTGAAGCGAAGACTTACCAGGCTGATTCCTGGCATAGCAGGCCTGCCTTATGAGGAATGATTGAGTCCGTTGGGATTATATTCACTGGAGTTTAGAAGAGTGAGAGAGAATCTCATAGAAAATTATAAAATTCTGACAGGGTAGATTATGAAAAAAATGTTCCCAATGGTGGGGGATTCCAGAACATGCAGTCATAGCTGAAGGATAAGGGGTAAATCTTTTAGAACAGACAGGAGAAGAAATGTCTTCACTCAAAGAATCCGTGAAATTCACTGCCACAGGAAATTAGTTGAGGCCAAAATTTTGCCTGATTTCAAGAAGAAATTAGATATACCTCTGGGGACTAAAGGGATCGAGGAAGAGGGAAGGGGGGGAGGATCAGGATATTGAATTTGATGATCAGCCATGATCATAATGAATGGCACAGCAGGCTTGAAGGGCCAAATGGCCTATTCCTGCTTCTAGCTTCATGGTTCTATCCACACCAGGTGTGCTCAATTGATCCAGTGAACTTTGGTGATCCATGCCGGAGTGGATCCTGAAATTAAACTGTGGCTTCAGATTTTTGGATCACTGTATTTAAATGTTCCTATCCTTTAAGATCTGGTTTCCCGATGAGTGGCTCCTTGCAGCATTAGAAGGTGTACGATTCAATAATTACAGTCCATTACAATCAGCCAGCTCTGAAAGAATAATTTCCCATTGTGAACGTTGTACATCTTCTTTATCTGATGCAGTGTGGATCACATGCTTGGGAGAGGACAGGTCACAGCAGACAAGAGGTCACGTGAAAAAGTCCCACCTGACATTAATCTCACCGATGACCTCAGCATGATGGGACGGGTGGTCAAAGTTGAAAAACAGGTAAGAGCAATGAAATAATTCCACTCGGTTTCAAACGAGAAACTCCTCTCAATGATAAGGAAGAATATAATCAAAGTGATCGCTCTGTAATTATATCATTTCTTTTATGCAGGGTGGGTTGAATTGCGTCCATTATCCCAATCTGGAATTTGGATTTTTGGAGTTTAACCTATCGGTTATTCCAGCGGGAATGACAAGTGAGAAGGGATTGAGTTGATTAGGATTGTATTCACTGGGGTTTAGAAGACTGACTCGGGAATCTCATCGAAATATTTGAACTGGACCAGAAGGGTAGATCCAGGAAGGATGTTCCCAATGGTGGGGTGTCCAGAACTAGGGGGTCATAGTCTAAGGATACAGACAAACCATTTAGGACTAAGATAAGGAGAAATGAGGAGAGATTGAGTCCGTTAGGATTATATTCACTGCAGTTTAGAAGAGTGAGAGAGAATCTCATAGAAACTAATAAAATTCTGACAGGATAGATGCAGAAAAAAAGTTCCCAGTGGTGGGGGATTCCTGAACAAGGGGGTATAGTTGAAGGTTGAAGTGGTGAGCTGTGGAATATGTTGCCACAGAAATCAGTTGTGGCCAACACATTATATGTTTTCAACAAGGATTTAGAAATAGGTGGACGGACTAACCTCCAAACATCCAAATTAGAAATGGGAACAAAGAGAGTCAAAGGGTATTGTGGGAGAAGGTGGGATCAGGATATTGAGTTGGATGATCAGCCATGATCTTAATGAATGGTGGAGCAGGTTCAAAGAGCTGAATGGCTTCTTTTTGCTCCTATCTCCTATGTTTCTATGCCACTAATCTGGATGTTTGGACAGTTTAATCCATTGATTATCTCAGTCTCTAATCCGGATGTTTGGAGCTTAATCCATCGATTATCCCAATTTTTAACCTGAATGCTCAGTTTTTCATTCATTCGTGGGACATGGGTGCCACTGGCTGGCCAGCATTTGTTATCCAAGGGACAGTTGAGAGTCAACCACATTGCTGTGGCTCCGGAATCACATGTAGGCCAGACCAGATAAGGATGGCAGATTTCCTTCCCTAAAGCAGTCAGTGAACCAGATGGGTTTTTCCGACAATTGACAACAGTCATCAGCAGATTCGTAATTCCAGACTTTTTTTTAAATTGAATTCAAATTCTTCCAGCTGCCGTGACGGGATTCGAACTCCGGTCTCCGGAAGATGAGCTGAGTTTCTGGGTTGATAGTTTAGTGACAATATCACTGGGCCATGGCCTCCCCATTTAATCCATTGATTCTCCCAGTCACTAATCCGGGTCGGATTGTGGAAGTCATAGCATTAGTGTAGGCAGTGATGTACTGAGACTCTGCTGTTTATTTTTACAGGTACAATCGATTGAATCAAAGCTGGATTGCCTTCTGGAAATCTACAGACAGTGTTTGCACAAGGGCTCTGTCTCCACGCTGACACTTGCCTCACTGCAGATGCCTGTGTTTGAGTTTGACCAGACATCTGATTATCAAAGTCCTGTGGATGGGCCTGGCTCAGTACCTTTCAATGGCTGTATGTCCAGATCCACCAGCACCAGGGGATTACAGCAGACCCTATCGATAAATAATCCGAGTGCTCCCACGTATTGCACCATCAGCCCAGCCAGGCAAGCTCCGCTCACTCCAAAGAGTGAGAGCGACAGACCCGGAACATCTGCGGTAAATCAAACGGTTCAGTCTGCCAACGTGGCCATGCCAACACAACAGCTGCCATCCTTTCAGAACCTCTGCAGGGCAAGGCCTCCCCAGGTTGTCCCTGGCACCACAGAGGGGACTGGTTCCGACGCCACCTCCTGTCCTCCTGCCAATCGAGTGGCGGACACTAATGTCATCCAGGAGGTGCTGTGTCGGAGAAGCCAGAGCGCGGAGAACGAATCCCTGGTCAAGGTTTGCTCACTGCCGGAAAAGCCGCTGGAACACTCGGTGTCTGTGCAAAACCTGATCCAGTGCACGCACAAACTGAGGGTGCCGTTCGCTGGCAGCAATCACAAGGTGGGCAAAGAGCACTGCTCTGACTTGGCAGATGTGCCACCTTTGTTAAGAGACCAGGAGGTTGGCACAGAGGTGCTCGAAGCCACCCTCTCCCGGGGGGCTGGTGTCGCCAGGACCCTCCAACACAGCAGGCCAGCCGAGGAACCATCAGGCCCCTTAAACCGATCCCACGTTCGCCTAAAATGACAACGAAAGAAACCTCCCTTTCCGATATTGCTCCAGCGTCTGAGCTGCACCCGTACAGGCACCGTCTACCTGAGGTCAAGACAACTTGGGCAACTTACAAAGGCATGAGAGCTGAACAAATCAGAAAAGGCACTCGTGGGAACGGTTATGACTTTGTTGCATGAAAAGTGCATGATAAATTCAAAATGATTTCAGCTACTAACAAAACAGCCTGATTTTCTCGATAAGGCAGGGATTGTCCTTGTGGGGAATAGGCATTGAAGGCACTTGATGATGTACCAGAGTAACTATGTATTCAGGAGTCTAAACAACACTGTTAGATACAGCATATGCGTACAATAACATTGCACCTTCTGTCAAAACTATTCATTTTATCCAGGTGTAAATTCTTGTTTACATCAGAAATATTCTCAGTTACCTTTGAGGTACATAGATCAGTGTGTGTGTCATGAGGCAAATGCATCAATCTCCTCTCCAATTTGTGTATTTGTTTTAGAAGTTAATTTCTATATATTTTGAAAACTGCTAAGCAGTGATTTCTTTTATAGCTTAAAGCCACATTCTCATTTCAAGTTGTTCCCTCGCTGCAAAAGACATGAAAACTGTCTGAGAAACGCAGGAGTAGCCGGAATTGGAAGTTTGAATGTCTTGCAGAGTGCAAAGTGAATTCTGTCTCTTTGGAAAAGATGTAACTTTTGATCAGCTGTTCTCCAGCACAATGAAATACAGATGCAGTACTGGAACAACATTTATTCAAAAATGTTTTGCACATCATATTGTGAATCTATCGATTCTGATATTTGTACTGATTAGTTGTTATGATGCCATCCTTAGAATTTCCACAGTGCAGAAGGAAGCCATTCAGCCCATCTAGTCTGCACCGACCACAATCTCACCCAGGCCCTATCCCTGTAACCCCTCATATTTACCAGGTAATTCTCCTGACATTAAGGGTCAATTTTATCACGGCCAATCCACCCACCCCACACGTGCTTGGATTGTGGGACGAAACTGGAATACCTGGAGGAAACCCACACAGACACGGGGACAACATGCAATCTCCACATAGATAGTGATCCAAAGCCAGAATTGAACTCAATTCCCTGGTGCTGTGAGGCAGCAGTGCTAACCACTGTCCCACCGTGCCACCCATGTTGAACAGCCTAGCTGGTGGGCCCAAATGCTGCCTTGAGGCAAAATTGATCATATTGCCAAACATAAAATTTTTGGTAGGAGATCATCTTATATGTTTCAATAAGGTCCCCTCTTAGCCGCCTCCTTTCTAACGAAAACAACCTCAAATCCCTCAGCCTCTCTTCATAAGACCTGCCCTCCATACCAGGCAACATCCTGGTAAACCTCCTCTGTACCCTCTCCAATGCCTCCACATCTTTCTTATAATGTGGGGACCAGAACTGCACACAATACTCCAAGTGCGGCCGCACTAGAGTTTTGTACAGTTGCAACATGACGTTGCGGCTCCGAAATTCAATCCCCCTACCAATAAAAGCTAAGACTCCATATGCCTTTTTAACAACCTTATCGACTTGACTGCCTACTTTCAGGGATCTATGCACAAATACACCAAGATCCCTCTGTTCATCAACACTATTAAGAATCCTACCATTAGCCCTATGCTCTACACATTTATTATTCCTGCCAAAGTGCATTACCTCACACTTTTCCACATTAAACTCCATTTGCCACCTCTCGGCACAGCTCTGCAACTTGTCCAAGTCACTCTGCAAACTATAACACCCCTCTTCACTATCTAGCAGGTTAAATACATGGGGTTACAGGGATAGGATGGGATTGATGTCACTGTGGTGTCAATGGGCCAAATAGCCTCCTTCTGCCCTGTATGGATTCTATGATACTATTTGTCCAACTCCTTTAAGAAAGATTATCTTGAATCTATTTACCCCACCCTGTCAGACAGGGTTACCTCATCTCAACTGCTTGTTTTGCCAAAATGACCTTAAACTTGTGTCTTCGGGCTAATGACCCTCAATACCGGCAAAACCCTTCACCATTCTGACAACCTCTATTTATTTTCTAATGCAAGCAGAGTAGCCCCAGCCTCTCCAGTCTTTCTGCATAACCAAAATCCCACTTCCTCAGTATCAATTTTATTCTCTCTGTACTTACTGAGAGGCCCTGACATCCTTCCTAAAACATGGTGCCCAGAATTGGACACCGCATTCCAACTGATGCCTAACCAATGCTTATAGAGATTTCATTTAATTTCTTAATATTTCTACCCAATGCCTGTTTGATAAAACCCAGGATTCCAATGGTTTCATGGTCATCAGTAGATTCTTCATTCCAGATATTTTTTGTATTGAATCCAAATTCCATCATCTGCCATGGTGGGATTTGAATCTGGGTCCACGTTAGAACATTAGCTGTGTTTCTGGATTCTAGCGATAAGACCATCATCTCCCCTGCAGTTTCATTCCTTGTTCGGTTTGAAATGCACACTGGTGTAAATTCTCTTGTATAGATTTGAGGAATTTTTTCCACCCTAGCCCTTAACATTTTTTTCCCCACTCTTAGAGGAGAATTGAAGTCTCCCACAGTGGTTAGAATTGTTGCTTCACGGTGCCAGGGACCTGGGTTCGATTTCCAGCTCAGGCCACTGTCTGTGCAAAGTTTGGACCTTCTCTTCTTTTCTGGGTGTGTTTCCTTCAGGTGATCCGGTTTCCTCCCACAGTCCAAAAGATGTGCTAGGTAGGCGCATTTACCAAGTTAAATTCCCCCTCAGAGTACCCAAACAGGTTCCAGAGTGTGACGAGCGGAGGATTTTCACATTAACTTCATTGTTAATGTAAGTAAATTACATAGAAACATTGGAGATAGGAACAGGAGGAGGCTATTTGGCCCTTCAAGCCTTCCTTACAATCATGGATGATCGTCCAACTCTGTAGCCTAATCCTGCTTCTTCTCCATAATCTTTGAACTTTTTTGCCCCAAGGGCTATATCCAGCTGCCTCCTGAATACATTCAATGTTTTGGCATCAACTATTTCCTGTGATAATGAACTCCACAGACTCACCAGTCTTTGGGTGAAGAAATATCTCCTTACCTCCATCCTAAATGGTCTGCCCCAAATTCTCAAACTGTGACCTCTGGTTCTGGACTCTCCCATTATTCGGAATATCCTCCCTGCATCTACCCTGTCCAGTCCTGTTAGATTAGATTTGTGACGCTAATAAACTTTAAACTTACCACTATGCCCTTGGTTTTATGTCACTCCATAGCTGACACCATAAAATCCCCACAGTGCAGAAGTAGACCATTCGGCCCATTGCGTCTGCACTGACCATGATCCCACCTAGGCCCTATTCCCAGAACCCCCATGTATTTACCGTGAATTGTCTGACACTAGGGTCAATTTAGCATGGCCAATCAACCTAACCTGTACATCTTTTGGACTGTGGGAGGAAACCGGAGCACCCGGAGAAAATGCACGCAGGCACAAGGCAAATGTGCAGAATCCACATAGTGACCCGAGGCCAGAATTGAATCTGGGTCCCTGGTGCTGTGAGGCAGCAGCGCTAACTACTGTGCACTGTGCTGCCCGTATAACTGCAAATAATCTCAGCATATACCATTGTCTTCTATAACACAACCTCTCATTATCAAGGCAGCAGTGAAAAATGAATTTCCAGAACATAACTGATATCACAGAATCATACATCTAGACATCTTTCTTTTAAATATTAACTTATTTGATATAAGTACAAATTTTGTAAATAGTTGCTCAAAGTTTGAAAATTGGAATGAATGATTCTGCAATTTCATTCATCAAGACTCAGCCTGTAAATTTGATGAACTGTACAATATATAAAGAATATTTAGATTTTACAGCCTTTGATTCATTTTCTTATTTGATATGTATGTGGTGCCTTCCATGCCTGGCCTTGTATTAAACAGAAAAACTAAAGATGAACCCCTAGTGTATGGGAGATTCCTGACTCAGATACGAAGGGCAGAATTTCACCGGCACGTCCATCCGAGGTTCGTACGATCCCGCCCCGAGGCCAATGAAGAACATCGTGCTCCAATTCCAGGGGAGGTCGTGCCGGTAAAATTCCGGTTTAAAGGTCTATTGAGATCAGTTTTAATTATGCTTAATGCCAATTCAAATCCTATTTGAATAATTTTAATAAATTGTTTTCACGAGTAATTTATTATGTGGAACTGTCATTTTTGCCTTAAATGGCTTGCTTGAGATGTGATTATAGTTTTGTTTTATTTATTTTGTTCAGGCACAGCTCAATTCTGTAATAAGGTCATGCCATCTTTTCTCAAAATACAACAAACTGAGAAAAAAATCAAACTCTGTTTCTATTTCTGCTATGGCACTTCTTGTTTGTTTCTTATCACTCCCAGAGCTTTGGGAATAATTTCATTTAATATATTTTACTTCTGAGCAATCTCTGTTTCATTCCGAAAACTTTTTATCTTAAGCTGAGGAGAATCCCGCAGGCAGCATCAGATATGAAAGATTTGATTTGCTTTATTATTGTCACACGTATTGGGACACAGTGAAAAGTGTTTTTTTTCCGTGCTATACAAAGCATATTGTTCATAGAGTACATAGAGGAAAAGGAAAGGAGAGTGTGCGGAATGTAGTGTTACAGTTATAAAGTGTAGAGAAAGATCAACTTAATATAAGGTAAGTCTATTCAAAAGTCTGATGGCAGCAGGAAAGAAGCTGTTCTTGCGTTGGTTGGTATGTGATCTCAGAATTTTGCACCTTTTTTTCCAAAGGAAGAAGAGTATGTCCTGGGCACATGACTTCCTTGATTATACTGGCTGCTTTTCCCAGGCAGCAGGAAGTGTAGATGGAGTCAATGGATGGGAAGCTGGTTTGCATGATGGACTGGGCTTCATTCATAACTCTTTGTAGTTTATTCCCATCTTGTTCAGAGGCATACCAGGCTGTAACACATCTGGAAAGAATGCTTTCTAATGTGCACCAAGGTGGTAGATGAGGGCAGTGAAGTTGATGTTGTCTACACGGATTTTAGCAAGGTCTTTGACAAGGTACCGCATGATAGGTTGTTGTATAAGGTTAAATCTCACGGGATGCAGGGTGAGGGATCTAAATGGATACAAAATTGGCTTCTTGACATAAGCCAGAAGGTGATTGTAGAGGGTTGTTTTTCAAACTGGAGGCCTATAACCAACTATGTGCCTCAGGGATCAGTGTTGGGTCCACTGCTATTTGTTATTTATATTAATGATTTGGGTGAGAATATAGGAGGCATAGTTAGTAAATTTGCAGATAACCCCAAGATTGGTAGCATAGTGGACAATAAAAAAGTTATCACCAATTGCAACAGGATCTTGATCAATTGGGCCAGTGGGCTGACGAATGGCAGATGGAGTTCAATGTAGATAAACGCAAGGTGATGCATTTTGGTAGATTGAAGCAAGGCAGGACGTATTCAGTTAATGTAGGGCATTAGGGAGAATTACAGAACAAAGAGATTTAGGGGTATGTGTTCATAGCTCCTTCAAAATGGAGTCACAGGAGGACAGAGTGGTGAAGAAGGCATTCGGCATCCTTGGTTTCATCAGTCAGAACATTGAATACAGGAGTTGGAAAGAATTGTTGAAGTTATAAAGACGTTGCTAAGGCTACACTTGGAATATTGTGTACAGTTCTGGTCACCCTATTATAGAAAGGATATTATTAAACTAGAAAGAGCGCAGAAAAGATTTACTAGGATGCTAGTGAGACTTGATGGATTGAGTTATAAGGGGAGGCTGGACAGACTGGGACTTTTTTCTCTGGGGTGTACGAGACTGAGGGGTGATCTTATAGAGATCTATAAAATAATGAGGGGTACAGATCAGTTAGATAGTCAAAATCCTTTCCCAAATTTACAGGAGTCTAAAACTAGACAGCATAGGTTTAAGGTGAGAGGGAAGTGTCCAAGCGGCAATTTTTTCACACAGAGGGTGGCGAGTGTCTGGAACAAAGAACAAAGAAAATTACAGTACAGGAACAGGCCCTTTGACCCTCCAAGCCTACACTGATGATGCTGTCCAACTTAACTAATACCCCCTACCCTTCCAGAGACCGTATCCTTCTTTTCATGTATATGTCAAGATGCTCCTTAAAAATCACCATATTTGCTTCCACTTCCTCCCCTGGCAAGAGTTCCAGGCACCTACTATTCTCTAACATCTGTCTTGTATATTAACTTTGAACATTGCCCCTCACACCTTAAACCTACGCCCTTGAGTAATTGATTCTTCTGCCCTGGGAAAAAGCTTCTGACTATCCACTCTGTCTATGCCTCTCATAATCTTGTAGACTTCTATCAGGTCTCCCCTAACCTCCATCGCTCCAGTAAGAACAAACCAAGTTTCTCTAACCTCTCTTCATAGCTAATGCCCTCCATACCAGACAACATCTGGTAATTTTTTTATATTCTTTCCAAAGCCTCCACATCCGTCTGGTAGTGTGGCGACCAGAATTGAACACTATATTCCAAGTGTGGTTTAACTAAGATTCTACAAAGCTGCAACATGACTTGCCAATTTTTAAACTTAAGACCTGGCCAATGAAGGCAAACATGCCATATGCCTTCTTGACTACCTTCTCCATTTGCATTGCCACTTCCAGTGATCTGTGTAGCTGATCCCTTTGCCTATCAATACTCTTAAGAGTTCTGCCATTTATTGTATATTTCCCATTTGTATTAGACCTTCCAAAATGCATTACCTCATATTTGTTGAATTAAACTCCAGTTGCCAGCTCTCTGCCTAAGTCTCTAACTGATCTATATCCTGCTGTATTCTCTGATGGTCCTCATCGCTACCCGTAAATCCACAAACCTTTGTGTCATTCGCAAACTTATTAATCAATCCAGTTACATTTTGCTTCACATCATTTATATATGTATTACAAACAGCAAAGGTCCCAGCACTGATCCCTGAGAAACACCACTTGTCACAGCTCTCTATTCAGAAACACACCCTTCCACTGCTACCCTCTGTCTTCTTTGACTGATTAAGAAGTCTCACAACACCAGGTTTAAGTCCTACTAGACTTCTTACTGTGTTTACCCCAGTCCAATGCCGGCATCTCTACTTCTTTGACTAAGCCAGTTTTGTATCCATTTTGCCAGCTCACCTCTGATCCCATAGGACTTCACCTTCTGCGCCAGTCTGCCACGAGGGATCTTGTCAAAGGCCTTACTGAAGGAACAAGCTGCCAGAGTTGTAGTAGACGTGGATACAATTTTCCCTTTTAAAAAGCATTTAGATAGTTACATGGGTAAGATGGGGTCTAGGGGGTATAGGGGCCAAATGCAGGCAATTGGGATTAGTTTAGGGGTTTTAAACAAAAGGGTGGCATGGACAAGTCGAAGGGTCTGCTTCCATGCTGTAAAACTCTATGATTCTATCTGTAAAAATTGGTAAGAATCATAGCTAACATGTCAAATTTCCTTAACCTCTTGAGAAAGTAGAGGTATTGGTGGACTTTCTTAACTACAGTGTCAGTGTGGAGGGACCAGGATAGGTTGTTGGTGACCTGGGCAGCTAGAAACTCGAAACTCTCAATCATTCCACTTCATCCCCATTGATGTAGACCGAGGCATGTCCTATCTATCCTCACACACATTTGATCCAGGAAACAGTTCTGGGTGAATTTGTTCCTCATTTTGATCACATCCAGCACCTACTTCAAGATAAATCACATCACCCAGTAATATTGCACCACGGTCGACCATAAGTTGCCCGCAGATTTCTCCACCTTCCTCATGCACTGTCTTCAGGATATGTACATTAAGTGACAATCACAGAGCCATAGAAAAGTTACAGCACAGGAGCCCTTTCTAATCCTATCCTGGAGTCCATAGCCCTGTAATTGACAGCACTTAAGGTACAGATCCAGGTACTTTTTAAAAATGTTTAGGGTTTCTGCCTATATCACAAACTCAGGCAGTCATTCCAGACTCATTTCAGACACTACCATTTGCGTAAAATAGTTCTTCCTCATATCCCCTCTACACTACTACCTTGAATCTATGTCCCTAGAATTTTCCACCGATTTTATCATGTCCCATCTATATCTTTCCTCCCATAATTTAACACACCTCAATCACTCCTAGCCTTCTTTGCTTCAAGAAAAATAACCACAACCTATCCAATCTCTCCTCACAGCTACAATTTTCTAGCCCTTTCTTGTAACGTTCTTGTAAATCTCCTCTGCACTTCCTACAGAGCAATTACCTAATTCCTTTGAGTATAGAAGTGGGGAGTCTCACTGCAGTTATACAGGGCAGTACTGAGGCCACACTTTGAGTATTATGTGCAGTTTTGGTCACCTAGTCTGAAAAGGACATTCTTACTTTTGAGGGAGACCAGCGAGGGTTCACCAGGAATAGCGGGTCTGACATAGGAGATAGACTGGATGGACGAGTCTTGTATTCACTGGAATTTAGAAGATTGAGATGGGATCTCATAGAAACATACCAAATCCTGACGGGACTGGACAGACTGGATTCAGGAAGATTGTTCCTGATGTTGGGGAAATGCAGAACTAGGGGTTACAGTCTAAGAATAAGGGTAAGCCATTCAGGATTGAAATGAGGAAGAAACTCTTCACTCAGAGAGTTGTGAACCTGTGGAATTCTCTATCACAGAAAGCTGTCATGACCAGTTCATTAGGTATGTTCAAGAGGGAGCTGGATGTGGCTCTGGCGGCATCAACGGGTATGGAGGAAAACCCCAGGAATAGGAACAGGAAAGTGTGAATGATTAGCCATGATTATATTGAATAGTGGTGCAGACTCAAAGGGCCAAATGGCCTATTCCTGCACTCCCGGCGATGGGATGCAGCACGGGAAGGTGTGTTGGGGTTGGAGCAGGTAAGGGGTGCAGCATGGGAAGGTGCATTGGGATCAGGGCAGGCGAGAGATGCAGGGTGGGAGGGTGAGTTGGGATTGGGGTGGGTGAGAGGGTGCAGGGTGAGTGAGGGGTGCAGGGTGGGTGAGAGGGTGCAGGGTGGGTGAGAAGGTGCAGGGTGGGTGAGGGGGTGCAGGGTGGGTGAGGGGGTGCAGGGGGGTGAGGGGATGCAGACTGGGGTGAGAGGGTGCAGGGTGGATGAGGGGGTGCAGGGTGGGTGAGAGGGGTGCAGGGTGATGTGAGGGGGCAGGGGTGGTGAGGGGATGCAGGGTGGGTGAGAGGGTGCAGGGTGGGTGAGAGGGTGCAGGGTGGGTGAGGGGTGCAGGGTGGGTGAGAGGGTGCAGGGTGGGTGAGGGGGTGCAGGGTGGGTGAGAGGGTGCAGGGTGGGTGAGGGGGTGCAGGGTGGGTGAGGGGGTGCAGGCTGGGTGAGAGGGTGCAGGGTGGGTGAGAGGGTGCAGGGTGGGTGAGGGGGTGCAGGGTGGGTGAGGGGGTGCAGGGTGAGTTGATGCATTGGGATCCGGGTGGATGAAGTGCGCAGGGTGGGTGGGTGCCACCCAGCTGGTTCACAGTGTCCTGTTGGCAGTGGATTTGGGAGGGCGCGCTCCCGGTGCCCGCGGCCACGCTCGGATCTGCGCGTGCCCGATAAGAGAGAGCGCGCTGGGGGCGGGAGCGCGCGGTGTTTGCGCAGCCGCGCTGGGGAGTTGCCATGTCGGACTGGGAGGCGGAGAGCGGCGATGAGCGGAGACCGAGCCCGCGGGCCGAGTGGAGGCCGCCGGCCGACAGCCGGGGCCAGGCCCGGGGCCGGTTTGGGTCTCGGCCCCGCGGGGAGCTGGGCGCCGGGGATTGGGGCCGGGCCCGCCGGGGGAGGCAGCCCGGGGCTGGCGGGGCCGCAGCGCCTCAGAGCCGGGACCCGGGGCTGCCGGGCTCCCCTTCCCTCAGCTTCCTGATGGAGAGCGCGGCTGTGGGCACCGTGATCGGTAAATACCCCCGGGGGAGAGAGGGCAAATATACCACCCCCCCGGGGGAGAGAGGGCAGATATTACCCCCCCGGGGGAGAGAGGGCGGATATACCACCCCGGGGGGGGGGAGAGAGGGCAGATATTACCTCCCCGGGGGGGGAGAGGGCGGATATACCACCCCCCGGGGGAGAGAGGGCAGATATTACCCCCCAGGGGAGAGAGGGCGATATACCACCCCCCGGGGGAGAGAGGGCAGATATTACCCCCCGGGGGAGAGAGGGCAGATATTACCCCCCCCGGGGGGAGAGGGCGGATATACCCCCCGGGGGGGGAGAGGGCGGATATACCACCCCCCGGGGAGAGAGGGCAGATATTACCCACGGGGAAGAGGGCAGATATACCCCCCCCCCGGGGGGGGGGGGGGGGGGGAGAGGCGGATATACCACCACCCCCCCCCCGGGGGAGAGAGGGCGGATATACCACCCCCCCGGGGGAGAGAGGAGATATTACCTCCCCCAGGGGAGAGAGGGCAGATATTACCCCCCCGGGGGGGGAGAGGGCGGATATACCACCCCCCCCCCCCCGGGGGAGAGAGGCAGATATTACCCCCCCCAGGGGAGAGAGGGCGGATATACCCCCCCCCGGGGGGGGGGAAGAGGGCGGATAATACCCCCCCCGGGGGAGAGAGGGCAGATATTACCCCCCCGGGGGAGAGAGGGCGGATATTACACCCCCCCAGGGGAGAGAGGGCAGATATTACCCCCCCGGGGGAGAGAGAGCAGATATTACCCCCCCAGAGGAGAGGGGTGGATGTACCCCCCCCTGGGGAGAGAGGGAGAATACCCCCCCCTGGGGGAGAGAGGGCGGATATTACCCCCCCTGGGGAGAGAGGGCGGATATTACCCCCCTGGGGGAGAGAGGGGGTATATACCCCCCCTGGGGGAGAGAGGCGGATATACCCCCCCTGGGGGAGAGAGGGCAGATAAACCCCTGTGGAGAGCACTTACACCCCGAGGGGAGGGTAGATAGACTCCCCCCCCCCCCCCCCCCCCGTGCCCCTAGGGAGAGAGGGCAGATACATCCCTGTGGAGACCACTTACACACCCCCTGGGGGAAGACGGATACACCCCTGGGGAAGGACAGATAATCTCTGGGGAGGGCAGATATATACCCTGGAGTGAGTGGATACACCCCACCCAGGGGAGGGCAGATATGCCCCACAAGGAAGGGTGGATACACCCCACTCCTTGGGGAGGGCAGACACGCACTGAGGAGGGTGGACACATTGCTGGGGGAGAGTGGATATAACCCCAGGAAGGCGGATACAGCCCTTGGGCAAGGTAGATTCTCACACACACACCCGCTTCTTAGCTTTTATTGGTAGGGGGATTGAATTTCGGAGCCGCAACATCATGTTGCAACTGTACAAAGCTCTAGTGCGGCCGCACTTGGAGTATTGTGTACAGTTCTGGTCCCCCGCATTATAAGAAAGATGTGGAAGCATTGGAGAGGGTACAGAGGAGGTTTACCAGGATGTTGCCTGGTATGGAGGGCAGGTCTTATGAAGAGAGGCTGAGGGATTTGAGGTTGTTTTCGTTAGAAAGAAGGCGGCTAAGAGGAGACCTTATTGAAACATATAAGATGATTAGAGGTTTAGATAGGGTGGACAGTGATAGCCTTTTTCCTAGGATGGAGAAAGCTAGCACGAGGGGACATAGCTTTAAATTAAGGGGTGGTAGTTATAGGACGGATGTCAGAGGTAGGTTCTTTACCCAGAGGGTGGTAAGGGTATGGAATGCCCTGCCTGCTGCAGTTGTAGATGCGCCAAGTTTGGTGGCGTTTAAGAGGTTAGTAGATAAGTTTATGGATGAAAAGGGAATGGTTTAGGTTAGAGGGTCATTGCTTTTTCTTAATTGGTCGGCGCAACATTGAAGGCCGAAGAGCCTGTTCTGCGCTGTAATGTTCTATGTTCCCCCAGGGAGGGTGGATATCCTCCCCAAACTAGGGAGGGTCATGTGCGCCCTCCCACCAGGGAGACAGCAGGTGCACACTCAGAGGAATGGAATATCCCCTGGGAGAGATTAAATACCCTGGGATTGGTTATCATACAGTAAATAACCTGGGATGAGTAAATACCTGATAGTAGCTAAGTGCCCAGTTGTGTGGTTGTTGGAAGGTAAATGCCCAGGTGTGTATATTGGGGGGGTTAAATTCCCAAACCTTCCAGGAGGTAAATGCCTGGATGTCAATATTGGGCTGGTAAATGCCTGGGCATCAGTGTCAGACATCAGTGACTGTGTGAGGACATGGTGTGTGTGGTAATCAGCTGGGCATTGATGGAGTGAGCTCCAAGGTGTGTGCATCGTGGGGTGACATTACTTTTGATGGATTAATCTGAACCTAACAGGGTTGTAAGGGTTAATCTCCCTGTAGTGGGGCTGTCAGTGTGTTATCCCCCAGGTATTGATGGGACAAGCATCCCAGTGTTGGTGCCGCAGGATAAATATCTGGATGTTTGCATCAGAGCATTGTGTTCTTGTTGAGATTAACTAACAAATTAAGTGTATTGGGATATAAATCCCTGCTTTTCTCAGCTTGGCTGGTTACGTTCTGGTGTGAAATACAATAATATGTTGCTGGTTTAAATGTCAGTTGTGAATAGCCGGGTGTAAAAACCAAAGGTAAATGTTAAAACATTTGCCCAGACATTATAACTACCTGGGGACTCATTCACTGCTCTAAATACAAGCGCTAAATCTGATTTTTTTTTAGACATTTAAAGTAAGAACAAATGTCAATATTAGTGATAAATACCTAATGGTGAATTTTCAGGAGCAAATAGTGATGAACATCTGGGTGTTTGTGTTAGCTGTGAATGCCAGATGTGAGACATCTTTAGAAACTAGAAGCAGGAGTAGGCCATTTTGTCCTTCGAGCCTGCTCTGCCATTCATTTTGATCACGCTGATCATTGAATTCAATATCCTGATTCCCCTCTCATACCCCTTGGTAGAAACATATCCCCCCTTTCTGTACGTACCCCTGTTTATGTTAAGAATGAGGAGTTGAGTTACTGCAGAAATCCCAGCCTGTGACCTATCCTTGTTGTCATACTATCTGTGTGTCTGGTTAGGCTGGGTTTTTGGTCACACATCCCTACTGCCCATCCCCACCAACCACAAGATGTTGATGATGGAGGTTCAGTGAAGATTATGCCGTTGAACATCAAGGACAATGGTTAGATTCTCTTTTGCCTGGCGCTTGTGTGGCCTGCCATGCCAGTTATTAAGACTGAACCTATACATGTACTTTGATTCACATAGAGACCAAAAAATATATTCAAGTAATTTTCTTGAGACTGACCCACTTGGGCCCTCTTGGATAGAGGATTCCAAAGGTTCACAATGCTCCAGAGCGCAGAATTTTCTCATCTCAACTTGAAATGACTGCCTTATCCTGAGACTCTGGCACCAATCCTGGAGTCCCCAGCGTGGGGAAAACCAGCTTCTTGGTATCTATCCTGTCAAATTCTTTGGGAATTTTGTACATTTCAATGAGAATCACCACTTATCCTTCAGAACCGCACAAAACATGAGGCCCATGCTATCAATTTCTCCTTGGACAGTCCTCATAGGAATCCATTGAATGGATCTTTGTCCACATCTCTGAGGTAAGTATATCTTTTCCTTGGACAGAAGACCAAAACCATACTCTGAGTGTGGTCTCATGAAAGTCCAACACTTTTGCAGCAAAACCTCGTTACGTTTTTTATTCATTTGAAGCATGTAGGTTTTGCTAGTTTAGAGGTTTACAGCATGGAAACAGGCCCTTCAGTCCATGCTAGGCCAGCACTTGTCATCTTTAATTGCCTTTTGCAAACAGAAGTCAGCAACCCTTTGACTTCCTAATTGCTTGCTATATTTGTATAATAACTTCGTGTACAAAGATGACCAAATCCTCCTGAATGTTATCATGGATTAGTTTCTTCCCTTTTAGAAAAAAAATCTTCTATTTTTTCTGTTCTTTCTAGCAGAGTGAATTTCACACTTCTCAGTATTATAGTCCTTGCTCTTGGTCTTGCCCAGTCGTTTAACCAGTCTCTATCCTTTTGTCATGTTTTTACAACCTCCTCAAATTATTTTCCTACTTAGCTTTATATCCATCAGACTTGTATATATTTTGCTTGGATGTATGCCTTGCTGTCATGCCCACATATCCATTCTGGGCTTGAGCAACATTTCATATTCCGATCAGGCCTTTTTGGGCTCAATGTTCCATAGAATCTGTAGAATTTCTACATTGCGGAAGGAGGCTATTGGGCCCATAGAGGCTGTACCGACCACAATACTGCTAAGGCCCTATCCCCACATTTACCTTGCTAATCCCCCTTACACTAGGGACAATTTAGCATGGCCAATCCACCTAAACCACACACCTTTGGAGTGTGGAGGAAACCCATGCAGGGACAGGGAGAATATGGGTTTCCTTTATTGTTGAGTTCAACAATTTTAGACAATGAACTTCCTTTGCCACCTTGATCCTTTTTTAAAATCCTGAAATGTTTTTGTCTGAATGCAACTCCCTACTCCAAAACTGGACCAGTACTGGCCTTTATTCACTCAGTTTACACACCCTGCTATCTTACCTTTATGCCACTACCAGTACATTCTGTTGTCCTTAGCACTGTCATTGACACTTCTCTTATGTCCTATACATCTCTGTGCAGTCTGTCCAAGCTCTCATTATCACTGACCTATTTTGCTCCACAGGCTAACAGTATAAAATCCATCATATTTCTCCCTCTGTTTAACTCTGAAGAAGAGTCATATAGATGTTAACTCAGTTTCTGTCTCCACAGATGCTGCTAGACATGCTGAGTTTATCCAGTATTTACTGTTATCATTCTAAATTTCCACCATCCACAGTATTTTGCTGTTATTGTGTTGGGAATATTACACGCTGTCCCGCACACCTATGAAAATGGCTCAAGCAGCTGAGGCCCAAGCACTGATCCCTGCAACATTCATGGCTACAGCCTGCTATCGCAAAAATGGTTATTCATTCCTTCTTTCTCTCTATTCACCAATCTTCACTTTTAATTGCAATCCCTTGAGCATCAAACTTGTTAATAAAATCTTGTATGGCATCTTTTCGAATGACTTCTGAAAATTCAGATGTGCTGTATCTACAGGTTCTGCCTCGTCTAGCGTGGTCAGAAAAGAAGCACAGTGTAAATTGAATGTAAAAGTTAGGAAAAGTTGGCATTGTGTGCTCGATGATGCTGCTTTTTGCCCCCTGTATTTGTGGGTTATGTGAGAACAAAGAAAAGTACAGCACAGGAACAGGCCTTTAGCCCTTCAAAAGTGTGTTGATCATGATGCTGTAACTAAGCTGAAAGAATTTTCTGCCTTTACTGGGTCCATATCCCTCTATTCCCTTCCTAATCATGTACCTGTCTAGGTATCTCTTAAATGTTGCAAATGTGTCTGCTTTCGCTATCTCCACTGACAGTGTATTCCAGACATCCAACACTTCTTGAACAGCTTCAGCCATGCATCTTCATTAAACTTTCCTCCTATGCTGCCTTGTAATTGACACTTCCATCCTGGGAAAAAGGCTTTGACTGTCCACCCTGTCTATGCCTCTCATGATTTTGTAGAGCTCTATCAGTCTTCCCTCATTCCGTCTTTCAAAGTTTGAGGCAAATTTCTTAAAAGCCCAGTGTTTTATTGCAAACTAGTTTGTGGAAACAAAGCTTCCAGTAAACATAAAAAGTAAATATGAATAATCTAGACTTAACGTGGCAGAGCAGAAAGACTGGGTGGCAGTTTGTGCGAATTTATGGAGAACCCTCCTGAACACGTTGGCAGTACGTGCCTATATTTTGATCCTCTTCAGCTTAGCATCATTGAGCTGGAGTGGGAGTTGGAGATGGCCCAGTACGTAACAGAGGGCCACAGTATCTGGACACTTTGCTGCGGACTTCAGTCACATCTCATGGAGAATGAGGTTGTAGGCACTATCTTTAATGTATTATAGAATCCTACAGCCCAGAAGGAGACCATTCAGCGCATTGAGTCTGCAGTGGTCACAGTGCCACCCAGGCCCTATCCCATATATACGTTTACCCAAGCTAGTCTCCCTAACGCTCTAAAGGGTAATTTAATATGGTCAATCCTCTTAACATCTTTGGACTGTGGAAGGAAACCGGAGCATCCAGAGGAAACCTACACAGATTGCGGAGAGAACATGCAAATTCCACATAGACAGTGACCTGATGTTGGATTTGGAACATGAGTCCTTGGTGCTGTGAAGCAGCAATACTAACCACTGTGCCACCGTGCTGCCCTGTGGGTGGAATAGAGGATGCACCTTTAGAAATTGTACCTGTTAAATAGGATCAATGTAGGTACTAAGGATAATGAGCTTGGAAGCACAGCCAGAATATTGGTCATGGTGCAGTGGAACAGACGGCTATCCAAAACTGGGTGAGGTGGGGAATGGCAATTTGTAGGAAATTCACTAAACAGTAGGGCAGCTAGCATTCTTTGTGGGCAGGATCAAGAGGCCCATGTGACATGGCAGTAGCCTAGTGTCAGGTGAGGGGCATCTTAAACTCCCTAGAAAGTATGTTGGCGCTGGGACAGGGGAAGGAATGAGCCATTGTGACCCCTGTTGGGAAGAGTAAACGAGGGTCCTGTTTGGAGAATGCTAGGAACTCAGAGTGAAAGAATAAGACTGAGAGGCTATAATCTCCATTTGGTGGAGGCATAAGTAAATCAAGAAAGTGAATGGTTGGCTGACTGAGTGATTGGGAAGAGGGTTTCCATTGTGTGGAATGTTGACGCAAGCGTTGGAACAGGAAGGAACTGTTGTTGAAGTGGGTTATTGTTAACTGGGCTGGAGCCAAGGATCAAATGGAAAGAAATTGAGGTGGAGGGAGGCTTCATAAGGAAAGGTAACGTAAATAGTTCAAGAACAAACTGAAAAGCAAAAAGAGTAGAGTAACGAGCTTTAAGCAAGTGAAGAGGAAATTAAAAAGTGCAATATTTAACTGGGAGGAATCTGAAAAAATGAGAGTAAAACGGTAGGGTAAAGAACAGGTAGTCAAAGTAAACCTTCAAATAAAAAAACATGTAGTATAAAAAACAAATTAAATGAACTGCAGACACAATTTGTGTCTACAGGTAGTATTTTGACTACCCTATTCTTTTACTCTCATCTTAAAAGGATTATTGAGCATAGGCATTGCTGAAATACAGCTGTAAGGTGTTCAGTAGTGGGAACTAAATATTATAAGTTCATAAGATATAGGAACAGAATTAGGCCATTCAGCCCATTGAGTCTGCACCACCATTCAATCATGGCTGATATTCTCCTCATCCCCATTTTCCTGCTTATAAGTAAATATATCAGGCCCAAAGGTCCCCAGAAAATACAGAAAATGATAATGCTTTCTCCCCTATTAGTCTATAAATATCTCAAACAGATTTCAACAAAATTTGATATGCAGGCTATGGAACAGAAGAACTGATTTATTTTTAATGATGATTTAGATCCTGGAATTTTGCAAAGTAAGGAAAATGTACTTTTTTTAAAGGATGTTGTAGGTTCTATTTAGAATGTTCTGAAATGTTATGGATTGTTTCAGCTGCTCTGGAACTTAGCACAACTATCAAAACATGAGCAGTGTTTTCAGAGTAGATTGTTCGTTGTGAATTGACCTGAAATCTCCTCATGGAAACTGAAACTCATTTTTAAAGAAAAAATTTTTGTTCGGCTTTGTAGTTACAGCGCATCAACCAGGTGTGGGAAAGCCTCAAAGAAGAGCTGTGTAATTGTAGCAACTTTGAGTTAACACAGTGTGGTGGGGATATGCATTCTACTCGAGTGACCTCTTCTGTTGCTAAGAATGAAATCACTTTAACTATGTGAGGAGTAAGCAGGCAATGGAGACTTTATGGGGAGAATTATAAAATAGAAAAGGGAGTTTTATGTGTACAGCCCCCCCCCCCACCCTGACAGTAACTGTGAAGTGGAAGATTGTATAAATGCAGAGATTCGATCAGCAGGCCAGATCTCCCAAAAACTAGTATTGAATTAAAAACAGTCTCTCAAAATTAATGTGAACAAAATAACAAGAAGAAAATAACTTGAAAGCGTAACCATATCCCCAGGACCAGATGTTTCTATTCCAATGTTTTAAAAGAAGGAAGTAAGAACATTGCAATGCCCTAATTATAATCTTGCAAAAGATCCGTGAATTCAGAACCCTTTTTTAAACTGGACAATTGTGCATGTCACCCCATTATTTAAGAAAAGTGAGCGGGAAACCAGACAAGCATCGACCAGTTGATTGGGAAACTCGTAGAAGTGTATTATTAGGAATAGAGTGACTGACAGTTTGAATAATTACACTCCAACAATCAATTTTAAGAAGTGTAAGGCACGCTTCACTTGAAGTTTTTTTCAAAATGTGACTAAAATAATGGACAGAGAGATTTATCTGGACTTCCAGAATAATAAAGTTCCCCTCAAGAGGGGAACTTATCATAGAATCATACAACGCAGCAAAGGCCCATCAAGTCTGCACTGACATGTTAGAAATACTTGAACTCCCACTATCTGCCAGCACTTGGCCTACACCCCTGAATAATATGACATGCCAAGTGCTCATCCAGATACTTTTTAAAGGATGTGAGGCAACTGCCTCCACAACCCTCCGAAGCAGCGCATTCCAGATCGTCACCATCCTCTGGGTTAAAAAAAAAAAGTTCCTCATATTTCACTCCCCCCATCCTCCCACCAAACCTCCTGCCCCTCACCTTGAACCTATGTCCCTTTATGACTGACTCTTTAACTAAGAAGAATAGTTGCTCCTTATTCCAAATCCATGCCTCTCTTAATTTTGTATATTTCGATCAGGTCATGCCTCAGTGTTTTCTGCTCCAATCTCTCTTCATAATTTAAGTGTTCTATCCCAAGCAGCATCCTAGTGAACCTCCTCATCTATGCACCTGGTCACCTCTTCAAAAAATTCACTCAAATTTGTTAGGCATGACCTCCTGATAAAGCCATGCTAACTATCCCTGATCAAAAGTTTGACCTCTCCAAATGGAGCTAAGTGCTCTTCTTCAGAGGTTTCTCTAATAGTCTCACTACCAACGATTGAGACTGGTCTGTAGTTTCCTGGTTTACCTGTGCAACTCTTCTTAAATAGCAAAAGCACATTAGCTGTTCTCCAGTCATTTGGCACCTCCCCATATGGCCAGAGAGGAATTGAAAATACTTTGTGAAAGACTTTGTGAAAGACTATGTTCTATGACTTGGCAGGAGATGAAACTCACACAGTTGAAGACTAATTATTAGGCAATTGGTTGTGTAGCAACAGACAATAGAGTTTTTGGGCTAAAGATAAAATATTGCAGATACTGGAATCTGAAACAAATTGAAAATACTGCAAAATCTCAGCAAGTCACACAGCATCTGCAGAGAGAGAATACAGCCAACGTTTTGATCTGAGATAATGGGCAGATGTGCTAATCGGCATCATGTGTCCAGTGATGTCTGTCAAGAATCTGTGTTGGGGCCAGAGCTACTTGACACATTAACAACTTAGAAGATGGGATGGAAAGCCACCAACAGAAGTTTGCGGGATACACAAATTTAGGTGGCATTGCAAGCAGCGTAGATGAAAATGTAAAATTGCAAAGAGACAATGGATTGAGTGGGCAAGAGTGAAAATGGATTTTGATATAGACAAATATGAAGTAATCCACTTTGGACCTGAAGAAGATAGAACAGGTTTTTTGCCAAGTGGTAAGAAGCTAAGAATAGTGAAGGTCCAAAGAGACGAGGAACTCCTTGTCATTACAATGTCAGAACAGATACAGAAAATGGTCAAGAAATGCTATTGGAATGATGGCATATTAATCTAAAGGATTAGAATAGAATGAGATTAAAGATATGTCACAGCCATGCAAAGACAAGTTAGACATCTCCAAGAGTATTGCAAGCAGTTCTGGGCATCCTTGGAAGGATATATTGACATAGGAGAGAGAAGTGTAGATTAATCAGATAATGCTTGGTTAAATTATGAGAAAAGATTACACAAAAGAGTGTTGAATTTCATGTAATTTAGATGGCTAAGTGGCGATGTGATCAAAGTAGTCAGAGGAACAGGGTAGATCAAAACCTTCTGCTGGTTATAGAGTGTAAGGGTAGGAACAATGTCATAAAAACTGGAATCACATCTTTCAGGAGTGAAGTTAGGAAATCCTAAGTGTTAAGAATAGACAAAATTTGGGACTTTCCCACAAATGATGATTGTTAGATTATTTTTTATTCTTGAGAGATTTTTAACTAGGTGTTGAAGGAAAAGGGGTAAAAATGGGTGTATAATATATAGACAAGATCAGATTATCTTATTACAGAACAGGCTCAAGGAGCTAAATAACCGAATCCTGTTTCTTCATTTCTACGAGTTACTCTCTTAAACCTTTATCAAATGCCATTTCCTTTTCCTAAAACTGTGACTCTACAATCATAATCTGGAGTAAATACCTAGGAATGAATAATGGTATTAAATTCTGATGATGAATATTGTTGTAAATTGCTCCCATTCCTCGACTTCTCCCTCCACCTTCACTTGGATGTGCAGGTAGAAGGCTAATGAGTTCTGTTAGTGCTCTGCAGTTTAATATGGAGTTGTGGGGACTCTCTTGATTCCACTTTATAGAAGTTGCTGAAGTTGGCATTTTCTTCAAGAGTGGTTTATCTGCTGAGTATCTGATGAAAGTTTTCAAGCCATGCATAACACCAACTGTTATCACTTATAATCCAATTTTGCAATGGGAACTTGAAATAGGCGATAGTCTTACATTGGCTTACCTAGAGGATCGATACTGTGTTTCAGGAGCATAAGTGGAGTATAATGTGAATATGTGCTGACTGCTATATTGAAGCCTTAGCCCATTTTATTCTGCATTAAGACACAGTGTGATCCAATTTGATTCATTATTGTCGCAAGTATGGGATGACATGGATGGCACAATGGTTAGCAGTGCTGCCTCACAGCGCCAGGGTCCTAGGTTCAATTCCAGCCTCGGTTCACTGCAGAGTTTGCACATTCTCTCTGTGTCTGCATGGGTTTCCTCCCAGTGCTTCGGTTTCCTCCCAAAGATGTGTGGGTTAGGCAGTTTGCCATGCTGAATTGAGTCTGGTGTTGGGGATTAACAGAGTAAATGTGTAAGGTTGCAAGAGTAGGCCTGTGGGGTTGTGGTCGATGCAGACTCGATGGGCTGAATGGTCTCCTGTATTGTGGGGATTCTATGATAATTCCATCTGCGACTTCTATGATTGTTTGTATTGGGATGCAGTGAAAGTATTGATTCTTGCATGCATTACAGACAAAGCACACTATTCAGAGTATATAGAGGAGAAGCAAAGGAGAGGGTGCAGAATGTAGTGTTACAGTCATAGCTAGGACGTAGAGAAAGATCAACTTAATATAAGTTGGTAGGTCTATTCAGAGATCTGATGGCAGCAGGAAAGAAGCTGTTCTTGAGTTGGTACGTGACCTCAGATTTTTGTATCTTTTTCTCGGTGGCAAAAGATGGAAGAGAGTATATTCAGGGTGAATGAGGTCTTTGATTATGCTGGCTGCTTTTCTAAGGCAACGGGGAGTTGTAGACGGAGTCAGTGGATGGGAGGCTTGTTTACATGATGAGTTTAAGTATGTTTCAGTTTAAGTATGGAAAACAGAAGCAGGGATCATTGGCACAACATGCAGGGTTCACTGGGTTTTTGGTGTCCAGACTTTTCCAACATTGTTTTAACCAATCCACTGATTCCACCCTACTCCAATAATCTGCTGTGGAGTGTGCAGAGTCCTACAGTTTGAAAGGGCCTTACTGTAACAGCGTCAAAGGAAGTGGATTTGGCCCAAGCACTGAGATAGATGGAACTATATGGCAAGACAACTTCAAATCAGACAAGAAACTACAGTTCTTTGTTTAAAAACACTGTCTTGCTCAGGCGTTGATATAACATTCATGTCTATTTAGGTCGAGGAGGATTTAAAATACGTGAGCTGGAGGAAGCATCAGGATCCAAAATACAGGTAGGAATTGATGAGATCTTCAAAACTAGAATTCATTCTGGTAATAGAATCAGCGGTCAGCCATTCGGCCCTTCGAGCCTGCTCTGCCAATTATAATCATGACTAATCAACAAATTAAATATCCTGATCCTGACTCCCTTCCTACCCCCCACCCCGCAACATATCTCTTTAGCTCCAAGAACCATATCTAATTTCTTGAAATCACACATTTCACCCTCAACTACTTTCTGTGGTAGTAAATTGCACCAATTCACCATTCTCTGAGTGAAGACATTTCTCCTCACCTCAGCCCACCCCTCATCCACAAAAAATTACCCCTAGTTCTGGATTCTTCCACCATTGGGAACATTCTTCCTGAATCTGCTCTATTAGAATTTTATAAGTTTCTATGAGATTCCCTCTCATTTTCCAAAACTCCAGCGAATATAATCCTAACCAACTCAGTCTCTCCTGGTATGACAGACCCTGCCATCCCAGGAATGAACCTGATAAATCTTTGCTGCACTCCCTGTGTAGCAAGGACATCATTCCTCAAAACTGCACAAAATACTCCAGGTGTGGCCTCACCAGTATCCTATATAGTTGTAGTAAAACATCTCTATTCTGATACTCAGACCTTCTCACTATGAACGCCAACATAACATTTATCATCTTTACTACCTCCTGTACCTGCATGCTTATTTCAGCAACTTTTTTTGTTATTTGTTCATGGGATGTGGGTACCACTGGCTAGGCCAGCATTTATTGCCCATCCCGGAAAGCAGTTGTGAGTCAACCACATTGCTGTGGCTCTGGAGTCACATGTAGGCCAGACTAGGTAAGGACAGCAGATTTCCTCGCCTAAAGGCGATTAATGAACGAAATGGGCTTTTACAACAATCGACATTGGTTTTATGGTCAGCATTAGACTTTTAATTTCAGATTTTTATTGAATTTAAACTTCACCATCTGTTGTGGTAGGATTCGAAACCAGGCCCACAGAGCATTACCCTGGGGCTCTAAATTATTAATCCAGTGACAATATCACCAAGCCACTGCTTCCTCTTTTGTTACTTAGTTCAGATCTTCAGTTACTTGGCAGAATAGTTATTACAAAAGCATTTGATACAGATGTTCCCCTATCTGGCTATGGAAGAAAGCTGGAATTGTGGTTGCATAGAATTCCCACAGTTCAGAAGCAGGCCATTTGGCCCATTGAGTCAGAATCCGCTCTCCGATGGACCATCCCACCTAGGCCCTAGCAACACGTCCCCCTGTATTTACTCCACTAATCCCCCTAAGCTATGCATCTTGAGACACAAAGGGGCAGTTTACCCTGACTAATCCACCTAACTTGCACATCTTTGACTCCTGTTGTACTTTGAGGACAAGTGAAGGGATACTTTGATGTAATGGGGGCAGCCCAGGATCTGAGAGCAGATGAAAGGCACCAATATTGAATAGAATTGTGGTGCTCAGTGATACTGAGTTACCTTGGTATCGAGTGATGTTCCGAAGATTTAGATCGAAGAATTCAAAATCATGTGGGGTCTGGCCAGAGTAGATAGGGAGATACTGTTCCCCGAGGTAGAAAGATCGTGAGGCTGAGGGCAGAGCTTTTAAAATAATTGGCAAAAGAAGCAGTGAGAAGAATCCTTTTTCAGGCAGTGGAGTGGTTTGGATCTGAAATTCACTGCCTGTAAGTGGCAAAGATGGGGACAGTTAAAGCCTTCAGAAAGGAATTGAAAAGGAAAACATTTCCAGGGCAATGGGGAAAAGGTCAGCATAGACTCAATGGACTGAATAGCCTCAAGTTGGTGATCTATCATTCATCTAGTGTTAGGGCAGTCAGAAGACACTTGAAAATGAGAATGTTTAACTAAACATTGAATGTGAATCTCACCTCTTGAATGTAATAGTGTAGAAGCAATATCTTATCAACTGAAAACGTAAACTATCAATTCTAATACATTCACACGTTCCTGAGAACAGGAGAACCACCACCTGGAGCATTGCAGTGAGTAAAAAGATTGTATTGCCCTTGTAACAGAACTGTGGTTCTGTCATAGAACCCCTACAGTGCAGAAAGAGGCCATTTGGCCCACCTAATCTGCATACCTTTGGAATGTGGGAGAAAATAGGAGCACCCGGAGGAAACCTGCGTAGACACAGGGAGAATGTGCAGACTCCACACACTGACCCAATCCGGGAATCGAACTTGAGTCCCTGGCGCTAGGAGGCAGCAATGCTGACCACTGTGACACCCATCAAATATTAAAGGCATTTATTATAACTGATGGTATGAGCAGCTCAGCAATGCTCCAAACCGAAACGCGTGTGATTGTGAAATTACCCTGTCTGAAAATATCAACAGGAGGAAGGACTAAAATAAGCTGCTTTGCCCCATTGTAGACAGTGTACCTGTCTGTATTTCTCTCTTTTTCATGCTAGATATTAAAAGGAGACTTTGAAGCGGAAGTGAAGCTCTTTGGCAGCCATGCAGCCCAGCTGAAAGCCAAGGAGCTGATTGAGAATATTATTGAAAGGAGGAATACAGGCGAGTGGAATGGAGCTCGGAGGACTGACCGAAGTGAGTCTGGGAGGTCTTTGTAGAAAGGTCGTGCACTGTTTTTTGGTTGAAATGTTTGATCACATTGGATCAATTTGATTGCGAAATTGTAGTGGGGGTGCGGGAGAAAGAGTGGGGAGCACACGCAGTGACATGGGATGAGCTGTATCGTGTTGCCTCACCATGGGGTGGGGTTAAGGATTGCCTCCAGTGATAGACCAAATAGAATCATCACATTGGGGTGGCACAGTGGTTAGCACTGCTGTCTCACAGCGCCAGGGACCCAGGTTCAATTCCCAGTTGGATCACTGTCTATGGAGTTTGCACATTCTCCCTGTGTCTGCTTGGGTTTCTTCCGGGTGCTCCGATTTCCTCCCACTGTCCGAAGATGTGCGGATTAGGCAGATTGGCCATGCTAAATTACCCCTTAATGTAACGGGGACTAGCTAGGGTAAATGCATTGATTATGAGGATAGGGCGCGGATGGCATTATGTTTGGTGCAGACTCGATGGGCAGATGCACTGTAGGGATTCTGTGTTGTGACAACTCATTTTAACATCCCAGATGTGAGAAGAAAGTCAGTCTGTTGGAAATCGGTATTAAATGTTTGACTTCTTTCCTCCCTTCTCTAAAGGCTTTGCACCGAAATTAAGCAGTGGCACAAGGAGTGGCTCGGATGCTTACTCAGCTAAGGGTGGCAGCATGAACACGCCCCGTCCTGTCATCAACTGGAACTCATTGCGGGAGAATAAGGAGAAATATGAGGCTATGAAATGGGCTGGTTAGTATTTCACTCCCCAAACACACCAAACCCTTGCTCACCAGTGTGGGCTGAGCCTGTGTATCCATAGCCCATGTTAAACTTGACCGGACAGAATCAGATTTACCAATAACAACTTTCTCTTTTTGCATTAAGGCCTTTCACCAATGAAAAAAAACTTCTACATTGAGGCTGAGACAGTTGTTAATATGACAACGGAAGAAGTTACAAATTGGAGGTAATGTTTTTTCTGGAATATAATGATTCGAATTCAGAGATATGTATTCTAAAATATTTTCGAGTGATTTTGAACTTGACTCCAACAAGTTTAAAACGAAAACTGAATGTTTCCTTTTCCTGCAAGTTCTGTTGCCTTTATCTTGCTGCCTGGTCTTAGACCTCCCTAGCCAACAGTCAGCAGTGCTTTCGCTAAACTGAAGCTAACAATCAGCCAAGATGCAGTATCTGCTGCATTTCTACTCTTACTTTGGAACAGATTGCTTTACAAGTGTAAAGGGTGGCACGGTGGCACAGTAGTTAGCACTGTTGCTTCACAGAGCTAAGGATTTAGTTTAACTCCACCCTGGGTCAGTTTATGTGGGTGGAGTTTGCACATTCTTTTCATGTCAGTGTGCATTTCCTCCCACAGTCCAGAGATGTGCTGGTTAGGTTGATTGGCCATACTAAATTGACCCTCATATTAGGGGGACTAGCAGGATAATATGTGGGGTTACGGGAAAAGGGCCTCGGTGGGATTGTGGTCAGTACAGACTCAGTGGGCCGAATGGCTTTCACCCATACTGCAGGGATTCTATCATTCTAAGTGTCAGTTGATGTTTGTCTAAGCAGCCTGAATGTTTCCAGCAGACCTAGTACAAACCAGCCCCTTTCAGTTAGCTGTTTGTGCACAGCTGTGCAAAGTAGTTTCAAAGCCTCGTCACTTAGGTGGCTGGAAACTCCAAACAAATGGCAAGGAGGTAGTGTCTCAGCGAACAAGATTCTTGCATCTGTTACTGAAGTTTGTTTGTTCAGATCCTATCTCAGTAATTTAAGCACCATTACATGAGTGGTGGCGAGGGAAGGACCCCACTGCTGGACGGGCAGTGCAGAGGGAGGGACCCCACCGTCGGAAGGGGCGGTGCAGAGGGAGGGACCCCACCGTCGAAAGGGGCGGTGCAGAGGGAGGGACCCCACCGTCGGAAGGGGGCGGTGCAGAGGGAGGGACAGACTTTCAAAGGTGCCGCTTTTCAGTTGAGGTGAAAACCCCTGAGAGGCTGCTCTGTCCATTCAGGTGGATGTTAAATATCCTGTGGCACTATTTTGAAGTAGATGTTACTGTCTGGTCACTATTTATCCTTCAGTCAGTGTCACTGCACCACATTACCTGATCATTTGTTTCATTGCTTGTTTTGGGATCTTACTGTATATAAATTAGCAGCCCAGTTTCTTCCAAAGAAATCGCTTAATTGTCTTTGAAGCAGTTTAGAGCATTCCAAATTAGCACAGGTAAGGGTAGCACAATGGTTAGTATTGCTGCCTTACAGCACCAGGGAGCTGTGTTTGAATCCTGGGTTGGGTCACTGTGCAGAGTCTGCACGTTCTTCCCATTGTCTGCGTGGGTTTCCCCCCATAGTCTGAAAGATGCACTGGTTGAGCGTGATGGCCATGCTATATCTCCCTCAGTGTACCAGAACGAGAGCCAGACTTACCGGGGAATTTTCACAGTACCTTCATTGCAGTGTTAATGTAAGCCTACTTGTCACACTAATAAATAAACTTTAAGATGCTATATTAATGCAGACATTTTCCTGTATATTGCAACATCTACAGGCAAAGGGGAGGAGTGGCTGATTTCGTACAACTGTGCTTAATTGATTGGCTGTTGTACGAAGCTTGAAGCAAGTAGATTTAATTCAGAGTTGGAAATTGTGGTGGTGTTTGAGTGATGGTATTTGCACTCTCGCTGTTATCAGCTGTTGACATGTTCTCCATTTAATAGAATATGGCAGGCTTCTCACTGACAGTCAAGGAGAGTTATTGCTTTTGCCATCTGTGTTTTAGTAACTTGCTTTGCCCTGACTGCTACACAAATGTCAAGTGATTGTTCTGGCAGATGTTGTTCTGTTTTGTGTCGTCAGGTCTAAGTAAAGATCTTCCTGAGTGTCTGTATTTGTTGGAAAGCTGCAACAGGAGTGACTTGGTGTTTGTGAGGAAGGAACTGAGTCTGAGTTCCATATTCTGGCTCCGGGTCTAGGTGGACCCTTCACACGAGCAGTTCCAGGTGGATCAGGGTCAGGAGGTCATTGTCTTAAAGCAACACTCTTCATTAAACAGCCCAGTCTCTGAGGAGTCATTTTGAATAGGGAGTTGCCTCATGACCAGATGGGAAGAGCTGATAGCTGTAAAGTTATCAATCTCTTTCAGTCCCTCTCTTGGCAAGAGTGCTGTTTTGACTCTTAGCAGTTCTTGTCATCTCACCCTGAGAGAGAGCAAGCCAGACATTTGAACCTTTTCAGTCCTTCCTTTGACCTGTGCTCCTTCTGTTCTGGTCATTGTATTCAACCTACTGAGTGTTCATTTAAATTAAAATTGTGCAAAATATTCCCTCTTGTTATTGAAAATTAATTTGAACAAATTAGAAGGCAGTTTCATTTTTTTTGGAATTAAACATTTTCTACTTGGCTGTATTTAGGTGGCACAGTGATTAGCACTGCTGCCCTTGCAATGCCTGGGACCCGCAGATTTGATTCCTGGCTTGGATCACTGTGTGGAGTCTGCACAATCTCCCTGTATCTATATGGATTTCCTCCCACAATCCGAAAGATGTCCTGTTAGGTGCATTGTCCGTGTTAAGTTCTCCCCAGTGTGGCAACTAGGGAATTTTCAGTTATATCAGTGTTGATATAAGCCTACTTGTGACACAAATAAATAAACTTAAAATTTAAACTTATATTGCATGTTTTACACAAAGAGCAAAGTTCACATTTTTATGATGAAGATCGAGTTTGTGCATAATTCTGTTTATTTTTGGTAATTAATCCAAAATTGGCTTAACTGGTGTGAATGATCACAGTTTGGAGCACAAATTATGTTCAGTGCATATCATGTTTCATGACTCGAAACAGCATCTTTGGACTATTAAGTGCATTCCTTCCACCCCCAACTGTAAATCACCAGGTTTAAAAGTAAATCAATTGGGTAAATTAATGGAAACATTTGATTTGATCTATGATTGTCACATAATTCCCAGGACATTAGTTCAGCTTCCACTTTTCTCAGACCATAGCTTCCTAATTATGTGAAAATGTCCCACTTGGATCAGTAGCATTGAATCCTGCAGTGCACAAGGAGGCCATTCGGCCCATTGAGTTTGCACCAAGCACAATCCCATTCAGGCCCTATCCCTATAACCCTGGGCATTTACCCTAGCTAGTCCCCCTGACGCTAAGGGTCAATCCAGCATGGCTAATCCACCTAAGCAGCATGTCTTTTGGACTGTGGGAGGAAACTAGAACACCTGGAGGAAACCTTGTGGACATGGGGAGAATATGCAAACTCAACACAGACAGTGATCTAAACTGGGAATCGAGCCCAGGTCCTAAGTGCTGTGAGGTAGCAGTGCTAACCACTGTGCCACCATGCCACCCCTATGAATCTGAGCATTCTTCATAGAGCACGTGTCGTTTCTGAAGTGGAGTATTTATAAAGTTCATTGCACTGACGCTATTCAGTAAATAACAAAGGCAAATCTGCTGATTCCTTTATGTAGTTTTGGTGATTTTTTTTTTTATTTGTGGGACATGGGAATTGCCAACATTTGTTGCCCAAAGGCAGTTGAGAGTCCACCACGTTACTGTGGCTCTGGAGTAACATGTAGGCCAGGTAAGGATGGCAAATTTCCTTCTTTAAAGAACATTAACAAACCAGATGGGTTTGATTCATGGTCATCACTAAATTCTTAATTCCAGATTTTTTTGTATTGAATTTAATTTTCAGCATCTGCCAGAGTAGGATTTGAACCCAGATCCTCAGACAGCTAGTTGCGTTTCTGGATTAATAGTCTAGTGACAATACCACCAAGCCATTGCCTCCCCCAATATTATAACCGCTGATCCTTAGCCTGAGTTTGAACATGGCTCATTGGAGTAGACCAATATAATAGTTCTTGAGGGTATAGACTTTATCATCATCATTTCTGGAATCAATACTAATGCATTCTTTTAATTCATCTGACAGCTTTTCTAAAATGTCGTTGTTTCAATCAGCAAAGCTATATCTTTAGGGAAAAAGAATAGCTTTCACACAATAGGTAGTGTCAAATAATTGTCCCACCATTTCGTCGCAGTTTTGTCACCTCTCCCAAACCATTCTGTAAAGAAATCATCTGTCCAACCAGAATAGCTTCACTGGGCTTCCTTTTATCTTCCACTGTTTGTAATCCACTAACTACCCCACCACTGTTAGTTGCAGGTATATCACATGCTCTGATCCCTGCACACTCCTACTGTCTTCCCCCTGCATCAAGCACTGTCCACCAAATAAATCCTTCAACAAACTCATCCCTTAATTTAACCAAAATATTCCAGATAGAATAAAGAGCATGGACTGCATTCAAAGTATCTAGATTGAGGGAAGGGACTGAGAATTTAAATGGGGAATAACTGAGAAAAAAAATATAAATATAAACATACCAAATATTTGAATTGGAAAAGATGAGAATTCTCTGCAGAAATATCCAGGGAACACCAACAGAACATATTTATCTTCAGAAACCTGTTCTCTGCAAACAAAAGAAATATGTCCAATTCTTCTGCCTTTTTTCAATTACCCAGGAGATTGGGAAGCCCACTGTTGCGTTCCCCGTGGCAACATTTCAGCCCATCAGCATTCATTTGCCAAACAATCAAATGCTTTCTCCTGTTGTCTAAATTGTTGTGATTGTTTTAAATTTGGCATTCTTGCAGTTGTTCTGATGAGTGCAGGGTGAAAATCTTCAGCAATCTGTCTCTTTTTTAGCAACATTCAAGCTCTGTATCTTCAGTCAAACCGCTGGCTTGCCCTCTGAGACTTCATTCTTATTCCATCATGTATTGGCAGGGTTTCCAGATACAAAGGGCCCCTATATCCACACTGTGCCACTATCCGCAGCGAACTTATCGTTCAGTCACCATTACAGTTTATTTCACTATGAACAGCAACTTTTAACAGCCAATTGCATTGAGAAATTAGTATCAAATTGAAAACTAGTTATTTGGATGATTCCTGGATTTGGGACTTTATGCCTTTAATCTAGACTCACCAAACCAAATCTATTTTCTGAATGATCCATTCTTTGTAAAATGAATGAAGAATAAAGAACTAAATCAGTGTCACTTTCGTGCTAATTCATGGGCATAATACTGAAATATCTTACCTGCTCCGATGTGGGCGAGTGGATTAATGTGTTTTCAGGTGAATATGTATTTTAGCAACAAATTTAGCAGAGCACCTGTGATGCTCTTTTTTTTTGAACACACCTGCCATTTGAGCAGCAGGCCTAACTGTGGGAATTCCTCTTGACCAAACTTCCTTGGATAAGTAAGTCACAGAGAGTTGCAGGGATGCCACCAATGCATGTTCCAATTCCTGTGCTTGAGACAATGAGCAGAGCCATTTTCCCATCCCAGCTGCCACCTGAAGGTCCATTGACCTCAGATGGGATTTTCCAGTCTTGTGGTGAGTGTGGCCAGAAAGTCCATTGGATTAGTCCACCTAACCTAGTCGACTGCATCTTTCACTATGGCCCGTTCTAATTTGTCGAAAGATCTTTTTGTGGAGGATTTTCTTGAGGTGGGATTGATGTCTGTCTTTTAGATAATGCCTGGAAACTCCCTGGTGTTTTAGACCTTAAGATATGGAAGCAGAAGTAGGCTATCCAGCCCATTGAGTCTGTACTGCCGTTCAGTCATGGCTGTTAAGTTTCTTAACCCCATTCTCTCATCTTTTCCCTGTAACCTTTGATTTCCTTACCAACCAAGAGCCTGTCTATTCTGTCTTAAATACATTCAATGCCCTGGCCTCCATAACCTTCTGTGGCAATGAATTTCATAGGTTCACCACTCTCTGGCTGAAGAAATTCCTCCTCCTCTCAGTTCTCAAGGGTTGTCCCTTTACTCTGAGACTGTGCCCTTGGATCCTAATCTCTTCTAATGGAAATACTTTCCCTACTCCACTCTAACCAGGCCTTTTCAGTATTCTGTAAATTCCAATAAGATTCCCCCTTCATCCTTCTACGCTCCATCGACTACGGACCCAGAGTCTCAAACGCTCGATGTACATCAAGCCTTTCATTCCTAGGATCAATTATCGTGAACCTCTTCTGGACCCTCTCCAAGGCAGCACATCCCTCCTTAGATACGGGGCCCATAATTGTTTGCAATATTCCAGTTGTGGTCTGACCTGTGCTTTCAGATCTTAACCATATTTTCTGAACAGCTGCAATTTGGTAAAATGGGAGACACGTCTCTGACATGATAGAATGGTGCTTTACGTTAGAGGAGGTGATGGCCTAATGGTTTTATCGCTGTACTATTAATCCAGGAACACAGCTAATGCTCTGGAGACCTGGGTTCGAATCCCACCATGGCAGATGCAGAATTTGAATTCAATTTAAAAAAATCTGGAATTAAAAATCTACCGATGGTTTCATTGTCGATTGTCACAAAAACCCATCTGGTTCACTAATGTCCTTTAGGGAAGAAAATCTGCCATCCTTACTTGACCTGGCCTCCGTGTAACTCCAGAACCACAGCAATGTGGTTGACTCTCAACTACCTTTGAGCTACAAGGGATGGGTAAAAAATGCTGGCTACCCAGCAACACCCATGTCCTACAAATGGATTTTCAAAAATTGCTATGCTTTGCTTTTGGTTTGATATTCAATCCTCAGCTGGTACAATGGGGAAGTACCAGGATTTTCCAGTTAAAAGCAGGGAGAGTTTCATCTTCCCAATGCCCCCTCGCAACTGGTTTTAAAAACAACTATTGGCCCCGTGATCTGAATAGGATTGGAAGCTGATGTATTCTTTCAATTTATTTTTTGAAATGTTATGTTTGTCTTAAAATGTTGACCATACGGATCTCTCTGAACTGACTCACTCATTTTAATAGAAAGTTAAACAACAATATAATATGCGAAGACATGACCGAAAGCAAAAAGCGACCTGTTCCTAATCCAGTGCGCACCTTTCTGGAAGCTTTTCAGCATTATCCAGAGATCATGGCCAATATTAAGAGAGTCGGGTTCCAGCGCCCAACGCCTATCCAGGTACTGAAACTTCACCTTTGATTCAATTGTTTTCTTGCATGCTAGCCATTCTGAGAGATTTATTGGTGTTATGTATGGGTTGTATTCATGTTTCAGTCTCAGGCGTGGCCAGTAATTCTCCTGGGGATTGACTTGATTGGAATAGCGCAGACTGGAACTGGTAAAACCCTGGCATATCTCTTACCTGGGTTCATCCACCTGGACCTGCAGCCAACGTAAGTGACTTGCTATTTTCAGCATTGCTTCCTGACACTAAAATTCCATCTCTTTTCTTCCTCTGTCGTCGCTCCCATCGTTAACCTTCTGTGTCCTCCACTTTCAGGCAGGCCTGAGGGAGGCATACCTCCTCCGATACACAATCAGCTGAGTACAGGAGCGGTGCACCATGTGGTGAGGCCAACTCTGCTGCTTTTTTTGTGATGATTGCCTCTAGCAACCTGCTGAAAACTGGCAGAAAACGACAACAAAAAACACACAAGCCATTGGCAATTGCATTAGCTTCACCTTGCTCAGCACATTCCAGTCCCTGGCCATATTGAGAAACCAGGGTCAGGAGTAGAACAGGACAGTACCAGGGTCAGAAAGACGAGGAATGAAAAAGCAGTGGGTTAGGTGACAGAGCATGGATTGTGGGAGAGAAATTACCAAGAGAAGAAGAGAGTTCAGCAATATAGGGGTGGCACAGAGGTTAGCACCACTGCCTCACAGGGCTAGGGACCCAGTTCAATTCCTGGCTCTGGTCACTGTCTATGTGGAGTTTGCACATTCTCCCCATGTCAGTATAAGTTTCCTCCAGATGCTCCAGCTTCATTCCACACTCAAAGATGTTCAGGTTAGGTTGATTGACCATAGTACATTGCCCCTTAGTGTCGGGGGATTAGCAGAGTAAATACAGGGGGTTACGGGGCTGGGCCTGAGTGGGATTGATGTCAGTGCAGATTAGATGTGCCAAACGGCCTCCTTCTGTCCTGTAGGGATTCTACTCTGAGGTAGATCAAGACATCTTTATTGAAACAGTATGAGGATAGGATATTTAAGGTTGTCTATTTAATACTTTGGAAGATTAGAAGGGTGTTCTGAGAAGTAGTTTGCGTTGGTTTGATGCACATAACGTAAGAGTGCCAATTTGTTACAGTGCTTAACATCATTGCCTCAGTGCCAGGGACCTGGGTTTGATTCCTGGCTTGGGTTACTGTCTGTGCAGAGTCTGCATGTTCTCTCTGTGTCTGCGTGGCTTTCCTCCAAGTGTTCCAGTTTCCTCCCATAGTCCTTAAGATGTGCTGGTTAGGTACGTTGGTCGTGCTAAATTCTCTCTCTGTATACCTGAACAAGTGTTAGAGTGTGGCAGCTAGAGGATTTTTACAGTAACTTCGATGTGGTGTTAATGTAAGCCTTCTAGTGACACTAATAAATAAACTTCAGATCAGTAGTCAGAGAGTTGGAAGTCTTGAACGCAGATGGATGCTGAGCTATTGAGATAGTAGAAGATGCAAAGTCCTTCGTGCAAAAGAGCTAAATACTTGAGAAGGGAGAATGCAGGCGCCAGTGGAATGGAACTGTGGGGAAAGCTAATTCGAAGAGAGATCACCGGTGGGAAGGAGTGGGCCTGAGGGCGGGGGCTTGATAGTGTGGAGCAGGACAGAGGGGGATGGAGATAAGTATGCGGTATATCATTTTTAGCCTTGACATTGGTGTAAGGGGCTCAGTTGGCCTGTCATGTGCTGCAGTACTCAGTAGTTCAGAGATCATTGGAGTAACAACAAAACTGAGTCAAAAGTTCAGTGGAGAGTAAAAGAACTGAGCATTTGTGTGCTTTGCCAGTTTTCAATCAGACTGCCAGATTAACCCTGGGCTTTGCATAAACTGCAGCATTAGTGGCTTTGCTCGAAACGTTTTTTTGCATTAATTGCTTGGCTTTAGCGCACAGCAGAAGCATGTGACTTGAACAAGTAGACCTGTTGCAAAGACTATTTATTACCAGTGTCGCAAATGAAATCTTCTCGCTCACCTGCTTGAAACATAGTGTTGTTGATTTCCTAGCCTAAACTCGGGACAGACGTTCCTCAGCATTGGAAGCACCTTCGCTGTCATTCAGTAATGGATTGCCCGTCTGTGTTGTAACTCTAATCTAAGCTATTGTTCCTTTCAAATGGATCATTTGAAGTCTAAACGCGTTTCAGTTTTATAGCAGAAACTGAAAACCGACTCACAGCGTGTGATATGAAACCAGCACAATCAGGGGGAAAAAAAAACTGCGAAAAAGTGAAACTATTGCGACCAACTCCATAGTCTGTACATTTTAAAAATGTAAATTGGTGCAGTACATGCAGAGCAAATTCAACCAGCTTCACAGTTCTCAGTTATGTCACTGTGCATTGTACCATTCCTCCAGAGACTACTGACCCAGTAATCGTTAATTGGTGCGCTTACCCCGCTGTAATCATTAATTGGTGAGATTACTGCACTAATAAGGATCATTATAGGCTTCAGGATATCTAAATGGACAGAAGAATTGCAGATTGGAGCTAAACGCAGTGAAGTGTGAAGGACTAATACAGAAAGTCAGTATACTATAAATGTCGTGACTCTGAAAAGTGTAGATGAGCAGAGAGACCTTGGTGGTCCACACGCACTACTTAAGAAATCTCACAACACCAGGTTAAAGTCCAGTAGCTCGTGATTCTAAATAAACCTGTTGGACTTTAACCTTGTGTTGTGAGACTTCTTACTGTGCCTGCCCCACTCCAACACCAGCATCTCCACATCTTGGCAACTCCTCTAAAGTGGTACAGCAAATTGATAATGTTAGAAAAATAAGTTAATTAACTTTATAAATAGAAGAATAGAATTAAAAAAAAAGAGTTTGTGCTGGAACTTCATAAATCATCAGTTAGGCCTGAGATAGAATATCGTGAACAATTGTTGCCCCACTGAGTACAGAAGGAGATTGCAAAGTCACTTAATTGAAATGTTCAAAGTGATGAAAGGGCAGATGGATTATGAATAACCAGTGATCAGAAATGCAAAATCATTGGCAAAAGACATGGAGGGAAGAATTTTGTTTCACTCCGTAATTAAGATCGGAAATGCTTTATATCAATATGTGGTGGAAACTGATTCCATCACTTTTTTTAAAGAGCGATTTGGTCAGGATGAAGAATTTATGGTATGGACAAAAAACAGATGGATGAAGCACAACTGCTCTTTGCTAGTTCCTGTGACTATAATCATTAATCATTGGGGTTACTGCATTATAACCATTCCATAATTCAATTGTTATACTATAATTGCACTTAATGTTCACTCACTGTTGGCACTGTCAGGGCTTGTACTTGTGGATAAGTCACTCTTTTGTGGTTTTCTAACATGTTGGCAAATCAGATGCATACTAAATAATGCCATGTGTTTGGTGTCAAAAGTTGATGGCATGGTGGTATATTGGTTAGCCTTGCTGCCAGAGTGTCAGGGCTCCAGGTTCAATTCCAGCCTCTGTGTGGAATTTGCATGTTCTCCCTGTGTCTGCATAGGTTTCCTCCACATGCTCTGGATTGCTCCCACTCCAAAGATGTGCGGCTAAGTTGACTGGTGGATTGTTAGTGGCATGGGGTTAGGGGGACGGGGTTTGTTTGGGATGCTCTGGAGATTTGGTCTAGAATCAGTGGGTTGAATGGCCTCCTTTTGCACTGTAGGGATTCTATAAGATTTCAAGAATGCCGAAATATTATTCGCCGTGTTGATATGACTACTCCAATGCTTCAGCCTTTATGTTGTAATTGTCTTGAGATTTGCTAAGGGTCATTTGGTTGATCAAGGCTATCCTCCTATCCCATTGGATTATGCCATGCCTGTACTCCATAACAGCTTCCTTTCTGTCTAGGCTCCGGGAGAAGGTTAATGGCCCTGGGATGTTGATCCTCACTCCAACTAGAGAGCTTGCTCTTCAGATACAAGAAGAGTGCAACAAGTACAGTTACAAAGGAATTAAAAGGTACTGATGATAGCTGAGCAATGGGTGATGCTAACAACATTTTTGTATCCATGACCTCCAGATCTTTGTGCATGAGCCTTGCCATACCTTTCCTGATATAGCAGGCACTGAGTTTACAAGATATTGACTGGTAAAGGAAGGACAGTCTGGCTAACCAGTGCATTTTGCCTGCTGATTTATCAAATGTCAGACTCCACTCTGGTGATAGATTTTGCATGTCACAAAAGTTACAGTGGGAAATCAAGACAATCTCCATGGGAATTCAGGCTCAAAATCAAGACACTCCCACTGGGAGATTCAGGTTTCCAACCAAGATAATCTCATTGCAAAATCAGGACAGTCTCGATGGGAATTCAGGCTTCAAATCAGGATAATCTCAGTTGGAATTCAGACTCTAAATCAGGAGAGTCTCAGTGGGAATTCAGGTTCCAAATAAAGACAATCTCTGGGAAAGTCAGCACCAAATCAGTACAATCCCAGTAAGAATTCGGGCTCCAAATCAGGTCAGTCTCAGTTGGAAATACAGACTCTAAATCAGGACAATCTCGGTGGGGAATCAGACCATAAATCCAGACAGTCTCGGTGGGAAATTTAGGCTACAAATCAGGGCAATCTGTCAGTGAAAAATTCAGGCCCCAGGTCAAGGCAATCTCAGTGGGAATCCAGGCTCCCAATTCATTCATCTGAACAGGGGATTTTGTTTTGCACCCTTGCATGTCTTTTAATGTATTTAAATATTCCCATGTTCCCTAGCAATCCATGTCAGACATTGAATTTTTCAGCATTTGTATTTATGGAGGAGGAAGCCGTAAAGATCAGATCAATGTTGTCACAAAAGGAGTGGACATAATCATCGCAACTCCCGGACGGCTGAATGATCTTCAAATGAACAATTATATCAATCTGAAGAGCGTCACTTACTTGGTGAGTGAACAGGGGAAGAGAGATGTAGAATCTAACCCAGTCTCTACCATTTTCACAAACAGCCTACATTTAACAGGAGTTCCTCTGAATCTGCTCTTCATTTGGGCGCTTATGAGATCATGCATGTGATTCGCAATGAGTGAAACAGTCATAAAACTGATTCCAGAGTGAGGAATTTCTAATTCCCTTCCATCCTAAGAGTGGCACAGTGGTTAACACTGCTGTCTTACAGTGCCAGGTACCCGAGTTCTATTCTCACCTCAAGTGATTGTGTGTATGTGTGCGCATTTCCCCCATGCCTGCATGGGGTTCCTCTGGGTGCTCCGGTTTCCTCCCACAGCCCAAACAATGTGCAGGTTAGTGTTTAGGCAACACTAAAGCTAAGTTGCCCTTTAGTATCCCAGGACGTGTGGATTAGGGGGATTAGCAAGAAAAATACATGGTGTTACAGAGATCGGGCCTGGGTGAGATCCTTTGTTGGAGAATCAGTGCAGACTAGATGGGCTGAATGGCCTCTTTCTGCACTGTAGGCATCCTATGAATTCTACACTATCACTGCACTGAGTTTAGAATTGTTTCTAACAAGCTATACTTATAACATGGTGTTTGTTTAAATACGGTGGCACAGTGTTTAGTACTGCTGCCTGAATGCCAGGGACCTGGATTCAATTCCTGGCTTGGATCATTCTCTGTGCAGAGTTTGCACATTCTCCCCGTGTCTACGTGAGTTTCCTCCGGGTGCTCCGGGTTTCCTCCCACAGTCCAAAAGATATGCAGGTTAGGTTGATGAGCCATGCTAAATTGTCCCTTAGCATCAGGGGGATTAGCAGGGTAATATGATGGATTACAGGAATAAGGACTGGGAGGGATTATGTTCAGCGCAAACTCAATGGGCTGAATGGCCTCCTTCTGCACTGTAGGGATTCTGTGATTTCTGTGATTCTATAATTGGCCTCATTCGTGTGTCGGATAGTATTTTCTTTAATTCATTTGTGGGACATTGCATTGCTGGCTGGTCAGCGTTTATTGTCCATCCCTAGTTAAGAGTCAACTACATTATTGTGGCTCTGGAGTCACATGCAGGCCAGATCTGTAAGGATGGCAGATTTCCTCCCCTAAAGTACATTAGTAAACCTGATGGGTTTTTCCAAGAATCGACAACGATTTCATGGTCATCATAGATTCTTGATTCCAGACTTTTTTAATTTAATTCAAATTCCACCCTCTGTTGTGACAGGATTCGAATCTGGGTCCCCAGAACATTAGCTGAGTTTCTGGATTAACAGTCTAGCAAAAGTAGCACTCGCCATCACCTCTCCGTTAATCTGTAGGTGCTAATATGTTGTTTGAAAAATGTAACCAAGCTTGATAAGTCAGTTCCTTTAGAAGACAGGAACTTTGACTGAATTGAGTTAAGGCAGACTGTCATCAAGACCTCTATCTATTGGGATGATTGCAGGAACTGGTGGGGAGCCTTGGCCACAGCTCCTCATTGTGGTCTGCAAGCCTCATCTACATTGGCCCATCTTATTTGCTTTAAATCAGGATCCCTGCCTCAACCAGGCTAATTAATCTGATCGCTGGCTCTAAAGAGGGCATCTAATGGCAGGGAAGAAGGTAAAGGAGGGAGGTTGGTTTCAGGGAATGGGTCGGAATGAAGCAGTCCACCTCTTCCTGGCCCTCAAGAAGTGCTGTATAGGCACTTGCCTTTCTACGAAGAAATCCTCTTGTAATAAGTCTTCGGAGGCAGAAGTCCCTTCACCAAAATCCTTTTATTTACAATTCCAATAGCAGTAAGCTGAGTACTGTTAGCAGACTATCTTCAGGAGTGCCAGAGAAACTGACACTCCAGTTAAATAAAAGGAAAAAGACTCCCTAATTGGCCCAACAATTGATTCTTTAATTAGGAAGTTAAGTGAGGTGGTACAGTGGTTAGCAGTACTGCCTCACAGCGCCAGGCACCCGGGTTTGATTCCTGGATTGTGTCACGGTCTGTATGGAGTTTGCACATTCTCCTGTGTCTGCATAGGTTTCCTTGGGGTGGTCTGGTTTCTTCCTACATCTGAAAGACATGCTGGGTTAGGTGCATTGGCCATGCTAAACTCTCCCTCAGTGTACCTGAACAGGCACTAGAGTATGATAACTTCATTGCAGTGTTAATGTAAGCCTACTTGTGACTAATAAATAAAATTTAACTTTTAGTTCACAATCTAATAGGCCAACTTCACTGAAGTCATTGCACCTCGTCCATTTTGGAAATTGCAGCTGGCCAGTGTGAAATCTGATTAAATGTGAGCTCTGCAGCCTTGTTGTAATATTTAAACACACTCTGTCTCACCACAGGGGTGGCTTGGTTGTCTGATCAAAATTCCTCCACTCCAGCATCAGTGTTCTGTTAAACCCACAGAGTTTGAGATTTTTATTTTGTTTTACATCTTACTCCGCTCCAACCCATCTCTTTTGGACTCAGAATGACATCCCGCCTCCCCCCTCCTCTTTGAGATGCTGATTTTATTGTTAATGCTCTGAAAATCATTGTTTTCCTCTTTGGCTGAAGCAATTTTGGTCCCATTAACTTCAATCTCATTACTTTCACCTCCCTGAATAATTTGTTAAATATTTAAGCATACCTGCGGTATATCAAATATGCCTGCACTTCTGTTCTTTAAACCAGCCAATGTCTTACTTTAAGTATTTTCTGAGCACCAGAACATTAAAAATGGGGTTTTGAACGGTTTCCACAATCTCCTTTATCAGAATCTCGCTCTGTGTGCCTTTCTTTAAATAAATTTGCAGTGGGAAAGAGTTAAAATAATCTAAGCTGTGTGTGGAGAGTAGCAATTCTGGCCCTCTCCCCATGTTGCAGTGTGTGTTAGGCAGTGGGATCAGTGTTTTCCCAAAGCTTTACTCTTGATGGTTTGTTCCAGTACTTCACCTTCTTTTTGACGACAGTGTTACAGTGGCTAATTGCTCCCTCTGTCTAAAGATGGGAAAAAATTAAATTGATCAGTGTTATCTGGCTGTAAACAATCTCCCTTTAGCACAACAGGACCTTTACCTGGGGCAGCACCCAGGAAGCATGGCGCGGGGGCAGTGCCCAGGGAGCGCCACTCTTTCACAGGAGCAGCACTGTGCTATTTCCTGGGGTAGCACTGAATCACTAACCATGGCTTTCATTACCTCTGATGGAATCTTGCTCTGTGTTTACCGAAAAACTGTGCAATTCTGGTCGTCACGTTATCAGAAGGATATGATTGTACTGGAGTGGGTGCAGAGGAGATTCATCAGGATGCTGCCTGGAATGGAACATTTTAAATTATGAAGAGAGATTGGAGAGATTTGGTTTATTTTGATTGGAGCACGGAAGACTGGGGGTGACCTGCTCGAGATGTACAAGATTATGGACGGAGTGGATAAGGAGCAGTTGTTCCCCTTAGTTGTAGGGTCAGTCACAAAGGGGCATAGGTTCAAGGTGAGGGCAGGAGGTTCAGAGGGATGTAAGAAAAAATGTTTTTACCCAGAGGGTGGTGACAGTCTGGAATGCATACCTGGGAGGGTGGTGGAGGTGGGATACCTCACAACCTTTAAAAAGTATCTGGACGAGCGCATCATAACATTCAGGGCTATGGGCCAAGTGCTGGTAAATGGGATTAATTGAGAGGTCAGGTGTTTCTAATGTGTCGCTGCAGATTCGAAAGGCCTCTTCTGCGCTGTATGATTTTACAAAGTGTAATTTGTTCTCACTGTCAAAATCATCCCAGATTTACAGTTTGAAAAGAGGTGAAGCTTGACGTTGCAGTCTACTGTGCTACTTGTTCTTTACCACAATGAAAAGTTACAGAGAGAAATGAACTGGCATTGATTTAGCTCCTTTTAAATCCCCCATAATGCCTGATTGTGTACATCTCATCTGAGAAACAGTACCTCCAACAAGATGCTCCCTCAAACTGTCCCTTTGACTGTCCACCCGACAATGTATTGTTCCCTCTGACAGTTCCCTGGGTGCTCAGTAACTCTGTTAAGACCGACTAAATTGAATTTGATATGGGAAGTACTCTGCCAGCCAGCAGATAATGGGGGTTTCAGTTCAAGCTTGTCAGTATCTCAGTAATTAACACTGGACATCACGTTCGTGTATTACATTACTGTTTATGTTAGCTAGCCTTTAATAGGATTTTATGGGATGTATCTAAGCAGTGTTAAAATATGGGAGGTGATAACAATGGATTCATTCACCAAAGGCGAGTGAGATTTCTGGCATTATTTCCCCAGCAGGTGGCATTTTATTCCAACTTCTCACCCGAGTTTCAGCTGTTTTCAGTTTCCCAAAGGCAGTTATACTGAGGTACAGACATACGTGCCAGGCAACTTTGACAAAGAGGATGGTCTTCATGTCAGTCTGGATAGTAACTCTCTCTTCCACAGAGAATGGGCACTGGGGGCAGGGAACTGGTAAAGTAGAATACCCTCTCCTTTCAGGTCAAGAGCAATGGACTATTAAATACATGTTGACTAGTCAATTCTCCTGGATATTGCCGCTAGAGTTCTTCGGAGTAGTGTCCTAAGGCTAACCATCTTCAGCCACTGATAAGTGCTGGGCAATAACTATCTTTAAGAGAGGCACCTCTCTCAGACACAGACCACTGCTGAATTCCCCACCAACACCCTGGGGGCCACCATTGACCAGAAATTTAACTACACCAGCTGTATCAGTACTGAAGATACAACAGCAGGTCAGAAGCTAGATGAGAAACTTGCCTCTTGCCTTCCAAAAACCTTTCCACCATCTACAAGGTAAATGTCAGGAATGAGATTGATGGATCACTTTCCACCCATCTGGATGAATGTGGCCGTCACAAAGGAAACCAGTGAAATTCAGTTAATTTTGCATGATGCAGTATTGCTGGCTGAGCCAGTAATTATTGCCCGTACTAAACCACTGTCCATTTCAGAGGGCAGCGAAAACTAAGAACAAAAACAATTCTACCTTAAAAGGCCCACGGTTGCTAAGCAACTTTTGCTACTTTTTACTCATCATACCATAATTCTCTTTAAGCACAATTTAAACCAAGCCTCACACATACAAATATCTTTGTACAGCATAAATCTAGAAGTTTTACTCTTCTAGGTCAGAAACATTAAGCCAACCTAAAATTGAACTTTATTCCTAATGTTTACCAATACAAATATCAATCATTTAAAATTGTCTTTGTTGTCCTAACACTACTAACAACATAAATTTCTGTATTCACTTTTATCGTAGGTATTATACTGCAAGTGTAATGCTGTCGGTATATATCCTGTCACCACTAGCAGGGGAGTTTAATTATAGCAGGACAAGCGTGTTTGGACACTTTCCATTAAAAATGTGGAGACTGGAATGTAGAAAGTTGGCAGGAAGTGTATTCGAGTCCCCTATTATGTGAATGTGGTATGCTAACTATCCTTGCCAATAATCATGTGTTCAAATGTGCCATGATTGCATTGCTATATTTCACCTTGGGCATCATTGCAGATTAGGTATTGAGTTTTGAGATTTGTAATGATTTACGCTTTCTTGCAAAAACACTGATATTTATTGCAAAGAGACTGGAGTATAAAAGTAGAGAAGTGTTGCAATTGTATAGAGTGTTGGTGGGACTACAGCTGAAGTATTGTGACCAGTTTTGGTCTCCTTATTTGAAGAAGGATGTAGTGACATTGGAGGCAGTTCAGAGGAGGTTTACCAGATTGATTCCAGGCATGAAGAGGTTGACATTGAGGTGAGATTAAACAGTTTGGGCTTATCCTCACCGGAATTTAGAAGAATGAGAGGGGATCTGATGGAGGTTTATAAAATTTTAAAAGGATTGATCGAGTAAATGTAGACCAAATGTTTTCCCTTGTGGGGCAATCTAGAACAAGAAGTCACAGGTAAAGGTTGAGGCAGTAGATTTAAAACTGAGATGAGAGGAACTGCTTCTCCTGGGGGGGGGGTGAATTTGTGGAACTCGCTGCCCCATAACACGGTGGAGTCTGAATCATAATGGTTTCAAGAAGTAAATAGATATACGTCTAATAAAAACGGATAAGATAGGCAGATATGAGACCAAGGAGCAATCAGCCATGATTTGATTGAATGGCGGAGGAGGCGTGAAGGACTGAATTGCTTGACTGCTATGTCCCTATGTTCTTGCTGAACACAGTTTTGTTATAATGGTGCCATATGATCTTTGGGCATTGATAGCTGAGCTCCTCAAAAAGGGCATTGCCATTCTTTCCTGTATAATTCATTTGTGGGACATGGCTATCATTGGCTAGGTTGGCATTTATTGCCTCCCTGTTGCTCCCTCAAAGAGTGAAGAAGTGTCTGCTTGGACCATTGCAGTGCCTGAAATGTAGGTATATCCTCTGCGCTGTTAGGGAAGGAGTCACATTGTTCCAGTGCTCAATAGAGTCTTCATCATGCTGCATTCAATGCTGGATGCCACATGCCAGATAGATTCTGCCTAATTGTATCCCACAGGGGAGCTCCTTGTTGTCTGAATGCCCGCTTGACAAAGAAATAAATCATTTCTAATAATCTTTGTCTATTTCCCTCTAATAGGTGCTGGATGAAGCAGATCGAATGTTGGATATGGGATTTGAACCGCAGATTATGAAGATTCTTTTGGACATAAGACCTGACAGACAGACCATTATGACCAGGTAGAAAAGGATAAACTGGCTTCTTCAGCACCCCTAGTGAAAATCTGTCAAAATTTCCAGTTAATTGATCTTCCTAATTGATTAAGGCCTCCTCCACTGTGATACTATTGTCCATTTCCCTGACTGGGAATTGGGGGGCGAGGTCTAGTTTCTGATTCCCTTCACTGACTGGTTATCAACATTGCTCGGATTAGGCTGTCCATGATCCCTTCTTTCTGCTTGTGTAGCTCATTCATTAGGCAGCGATATCAGACGGGGTAGTAAATAAATGCAGGCCTAACCAGTGGCACCCTCGTGAGATAAATTAACTCTAGGTGTGGGACCATACTGTAACATCGAGCATCATACGACCCAGGGAAGTCATGTTGGAGTTATAGAATCATAAAATCAATACGCTGCAAGAGGCCATTCAGCCCATCGAGTCTGCACCAACCATAATCCCACCTATTACTTTACCCTACCTGGTCTCCCTGACACTGAGCAATTTAGCATGGCCAATCCACTTAATCCGCACATCTTTGGACTGTTGGAGGAAACGCATGCAGACATGGAAAGAACACGCAAATTCCCCATAGACAGTGACCAAGCTGGGAATCGAACCTGGGTCCCTGGCACTGAGAGGTAGCAGTGCTAGCCACTCTGCCAACCTACCACCTAGTTGTAAAGAAGTTTGTTGACACCATAGCTGGAGTACTGTGCGCAGTTCTGGTTGCCACATTATTGGAAGAATGTGATTGCACTGGAGGGATTGCAGAAGAGATTCACCAGATGCTGCCGAAGGTGGTGCATTTAAGTTAAAAGAGAGATTGAATAGAGTTGGAGTGTTTTAGTTGGAGCAGAGAAGACTGCGGAATGACCCTGTTGAGGTGTACAAGATTGAGAGAAATGAACTAAGTGGATAGGGAGCAGCTGTTCCCCTTAGTTGAAGGGTCAGTCACAAGGGAACATAGGTTCAGGGTGAGAGGTTTCGGGGGGATGTGAGGAACAACCCTTTTACTCAGAGGGTGGCGATGGTCTGGAATGTGCTGCCTGGGAGGGTGATAGAGGAGAGTTGCCTCTCATCTTTTAAAAAAATATCTGGATGAGCACTTGGCACATCACAACATTCAGGCCTATGGGCCAAATGCTGGCAGATGAGATTAGGTGGGAGTTTGGATGTTTCTAATGTGTCGGTGCAGACATGATGGGCCGAAGGGCCTCTTCAATGTTATATGATTCTATAAAACAGTAAGAAGTCTCTCAACACCAGATTAAAGTCCAACAGGTTTATTTAGTAGCAAACGTCACTAGTTTTCGGAGAAAGATAATGGCGTTTGCTACTAAGTAAACCCGTTGGACTTTAACCAGGTGTTGTGAGACTTCTTACTGTGTTTTCCCCAGTCCAACACCAGCATCTCCACATCATGATTCTATGATATCCAGCATCAATTCAGAACTTTAATGGAAATACTGAAGCTCGGTGGGTTGAAGATGGAGAACGCTTGAGCACTATATACATATGTTGCTGCGTTGTGCTGGAATCAATCCCGTGTCCTCATCTTTGGAGCACTTAGCTTTACGTACCAGCAAAGTTTTGGCTACCACTCTTTTCCGTTAACCCTTTCTCCTCTCTCTGCAGTGCAACGTGGCCTGATGGTGTTCGGAGATTAGCAAAATCCTATCTGAAGAATCCGATGATGGTATATGTAGGAACTCTGGATCTGGCAGTGAGTGCAGCAAAATAAGTATTTTGGTTTTGTTTGCAATCTGTGAAACTTTCAGAAGGTTACCATGATTTAGATTGTCACCACACAGTAAAAGTAAACTCTACATATTAGTGGAGAACTTTGATGATTTTATTTTGATAAAGCTTATTGCAGGTAAACTCGAACACTGAGTCAAAGAGATTACAGCATGGAAACAGGTTCTTTGGCCCAACTTGTCCACACCACACTTTTTTTACAACCACTAAGGTAGTCTCAATTGCCCCATATCCCTCTGTACTTATCTAACCCATGTAACTATCTAAATGCTTCTTAAAAGATACAATTGTACCTGCCTCTACGACTACTTCTGGCAGCTTGTTCCAGACACTCGCCACCCTCTCTTTGAAAATATTGCCCCTCTGGACGCTTTTGTATCTTTCCTCTCTCACCTTAAACCTATGCCCTCATTTTCAACCTTTGGGAAAAGATGTTGACTATCTAGCAGATTTATGCTCCTCGTTATTTTATAGACTTCAATAAGATCACCTGTAAGTTTTCTACGCTCCAGAGGAAAAGAACCCCAGTCTATCCAGCTGCTCCTTATAACTCAAACCATTAAGTCCCACTAGTACTTCAGTAAATCTTTTCTGCACTCTTTCAAGTTTAGTATCATTTCTATAATAGTGATCAGAATTGTACCCAGTATTAGAATAGAATAGAATAGAACATTACAGCACAGAACAGGCCCTTCGGCCTTCGATGTTGTGCCGACCAAAATAAAAAGCAATGCCCCTCCAAACTAAACCATTCCCTTCTCTTCCATATACTTATCAATTAACCTCTTAAACGCCACCAAACTTGGCGCATCTACAACAGCTGCAGGCAGGGCATTCCACTCCCTAATCACTCTTTGAGTAAAGAACCTACCTCTGATATCCGTCCTATAACTCATACCCCTTAATTTAAAGCTGTGTCCCCTCGTGCTAGCTTTCTCCATCCTAGGAAAAAGGCTATCACTGTCCACCCTATCTAAACCTCTAATCATCTTATATGCTTCAATAAGATCCCCTCTTAGCCGCCTCCTTTCTAACGAAAACAACCTCAAATCCTTCAACCTCTCTTCATAGGACCTGCCCTCCATACCAGGCAACATCCTGGTAAACCTCCTCTGTACCCTCTCCAATGCCTCCACATCTTTCTTATAATGTGGGGACCAGAACTGCACACAATACTCCAAGTGCGGCCGCACTAGAGTTTTGTACAGTTGCAACATGATGCTGCGGCTCCTAAATTCAATCCCCCTACCAATAAAAGCTAAAAGTGTTGTACACAATTCTAAGTGTTGTACACAAAGCTGACTAACCGTTGTAGCTGACATTACCAGGAATTAAAAATGGTTTAAGGAGTTAGTCTGGTGGCTGGATTTGAAAATCTATACTGCCCGCAATATGGACCTTTTGCCAAATAATTCCAACCATCAGCACGGGCTGTGTGTTATAACCAGCTTCAGAAACAGGATCAAGTGCAAAAGATGTGCAGATTGCTTGGATTGGCCATGGTAAATTGTCTCTTATTATCCCAAGATATGTAGGTTAGATGGGATTAGCCATGGTAAGTGCACAGGGTTGCAGGGATAGGGTATGGGGAGAGGACTTGGATAAGCTCTTCTGTCAGAGAGTTGATGCAAACTCAGTAGGCTGAATGGCATCTTCTGTCCTGTCAAGCCTCTGATCCTCTGATGAGGAAGAGTCCTGGATAAAAAGACGTAATCTTAAAATTAGAGCCCAACTCTTGAAGGGTGAAGCATTTCTGCATTCAAATTCCAGTGGAAATCTGAATTTCTGGTCCTTAAAATCAGTGGATGTGAATGGTTTGGGATTGGTGAGGGGGGTGTTCCTGGATTAGATATGCGTATTCGTACATCTAATTCAGTCTGAAAGTCCGTTTCTGGTGCGCAGTGGAAACCCATGAGATAAATTGACTAAGCAAGGAATTGATATATAATTAAAAGTCAAAATTCTACTGTCTTGGTGGGAGACATGGTGAAACGATTGCCATGAGAGATGGTGCCAGCCCTTCAACTAATGTTCTGTTCATAAAAGCAAATTACTGCGGACACTGGAATCTGAAATCAAAGAAAAAAAGTGCTGGAAAATCTCAGCAAGTGTGGTAGCATCTATAAGGAGAGAAAAGAGCTGACGTTTCAAGTCCAGATGACCCTTTGACAAAGCTAAAAAGCGTAGAAAGTGGGGCATATTGAGTATAGAAATATCTCCCACTTTCCATGCCTTTTAGCTTTGACTTGGGTCATCTGGACTTGAAATGTCAGCTCTTTATTCTTTCTCCTTTATAGATGCTGCCAGACCTGCTGAGATTTTCCAGCATTTTCTCTTTTAGTTTCAGTGTTCCCTTCATGTAGGGAGAGCAGCTTGACTGGATCTATCTAATGGTGCCAAAGATATAACGTTTGTATTATAATTAAATGAACATGTGCACGGGCACCATGATGGCACAGTGGTTAGCACTGCTACCTCACAGCGGCAGGAAACCTCATTCAATTCCAGCTTTGGATCACTGTGTGGCATCTGCATGTTCTCCCATGTCTGCATGGGGTTTTGCCCAGATGCTATGCTTTTCCTCCCACGGTCCAGTGATGTGCAGGTTAGGTTGATTGGTCATGATAAATTGCCCCTTGGTATCAGGGAGACTAGGAGGGTAAATATGAGGGGGTTACGGGGATAGGATGGGATTCTTGTTGGCACAGGCTGGATGGGCCAAATCATGCCTCCTGGACTATTGATTCAATGATGATTTGATGTTATACACAGGCAAAAGTTGGAAAGTGCTACGAAGATAAATAATATTGTTTCTCTTAGGCTGTGGAGACGGTGGAACAGAATGTCCTGGTTATCCCTGAAGAAGAGAAAAGAAGCTATACGCTGCACTTCATTGAATCCATGAACCCCAAAGACAAAGTCATCATCTTTGTGGGAAGAAAGCTTACGTACGTTCAGTGTTAGCAGAGCGGGACTAACCATCTGCTTTTCCTCAATTCTCCTCTTTGTTATACTGAAAATCTGAAATGTTACAGAATCCTGGAGGTTCTGGGGGCTGGTTGCATTGACTCAGACTGCCTTGATACATTTATATTTTATAAGGATATTTACTGCCCGTGCAGGGAGCAGCAGGATCACAATCTGTATTGTGCAATAGTCCAGCTGTAGGTATGGCAGCGATTTTCAACCTTTCACGACCTCAGGATTTCCAAAACCCCTTCACAGCCAGCGAAGTACTTCTGAAGTGTGCACCATATCGTACAGCAGGAAACACAGCAGCTAATTTGCAAATAAGATTCCACATCACTATGTGATAAGTTGTATTAGTCAACTTGGTTGAGAAATAAACATTGGCCAGCATAACAGGGAAAATTCACCTCACTGCAGTGAGGCTGGGAAGAAAGGATAGTGTCGAAGGTTGTCAAAGGCTACGTCGGGATGTAGATCAGTTCAGATATAGGCAGAGAAACGGCAGATAGATTTTAATCCGAGCAGGTGTGAGGTGCTGTACTTTAGGAGATCAAATGTTAAAGGTAAGAATCCAGTTGATGGCAGGATCCTGAACAGCTTTGATATACAGAGGGATCTTGGGGTTCAAGTCCATAGCTCTCTACATGGCTACGCAAGTAGATAGGGTGCTCAAGAAAGTCATACGGCATGCTTGCTTTTGTTGGTCGGGGCATTAGATAGGAGAGTCTGGATGTCATATTGCAGCTTTATAAAAGTTTAGTTATGCTACACTTAGAGTATTGCATTCAATTCTGGTCACCACTTTGCAGGAAGGGCGTGGAGGCTTTGGAGAGGTGCAGAAAGAATTTACCAGGATGCTGCCTGGATTAGAGGGTATGAGCTATAAGGAATTAGGGTTGTTTTCTCTGGAGCAGCAGAGGCTGAGGGGAGACCGGATAGAAGTCTATAAAATTATGAGAGGCGTAGATAGGATTGACAGAATCTTTTTTTTCCCCAAGAGTTGAAATTCCTAATACTAGAGAAGGTGCAGTTAAGGTGAGCGGGGCAAAATTCAAAGGAGATGTAAGGGTTAAGTTTTTATACAGAGTGTAAATATCTGGAATCTGCTGCCATGGGTGATGGTGCTGGAAAATATGAAGGGCATTAAAGGGGCCTTTAGATAAGCACATGAACATGTAAGGAATAGAGGAATGTGGACCAAGGGCAGGCAGAATGGATTAGTTTAATTTGGAATCGTGTTCGGCACAATATTGTGGGCCGAAGGGCTTGTTTCTGTGCTGTACTGTTCCATGTTCTCAATGAATTTATCCGGTTTTCCATATTTTTATACTCTTTGTCCAGTGGCTAATATCAGGTTTCCTTCTCTTTATTATTGGCTTAGTACCAGTACTATTGCTGGTGAGACAGTGTCAGAGGGTCTTGCATTTCATGTATTATAACCACAGCTGGATACAGTCACGGCACCGGGTATATTTCATACTGGGGGAGGACATCTCAAGGTAATGGCTACTCCCACAAAACAAATAACAAGAGGTTTTTTTTTGTTTAAATCACACCAGATATATTCAAAAGTGACTTTCACATGGAGAATTAAAAACTGTACTTCTACCAAAAAGCCAGGGACAAATGTCTGAATGGTAGCCTCATGCTGTGCTTTATGACTGTTATAATTAGCAGTTGTATTTCTGGTCACCTGATTTAGACGTTGACTATAGAGGATTTTTCAGTAATAAAGATGCAGCCTAAAGGAGAATACTTTCAGATGTAAGCGATATTTGATACTGATTGTGTTGTCATTCATTGAGTTACAGATTTATCTTTTTGTCTAAAAATGCCCTGAGCACAGAGGAAGAATATTTTATTGTATGGCTTGAACTGTATAAGGTTCTGGTTAAACCCCATTTGAAATACTCTGAGCAGATTTGGGCCCCATACTAAGGAAGGATGTGCTGACCTTGGAGGTGGTCCAGAGGTTGTTCATAAGAATGATCATTAGAATGAAGGATTTGTCACGAGGAGCGGTTGAGAAGTCTGGGTCTATATGCGATGGAGCTTAGAAGAATGAGATGGAGGATTTAATTGAAATTTACAAAACGCTGAAAGGCCTGGATAGAGTAGACTTGAGGAGGATGGTTCCATGAGTGGGAGAGACAAGAACCAGAGAACACAACCTCAAAGAGAAGGAATGCTCCTTTAGAACCGAGATGAGGAATTTCTTCAGCCAACAGCTGGTGAATCTGTGCCACAGAAGGCTGCGGAGGCCAAGTGTGTTTAAGACAGAGATTGTTAGTTCCTTGATCAATAAGGGGATCGAGGGTTATGGGGAAAAGGCAGGAGAACGGAGACGAGAATCATATCAGCCATGATTGGATGGTGGAGCAGACTCCATGGGCTAAATGGCTTAATTCTGCTTCTAGATCTTATGGTCTTATTGCTGCTCCACATCAGGTCTATAGCCCTACACGAACTTGCCTACATTACTGCTTATCTTCCACACACCACCCCTGGCATAAACCTCTCACTAACCATGTTGCCTTTCATTGTCAATTAACATCAAGATGTGGAGATGCCAGCTTTGGACTGGGGTGGGCGCAGTAAGAAGTTTCTCAGCATCAAGTTAAAGTCCAACAGGTTTATTTGGTATCACAAGCTTTCAGAGCACTACTCCTTCATCAGGTGACTCTCAGAGTAAACTCTGCACACAGAAAGTTTCCTGATTCCTTATCCCATTTAAACGTTGCCTTCTTTCTGGTCTAGAGATGGCATTGTGTAGGAAAGTTTTACTTGCGCCTTTGTAACGTGGGTTTTTAGATTCTGACTGGGAAAGGGTCCATGTAAGTTTTTCATTTGGAGTTCTGTGTATGAAACACAGAGGGGGATGGAAAGGGAAAAAAGCTCTTCAACCCATCAACTAACGTATATTAAATCCTTGTAATTGGCTGAGCAGTAAGATGCTCATTGCCCCTTTCTGCACTGCCGGGATTGTATGATTTAGAGGAAATATATGAATGGCAATTATTGGAAAACAGGTTATGTACATGGTCAAGTTTCGTTGAAGATACTGGAAGAAATTGTCCAAGTGTTTCATTTCTGCTTAATCAAAACCCAAGTAGTCAAATTACCGAATTTGTGATGTTAGAATGAGAAAATATTTTTGTGAGCTCGCCTCCTCTACGAGAAATCTCTGCATCAGGTTTGTCAGAACCCTGAAGGACATAAGCTGCTTTGTGGTTTTGTAAGCAGCAGACAAAATGATGTGTCATTAAGTCTGAATCAGCGGAAATCCACAGCTCAGAATTCCTTCCTTCCTGATTCTTTTTATTTCATATGACTGTGGCACTTGCTTCAATCTTCTGCACACTCTGCCAAAATGATTTTTGGAAACACTTATTCATGGGTGGCTCAGTGGTTAGCACTGATGCCTCACAACGCCAGGGATCTGGGTTCAATTCCAGCCTTGGGTGACTGTGCGTAGTTGGTGCATTATCCCCCACCCATGTCTGCATAGAGTTCCTCCGGGTGCTCTAGTTTCTTCCCACACTCCAAAGATGTGTGTAGTTGGTGAATTGACCAATCTAAATTGTCCATGAGTGTCAGGGAGATTAGCAGGGTAAATACATAGGGATAGGGCCTGGGTGGGAATGCTGTCAGTGCCAGCTGGATGGGCTGAATGGCCTCCTTCTGCACTGTATGGATTCTAGGAACGTCCATCTAAATTTAGTTAGGATAAATGTGTAGAACTAGTAGGGCAAGCAAGTATAAATATCTTTAAATAAGAAAGTATAAATGTGTTTAAAATGTATTTTAATAAGTTGCAGCTGATGAGGGAGATTACACCACTCTGCTTAAAACAGTAAATCACTGCAGTGAGTACTTGTCAGTACTGACAGTCCCCTCATGCATCTTTGGTGGTGTCATTCAGGAGGGGACTGGAGGCACTGGTCAAAGTGGTAGCATCCTTTTTTTTTTGTTTGAAAGTTTTTGCCTGGTGATTGACTGCATATCATTTGGTTGTAGAGCTGATGATTTGTCGAGTGACTTCAGCCTGCACGGGATCCCAGTCCAGTCTCTTCATGGTGATCGGGAGCAGTACGATCGAGAGCAGGCTCTGGAAGATTTCAAGGAAGGTAGTAATTCCAAGGGGATTTCTATAACCGCTAAGGATTGAGGAGGTTTTCTGTCAATTAAACACTTTCTGTATCACTTGGATAACTGAGCTATTGTTGACTGTTCAAGTACTTGGCAACGTTGAGTTTTTTTCTCATCCTGTTTTGATGCCCCCACCCCACCGTACACCTTGTGACATGTTTGGCTGTTGCCTTTGTTCTTGAAGAACAAGGAGTTACTGTCAAGTACATAATGTTGCGTAACAAGTGAGCATGTTCTCTCTCTCTCTCTCATGCATACAAAGCTTCAGAACAATTTCTCGCCCTCAGTAATCCTGGGCCGCCCACCTTTTGGCTCAGATCAACTTCAAGATGGGATGCAACATGCTTTATCTCGTCAACTTGGATCTTGCTTATGGGTACTGTGATTGGATTCAATTTGAGTTTGGCCTTTGGAGTGAGCAGGAGCTGGATTCAGGCTCACCCAATCCACTCTGAGCATTGCTGTGTAACATTAAGAATGGAGTAAAAATGTAAAGATCTTGGCCCACCTACCAAGTGGAAATCGAAATCCACTGGGCTTTAATGAAATGAACATTTAAGAATGTTGGCAGGTCTGGCTAGGGGTACTCCTGGGTTGTTTCACCATTTTCCATCTGTGACCACCCCCCCCCCCCCATCACCACCACCACCACCACGTTTTCCACCCACGATAAATGAAAGTGTTGTAAGAAAATGACGCACATAGTTAGTGATCCAATTGTTGTTCTTCTGGTCTGTAACTATCAGAGAACAAACATACTTTTTAAACGATGCACAAAATGAGCATTTGCGACAGTGTTCTGCCAGAGCCTTGAGATTAGCACTTCGCATCCCATCTGCCTGAGGCTTGAGACACCAAACCACATTTGAAATGTTGATCCCCGTATATCAGGAAGGATGTGCTGGCCTTGGATAGGGCCCTGAGGAGAATGGCCCTAAGAATGAAAGGTCTCTATATATAGGTCGTTTACATATAGAGACATATAGGTCTCTATATGTCATTAAGACGTTAGGACGGCAGCACGGGCTCATTGGGCCGAAGGGCCTGTTTCCCGTGCTGTGTTGTTCTTTGTTCTTTGTTGTTCTTTGAAAGGCTTGATGTTTGAGGACTTGGGTCTGTGCTCGATGTAGTTTATAAGGATAAAGGGGATCTCATTGAAAACTTAGAGAATACTGAAAGGCCTGGATAGTGTGGACATGAGGAAGATGATTCCATTAGTGGGAAAGACTAGAATCCAGGGAAACAGTCTCAGAGTAAAGGGATGATCCTTTAGAACTGAGATGAGAAGGAATTTCTTCAGGTAGAAAGTGGTGAATCTACAGAATTCATTGCCACAGAAGGAGGCCAGTTCATCAAGTATATTTAAAACAGATAGAGGTGTTCTCAATTAGTAAGGGGACCAAAGATTGCAGGGAAAAGGTGGAAGAATGGGGTTGAGAAACTTAGCAACTGTGATTGAATAGTGGATGGGCTGAATGGCCTAATTTTCAGGAAATGAAAGGATCCCTTATCTGAAATGGGATTTGGGAATAACTGCGCAATGTAACGTTTCACAATGTGCCTCGCTGGTCAGATGTTCAAGAGCAACACAGTAATTGGCCATGACTGGGACTGGACTTCATACTGGGCTGCTGCTATTAAACAGAAACTGTACTGGCTGCTCTGAGCTCGCTATAGGAGGAGCACAGCGATGGTTTACCAAAATGATCCCTGGCTAGCAGGTCTGTCATAGGAAGGGAGACTAAATCAGTTAGGATTATATTTACTGGAGTTTAGAAGAATGAAGGGGAATCTCATAAAAACTTATAAAATTTCAACAAGATTAGACAGGTGGATTCAGAAAGAATGTTCCCGATGGTGAGGACATAGTTTGAGGCAAAGGGGTGAACCTTTTAGAACTGAGTTGAGGAGAAAGGAGAGGCTGTACTTGACCTGGTGCTTGCTAATGAGCCAGGGCAGGTGTCGGATCTCACGGTAGGTGAGCATCTTGGGAATGGAGATCATAATTCTATCTCTTTCATGATAGCGATGGAAAGAGATAGAATCAGGCAGGCTAGGAAGGTGTATGTCTGGAGTAAGGGGAAATATGAAAACATTAGGCAGCTAATTGGACGCATAAACTGGAAGGAGGTGCTCTTGGGGAAGAGTACAGAAGGGAAGTGGCGGTTTTTCAAGGAATGTTTGTCTAGGGCACTGCAAGACAACGTCCCGAGGAGTCAAGGAGGTTCAGGTAGGACGCGGGAACCATGGTGCACGAAGGTAGTGGTGAACCTAGTTAGGAAGAAAAAAATGGTATATAAAAGGTTCAGAGAGCTAGGGGATGTTAGGGATCTAGAGGAGTATAAGGTGTGTAGAAGGAAGCTTAAAAAGGAAATTAGGAGAGCCAGAAGGGGTCATGAGAAGGCCTTGGCAGGGAAGATTAAGGAGAATCCCAAGGCCTTCTACAAATATGTGAAAAGTAAAAGGATGAGAAGAGAAGGGATAGGGCCTATAAAAGGTGAAGGGGAAAAGTCTGTGTGAATCCGGAAGAAATGGCAGAGGTGCTTAACGAGTACTTTGCCTTGGTATTCACGGTGGAAAGTGAACTGGGAGATTGCACTGCAGGCTTGCGGCATACGGAAAAGATTGAGTATGTGGATGTTAGGAAAGAGGATGTGTTAGACCTGTTAAATTCTATCAAGATAGACAAGTCGCCGGGACCGGATGGGATGTACCCCAGGTTATTGTGGGAGGTGAGGGAAGTAGTTGCAGAGCCCCTGGCAATGATCTTTGCGTCGTCCATGGAAATGGGAGAGTTTTCAGAGGATTGGAGGATTGCGGATGTGGTTCCTATCTTTAAGAAAGGGAACAGGGATAGTCCAGGAAATTACCGACCGGTGAGTTTGACTTCAGTGGTTGGTAAGCTGATGGAGAGGCTTCTGAGGGATAAGATATGTGAACATTTGGAGAAGTTTGGACTGATTAGAAATAGTCAGCATGGTTTTGTCAAGGGCAGGTCATGCCTTACGAGCCTAGTTGAGTTCTTCGAAAATGTGACTGAACACATTGACGAAGGAAGGGCAGTGGACGTAGTGTACATGGACTTTAGTAAGGCGTTTGATAAGGTCCCACATGCAAGGTTTCTGGAGAAGGTGAGAGGGCATGGGATCCAAGGGGCTTTGGCCTCGTGGATCCAGAACTGGCTTGCCAGCAGAAGGCAGAGAGTGGTTGTGGATGGGTCTTGTTCTGCATGGAGGTCGGTAACCAGTGGAGTGTCCCCGGGATCTGTTCTGGGACCCCTGCTGTTTGTCATCTTCATAAATGACCTGGATGAGGAAGTGGAGGGATGGGTTAGCAAGTTCGCCGACGATACAAAGATCGGTGGTGTTGTGGATGGTCTGGAGGGATGCCAGAAGCTGCAGCGGGACATAGACAGGATGCAAGACTGGGCGGAGAAGTGGCAGATGGACTTCAACGCAGATAAATGTGTAGTGGACCATTTTGGCAGGAATAATGGGATGAAGGAGTACAATATAAGGGGTAGGAGTCTTAGCTGTGTTGTAGGGCAGAAGGATCTAGGGATCCGGGTGCATAGGACTCTTAAATCGGCCTCGCAGGTGAGGAAGTGGTCAAGAAGGCGTACGGTGTACTGGCCTTCATTAATCGAGGAATAGAGTTTAGGAGTCAGGAGTTAATGATGCAACTCTATAAGACTCTTGTCAGACCCCAGTTGGAGTATTGTGCGCAGTTCTGGTCACCTCATTATAGGAAGGATGTAGAGGCTATTGAGAGATTTCAGAGGAGATTTACAAGGATGCTGCCTGGATTGGGAGGCAGGCCTTATGAAGATAGGTTGAGGGAGCTGGGACTCTTCTCACTGGAGAGACGTAGGTTGAGAGGCGACCTGATAGAGGTTTATAAAATGGTGACAGGGATAGATAGGGTGGGCTCTCAGAGACTATTTCCCCGAGCTGAAATGGTCACTACGAGAGGACACAGATTTAAGGTGCAGGGAAGCAAATACACAGGAGATGTCAGGGGTAAGTTTTTCACTCAGACGGTGGTGAGTGAATGGAACCGACTGCCGTCGGAGGTTGTTGAGGCAAACTCACTGGGGTCTTTTAAGAGACTTCTGGATAAGTATATGGGAAAGAATAGGATAGGGGGTTATAGATAGGTCTGTGGATTGGTAGATGTGATCAGCGCAACTCGTGGGCCAAAGGGCCTGTTTGTGCTGTATTGTTCTATGTTCTAAATGGCGCTTACTTTCCATAGCGACTATCGGGAGAAATGGAGAATGTGTGGCATTTACTATCACAAAGTAGTTGGGGCCAAAACATTGTCTGATTTCAAGAAGAAATTAGATATACCTCTTGGGGCTAACAGGGTCAAGAGATATGGGGCAGGGGGGAAGAGGGGGAAATCAGGATATTGAATTTGATGATCAACCACGATCAAAATGAATGGCAGAGGAAGCTCAAAGAGCCAAATGGCCTTCTTCTAGCTTCTGTTTCTTTATGAAGATGATGTGTTTTTGGATGATGTAACTGAAAGTTAGCATGTGGATGAGAAGCAGTGGGAGAGTTGATAGTTTGATAGTGTTGGAATAGGGAGAGACCCTGTTAGAATTTTATAAATTTCTATGAGACACCCTCTCAGTCTGCAAATAGAAACATATAAACTACCACGTGCACATTGCGAGCACCCAAACCCCTTTCCAGCCTCTCAATTATCAAACTGATTTTCTGAAATCCAAATCAAGCTGAAATGTTCAGCACGTAAACTGACCAAGGACTGTCTTCTCCCCCGACCCCCACACACACACTGTCCATAGCGACTGTCATCGCCTGTCACACACACTGTTCATAGCGACTGTCATCGCCTGTCTCACACACTGTCCATAGCGACTGTCATCGCCTGTCTCACACACTGTCCGTACCAACTTTCACCAACTCCCCCACCCCCCCTCCCCCCCCCCCCCCAAAACTGACTGTCCATACCGACTATCGTTCCCCCACACCGACCGCGTCCGTGCTGACTGTTGTCCACCTCCCTGACTGTCATTCTCCCCACACCGACTGTCATCCCCACCCACACGCACTGCCCACAGTGCCTGTCATCCCCACCCATATGCACTGCCCACAGTGACTGTCATCCCACCCACACGCACTGTCCACAGCGACTGTCTCCCACCGCCCCCCCCCCCCCCCCCCCAAACCCGGATACACGCCCCATGCACAGAGAGCTGGTAAGCTCTATATCCAAGTTGTTTCTGCTGTATATCAAATACAAGTCATTTTTAAACGTTACCATAAAGGAACTAATTCAAACCTCTGCTCTCAGGAAGAGTCCGGATTCTCATTGCAACCGATCTGGCTTCACGTGGACTGGACGTTCACGATATCACACACGTGTTTAACTTTGATTTCCCTCGCAACATAGAAGAGTACGTGCACAGAATCGGGCGGACTGGCAGAGCAGGGTAAGAGCGTATAGAATTATCCATTCAGTTGAAACTGCTGCTAACGTATTCTCTGCCAGTATCTCTCTTTTTCTTGTTCTCTGTTTCTGTCTTTGTGTCCCTCAGTGCTGTCCCAATCGTACACTCTGTACTGTGGGAGTGCTGCACTTTCCCAGGTGCCACCTTTCAGATGAGACATTAAACTCAGGTCCCTTCTGCCATAAACCCTTAGAAAACCTACAGTGCAGGAAGGTCGAGTCCACACCCTCCACCCCAGCCCTGCAACTCTGCACGTTTACCATGGCCAATCCTCCAAACCTTCACACCCCTGGACACTAAGGGGCAATTTAGCATGGCCAATGCACTTCTTTTGGATTGTGGGAGGAAACCCACACAGACATGGGGAGAATGTGCAGACTCCGCACAGGTCCCTGGCACTGTGAGGTAGCTGTATTAAACATTGTGCTGCCCCATGCAAATGACCCATGATCCTATTTTGCAGCGCAATAATCCCTATTGTTGAGCCAGTATTTATCATAAAAAAACTAGCCATTATCATTTTGTTGTTGGCATAATTTGGCAGTTTGAGAGGGTCAGTGATTAGACTTCTCGGATGGAATTGTCCCATAACATCTGCCCAGGAATCGTAGTGGGTGGGACTGGAAAGGTCCGTTAACCGTGGCCTGGATTTTTTCGTCTCGGAAGTATTTCATTGCCTTAAAGGAGTTTTGGGATGCTCTGTTGTTATGATAGATGCTATACAAATGCAAGTTTTCTCATGCTCTCACTCTGCCTCTCAGTTTAACTTTAAATAAAAACAAGACTATGCCTTTGTAAGAATGTTGATGATCTGGTTCGCCTTTCAATATTTTCAGTACCAATGTCGGATAATGCTTGGACACGGAGGGACAATCCAGATCCTTCAATTGCACCCTTCACCTTATCCCAATTTCCACAACATCACATCATGTATACTGTGTAATAACCAGTTCAAATGACTGACTTTCTCCCTTTCTATTTTGAAAAGTCTTCAATGTCCCAGTTTATCATAGAATCCCTACAGCACAGGGCCATTCGGCTTAGTAAGTCTGTACTGACCACTGTCCCGGGAATTGAACCCAGATCCATGGTGCTGTGGTACAGCAGTGCTAACCATTTGTGCCACCATGAGATCTCCAAATTTAGGCCCTTTTGAAACTGCTGCTTTTCAAGTCATTTGTAAAAGACAAAAAGAGCAACACTAGCCTGTGTGAGCATTTCCCACCAACTCCCATTGCTGACTCACTGCCTTCTTATCAATCCGATTTCCTTGATTCTGCCACCTTTTTAATTTAGTCTTAGAGCCACATTAGATACCTGCTATCAATGAATGCTCCCAGAATCAATGGAAGAACATTTCCATCTATAGCTAAACTACCTTTCTCCATTTGGTAGCAGGCACATCGTAATTTCCTTTATGCTGTACACCTTACCACTCCCACTACTTAGTGAAGTTATACAGGACACTGTGGATTTGTCTGTGTTTTAAACATGCTGTCTTTTCTTTCAGTCGCACGGGATCAGCAATAACCCTCGTCACCAGGAGTGACTGGCGATTTGCTGCAGAGTTGATTGCGATTCTGGAACGAGCGTGTCAAGTACGTTTTTTATACTTCTCATAGTGCATATCCAGAGTTCACCGATTCAGAGAGTTCCATTCTAAACATCTCATCTTTTTGATTTGATTTACTATTGTCATGTGTATTGGGATGCAGTGGAAAGTGTTGTTTCTTATGTGCTATATAAACAAAGCATACTGTACATAAAATATATGGGGAGAAGGAAAGGAGAGGGTGTAGAATATAGTATTATAGTCATAGTTAGGGTGTAGAGAAAGATCAACTTAATATAAGGTTGGTCCGTTCAAAAGTCTGGCAGCAGGAAGAAGCTGTTTTGGAGCAAATGTTCTCATTCTGCCCACCATAGGAATCAAAGCGGGTGGGGGACAGACCATGGAAAAGTCCATTGATCTCGGGTGGGATTTTCTGGATTCAGGGCAAGCACAGCCTGAAAATCCCACCCTTTTAGCCAGTTGGTATGTGATCTCAAGACTTTTGTATCCTTTTCCCAACGGAAAAAGGTGGAAGAGAGACTGTCTCGGATGCATGGTGTTCTTAATGATGCTGGCTGCTTTTGGGAAATGTAGACAGTGTCAATGGATGCGAGGCTGGATTGGATTATGTTCACAACTCTTTGTAGTTTCTCATAGTCTTGGTCAGGACAGGAGCCATACCAAGCTGAGATGCATCCGGAATGGATGCTTTCCTGCTTCCTTTCTGAAGAAGCTGTACCAATACTGTGATCACGTGTAGGCTGGCTGAAACGTTAGTGCTAAATTGTTCACTAACTTTGATAACAGGTGAATTAAAAGGGAGACTTTCTGTTTTGGGCTTCCTGGGAGAGTTTGATAGCATTTCCTCCAAAAATGAATCAATGGAAAATCCTTTAGCTGAGACCGTGCAGATACCCAGTGACCCAGAAACCACAGCATTCAGTCAAGATAGTCTGAATTGTATGGCTCAGGATTTCTGAGGTGTTTCTGTACTCAAACAGAAAAGTTAGCTTCTTGAAAGAAGTCTAAGGAATTGACCTAATGGCGGTGTTTAAAGTTATGAAAATGTTTGAAGGTCTATATTTCTATAGAAATGATTTTTTCAGCTGGTTGGAAATCCAACACCAAGGGCTGCGGGTATAAAACAGTTACAGACGGCAAGGAATTGAGGGGAAATCTCATTACACAGAATGGTGAGAATGCTGCCTGGATTAAAGGGAATGAGCTATAAGGCGAGGCTGGACAAACTAGTATTGCTTTCTGTGGAACAGTGGAGGTTGAGGGGAGACTTTATAAAAGTCTATAAAATTATGAGAGGCTTCGACAAGGTTGACAGTCAGAATCTTTGTCCCAGAGTTGAAATGTCTAATACTCAGAGCATGCACTTAAGGTGTGAGGGGGTAAGTTCAAAGGAGATGTGAGGAGCAGGTTTTTTTTTTACAGAGGGATAGGAGTTTGGAACCCACTGTCGGGCTAGGGACATTTAAGGGGCTTTTAGATAAGCACATGAATATACAAGGAATAGAGGGATATGGACCAATGGCAGGAGGAATGGATTAGTTTAATTTGGTATCATGTGCAGCACAACATTGTGGGCCAAAGGGCCTGTTCCCGTGCTGTTATCTGTTCTCAAATGAAGTTGATTGTCACTGAGTGGCTGAGGTGAATAGCATAGTTAGATTTAAGGCGAAACTGGTCAAAGCCAAAGCAATAGAAAGGTATGTCAATGGGCTGAAAAGAAGCAAGAGGAAGCTTACGGGGGGTATGAACCAGTGTTGCAGAATGGCCTGTTTCTGTGCTGTTATTTCTATGTAATGTTATTTCCATCTGCATCGTTGACAAGATGTGAGATAGTCCATTGTTTTATTTTTCTAATTGAACTTGATCATGCATCGTGGTCTCTCCCACCTGTAGCCAGTTCCTGAAGAACTTCTGACAATGGCAAAAAGATACGAGCAAAACAAAATGAAGAAGGAGTACGAGAGGGAGCTTGCAACCTCCCATGGTGAAGGACGCAGAGGCCGTGGGCAAGGCAAAAAAGGCTGGAATAAAGTAAGATCAAAAACCACTTTCTCAATTTAATTTCTCCTGCATTAGATTGTGTCAAATTCTAAATCTTGGTGTGTCTCGATTAAATATTTAATGCTGTTTAATGCTTTTCAGGGAGGCAATGGTCTAGTTGTATCGTCACCAGACTATTAATCCAGAAATTCGGTTAATTTTCTGGAGACCCAGGTTCAAATCCCGCCAAGGCAGGTGGTGGAATTGGAATTCAATATTAAAAAACCTGGAATTAAGAAACTCCTGATGACCATTGTCAATTGTCAGAAAAACTCAAATGATTCACTAATGTCCTTTAGAGAATGAAATCTGCTGTTCTTTCCTGGTCTGGCCTGTGTGTCATCCTTGCCTGATCTGGGCCAGAGCCACAGCAACATGGTTGATTCTTATCTACCCTCTGATAACTTAGGATGAGTAATAAAGGCCAGTGACACCCACGTCCTGCAAATTAATTTTTTTTTAAATTATTCTGCAATTAAATAATTCAGTCAGTGTGTGCTGGATCTGATGGTGACATTTCTACTTAGAGAGGAAAACAACAGAATGAAAGGATACCACGTTTCCACAGGTAGACTTGAATCTCCACCCATTTGTACAGAGAAAAATTCTTTCTCAATAGTGACATTGACAGTAGTGGAAACCAAGGATTGATCTTGTATCCAATTCTTTACACCCTTGTCAAATTTGGCTTTAACCCTGATGTAAAAAGATGAACAGTGTTGATGAAATATTGTTGTTAATGGCAAAGCTGAAGGAAATGTTATGCTTATTGTCCAGGTTTTTAGTATGTTTAATACATTAACCAGGCTGTCATTCTCACAGCTATGAGACTGCACATTAATAATGTTGGGGCCATGACTAGTTTCGACAGCAATCCTAGGGTGAGGTTATTCACGCAGTCACTGATAGGCTGCACGCAGAACCGAGATGTCAGGTTCAAGTGTTTCTTCCACTGATCTCCTGAGGAAGTTATGAAGTTAACAGTGTTGTCCTCCCAGACTTGCTTGTCACACATGCACAAGAGAACCAACAAAGACTCTGCCTCCAGCGCTGGAGAAAAGGGTTTTAAAAACACAGCTTTCTAAATCCAGCCGGCAATGCATCGGCACAGGATTGTGTGGTTCCAAATCATCGGGCAAACTGGCAGCTCTTGGTTCTGCGGCATTGTCAGTCTCAGGCAAGGGCCCATGGAGAGGGAGCACAGTGTCCGGTTAGCATTGAGACTCTGATATTGTTAGAGAACGAACATCTTTAAAGAAGGATAGTTTTCATTCAAAGATATCACCAGCAGCCGATGAATGTTAAATAGGGTGGCATAGTGGTTAACACTGCTGCCTGACAGCGTTAGGGACCTGGGTTCCATTCCCAGTTTGGGTCACTATCTGTGTGGAGTCTGCACTTTCTCCGTGTCTGCATGAGTTTACTCCAGTGCTCCAGTTTCCTCCCACAGTCTGAAAGACGTACTGGTTAGGTGCATTGGCCATGATAAATTCTCCCTCGGTATATCCGAACAGATGGCAGAGTATGGCGACTAGGGGATTTTCACAATAACTTCATTAGAGTGTTAACGTAAGCCTACCTGTGACATTAATAAATAAACATTGAGCTCAAACTAGTTTTAATTGTTTTACAGCCAAATAATTGACTAATTTGCACAATTGTATCTTTGCAGAAATACTGAACAGTAAGCGTCATTTCTTGCTGTCATTCCTGTAAACGAGAAAAGCAAATGTGAATTGTGCAATGGAAGTTACTGCTCAGACACTACTCCGAGGCACACGAATACTGCACTTTCCTGTATCCTTCATTTCTTTCAAAAGCCAAGAACAGAAATGTTTTTTGAAGAATTGCTTTTTTTTCTTTAATGTTATTTTCTAATGAGGCCAACCTCTTGTGGAAGGAAGGAGTGTGATTCTGTTCCCTAGCTGGGACAGCAGCAATCTGTGCTGTCCCTGGGTGTTGATGTTTAACTTGACACATATTTCACTGTATTTTATTGGAAGATGAATAAACATGCAGTCAGTTCCAATATTAATGTCCCTGTCTGTCTGTGTGGCTAGCCTGAGGCTCCAGACCAGTCTGCCACGGATCCTCCAGGGTTCATTGCTGTCATTAAAAAAAAAGCCTAATTTATCTTCAACACTTGTTATTAAATACAGCAAACTTTATGGAAGTTATTGGAGGAAAATATGCTAGTGTTCATCAATTTCTATTTTTCTGAGCTGGATGTAAGTCTAAGTGTTGGTGACTGCGAAGGTGTTTAGATGATGGTCCTCTCTTGGCTCAGCATTGAAGTGTCAGTAAGTTAAGTGTCAGTCTTTATTTATTGTAGAGGGCATTCGTGAGGCTATATCTGAAGTACTGAGAGAAGTTTTGGTGTCCTTACCTGAGAAAGGATGTCCTTGTTGTAGAATGAAGATTTACCAGGCTGATTCCTGGGATGGAGGGTATTAGCTGTGAGGAGAGACTGAATAAAACTCTGATTGTTCTCCCTGGAAGGAAGGAGGCTGAGGGGAGACTTGATAGAAAGTTTATGAAATTATGAGAGGTATAGATAGAGTGAACAGTTGGAAGCTTTTTCCCAGGGCAGAAATGGCAACTAAAAAGGAAGCACAAGTTCAAGGTAAGGGGGGAAAGGTTCAGTGGTGATGTTTGGGGAGGTTTTTTTTACACAGAGTGGTGGGAGCCTGGAATGCACTGCCACATGAGGTAGTTGAGGCAGTTATTATATGAACAAATGGGGAATAGAGGGATTGGTCTATATTGGTCTTGATAGCTAAATGTGATCAGTACAGGCTTGGAGGGCTGGAGAGCCTGTTCCTGAGCTGCTCTGTTCTTTGTACAGTAGATCTGTCATATGAAAGGCTAAATTGGTTAGGATTATGTTTGCTGGAGTTTAGAACAGTGAGAGGTGTCTCATAGAAACTTATAAAATTCCAACAGGGTTAGACAGGATAGATTCAGAATGTTGCTGATGGTGGGGGAGTTCAGAATTAGGAGCCATAGTTTGAGGATAAGGGATAAATCTTTTAGAACAGAGGTGAGGAGAGATTTCTTCACCCAGAGGGCGGTGAATGTGTGCAATTCACCACTACAGAATGTAGTTTTGAGGCCAAAATGTTGCGTGATTTCAAGAAGAAATTAGATGTAGCTCTTGGGGCTAAAAGGATAAAGGACGATCGGGATATTGAATTGGATGATCACAATGAATGGCAGACCAGGCTGAATGGCCTGCTCCAGCTTCTGGTTTCTACATTAGGGATTGAACCCAGACGGGGGAGCACATTGCCATTCTGCCACATTGTCCCTCCAAATAGTTCACTGACTTGGCCTGAGCTCCAATCTCAGAACACAAAACTCAAAGCAGATATTTCCCATTGCACGATGGGGTAAAACTCTTCCAGATTTAAAGGAACAAAAATTAGAATTTCACCCAAAGCTTTCTCCTATATTCTGCCAAGTAATTACCACCCACTTGCTGATTGTTGAACTCTGCTCTAAATACTTTGCCAACTTCCCTCTTAATATTTATTGTTAGGCTGAATATAGGCTGAGAATGACCACATCCAGCAGTGAGAGGAATCGAAACTTTAAAACAGGGACATGTGCAGAATGCTACATCAATATCTGGATTCTTGAGTCTGGGTTAAACTGGATAAAAGGATCAGCCACATTGTGTTGAAGGAGAAGTCCACATCTTGCATCTATATAGGAATCAATTCACATAGCTTTTGATTTATTCATGTCATGCGGACATTGCTGTTAAGGCCAGTGTTTATTGCCCTTGGAAAGGTAGCAATGAGTAACCTACTTGAACTGTGGATTCCTCGTGTACATACATCCACACTACCATCGGAAGTGGAGTTCTGGTGTTTGACTCAGTGTTAAATCTAGAGTGATGAATGCGCAGTGGGAACAATATAGTGAGATAAATCTGCCCTGGCACCACTAACTTTGCAAGCCACTTCCTTGAAGTTAAGCCTCACTGTGCAGGGGAGCAAAATCTATGGAGCTGAGAACAAGTTGGGTTCACCACTTCCATGAGTTTCAAGTAAAGATGAAAAGAGATATTTGAAGATCGGGCAGCTCCAGACTGTCCTCCCACCATCTGACTCGATACATCACGCAGTAGGCAATGCAACTCTTCATCTTCGTTAATGCTTTCTCTGATCCGCACTTTCACATTAAACTACAGTACATACAGATAGGTGACATTCCATCTGCTTCTTTTGATGGCCGTTGAAAATTTTTTTGCTCACCCTTGAAAATGAAAAATGCAATTTAAATATCGGTTGATGAGTCCAAAATTTATTTGGCCACAGAAGGTCAGAACTGTGTGGAACATTCTAACCAGCGAGCCTATATGGTGGAACTACACCATTCAAAAGCATCAATGAGCAACCACTACTGCATCATCTTTGGGATTACCATTGACAAGAAACTCAATTGGACTGGCCACATAAACACAGTGGCTACAGGAGCAGGAAAAAGGCTAGGAATATTGTGGTGAATAACTCACCTGCTGACTCCCCAAAGTCTATCCACCATCTACAAAGTACCAGTTAGGAACGTGATGGAATATTCTTCTCTTACCTGGATGGGTGAAGCTCCAACAAAACTCAAGAAGTTTGACAAAGCAGCCCAATTGACTGGCACCACATCTACAAATATTCAATCCCTCCACCATCCATACTCAGTAGCAGCAGTGTGTACTATCAACAAGATGCACTGTAGCAATTTACCAAAGATCCTTAGACAGTATCTTCCAAACCCACAATTGTTTTCAACGAGAAGGATGAGGATAGCAGATACATGTGAGACACCATGACCTGCAAATTTCCCTCCAAGCCACTCACCATCCTTGCTTGCTTTTCCCTCAATATTGCTGGGTCAAAATCTTGGAATTCCCTCCCTAACGCCTTTGTGGGTCAACCAAAATAGATTCAACCTGCAGCAATCCGAGAAGGTAGCTCATAACCACCTTCTTGAGGGCAACTAGGGCAAGGTAATAAGTGTTGGCCAGCCAGCAATGTCCATGTCCCACAAATGTATTAAATAGATGTAGGTCTTTTATACATATATCAGTTGCAGAGCAAGGGTAGATGAACAGGATGGTTATTTGGAAAGGAAAAGCTGAAGTGTAAAAAATATAACAATTGAAGCCAGGAAGAGAGTTGGACTCCAGCAGGAGGAACTGGTGCAAACGGGCACAGTCCTTTTGCTTATCATTCACAAACCTCATGGTTAGACAAGGTACACATCAGGTTTACATAACATCACAATAAAAACACACCTTTCCTGCCCCAATCCAACCTCTTGTTACCTAAGAAAAGTTTTATACAGACACTCCAACCAGTTTATCACATATTTAGTAATTTTACTTCATGAGACAAAGGACTATAGTTCAAACCTAGCTTTATTAAAAAACTATAGCTAAAGAACCTATTCTTACACAACAGATTAAGTTAACTTTCCCCAAACTATGTTAATTGCCTAAGAGATAAAATAAAAGTAAAGTTTTTAAAGTTTATGTACTAGTCACAAGTAAGGCTTACATTAACACAGCAATGAAGTTACTGTGAAAATTCCTTTGGTCACCACACTCCGGTACTTGTTCTGGTCAATGCACCTATTCAGCATGTCTTTCAGAGTGGGAGGGAGCCACAGCATTGAGAGAAAACCCACGCAGACACAGGGAGAACATGCAATACTCCGTACCGATAGTGACCCAAGCCAGGAGTCAAACCCAGGGTCCCTGGTGCTGTGGAAAGCAGTGCTAATCACTGTGCCACCATGCTGTTCTGTCTGGTGAAATTGACAGGCTGTTAGATTCAATTCATTGTGCTTACAGTGACAGATGAACTTCAGGGTCCTCCTAGCACAAGGTGGATCTCTCACACCCTCGTGCACCGTATCAAGTCACAGTAAGTTTGATGGAGTCTACTGGAGTTTGTCTTGAAAATGGCTGTTTTTATCCTTCTCACTCTTGCAAATTTCACTGGTTTTTGGCCAATCAGGTAATGGACTGGGAGGGGTCACAATACCCATTGAGGTTGGGCCAGATCATGCTAGTTGTACATATCTCTTTAATAGCAGTGAGTCTGGCTGAAACTGGGGAATATACAGTCATAATGTTATTCGGCTGAGTATCTTCTGATCGGTTTTGGGCTATAACAATTCTTCTATTATAAAGTTTCAGCCTTCCTATTCAATATTCTGAATCATAGAATCTGTGTATTACAGAAGGAGGCCATTAGGCCCATTGAGTCTATACCAAACACAATCCCACCCGGGTAAGAGGTCTGGGTTCTGGTTTCAGGTCATGACTTCCCTATGCTGAAGTACCTTTCTTGGATAAGCGAGATATTTCTGCTATGTGTCGATGTTGATTTTTGACCTGTGATGACCTTATAGAAGCAGTTTTTAGCTATATAAATTTTTATGTTGAGCCTAATTTTGTAGACCAAGTCCATTTGACCATGGTCGCTGCCCAAAGCAAAATATTAATTTGTTTTAGCTTCAAGATTAGAGCTCCGAGTTAATTTTGACGTAAGTAAGACTTACATTAACACTGCAATGAAGTTACAGTGAAATTTCCTTAGTCACTACATTCCAGTGCGTGTTCAAATCAATACACTCAACCAGCATGTCTTTCAAATTGTGGGAGGAAAGCATAGCACTCAGAGGAAACCCACACAGACACGGGGAGAATGTGCAAACTCCACACAGTGACCCAATCTGGGAATCGAATCCATGTCCCTGGCATTATGAGGCAGCAGTGCTACCTGTGTTATAATTGTTTTAATGTTTCTTTCAGTGGAGTAATTCTTTTATGTTTAAACATTAAGACAGTGATCAACAATGATACTTGGAGTAGGTGCCGGGTATATTAGGACAGAGATACAAAGTGGGATAGTTTGCTATTGCAATTTCCTATCCAGTAACAGGTGCAAAACCAAAGTTGTGAACTGTTCCTTCACTTCCAGCAATTTACAGGTAAACCATTTCTAGATCCTTTTTAATAAAGATTAATTAAACCATTAAATTATAATCAGGAAAAAGGTACAAACGTCTGAGGTCACATACCAACTGACTCAAGAATAGCTTCTTCCCTGCTGCCATCAGACTTCTGAATAGACCTACCTTATATTAAGTTGATCTTTCTCTGCAGCCTAGATAAGACTATAACACAGTGGCGGCGCGGGCTCGTTGGGCCAAAGGGACTGTTTCCTGTGCTGTTTTGTTCTTTGTTCTTTATTCTGCACCCTCTCTCTTCCTTCTCCCCATATACTCTACGAACACTATGCGTTGGCTGTATAGCACGCAAGAAACAATACTTGCCACTGTATCCCAATATTTGTGACAATAAATCAAAATGAGAAATCACAAGTTTATATAAATGAGGTGACAACACTTGGTATTGAAGTGCTGCGTCAAATCCTCTTTGGTTCTGCAGTTTATAATAGACAAAAGAATAAGAAGCATAATTTGGTCCCTTTACCAAGATCCTTTTATTTACAAACTCTAACAGCAATACACAGAGTGCCAGTAGTTAGAAGTTTATCTCCGCGGGTGTCAGAGGAACTGACACTCTCAATTAAATACAAGGCAAAGACTCCTCTTATTGACCCATCAATTGGATCCTTAATCAGGGAGTTCATACTCCAATAAGGCAACTTCAATGGCCAGATTGAAGTCGTTACACTATAGTCACATTGTAATTACACTCACTCATTAATGGTGGACTGCAGCAAATGTGAGTTTTGGAATTCATAATGGGCACAGCAGTCTTAAGGTTTCATGTTGTAACAGTGTCCCTGAGATTCCTATTGCACTATAGTTCTTGAATTCACATTATATCTCTGTATAACATTCAACAGTTTCAACATTTTTAATCTCAGTAAATCAACCACCTTTTATACCTGATACTTTTTTTTAAGATAAAAAGCAGGATTCTATCGTTTGAGCCAAACTGGTTCAAAATATCTGATTTCACAGAATCTCACACCCTTGCAGCAAAGAGGAAGGCCATTCAGCCCATCAAAATTGTGTTGTCTCTTTGGGAAAAGAAAGCTTTCGATCTCACTTGCCTGTGTCCACCGTTGCCTCACAAATGTTAATGTGATCTCTAATTCCCTCTCAAATTCTTTCTGCCAATCTCTCAGTCATCAGGCATTTTACAGAAATAGAAAGTCTCTCCATCTCCCAACTCCTTTGGTCGATGATCTTAAATTTGAAACCGACCCACCTGTCAGTCCCTTATCTCAATCAAAATCATTTCTGATTTTGAAACTGTTTATAAAAACCTCCCCACAATCTGCTCTGTTCCAGTGAGAATCATCCCAGCCTCTCTGCATAATTGAATTCCTTCATCACCAAATCTATGCTTATAAAAGTACGCCTTCTAAAGCCTTTCTAAAATTCAGTCTAATTCTCCAGCTGCAGAGTGACTTGTAATTTAGAAGTGTGTAGTATACCTTGCTTGCTTTTTTACTCTTTTCGTCATTAATTTAACCCCGGGTGCTTCTTCTTCTGCCTGTATTTCTCTTAAACTGAACCATGATGGGCTATCATTAAATCCCTACAGTGCTGAGAGGTCATTGGGCCCATTGAGCTTGCACTGACAACAATCCCATCCCAGTCCTATCCCTGTAACCCCATGTATTTACCCTGCAAATCCCATAGAAATTCTGGGGAACTGGAAATTCAGCACGGCCAATCAACCTAACCCACACATCGTTTGGCCTGTGGGAGGAAACCAGAGAACCCGGAGGAAACCCACGCAGACACAGGGAGAACGTGCAGACTCCACACAGTTACCCAGGCCGGGAATGGAACCTGGCTCCCTGGCACTGAGGCAGTGGTGCTAACCACTGTGCCGCCCATGCAGTTAATTGGGCTTTGAGAAGATGGGAAAGTTGTTATTTCTCTCGCTCTCGATCAGCCGTAGCAGCACTTCCCGACATCTTGAATCAAATAGACGAGGCTGGAAGAGATTGTAGGTAGGGATGAAGAAATGAGGAAGATTGGTGGCCTTAAGGTGTTGGACAAAGTCATCCAAGAGCTGAAGAAAGCAGGTGTCCAGATCTTCACAGCACCACATTTCATCTTTGGGCCTCTCGACACAGGCATGCAGCAGAGTTGTCTTTGCGTGATAGGAGCACACACTCGCCAGGATGCGAGGGTTCCTCTTCTTCAGTTTCTGGATCAAGTTCTTCAAAAGCTTCAGACAAGATTTCCTGTGACAAGGACAACACGACAGATTGAGTCCACGTGGCTGTGTGTAACTTCCTCCCCGGCCCGTGGAAACTATGGTTCAGCAAACACCAACTGGTGTCCTTCACCCATTCTACGGTTCACGGATCAGCCCTGGCACTGACTGTCAACTACAGCGCCAACCATTCAAAGGAACAAAGCTGCGCCCCATCGTGCCCAGGATGGAGAGTGGCATAGTGACCTGTATCAGCAATCCGAGTGCTACACTACACACGCCCTGAGCACAAGGTCTAATTACAGGATTTACTCTGCTAGACATCACCTAATTAGATTCACACATTCCCTACAGTGGAGAAAGTGGCCATTCCACCCATCGAGTCTCTGATGGAGTAACCTACCCAGGGCTCTCACACTGCCCCATCCCCTTAACTCCACACATCTACCATGTCTAATCCAGCTAACCAACACAAGTTGGAACACTAATTTAGCATCGCCAATCCACTTAACTCACAGATCTTTGGACTGTGGAAAGTAACTGGAGCAGTTGGAGGGAACCCACATAGACATGGGGAGAACATGCAAATTCCACACAGACAGTGGCCAGGGCTGTAATTGAACCCGGGTCCCTGGTACTGTGGGGCAGTTGTGCTAATCTCTGTGCTACTGTACAAAGAATAGAAATCTGGGATCTGATGGTGATTCTAACTCAGTACTTTAGCCAGCAGACAGGGTTACGAAACAATGCACAATTAATACTTTCATAGCAGGCTGTGTCAAGATAGCTAACCTCAGAAGGTGCTACAGTTTAGCGAGGACAACATCACCCTACAAACATCATTCCCAAATTCCCCACTGCCTGTCCTGTAACCTACATTAATCCCGTTCCTGTCCCTCACTTTTCACTGTGTAACTGACATTAATCCTATTCCTGTTCCCCACTGTCCGTCCTGTAACTGGCATTAATCCTGTTTCCCACTGTCCGTCCTGTAATTGACATCAATCCCGTTCCTGTTCTTCACTGTCCGTCCTGTAATTGACATCAATCCCGTTCCTGTTCTTTACTGTCCGTCCTGTAATTGACATCAATCCCGTTCCTGTTCTTCACTGTCCGTCCTGTAATTGACATCAATCCCGTTCCTGTTCTTTACTGTCCGTCCTGTAATTGACATCAATCCCGTTCCTGTTCTTCACTGTCCGTCCTGTAATTGACATCAATCCCGTTCCTGTTCTTCACTGTCCGTCCTGTAATTGACATCAATCCCGTTCCTGTTCTTTACTGTCCGTCCTGTAATTGACATCAATCCCGTTCCTGTTCTTCACTGTCCGTCCTGTAATTGACATTACTCTAGAATCTTCCTGTATGTTTTATTTCGGTTTCCCACACCATTATTCACTTCGTGCAGACAATTGTATGGGACTTGTATAAAGCACATTATCTGCTAACATCCTCAGACTCGTGTCTGAGAGAGAAAATAAATGATTGGAAACAGTCCAAGATGATACAGCAAAGGCAAATATCTAACCTGCAACACTTGGGTGATCCATTCTCACAGCATGTCTTTAAACTGCCATGGTTCAGGAGCATCTTCTTCTCAATATGTGAGAATGAAATCCGCCACATTTCTGTAAAAATTAAAATCAATTCAAAAGCTCAGGTTTGGATTAAATGCTGGGGGTGGGGGAGGTGTGTGAAATGTGGGGAGGGTGCAGAGGTCCTTCAGTGTGACATGGACAAGTTGAGTGAGTGAGCAAATGATTGGCATATGCAGTTTAATTTGGATAAATGTTTGGTTCTCCACTTTGGTTGCAAGGACAGGAAGGCAGATTATTATCGGAATGGCTGTAGACTGAGAGATGGCGATGTACAATGATAGCTGGTGTGCTCGTACACCAGTCACTGAAGGTAAGCGTTCAGGTGCAGCAGGCAGTAAAGAAGGCGAAGGTATATTGGCCAGCATTGTGAGGGAATTCGAATACAGGAGAGGGGAATGTTTTGATACAATTCCACGGGGCTTTGGTGAGGCCACACCTGGAATAATTTGTGCAGTTTTGGTCTCCTTATCTAGAGGGGATGTTGGGAAGGTTTACCGTGCTGATCCTGGGGATGGCAGGTCTGGCGTAGAAGAAAAAATTACATCAGTTAGGATTCTATTCAAGTTCAAAGAATGAGGGGCCATCTCGCAGAAACCTATAAAATGTTAACAGGACTAGATGGGGAGATGCAGGAAGGATATTCCCAATGCAGTGGTTAGTGCTCACAGCACCAGGGACCCGGGTTTGAGTCCCGGCTTGGGTCACTGTCTTTGTGGAGTTTGCACATTCTCCCCATGTCTGCGTAGGTTTCCTCCCACAGTCTGAAAGACATGCTGTTTACGTACATTGGCCATGCTAAATTCTCCCTCAGTGTACCCGAACAGCACTGGAGTGTGACAACTAGGGGATTTTCACAGTAAAGTAGAAATAAAATAAAATTTATTTATTAGTCACAAGGCAGGATTACATTAACACTGCAACAAAGTTACTGTGAAATTCCCCGAGTTGCTACATTCCGGCACCTGTTCATGTCGATGCACCCTAACCAGCTTTTGGACTGTGGGAGGAAACCAGAGCACCCAGACACCCACGCAGACACGGGGAGAACGTGCAGACTGGGAACAGACGGTGACCCAATCCAGGAATCGAACCCAGGTCCCTGATGCTGTGAGGTTGCAGTGCTAACCACTGAGCCACCCTGCTGATTTTCAATATGGTGTTGATGTAAGCTGACTTTTGACACTAATAAACCTATTGTGTTTATGGCAAATTGTCTGATGTGTGGGAGGACAGGCATGGTGACCTGCTGGTATATATGGGGGTTCGCTGTACTTCCAGGTAGCAGTGAGGTGAAACCGAAGTGGGTGTAACAGGTAGATAAATACCTTTAGGTGACTGACTCTGTGGTGCTTGTGTCGCATTAGGTGGCTGCTTTGGTACAAGATAGAAAGGCTCCATTCGGAAATCCCTCCTAACCTTCTTTCCCAACCAGTCTTCAATCCTCAGACCATCAGTGGTACTGGCTGGCCAGGACTGTGAATGAACTTTCAGAGCCAGCACCATATCCAGCGAGATTGGACCGTGTTCCTTATCCTCAATCTGCAGGGTCACAGCGGGACTTCCAACCTTTTTCTTTTCCACTTTGATACTGTGTTCTATCGAAGAATGGATTGCAAAAAATTACTTGTTGTAACCCATGGCATTCTATCAATAATAAGATAAGAAAACCCATCAACAACTCTACTTTCTCAAAAGCTTCAGAAAATTTGGCATGTCCACCTTGCACCAATTTTTACAGATGTTCTACAGAAAGCATCCTTTCTGGATGTATTACAACTTGGTATGGCTTCTGCTCTGTCCAAGTTCACAAGAAACTACAAAGTGTTGCGAACGCAGCCCAATCCATCACACAAACCAGCCTCCTATCCATTGACTCTGTCAACACTCCCCGCTGCCTTGGAAAAGCACCCAGTATAATCAATGCACCCCAGACATACTCTCTTCCACCTTCTTCCATCGGGAAAAGAATACAAATGGCTGAGTCACGTACCAACTGACTCAATAACAGCTTCTTCTCTGCTGCCATCAGACCTTATATTAAGTTGATTTTTCTCCAAGCCCCAGCTAAGACTGTAACACTACATTCTGCACTCTCTTTCCTTCTCCCCTAAGAACGGTATGCTTTGTCTGCATAGTGTGCAAGAAACAATGCTTTTAACTGCATCACAATACAAGTGACAATAATAAATCAAGTCAAATCAAACCCTTTGTGTGACTGTGCTGTGTGAGACAGATACAGAAGTGGTTGAAATTGAAACCAGTCGAGTGGAGAGCACACACAACACTATCTCTCAACCCAGATGGAGGTGTCGAGGTGCCTCTCACACACAACTGGCACGCAAACCAATGTGTCAGCTAAAGATAGCATTGGCCTATGCTGTGATCTCACCCAGAAAGGAGCCATTGCCCAAGCTCTGTGATTGAACGTGAGTGAGGTGAGCTGTATCCCAGCTTGGGTGTCAGCAGAATGGAAGAGAAAGAGGGCAATTTCAATACAGAAACACACTGACCCAGGACTATACACAAACCCCTCTGCACTGGGAGTAATTTCAATACACAAACCACTCCCTGCCCTCACTGGGAGTAATTTCAATACACAAACCACTCCCTGCCCTCACTGGGAGTAATTTCAATACACAAACCACTCCCTGTCCTCACTGGGAGTAATTTGAATACACAAACCCCTCTCCCCGCACTGGGAGTAATTTGAATACACAAACCCCCTTCCCCACACTGGGAGTAATTTGAATACACAAACCTCCCTCTCTTCACTGGGAGTAATGTCGATGGGTGCAACCTCATACCCACCTGGCAGAGTTTTTGCTGCTTCTTTTATGAGTTTCCTGAGATGTCCAATCATTTCTTCAGCAGACAGAGTTCCATTGCAAACAAACTGACTGAGTGGGTTGGGCCCCGAGTTTCTCTTAAACTCCACCTGGTAGAAAGCACCTTCAGAATCCACTTTGGTAAAATCAATCCTTTTTACAGGAATGGTGATCATTATGTCAAACTCATTTGGTTCTGAGATCTGCAAGAGATTCCAAAGGATATGCTGAAATAGAGCTGACAGGCTGATTGGACCCTCCCTCCTCTCTCCCCCCCCCACCATATCCCTGCCCCAAATCAGCAAGTATTTCCCTCCAACGTGATTCTGCCAAGAAGTACCTTCCCTGCTTCAGTAGCAGGATGATTTGTCCATTTGAGACTATGACGGGGAGAAATTTCTTCACCTGAGTATTGTGGATCTTTAGAATTCCCAATTCCTGGGGAGCTGGATACACTCAGTCATTCAGTACATCTTATGATTGAGATGCAGACATTTTTGGACTCTAGTGGAACCAAGGGAGAGGGTAGAGAAGCAGAGTTGATGCAACACAGTGACATGGTGGTTCGCACTGCTCCAGAGTTCAGTTCCAGCTTTGGGTCACTGTCTCTGTGGAGTCTGCATGTTCTTCCCATGTCTGCGTGGGTTCCCTCCAGGTGCTCCAGTTTTCTCCCACAATCCGAAAGGCGTACTGGTTTAGGTGGATTGGCTATGCTAAATTAATCCTCCGTGTACCTAAATAGGTGCCAGAGATTTTCATCATAACTTCATTAGTATTAATGTAAGCTACTTGCGATTAATGAATAGACTTAAAATTAAAACTTAAATGTGAGTTTAGTTACAAACTTAGTAAATAAGCCAGCTTCAGGGATTTGTTGCTTACTCCAACTCTTATTTCATATGCTTTGATGGGAAGTTGTAATTGCTTCCTGATATTCTGGTCATGTGTTCGGATGTTCTCTCCTGCCACCCAACCATGAGATTAGGATAGGAATACAAAGTTTTCCTATCCTTCATATCCTTCCACCTAACTGAATATCTCCAATCTTAATGATGTTTTGATTAATTTGTGAGAGAACTTTGAAGAATTAGAGGTTTGGATAGGGTGGACAGTGATAGCCTTTTTCCTAGGATGGAAAAAGCTAGCACGAGGGGACACAACTTTAAATTAAGGGGTATGAGTTATAGGACGGATATCAGAGGTAGGTTCTTTACTCAAAGAGTGATTAGGGAGTGGAATGCCCTGCCTGCAGCTGTTGTAGATGCGCCAAGTTTGGTGGCGTTTAAGAGGTTAGTTGATAAGTATATGGAAGAGAAGGGAATGGTTTAGTTAGGAGGGGCATTGCTTTTTATTTTTGGTCGGCACAACATCGAAGGCCGAAGGGCCTGTTCTGTGCTGTATTGTTCTATGTTCTATATAACAAGTAGGGTGGATAATGGAAATCCCGTAGATGTAGTATATCTGGACTTCACAAAGACCACACAGAAGGTCAGATTACATGGGGTTAGGGGTAATTTATTAGCTTGAATAAAAGACTGGCAGAAGGCAGAGAGTCAGGCTAAATGGATCTTTTTCTGATTGTAACAAGTGGGGTGTACAGGGTTTAATCCTTGGGTCAAACTATTTATGATCTTTATTAATGATTTGCATACAGGGATAGAAGGTACAAAAGCCAAATTTGCAGATGACACTAAAATAATAAGTGGATAGTAAGTTGTAATGAGGAAATTAGAAATTGAGAAATGGATATAGATAGGTTAGATTAGTGAACCAAAATGTGATAGTGGTTAAGTGTGAGGTTATGCATTTTGGTCAGAAAAATGGAAAGATAACTTATCTAAATGGAGAGACACTTTGGGGTCTTGGTGCAGAAGGAACTAGATGTTCTTGTGAATAAGTTGTATATGGCTGGTATTGAGGTAATAAGAAAGTAAATGGGAATTTGGCATTTATAGCCAAAGGAATAGAATATAACAGTAAGGAAATGTTGCTGCAACTGTACAAGGCATTGGTGAGATTACATCTAGTTACTCTGTACAGTTTTGGTTCCTTTATTTGAAGAAGGTTGTAGTTCTTAGGAGATTCACTAGACTGATTCAGAGATGAGGGCTTTATCTTATGGAGAGAGATTGAGCAATTTAGATTGATACTCTTCAGAGTTTAGAAAAATGAGGAGATCTCATTGAGGTATATAAGATGAAAGGTATAGATAAAGTCAAGGTTTAGCTGATGCTTGCTCTTCTGGGCAATTTAGAACAAGGGGTCATAGTTTTAGGATAATGGGTAGATTTAAAACAGAGATGAGGAAAAACGACTTCTCTCATTGGGTTGTGAATCTGTGGGACTCACTATCCCCAGAATGCAGTGGGTGCCAGGATATTGAATAAATTTGAGGAGATTAGATGATTTTTTAGTTAGCAATAGGTTGAAGGCTTTTGAGGAGCAGACAGGAAAGTGGAATTAGGGCTGACACAAAATCAGCCATGGTTCTATTAAATAGCAGAACAGACTTAAGAAGCTGAAATGCCAATTCCTGCTCCTAGTTCTTATGTTCTTAGGGGAGGGGTACGGTGGCACAGCAGTTAGCTCTGCCACCTCACAGTGCCAGCGACATGGGTTTGATTCCCAGCTTGGGTCACTGCCTGTGTAGAGTCTGCACATTCTCCCCATGTCTGCAGGGGTTTCCTCCGGGTGCTCTGGTTTCCTCCCAATGCCAAAACATGTGCTGGTTAGGTGCATTGGTCATGTTAAATTCCATCGTGTACCCTAACAGGTGCCGGAGTGAGGTAACTTGGGGATTTTCATGTAAGCCTACTTGTGACACTAATAAATAAAATCTTTAAAGGCATCTCCCATTCCCTGGGGAAAAGAAGAATTCTGCTGCCCTTGAGAAGTGAGGCCTCCTTTTCTCAGGTTTGCCCAGTACTTTGTGTAACATGCACAATGTCTGGCTGTGTGGGAGGAAACCACACTTTTACTCCAGAACATATACTGGTGACGCATGGAGCTCATTTAGCCCTGGGCTCAGCAGATATAACCGTGGGTTATACAAATGCTATGTCTCAAATCTTGGTCTCCGTCGCCAATTTATGACAAGCCACTATTTCCCTCGTGGTTTAATAATATATCGTTGTGGTATAATGAGATTCAGAGAGACAGCACGCACATGATAGGCTGAAAGACCCTCCCTAAGCTGCAAACAATTCATGATAACATTGTCAAAATTCACTACTTTTTAGGGACTATTCTAAAAAAGATTAGTTCATTAAACTGATAAATTACATATTTCAAAATTACAGCTTATTCTGTCTCAAAGTTATTTTAAACTTGAAAAATCTCAAGTTTTTGGATACTTTGTGGTAATTGATTTAAATCATTTGTTGCATTGCTTTCATTCAAAATAATAAGTAATCATTGTATCCTACAGTTCAGAAGGAGGCCCAGCAAATCTGCACTGACCACAATCCTATCCAAACCTTATTCCCCATAACCCCAGCTAATCCCCAACACTTAGCAGCAATTTAGCATGGTTAATCAACCTAACCCGCACACCTTTGGAGCGTGGAAGAAAACCGGAGTACCAGGAGGAAACCCACACAGACATGGAGAGAATGTGCAAACTCCACAGACAGTGATCCAAGCAGGAATTGAACCCAGGTCCCTGGTGTTGTGAGGCAGCAGGACTAACTGTGTACTGTGCTGCCCATGCAATTAAATGCTGATAAAACTCGTTTTATTTTAAGATATGTAAGAGACAATCAAATCCATGCTTTATTTCAACAATCATTGCCAAAGCTGCTTTCTATCATTCTTTCTGATCATTCTTCTTCCTCTCTTTTTGATTCTATCTGTCCCTTTCTATGTTCTCTGCCTACCCCGTCTCTCAAAATCTTTGCCTGTCTCTTGCTCTCCCTCCTGTCCTCCTTCTCCATTGACTCCGTTTACTCCTTGGAAAAGCAGCCAGCATCATTAAGGATCCCACACACCCTGAACATTCTCTCTTCCACCTTCTTCTGTTGGGAAAAAGATACAAAAGTCTGAGGTCACGTACCAACCAACTCAAGAACAGCTTCTTCCCTGCTGCCGTCAGACTTTTGAACGGACTTATATTAAGCTAATCTTTCTCTCCATCCTAGCTATTACTGTAACAGTACATTTTGCACCCTCTCCTTTTCTTCCCTATGTACTCTATAAATGGTAAGCTTTTATAGTGCTAGAAACAATACTTTTCACTGTATACTAATACATGTAACAATAAATCAAATCAAAATCCTCTCCCAGGCTCTCTCTTTCTGTGCCTTTCTGTTATTTTTGCCTCAACCTGTCCCTTTCTCTCATCCTATCTGCTTCCTCTAAGCTTCCCCATCCTCTTTAACCTCCTCCCTGCCTCTCTTTGTCTGCCTGCTCCCTGGTACTCTTCCATATTTTAAGGGATTGTCCCTTATTTTGATTGTTTGTCCTCAGGGATCTCATTTGTCCCTTATTTCTCAGACTGCCGAAGGGAGGCTGGGCCTGGGACTATCCTCTCGCCTTTGCCCCATCCCACCCACTCCCTTCACCCGTCCCAGGTCAAAGTGCCCCTTACTTTGTTTTAGAAGAGTTGGTCAACCTGCTCACTCTTTTTTTATGTCCTGGTTCACGCTATCTCTTTCTCAATGTATTTCTTTCTGTTCCTTCCTCCAATGATAATATTTCTCTTTCTCCCTTTACTTGTCTCTCTCTTTGTTGTCTCACTCCTTGTCTGTACTCATCTCCCTCCATCTTTAAATGTTTCATTCTTGCTGTCTGCCTCCCTCTGTCCCTCTGATTCTGTCTGTCTGTCTCCAGGCATCTTGAGCTGCTACCTGTTCTCTAGTAAATGGAAGCATTTGGTAATCATTCAAATGGGAATTTAATGTTGAGAATATATGGGCACAAGAAATAGAGGCAGGAAAGGCAATTCAGCCCTTCAAGCCTGCTCTGCTATTCAATGGCTGAACTTCTATCTCAACTCTCTTACCTGTCCTTAGACAGCACAATAGTTAGCACTGCTGCTTCACAGTGCCAGGGGTCTATTTAATTCCTGGCTTGGGTCAGTGTCTGTGTGACGTCTGCAAATTCTCCCTGTATCTGCGTAAGTTTCCACCGGGTGCTCCAGTTTTGAAAGATACACAGGTTAAATTGCATGTTAGTATCCGAAGATTTGTAGGTTCGCGGGATTGATGGGGTAAATACATGGGGGTTATGGGAATAGGGCCTGGGTTCAGAGAAAGAGTAATTGCAGATTCAATAAGGCGAATGTCCTCTTTCTGCACTGTAGGGATTTTACGGTAAATCCTTATATCCCTTAGGGCCCAAGAATCTATCCTTCTCATTCTTGAATATACCAGCCCTCTGGGAAGATGTTCAGGAATTTATGTACATGGACACCCAAATCTCCCTGCATTCTAATATTTGCTACCTTTTAAAATAATATCTTGTTTTTCCATTCTTCCTACCAAAGTAAATAATCTCACTCTTCCCTACATTACACCATATCAGCCACCCTCTTGCTTAGTCTATATCCATTTCAAAGTTCTTCACACAGCTTCCTTTCCCACCTAACTTTATACATCAATATACTTGTGTATATACTATACCCAGTCCTCTTTAATTCATTGACGTATAAATTGTAAATAACTGAAACTCAAATAAAAATCTTTGCAATAGTCTACTAGTTATCACTGCCATTCTGAAACTGACCATGTATTCCGACTTGCTGTTTTCCATCTATTAACCAGTTTGAAGTTGTCAATATTCGCTCCAAACCCCAATCTTGTAGTAACAACCTTTTGGTGTTGCATTTTAATCAACTGTATTAGATAATTCAAATAATCTACATTAATTGGTTGTCCCTTATCGATTCTGCTTCTTACACCACACAAAAAAAAAATAGTTGAATATGGTTTTCTTTTCATAGAATTATGTTGACAATGAATAACTCTCCAGTTAGCGGCAGCACTGGCTCAGTTAGTAACAGGCTCGCCTCGGAATCATGTGATTCTGGGTTCAAGTCACACTCCCTGATATGAGCACAAAAACAAAGCTGACACTCCAGTGCTGAGGGACTGCTCTGGGATAAGATGTTAAACTGAGGCCACATCTTTCTGCTCATATGGGTTTTTATACACCCCCAAAAAAGCACCACTGCAACAAAGAACAGCGGAATTCCCCCTGGAGTCCTGAACAAATTCATAAACATCACAACAAACAGAGGGAGTGCAGAGAAAGTTTACTAGGCTCATTCCTGTGATGGTAGGTCTTTTTGATTTGATTTATTTCACATTTATTGCTAAGCAGCAAAAAGTATTGTTTCTTGTGTTCTATACAGACAAAGCATTCCATTCATAAAGTACGTAGGAGAGAGGGAAAGGAGCGGGCGCAGAATATACTATTACAATCATAGTTAGGATATAGAGAAACGTTAACTTAATAAGGTAGGTTCATTCAAAGGTCTGATGGCAGTAGGAAAGGAACTGTTCTTGAGTCGGTTGGTATGTGATCTCAGACTTTTGTATCTTTTTTGCCACCGAAGAACATGGAAGAGAGATTGTCTGGATGTGTGGGGACATTGATTGTGCTGGCTGTTTTTCCGAGGCAGCAGAAGTATAGATGGAGTCAATGGATGAGGGACTGGTTTGTGTGATGGACTGAGCTAAGTCTGTCAAATGAGGAGTGATTAAATCAGTTAGGATTGAATTCATTGGAGTTTAAAAATGTGAGAGGGTACCACATAGAAATTTATAAAATTCTAACAGGTTTAGGCCAGGTGGATTCAGAAAGAAAGTTCCCAATGGTGCAGGAATCCAAAACTAGGGGTTATAGTTTGAGGATAAAGGGGTAAATCTTTTAGAACTGAGGTGAAGAGAAATTTCTTCACACAGAGAATAGTGAATGTATGGAATTCACTATCACAGAAAGTAGTTAAGGCCAAATGTGTGTGATTTCAAAAATAAATTAGATATAGCTTTTGGGGCTAAAAGGATCAAGGGATGTGGGGTGGAAAGGGATTAGGATATTGAATGTGATGATCAGCCATGATCGCAACTAATGGTGGAATAGGCTGAAAGGACCAAATGACCTCGTCCTGCTTCCAGTTTCTATGATCTGGTCACTATCACATTGCTATGTGTAGGACCTTGCTGTGCACAAATTGGTTGCTCTGTTTCTTATGTTTAAACTGTCCCTGTACTTCAAAAGTGTTCCTCTGGCTTTAAAGCACTTTGCACTACCCAACAGTCATGGAAAGTGTGATATAAATGCATATCCTTTTTAATAGGTACACAGTCACTTGCAAACACAGGCAAATTACATTTCTGTCAGTAGATGAAGAGAAAGAAAATATCAGCATTTTGGCCATTTGATCTAAGCGGAAAAGCTACACAAATCTCCACTAAAGGGTAAGGTGCAGGACAGCAATAAGAGGAATCAACCTAGACATAACTGGATGACAGGTGTCACAGATGGTTACAGATGAGTTACATGTATGTATGGATATGGTACAGCACTGACAGGTGTGGCATACCATGGTACCAGGAGCAGCTACAAGCAGATAAAGAGAGTATGTGAAGAGATCAAACATGAATTTAGAAATTCAGAGAGAATCAATTGGCTGTTGTCAGGTTTTTTTCAAGCAAAATACATTTTGAGATTGCAAGTGTGGTTTGGGAAAGTCTCCCACAACGATTCAGGGATAAAATATCTATCCAAAAGCCAAGGCTGTTCAGACAGAGCTCAAGACCAAAGTGTGAACCTCACCTTAACAAAGAACAAAACATAGGAACAGGCCCTTCAGCCCATCAAATCTGTGCCAATACACAGTTTCTAACCCTCTGTTTACCTCCCATTCATGTGTCTGTCAAGATGCACTTTGAACATTGCTAACCTCCACTGGCAGTACATTCCAGACTCTCACCACCCATGTGAAAAGCTTCCCGTGTCTGCGTAGGTTTCCTCCAGGTGCTCCAGTTTCCTTCCACAGTCCAAAAGATGTGCTGGTTAGGTGCATCGTCCATGCTAAATTCCCTGTCAGTTTACCCTAACAAGTGCCAAAGTGTGGCGACTGAGGTATTTTCACATAATTTCATTGCAATATTAATGTAAGTTGTGACACTAATAACCATAAACTTCCCTCACACATCTCCCCCTAAACTTACCACCTCTCATCTTAAACCTCTTGTATTTGACCCTCCCAACTTGGGAAAAAGCCTCTGACTATTTGTGCCTCAATTTTGTAGATCTCTATCAGGTTACCCCCCCAAACTTCCTCTTTCCAAACAATCCGAGTTTATCCAGCCTCTCCTCATACTTAAAACCCTCCAGACTAGGAAACATTCTGATAAACTTTCTTTGCACTGTCTCCAGACGATACACGTCCTGTTGGATAGTGTGGCAGCCAGAACTGCACGCAATACCCCAGATGTGCCCCAACCTGCCTAGTCACTTATTCTTCACACCACAGGAGGTGGAATCTGTTTCAATACTTGAGAAAATGAAACCAAAAGAAACCATATCCGAGGGAAGGGAAATCTTTGCTGAACAAAAACGGAGGGGAAATTAGCAGTGAAACAGGCAGATGCATTTAAAAATACCTTCACGTTTTCGTAGTAGCTGCCACTCGCTAACTTTTCAATTGCTGCAAAGCATCCAGCAGAATCCTTCCTGATGTAACGCAGCAAATGATCCACCACCTCGTTGACCTGCTTCGATGCTCGGCATTTCTGGGCAGATCGAATCCGCAGATTTTCAACCACATTTCTCAAGATTTTGTTCAAATTCGGATCCTTCTCACTGTCACCCACAGCCCTACTGGACCTGATTCCCCGCTCACCCTCAGCCCTGCTGGACCTAACTCCCTGCTGACCCCCATCTCTGCTGGAATTGGTTCCCTGCTCACCCCCAGCCCTGCTGGACTTGGTTCCCTGCTCAACACTAGCTCTGCTGGACCTAGATCCCTGCTCACCCCCAGCCCTGCCGGACCTGGATCCCTGCTCACCCCCAGCCCTGCCGGACCTGGATCCCTGCTCACCCCCAGCCTTGTCGGACCTGGATCCCTGCTCACCCCCAGCCCTGCCGGACCTGGATCCCTGCTCACCCCCAGCCCTGCTGGACCTGGATCCCTGCTCACCCCCAGCCCTGCCGGACCTGGATCCCTGCTCACCCCCAGCCCTGCTGGACCTGGATCCCTGCTCACCCCCAGCCCTGCTGGACCTGGATCCCTGCTCACCCCCAGCCCTGCTGGAATTGATTCCCTGCTCACCCCCAGCCCTGCTGGACCTGGATCCCTGCTCACCCCCAGCCCTGCCGGACCTGGATCCCTGCTCACCCCCAGCCTTGTCGGACCTGGATCCCTGCTCACCCCCAGCCCTGCCGGACCTGGATCCCTGCTCACCCCCAGCCCTGCTGGACCTGGATCCCTGCTCACCCCCAGCCCTGCCGGACCTGGATCCCTGCTCACCCCCAGCCCTGCTGGACCTGGATCCCTGCTCACCCCCAGCCCTGCTGGACCTGGATCCCTGCTCACCCCCAGCCCTGCTGGAATTGATTCCCTGCTCACCCCCAGCCCTGCTGGACCTGGATCCCTGCTCACCCCCAGCCCTGGGGGACCTACATCCCTGCTCAAACCCAGCCCTGCTGGACCTGGTGCCCTGATTCTTGCCGCCATTCTCCTCTCTGCCACTCTTGCTGCTAGCGTCTGCGGTGCTGCTCTGGGACTTACTATCGGGACAGCTGCTCTGCCGCGGCCGCTCCTTGGAGCCTTTCCTCGACTGGTTCTTTGGGTTGGCGCTAGCAGTCATGTTAAGGACGGGGTGATGGGTAGACGGGTTGCCTGTTGGAACTGCTGGCCTGCCAGCGACCCTAACCCCAGTCCCTGCTGCTTTCCTCCGGCTCATCTCGCTCCGAAACTCCTTTACCCGCGCTTCTCAAACTGGCGCCGAAGCGGAATTCGACGAATTCCCGCCCAAATCTGGCTGCGATCCCGCCCCTCTCAATCCAGAATCACTTGCAGTTACTCCCATACCCATTCCAACTCTGGCTCCATAGTTTGGCTGATGCAGCCTGTTTAAAATCACAGGTTTTCAATTATACAACCAAAATGCTGTCACAACTCAGTGCCTTTACACTGCATCCTGCGTTCTTTCATTTGATGTCTGATTAGTCACAGGACTGCTAGCTATCCATTGCGAGAGACACAGCACGAAAGGGCTAAAACACAGGACTACATGCTGCAGAGAATCACAAGTACAGTCAGATAAAGCAGAATGTGTCACACATCCACACTCTCAAACAAGGAATTACACTGGCTAGCCGAAAATACCTGTTTTGTCTTATTCGGATAGTCCCAGGGTGTTCTTCAATAGTCCACGGACAAAACTCAGATATTGCCATCAAATGACCATTACAGCTCCAACCAGTAACAGAACCATGATAGGACCACGGAGAGCATTAACTTGTCAGCAACAGTAACAAAATCCATGCTAACAAAATGTGAATTATAAAAGATTGCAAAAACATTTACAGCTGAAAAGATCATTGGCAGAACTCGAGTCAAACAGTGCTCAAGGCTTCTCTTTGGCATTGTAAATTTAGGACTCAGCAGTTAGTACGAATTGACAGAACCTGGCTCCTCCAAGTATCCCACGCCCACTGTGCACTTAATCACGGCAATTGCTCCATTCAAATCCAAAGAGCACTCAATTCCCCAATAGCAGACTCTCTAATCTGATGGCCTCTTTACCTGCTGAATGTTAAAAGACAGCATTACGCAGTTTGCATTGTTATTGTAGCTTCTCACTACCACAGATGTTTCTAATAGCTTATGCTATCTATTTAGAAAGTATTGTGAACAAGTATTACAGCACTGATTGTTGTATGTCTGTGGAGCTGCTGGAGAGAAACGATGTGCTTTTGAAAGACAAGCCCAAACCGACGTCACAAAATAAGAGTGCTCAAAACTTAAAGTAGGCCCATTGATGAGCATAGCATAGCAGCACCAGATAATTTGGGAAGATTCTAATTTATTGAAAACAAAACATACTAGATGCTGGAAATCTGGCATGAAAGCAAAGAACGCTGCATAAACTCAGTAGGTCTCCAGCATCTGTAGAGTGAAAAAAATTAACATTGAGATTGAAGGATCCTTGTTCAGAGCTAACTCTTTCAAAATTACAATGATGATCCAGCAGTTCATCAATCTCTTAGCATATGGAATTTTTTAAAATTTGGCTGTGGGTGGGACATCAGTAATTTTTTCATCTATCTTGTTACCCAGATGGCAAAATAGACCATATGATATCACACAAAAGTCATTGGCAGATCTCTTTCCTCCCAAAACAGGATCACTAAAAACCCTTGTTTTGTAGTCTTTGGTGGTGCCAGTAACATTCTTGACTATAACAAAATTTACAACCTCTAGGTTACTACTCTAGTAGTCACCAACAACCATGCCCTTTTGTATACTAGCTCAATTAACAATGACTTCATGAACCATATCAATATGAAGAAGCCAATCTGTTTGAGAGGCTTATCATATTGTACCTATGATTTACAAATTAAATGAAACAATACCCAGGAATTACACTTATCAATTTAAAGTAGAATGATTTAAGTGGTGCTCATCTGTGGTCCTGTATGCTTTGTTTTAAATTGTGGAATGTGGGTGCTAGCGTTTGTTGTCCACCCAATTGCTCTTGAACTGTATGGCAGTTAAGAGTCAACCACATGGCCATGGATTTAGATTCACATTTAGGGCAGACCAGGACAGCAGATTTTCTTCCCTAAAAGGACACTAGCAATCAGAGGGGTTTTTACAATTGACAATGATCACAGAATCCCTACAATGCAGAAGGAGGCCATTAAACTTGTACCAATCACAATTTGACCCAGGCCCTATCTCCATAACTCTATATATTTACCTTGCTAATCCCTCCAAACTTCACATCCCAGAACACTAAGGGTCAATTTAGAATGCAGTGTCAAAGGAAACCAGAGCACCTGGAGAAAACCCATGCAGATAGGGGGAAAATGTGCAGACTAATCAGACAGTGACCCAAGCTGGGAATCAAACTTAGGTCCCTGGAGCTGTGAGGCAAGTGTTAACCATTATGTCGCCCTTTCACGATCATCCAGATTTTGAGACATTCAAACCTGGCTCTCAGAGCAGTACCCAAATGTTTGGCTTACTAGTCCAGTGACAATACCACTAGACCACTACCTCCCCATGTGATATTTCCTCACACCATCCTCTTTGCTTCCCCTCTTGCATGCATAATCTATACAAAATATATCAGCTGTTTATGAAACAACACTATCAAAGTCAAACAGATGCAAAACCCATCTCACATAGTAACATTAACTACAAACAAAACCCAATGGCTTCCAACCAGCCATTTCAAATATATTTGTGTAACAATTCATAAATGTTAATTTTATCACCAAATTTTAACATAAATGTTAGTTTTATACAACTAATCACTAGTCCTACTAGATTTCTCAAAACATGGATTGCTAAATTAAAAATATGGGCATCAAGGGATGGATGCAAAAGCAAATGAGTGAAAAAGACAACAGCAGAATAGTCTGAAGCAACTGAATGAAGCACAAGAATGGAACCTGGACAAGAAAGATATGTGGGTTTTAAAAGTTGAGTTCTTGCCAGAAAATTGAGAAAACAGGTGCCATACATGTTTAACAGCTTTAATTTCTATGACAGAAATGTTGGTCAAGGCATTGGTTTCCACTTAAAAGTACAGCTTTTAAAACTAATAACTTAAAACTGCTACAACGTAGATTAATGAAATGGTCCACAATCCTTTCCTTCTGAAGTATTTTCGATGCATTTTGATTAACCAGTCTTTCATTATAGAGCTTAAATGATGAACTGTGATCTTCCACTCTAAAGCTGGGCCTCCAACTGAGACAGCTGAGAGATGTAGAATTCATCTGCTTTTCTGAGCCTTCTGGGCAGACTTGGTGACTTTGCCAGCACCAGTAGTCTTCCTCTCAACAGCTTTGATGACACCAACAGCCACAGTCTGCCTCATGTCACGAACCGCAAAACGACCTGCAATATTTAAAAAGAGTCTTTGTTACTTTCAACTTGGTTTGGCAACAGGGGAAGCAAGTGCATATGGTTGAACTTACCCAGAGGTGGATACTCAGAGAAGCTTTCAACACACATGGGCTTTCCAGGAATCATTTCAACAATGGCAGCATCCCCAGACTTCAGGGACTTGGGATTGTCTTCCAGCTTCTTTCCAGAGCGACGGTCAATCTTCTCCTTTAACTCAGCAAACTTGCAAGCAATGTGAGCAGTATGGCAATCCAAGACAGGAGCGTAGCCAGCAGCTATCTGCCCTGGATGGTTCAAGATTATTACCTGCAATAAGCATCAAATTGGATTTGCATTGTAATACAAACAGGACTTTTATTAAAGAAAGGATAATTACAATTATGCAACTGTAATGTCATTAAATATAGAAACCCAGACAAATATTAGGAAAATGATCAAAAGCTTTATTACTGAGATCAGTTAAGTGGCATCTTAATCTCAAATACAAGTTTAAAACAGATTACCGATGAAAGAAACTGATTAGGGAACAGATTTTTGTTATGGGTCCAAAAGACAACAGCTCCAGTCTTCCTAATATTTAGCACGAGAAAATTTCTGCTCAGACAAGCAATATCACAAATAAAAAAAAAACAGCAGAGGGATCCAAAGAAGTGGTGGTAAGTGTTAAAGCACGTCACTGGTAGACATGTGGCAGCTGGTCTGTTTAAACAGAAATCCTTGGAGAATTCGAGATTATAGAATAAGAGAAGCCACGAATAAGACGTAAGTAAGAATGGAATAAAAGATAGGGTAGCTCCATCCAGCTGGTAAGGGAAGAGGGGTTGAAGGAAGATGGTATGGTCAACCTTATCAAAGATTGCAGACAGACTGAACAAACGAGAAAAGAACAAGTTTCTATGCTGAGACTTACAAAGAAAGTTATTTGTGTCTCTGACTAGGACTGTTTGTGTTGTGGCCAGATCAGAATTGGGAGGAACAGATTTTAAGATGGTTTGTAGTGAAGAAAAACAGATTATAAATTTGCATTCCTGGATGTTCTTCAAACAATTTTAGTAATGGACAGGATAACTGAATGTTTTTAAGTATTCCAGCCAGATCTGTAACTCTTAGCAGCTGAGGGAGCAGAATGAAGGATGTACCAGGATTAAATGGGAACAAGGGCATCAAATGGTTTGGTTTGTAAATAACCACAAAAAAGTCCTGAATTGTAGTCCACAGGCCAAACAATTGGGAATTCAAGTTCAGAAGTAAATGGTCATTTACTCCTGGAAATTTTTCCAGGGAAAGGCAAAAATGAAATTGGAGGGGAAAGCTAACAATAGGCATAGAGCTATACAAGAAAATCAAAGACTCCCTTGCCTTAGTATTGCTTTCAAAGGGACTGAAGAGACCATGTGAGTTCAGAAGATTCAGAGGCGTGGCCATATATGGGTGGGAAAGATTTTGAAAGGATAGGACAGCAGTAAACTCAGGAGGAGAGAAACAGTTGAGGTGGAAGTTGAAGTCAAAGATGAGAAGTTGTTCAGAGACTGATGGAGGAAGAAACTTGATGCCACATTTGGGCAGGCAAAACAGAACAAGGGTTGGCATTTTGAAGATGAGTACATGGAAGTTAGAAAAAAAAAAGGCAGGCAAAGAGAGCAAAAGAGTAAGGGCTCAGGTTCACAGCAAATGCATGCAGGCAAACAGACATGGGAAAACCAAGATTATAATTCAAGGTTTAATAAAGTTGCTGTAGACTGGACAGAATCAGCAATGAACTCATATCTGGTCACCAATGCATTGAATGAAACCAGAGTACACTGGAACATGAGGTTTATATCTTAAATATTTCCTTTGGCCCTAGTGAAGCAGTTGCTACCATTACCCATACCAACTATGTCTGCTTACCAGTCTCTTATGAATCAATGCTGATAAATAGGATAGAACAAGGCACCATTTTTCTAACCAAGAAACAAAGATTTGATTGTGAAAAAAGCTCTATGGAACTAGTTCCCAGTGCTTGCTGCCATTACATCAAAAGATCAAAAAGAGCAGGCACCATTCCAATCACTGTTGCTCCAACTCCTGTTGCATTTTGACAATGACAAGGATGCAATTGTTAATGTTACCAGTACCACAATTCAAGAATTATGGAACAAAAAACTCAAAACTACAGAATAGGCTTCCCTTCAGGGCCAAAAGCCAGCCTCATGATTAACCAAACTAATAGGAATGAATGAAAAATCACTGACTTGCGAAGTGAAGTTTGCAGCCTCCATTGGTGGATCATTCTTACTATCCCCAGCAACATTGCCACGACGGACATCTTTGACAGACACATTTTTGACATTGAAACCAACATTGTCACCAGGCATAGCTTCAGTCAGGGCTTCATGATGCATTTCAACAGATTTTACTTCTGTTGTCACATTAACAGGAGCAAAGGTAACTACCATACCAGGTTTCAGAATACCAGTTTCAACACGGCCCACTGGTACAGTACCAATACCTGTGAGAAAAAAAAAAATCAGTTTAGATTCACAAGAGATTAGTGTTCACGCTTGCTGACCCTATTCAACACCACCGCTTAAACTGTTGCTGAATAAACAGCAACTATAGATCTGATTGCAACAAATTGTCATTCAATCACAGACATTTTTAACAGTTGCTACTTTTGTGCCCTCCCACACCCTCACCATTTTACAATGCAATAATGTGGTATACATTTCACTTATTTCAACTGATCAGAAAGCCACAGATTAGTGTCATGAATACAAGTTTGCTGACTTTTTTTTAAATTAGATAAGCTTCCTTGACATTTAAGAACTTGTACTGAGTTACTATTATTTTAGCATTTCACATCTGAACAACTTATGTAGTTTTAACCAATTGTATTGTATAGAAGGTAGAAAACTGGGCTACCTGCTGAATTTTCAGACCTTCAACGCCCAATAGTCATTTCTGCCCCCCCCAATAATAGATTTTTTTGTAAAAGGGAAGTCCATTATTAATTTGTCTGTCGAAATCTAGATTTTATGAATATGCTTTGTTTTCATCAGCCAGCTGATGACTTTGAAAACTGAAACACTTGCCACCAATTTTGTAGACATCTTGCAGAGGAAGACGAAGAGGCTTTTCTGTGGGCCGTTGAGGTGGCAGGATAGAATCCAGTGCCTCCAACAGTGTAACTCCATTAGCACTACCCTCCTTACGGTTGATCTTCCAACCTTTGAACCAAGTCATCTGCATAAAAGACAACTCAAATATATTTCCCACTGTTGAACTTCAAGATAGTCCATGTAAAATAAAATTTATATTGTAATAAATTCGACAGATAATCACCTAACTTACTTACATGTTAGCACTTAGGAAGGGGCAAATAACTCAATTAGATTAACACTGGTCTGGATTTCCCTTCAGAGAGAAGCATGGCAACCAAGCCCATATGACAGATGCTACATTAATCAGAATTCCTGACTATTGTCGACTGGATGTCAGTTGGGCTCCTTAATGAGCAGGGTGCTTCCCCATTGGTTTTCTGGCCAGAGGCAAGACCCCAGTGACCCAATAATATCGCAGCCACTGTCAGTGACTGTAGCTACCATTAGCAGGCATTTATCATAGAATCTCTATAGTGCAGAAGGAGGCCATTCAGTCCATCAAGTCCGCTTGACTATCCCACCGAAGCCCTATGCCCACAACCCCATATATTAACCCCACTAATACCTCTAACTTACACATCCTAGGACACTAAGGGGCAATTGAGCATGGCCAATGCATCTAACCCACACATTTTAGACTGTGGGAGGAAAACCAGAGCACACAGAGGAAACCCACACATACAGGGAAAATGGAAACCCACACAGGCAGTGACCCAAGCTGGGGATCGAATCCAGGTCCCTGGAGCTGTGAGGCAGCAGTGCTAACCACTGAGCCACCCATTTAAGATTACATAAGGTTGTTACAAAACAACAAACAAGTTGCAGCAAAGCCAACAGTTCCTCATGAAGTTACTTACATTTGCACTAGCCTCTAGCATATTGTCACCATGCCAGCCAGAGATTGGTACAAAAGCCACAGTATCTGGATTATAACCAATTTTCTTGATATAAGTACTGACTTCCTTGACAATCTCTTCATATCTCTTCTGGCTATATGGGGGTTCAGTAGAATCCATCTTATTTACTCCAACAATGAGCTGCTTCACACCCAGAGTATAGGCCAGCAAGGCATGTTCCCGAGTCTGGCCGTTCTTAGATATGCCAGCTTCAAACTCACCAACGCCGGCCGCAACAATCAATACAGCACAATCAGCCTATAAATAAAGAAAAATTCACTGACTCATTGACAAAACTGCCATGATTTCAAAATACCTTGACAACTCTGTATATACCCACCTGAGAAGTACCAGTAATCATGTTCTTAATAAAATCTCTGTGTCCTGGAGCATCAATAATGGTAATATAATACTTGCTGGTTTCAAATTTCCAGAGAGAAATGTCAATAGTAATACCACGCTCACGTTCTGCCTTCAACTTATCCAAAACCCAGGCATACTTGAAGGAACCTTTGCCCATCTAAGAGAATAAGTGGAATTAATTATGCATCAGAACTGCTACAAGCTAATACAGAAGGCTGAAATTATATGGGGACATAATTCCAGCACTCTAATGAGTTCTCTTAAATGAAAACACACTTTAAAAGACAAAGTTTTAAAGCAAATCTTATTCATGCAGATCAATGTTATATACTAGCCACTAGTAGATTTCTACATCAGCACTTGTCATAATATTTTGTGCTGAAGCCAATAAATGGTTGTTTCCCCTCAAAAATCATCAGACCACAAAGCCAAGCATTTTTCACATTGGCGACTCACTAAGACTCCTGCCCTTCCTATTGCCCCATTGCAGAATGCAAGAGTAGATTCTGTGTATTCTTTACCTCTTAACTGGTCTTCAATGACACTAGCTGTTGAGAAATTGTAGCTTACTTCTCTTTTTCCTGTCTCTCATCAGGCAGAAAGTACACATTTTACCAGCTTAACTACTGATGATCACAACTTATAACAGTAATCAGGAATAAATTATGGAAAGCAAGTTTAAATATTTAACTGGTGGTTCCAGTGGTCATGCTGAAGATTTTGAATGTGGACTTAGCAACGCACCTGCATCAGTTCTGATTGTGCATCCAGAACTTGACAGGCATGGTTCCTTCAGTTTTCAGAAAGATTGTGGCAATATCAGTTTTTGTTCACATGGCCCTTAGCATCAAGGTTCCCCAGAACCAGGTTCAGCAAACTGTGTCCCAAGGAATTTTGTTTAGTTTGATTGAGCATCTTAGGAAAGAATCAATCAAGTATTTCCACATTTTACTTGCTGCTTAGTCACTGAGAAATGCTTTCCTTCTTTCACAAGGACTGCAGCATTTGATTTGGATGTAAAGTAAATTAAAATTGCATTTGGAGCTGAATAACTCAATTTCTACATTCAATACGCATACACAAAAATGCTGCAAATGCCTGCATTCAGTTAACAAGATTTAACTATTGATTGTTTGAAGTTGAGCATATGCCATTTGTAATGTTTGTGTGGGGCTAGATGCCAGGTGGATAATACAAATGAGAACCAAACTGACAGAAAATTCAGAAGGGAAGTGAAGCAAGAAATGAAAGGCAAAATGTGAAAATAGCCAACGTAAAAGGAATCCAAACATCCTCAATAGCATATAAATGGAAAAAGAGTTGTTTGAGTTTTTTGATTATGTAACAGAATTGATCAGGGTTATGCAATTGATGTGCTAGACAGTGACTTCCTAGAGGTATCAGATAAATTGACATATTAAAAGACTGGTCAGTGAAGTTCAAGCCCATGAAATGAAAGACAACAGGTACACAAAGCTGACTGAGTGACTGAAAACAGTAGTGATCAGCTGCTTTTTCCTGATTGGAATACATTGTACAGTGCAGTTCCCCAGATGTCAATACTTTGTGATTTACATGAATCTAACTTGGTGTGCAAAACACTATCAGAATTTGCAATTAACAAATTTAGAGGTATTTGCACTTCAGAATTGAAGAGGACACAGACAAGCTGGTGGAATATACAGATATATGACATACAACTTAATCCAAAGGAATACATGAAATGATGCATTTTGGTACGATAAGGAAAAGAAATAAAGGATACAATTCCAAAGAAGAACAGAAATAAAATGGACCTGGGGATATGTGTGCCAAATTGTTGAAGATGCCAGAACAGTTTGAGAGTGTGTTGTTAGGCATAGGAGATCTTGGGTTTTATAAAATCAAAGCACAGACTACAAAGGCAAATAAGTTATGTTTCTAAAACACTAATTCAGCCTCAACGCTACCTGAGCTGATGGCAAAAGAGCCAGCAGAAACAGGAGGGACAACTTTTGTTTGATGTAGCAAGTGGTTAGAATCTGGAATACAGTTGAGATAATGATGGAACGAGACTCACTAGGGTTTTGAAATAGGAACAATAATTATTTGAAAAGAAGTGTGGCTACAGGGGAAAAACAAACAAGAGTGGGACTAACCAAGATGCTCCCAAACTAACATAACATGATAGGGATGGCCTTCTATTGTGCAACCATTCTAGGATGCTTTACGATTTAAACTATGTATGACAGACATGATTTGAGCACTAAAACAGAGAATTGAGAGGAATTTGCTATGAACTCTTTACTCTAGTTCAGCCTCAGGCTGACAAGTGAATCCTCCTGCAAGAGAAATATAGCCTCATAGTAATGCAATTAAAACTGCAACTCATTTTTCTTTTGAACTGCTGTCAGTCATTTTCAAAAGCTTGTGTAAACTCAAAGCTGTTTCTTTTGAGAACAGATTTGAACTAAGACAGCACAAATGTCTCAGGGACTAGTCTCAAGCTGCAATCTATACATTAAAAAAATAATTGTGATAAGATAAAAAGGTTGGCAATGAAATACTTGAAAATTGTCCTCCTGCCCAAACACAGCAAATTATTAACTTTCGAATTTGTTTACCTAGCACACAATTTCAAAAACTAAAATCAACCTGCACAGATCTATACATCAGTTAACCACCCACCCCCAATCCAATTACTTCCTTTGAAGTATAACAACTCCAGGATTTACTATTTGGGGGTCTCTCTAGGGAGGAGAGAGATATAAACAGGATAATCATTATAATATGCTGATGTAGGGATCCTTGTATTTCAATGCTCCAACCATGCAAGACCAGTAAGCAATTTAACCCTTTGAGCACTCTAGCATTACTGAGCCATAACTGGAATGAATGTATATCCAAGTTATGATCGTACAGATAGGGAAATTTAAATTCGATCATATTCAATCAACTACTCATTTGAGACCACAGGATAAAAGCTTTCTTGTACTCAAAGGATTATTTTCTTTCCACCCGAAAGCCAGAAAATCCTTTATCACATTGTGGAACATTAACTGATTTCTATAAATTAAAGCTTAGCAGAAATGAATGGAGATATATAGGTAAGCGCAAATCCTGCTGACTCTATAGATGCAACATCTTGGATTCTCTTCAGAATTTAGCCTACCATTCACTTTGGTAGTTTCATTCTCATTTTTCAAGAGCTCGGATCCACAAAAACAGAATAGTAACTTCGTGTCTAGTTGCAGTGATGGATACAACTGAAGTGGGAGGGTTAAAAAGAGAATTTCATTACAATGCAGCTTGTTCACTATCCTACATGGCAGTTAAAACATTGTCATACTCATCAGGTCTTTAATTATAGAACTGATAAGGTTTATATTAGCATCCATATAAAGTTGGTCTTCCTTGCTTTCTCACCTCAGCAGCTTCCTTTTCAAACTTCTCAATGGTTCTCTTGTCAATGCCACCACATTTGTAGATCAAGTGGCCAGTGGTGGTGGACTTGCCAGAGTCCACATGACCAATCACAACAATGTTGATGTGGACCTTTTCCTTACCCATTGCTTGAGCCAGACGATGTTGCCTAGGTGCTACTCAGCCCTAAAGAATCAGGAATGGTAGTCAATTCATTGGCGAGAGAAAAAAAAAGAGGAAAAGTGAATCAGTGTTGAAGTCAAAACTCCTGCATACAAACCCCACTCTCCATCCTATGGTATTCATTATGGCACAGTGGTTAGTGCTGATATCTTAGATACCAGGGACCCAGCTTCAAATGCAGCCATGGGTAACTACGCAGAGTTTGCACATTCCTTGTGTGTTTCCTCCAGTTTCCTTCAACACTCCATAAATATGCAGATTAAAAGGATTAGTCATGTAAAATTGCACCTTAGTGTCTGAAGATGTGCAGTTTAAGTGGATTGGCCATGGTAAAATTCTGCTCCGTGTCAGGGGGAATAGGAAGGCAAATATATGGGGTTACCATGATAGGGCCAGGGTGGGATTGTGGTGAGTGCAGTCTCGCTGGATTGAATGACCTCCTCCTATACTGTAAGGATTCTGTGATTATAATAATCCCTTGTCACAGGAGGCAAACGTTGCTTTCTCCCGGGTTACCAATTGGGAGGTAAAGCCTGCCTCGCCCTCCAAACTCTTTTCCCTCTTTTTTGGGGGGTGGGGGTGGTATATTGCTGCTGCTTTGCCAACTGGACAGCTCCCCTCTCCCTGCCGCTCGCCTCCATTTTGACTGACGGTCCCGGCCTGGGACACCAGCCATTTTCTGACTAACGGGCACCGAGCCGCGGGTGAGCCGCGGGTGAGCCGCTCCCCGCCCGGGCAATGGGGAAAGAGAAAAAACGGCGCAGGATTTTATTCCTGTCATTAAATAATAATAATAACCCGAGCAGACTTATTATTTCGTATTTAAATAAATCCCAAGGAATTGTTTGAAATAAAAGCGCCCACCTGTCGGCTGCACTGGCTCTCTGCCCTTTTGTGGTCGATGCTACAGGAGATGGGTAGGAGGCAGCATCACGGACAGTAAATGACCGGCGGCGGTTGCAGTTTGGAAGGCCCAGTGAGCGCGGAGACTCCCTCCGGGGGAACGGAAGCTGATTCCCACCGCACTGACTGACTGACCGACCGACCGCCCGCCCGCCCGGTGATGCGCCTCACGGAGCCGACGCGCGGCTTCCAGTTCCCCTCAGTCCCTTCGCACCGGCTCTCGGCCGCAATGCTCCTTCTCCCCACCCCACCGTCTGTCATTCCATCTCCATCATCCCTCCATAAGGAGCCCAGGAGGTTTTGGCCCGATGACCGCGTCGAGCTGCAGCACCTCCCGCAACCCACCTGCTCCACACGCGCTCGGGAGACAAGCCGAAAGCAGCTGCGTCACTGCTTTTAATAAGCACGGGAGGGGATCTGCCGATTGACGTCAATTGCCGATCCCCCGCGACATTCACTGGCTCCAGTCCCGACCCCGCCCCCTTCGCACCGGCTCCAGCCCCGACCCCGCCCCCAGCCCCGACCCCGCCCCAGCCCCGACCCGCCCCCTTCGCACCGGCTCCAGCCCCGACCCCGCCCCCAGCCCCGACCCCGCCCCCAGCCCGAACCCCGCCCCCTCCGCACCGGCTCCAGTTCCGACCCCGCCCCCTCACACCTACTCCAAGCCTGACCCCGTCCCCTTCACGCCGATTTCAGCCCTGACCCCATCTCTTCACACCGTATCCAGCTCGGCCCCGCCCCCTCACACCGGCTCCAAGCCCGACCCCGCCCACTTCCACACCAGCATCAGCTCTGACCTTGTCCTTCAGATAGGCTTCAGCCCACGACCCCGCCCCTTCACACCGTCTCGAACCCCGACTCCGTCCCCTCACACCGGCTCCAGCTCCAGTCATGCCCTCTTCACACCGACTCGTGCCGACCACGCCCCCTTCACACCAGCTCGCGCCGCGACTCCATCCCTTTCTCACTCATACGAGCCCCTCGCGCCCTCCCCTCCCTTTCACATCGGTTGGGGGCCCCGACCCCGCCCCTTCTCAGCGGTCTGTGGTCTGACTCCGCCCCCTTCACATGGCTCTATATACCAACCAGTCTCCTTCTCACCGCTTCTAGCCCCACCCCCTTTACGTTACTCAAGCCCCGCTCCTTCACGTCGGTTCGTGCATCGAGCTCGCTCACTTCGACAGTCTCGTGCTTTGACCCCACTCCTTTCACACGGCCTCGTGTTCTGACCCCGCCCCTTTCACACGGGCTCGTGCTCTGACTCCGCCCATTTCACACGGTCTTGTGCTAAAACCCCGCCCCTTTGACACGGATTCGTGCTCTGACCCCGCCTCTTTCCTGCTCGTGCTGACTCCGCCCATTTCACACGCGCTCGTGTTCTGTCCCGCCTCTTTTCTCCGGCTCGTGCTCTTACCGTTGGGCGGGGCGGAACTGAACAGTTCCAATCGGGTCGTAGGTGCAAATGGTGCCTACTTATCTGGATGCAACTCCTCCCCGTCTGGCAATCTGTCCTTCCCCGGTAACCCTGAAACTTCTTCCTCTTCGCATAGCCGAGCATCCATTTTCTTTTTGAAAACTTCTATTAAACACACATTTGCAGGGATTATAACCAAGATCTTAACCACTCACCATGGGAGTGAATTGACTTATTATTATCACATGTATGAGGAGACTGTGAAAAATGTTTTCTCTTCTGTGCTATACAGACAAAGCACACCATTCATAGAGTATATAGGGGAGAAGGAAAGGAGGGGTACAAAATGCAGTGTTACAGTCATAACTAGGGTGTAGAGAAAAATCAATATTTTTTGTCACGAGGCCATTGCTTCTTTAACCTCAAATCCATGCTCGCTGATTCTCCATCCTTCCAAAGCAGTTTCTCCCTGTCTGCTGTAATATAATCTGTTACTCCATTTGTTATATGAGCCCTTTGTCCCCCGTCAACGCCCTTTTCATGACAACTTTGCCTCAGCAGCCACTGCGCTAAATTGGCTGCAGGTGAGAGGAACTAGAGCTGGGGGAACAGGAGAGGCGATGAGAGGGGAAATGGTTGAGACACTGTACATGTCAGCAGATAAATCAACCTTTGAAGCCTGGAAAAATTGCTACAAAAGAGGGAAGCAACTTATTCCCCAAGTAAAATGAACCAGCGCGGCCAGTTTGAAATGTCAACAGCATCTGATGCCAAAAATGTATGTCTTAAACGCCTGCCTTTCCTCACCACGACCCGTATCTGCTTGATCCCTTGCATCCAGTCGTAAAGTATGGGTAAGTGAGATATGCATTTACTAAAATTTACCGATTACAAATCCGACTTCAGCATATCATAGCAGCAAAGGGTGGGGGGGTGAATTTGCACCAAAAAAAAATTTTATGGGCTAAATGGACATTTGTGCTGTAATTTGTGATAGGTATGGGATGTATGGATGGGGATGCTGGAGACTGTGTGTTGGTTGGGTTTGATGTTGAGTGCATGAGGTTTGTGATGTGTATATGGGTGGTGGGAAGGCAACAGGGGAGGGGGGGTGGCGTTGGGTTTGTGAGTGTAGGTGCACTGTGGTAAATGTGTGTGAGGCGAGATTATGGGAGGATGGATTGCTAGATGTGATAACCCCAGGACTTGCTTGGGAATCACAGATTGACCTCCCTGTGAGACTCATTTTATACAAGCTCCCTGAAGATTGGTAATTAACTCATCAGGTGGAGCTCATATACCAAGCCCTGTATAAAGCAGGCGCCTGAGTGGGTCTGTTGTTCCATTGGTTTGGTTAGGACCTGTTGTATTCACCACAAGCATATGGTTGTGTTTTTTTTATCTTATGCAGTAAAGCACTTTTCCTTTACAGTTGATTCCTGAGTTGCTGTTGGGAATGATGGGATTGTGTGTGGGGAGAAGGTTTGGGGATGGTGTTGGGTGTGTATGTAGGGGAGATGGGGATGGGTGATGAGTATACATGTTTGTGCAGAGGTGTGTGTGTGTGAGTAGGGGTTGTGGAGATGATGGTGGATTTTATGGGCTTTGTGGGGAGGGGGGTGTATGGAGCAGTAAATGTAAGGTAGATGTACATGTCGGGGGAGCATGGTTTGTGCTGGTGTGAGGTGGGTGTTGAGTGGAGATGGTGTGGGGTATATCATTAGATGGTCTGATGAGACAACTTTCTCAATTCTTGTATTTAATTATTGTGTGTTTAAAGCAATTTATCCCTCATTTTACCCAATTTAAAGAAAATATGAGTTGAATGAAATGTCCTGAAATTTCAAACTTCAAATTTATCCTATAGAAACATAGAAAATAAAAGCAGGAGGAGGCCATTCGTCCCTTCGAGCCTGTTCCACCATTCAGTCTCATCATAGCTGATTGTCTAACTCAATAGCTGAATCTTGCTTTCTCCCCATAACCTTTGATTTCATTTGCCCGAAGTGCTGTATCCAGCTACCTCTTCAATGTTTTGGCATCAGCTATTTCCTATGGTAATGAATTGCATAGGTTTGTCACTCTTTGGGTGAAGAAATGTCTCCTCACCTCCACCCTGAATCCTCAGACTATGATCCCTAGTTCTGAACTCCTCCACCATCAGGAATATCATCCCTGCATCTACCCAGTCTAGTCCTGATGGAATTTTATAAGTCTCTCATGAAATTCCCTCATTCATCATCTGAACTCCAGTGAAAACGATCCTAACCTGGTCAATCTCTCCTCATACATCAGTCCCACCATCCCTGGAATCAGCCTGGTAAATCTTTGGTAAACTCCCTCAACAGCAAGAACATTCTTCCTCAGAAAAGGAGACCAAAACAGCACACAATATTCTAGGTGTGGCCTTAACCAAAGCCATGTATTGCAACAATACATCCCTGCTCCTGAACTTGAAACCTCTCACAATGAAGGCCATCATGCCATTTGCCTTTTCTATCACTTTACTGCTTTCTTTATAGAGCTATAGTTTGGGGGAATCACACGGATTCCAGTACTTCCCTCTCATGTAGGGACCCATTTAATCTTCTGACTTAAAAAAGGTTAGCTCAAACCATCAGATCAAAACAACTGCTTATAACGACTTACAAATTCATTCCCTGCTCATGTTATTTGCTGCTGCTGAACCTCAACAGGATAAAGCAAACAAACTGTATTTAGAGTCATAAAGGTTTATAGCATGGAAACAGGCCCTTCGGCCCAACTTGTCCATGCCATCCTTTCTTTAAAACCCCTAAACTAATCCCAATTGCCCGCTTTAGGCCCATATCCTTTTATTGCCATCGTATCCATGTAACTATCTAAATCTTTTTAAAAGATAAAATTGTACCCGCCTCCACGACTACATCTGGCAGCTTGTTCCAGACACTCACCACCCTCTGTGAACAAAGTTGTCCCACTGGACACTTCTGTATCTCTCCCGTCTCACCTTAAACCTATGTCCTCTAGTTTTAGACTCCCTACTTTTGGGAAAAGATATTAACTATCGACCTTGTCTCTACTCATTATTTTATAGACCCTATAAAGTCACCCCTCAGCCTCCTACACTCCGGAGAGAAAAGTCCTAGTCTATTCCTCATAACTCAATCCATCAAATCCCCTAGCATCCTAGTAAATCTTTTCTGTGCTCTTTCTAGTCTAATAACGTTCTTTCTATAATATAATATAATAGGGTGACCAGCTTGCACACAGTATTCCAACTGTGGCCTTACCAAAGTCCTGTACAACTTCAACAAGACATCCCAACTCCTGTACTCAGTGTTCTGACCGATGAAATCAAACATGCCAATTGCGTTCTTCACCACTTTGTTTACCTGTGATTCCACTTTCAAGGAGTTATAAACATGTACCCTAGATCTTTGTTCTGTAACTGTCCTCAATGCCCTACCATTTACTGAGTAAGTCCTGCCCTGGCTCAATCCACCAAAATGCATCACCTCACATTTATTTAAATTAAACTCCATCTGCCATTCATTAGTACACTAAACATTTAAAGTTACCATTTGTCATAATTTTCAGATAATTAGCCCTTTCTTCAGAGAAATGAGAGTATTAAATTGATAAGTTTAGCAGACAAGCCGCATTTCATTTAAATCTTATGGGTTTTTTTTATACGAAATCAATTTAATTTATATATAATTAGTCATGAGGTATGTACAATATTGCTTCTTGTCCCCATACCTTCCATGGATGGTACAATAAAAGTGGATGCACGAATCACCCCATATAGATAAACAGCAAAGGCAGCCAGAAGATTAAGAAGAAGTTGCAGCTTGAGAGATGTGAAAGATAGTTTGCTTTGCTCAATAATTTGTCCAGATGTCAAGTGTATGCATCTAGCATTAACAGAATAGAGCAGCTAAGTGTAAAATGATGGGTTGAAAATGCAAGTACAATTTGCACTGTTACACCCTTAGAGCAGACAATTTGACCCATCAGATCAGCACCAACTCTCTCCAACAGAGCATCTTATCCAGACTCTGCCCCATAACCCCATGTGTTTACGCCACTAATCCACCTAACCTACACATTTTGGGACACTGAGGGCAATTGTCAGGAAACTCGCACTAACTGGTGTCATCATACAGGAAAGGCTCAGTTGCGTACACTTTAAAACATAACTTTCCCTTCATGTGAGGGCACAAAATGGCTTCTAATACAACCAAAATCAATGGTTAATGCAGATAAATATTAATATTACTGTAACTGTAAGCTGCCTTATACAATAAAAAGGGAAACTGGTAGAAGTTAGTTGCGGCTGGTTTTAAAACTATTATAAAGTTTGTTTATTAGTTACAAGTAGGCTTATATTCACACTGCAATTAAGTTACTGTGAACATTCGCTAGTCGCTACACTCTGGTGCCCTGTTCGGGTTCACTGAGGGACAATTTAGCAAAACCAGCACTTTTTTTTTTGGACTGTGGAAGGAAAACCGGAACGCTCTGAGGAAACCCAAGCAAACAGGGAGAGAACGTGCAAACTCCACACAGACAATGACTCAAACTAGTAATCGAACCCGGGTCCCTGTGAGGCAGCAGTGCTAACTACTGTGCCACCATGCCGCCCATCATAGAATCCCTACAGTGCAGAAGGAGGCCATTCAGCTCATTATGTGTGCACCAACTCTGCTACTGTATTAGCTATGACGTGGAGATGCCGGTGTCGAACTGGGGTAAACACAGTAAGAAGTCTCACAACACCAGGTTAAAGTCCAACAGGAATTTACGTCTGTGTTGATATGCGTGACTTGTGAGACTTTAACCTGGTTTTGTGAGACTTCTTACGGTATTAGCTAAACAGACATTTAAAATTGACAGTTTTAATCATCTGTTAAATTAGGGCATCCAGCAATGTCTGAAGTTCTTCTGAATTGGAGTGACTGTGAGGTTGACAAGTACTATATGGTTTCAGGAAAAGAAGTGGGAGACAGACTGTCGACTGTATTCGTTGGCTCAGTTTCAGAATGGTGGGCCACCATGAGGACAAGGCAGCATTCTCAAGATTAGCTATCTGATATTACAGACACACACTTGATAATAGTAGCCAATTATGAGGCATGTCAGTAGCATTCCTGTAGCCAAGTGATGATATGAAAAAAATATATAATTATTGAGTTCATAAAGCAGAAATCAGGATGTGGGGCAAAAATAAATCAGGAGTTAAAAATGCATATGAAAAAGGCAATATTACAATAATTATGTGGGAACTTCAACATGTAGGTGGAGTGGGAAGATCAGGTAGGTAGTGGATCTCAAGGAAAAGATTCTGTGGAATGTCTAAGAGATGGTTTTTTGGAGCAGCTTGTGATAGTGCCCACTAGGGAACAGACAATTTGGATTTGGTGATTTGTAACGAAGCAGACCTGATTAGGGTAAAGGAACCTTAGAGAGCAGTGACCACAATATGATAGAATTTTCCCTGCAGTTTGAGAGGAAGAAGCTGGAATCTGATGTACTACAGTATTAGTATTACAGTTTAAATAAAAGTATTACAGTTAAATAAAAGTAACTGCAAAGAGATGAGGGAGGAGCTGGCCAGAGTTGATTGGAAAGGGAACCTAGCAGGGAAGACTGTGGAGCAGCAATGGCAGGGGTTTTTGGGGGTTATTTGGCAGGCACAACAGAAATTCATCCCAAGAAGGACAGATGAGGATGAGGCATCTGTGACTGATGAGGGGTCAGGGATAGCATAAAAGCAAAAGAAAAAGCATACAAAGTGGTGAGGATTAGTAGGAAGCCAGAGAATTGGGAAGCCTTTAAAAGTGAGCAGAGGACAACTAGAAAAGAAACAAGAGGACAGAAGATGAAATATGAGTGTAAGCTAGCTAATAATATAAAAGAAGATAGGAAGTGTTTTTTCAATGTATAAAAGGTGAGAGAGAGGCAAAAATAGATATTGGATGACTGGAAAATGATGCTGGAGAAATAATAATAAGAAACAAAGAAATGGCAGAGGGACTGAATAGTTATTTTGTGTCAGGCTTCATGTGGAAGACATCAGTGGGATGCCAAAGTTCCAGGAGAATTAGGGGGCACAGATAAGTGTAGTGGCCATCATTAAGCAAAAGGTTTGGGGAAACTGAAAGTTCTGAAGGTAGATAAATCACCTGGACTGAATGGACTATACCCCAGAGTTCTAAAAGACATAGCTGAGGAAATTGTGGAGGCATTGGTGATGATCTTTCAGCAATCACTGGAGGCAGGGAGAGTTCCAGAGGACTGCTGTTTAAGAAGGGAGGGAGGCAGCAGATGGGAAATTATAGACCAGTTAGCCTGATTTCAGTCATTGGCAAGATTTTAGAGTCCATTATTAAAGATGAGATTATAGAATATTTGAAAGTGCATGATAAAATAGCTGTGATTCAGTGCAGCTTCATCAAGGAGAGGTCATGTCTGATAAATCTGTTAGAGTTCTTTGAGGAGGTAAGAAGGAATTTAGATAAAGGAGAACCAGTGGATGTGATCTATTTAGATTTCCCAAAGGCCTTTGACAGGGTGTCGCAAAGGAGACTGTTAAATAAGGTAAGTGTTCATAGTGTTAAGGATAAGATTCTGGCATGGATAGAGGATCGGCTGACTGGCAGAAGGCAGAGAGCAGGGATAAAGGGTCTTTTTTAGTGTGGCAGCTGGTGAATCAGTGTGCCTCAGGGGTCGGTGCTAGGATCACAACTTTTCACAATATACGTTAATAATTTGGAAGAAGGAACTGAAGGCACTGTTAGCAAGTTTGTCAAAGATACAAAGATATTAGAGGAACAGGTAGAATTGAGGAAGCAGAGCAGCTGCAGAAGGACGTGGACAGATTAGGAGAATGAGCAAAGAAGTGGCAGATAGCATACAGTGTGGAAAAGTGTGAGGTTATGCACTTTGGAAGGAGGAATGGAGGCATAGACTATTTTCTAAATGGGGAAATGCTTAGGAAATCAGGAACACAAAGGGAGTTCTTGTTCAAGATTCTCTTAATATTAACATTCTGGTTCATTCAGCAGTTAGAAAGGCAAGCATTCATACCAAGAGGGCTGGAATACAAGAGCATGAATGTACATCTGAGGTTGTATTTGTCTCTGGTCAGACCCAATTTTGAGTATCATGAGCAGTTTTGGGCCCCATATCTAAGGAAGGATGAACCAGCCTTGGAAAAAGTCTAGAGGAGGTGCACAAGAATGAGCCCTGGAATGAAGAGCTTGTCATATGAGGAATGTTTGAGGAATCTTGGTCTGTACTCATTGGAGTTTAGAAGGATGAGGGGGGATTTTATTGAAACTTACAGGATACTGTGAGGCCTGGATTGAGCAGATGTGGAAAGGATGTTTCCACTATTGGGAAAAATGAGAACAGAGCGCACAACCTCAGGCTAAAGGGACGATCCTTTAAAACACAGATGAGGAGGAATTTCTTCAGCCAGAGAGTGGCGAATCTGTGGAACTCTGCTGCAGAAAGCTGTGGAGGCCGGGTCATTGAGTGTCTTTAAGACAGAGATAGATAGGTTTTGATTAATGAGGGGATCAGGGGTTATGGGGAAAAGGCAGGAGAATGGAGATAAGGAAAAACATCAGCGATGATTGAATGGCAGAGTAGACTCGATGAGTCAAGTGGTCTAATTCTGCTTCTACGTCTTATGATCTTATAGAAAGGTTTGGCCTGTATCCCTCTAAATATTTCCTATCCAATGTACCTGTTCAAATGTGTTGCAAATATTGTAATTTTATCTGCCTCTACCACCTCCTGTGGTAGCTCATTCCAGACTCGCACCACCTCTGTGTGAAAAAAACTACCCTTCAGGTCCCTTTTAAATCTTTTCCCTGTCACCTTAAACCTATGTTCTCTAGTTTTAGAATCCCTTACACTGGGAAAACCATCTTGGCTATTCACCTCGTTTATGCCCCTTATGAATTTTAAATCTCTATAAGGTCACCTCTCACCCTCCTACACTCCAGGAAAAAAAGTCCCACCTTATCCAACCTCTGTTTATAATTCAAACCTTCCATTCTTTGTAACAAATGTATCTGGGCCAGCAAGCTAAAGACTTGAAGTAATATTGCTATTGGATGACAGCATCTACAATTAATAGTAGCACAATGGTTGAAAAGCTTGTTATTGTCACAATTCACTGTATTAATCTCTAAACACTGAATAGGTCAGGTTTGCCAACCACCCCCCCCCCCCCCACCCCACCCCACCCCACCCCAACAACCCAACCCAGTCACTCTGTGGACTTTTCCAGTAGAAGTTGGCTTGTACAGACTATTTTTAATTCCTGGACGTAGGCTGCATTAACCCATAATAGGCAGGTGGCATGATGGATTATGAAAGAAAAATTAGCATGATTCCTTTCTACTTACAGATTTACATCTGCTGCTGTAAATGTATTAGGCTGGCAAGCTGCAACAAATGCAGTGCTGGCCACTCCATCTATCATAATCTACATCGATGGCTCCCTTCATCCAAACCAATGTATGGTACCTGAACTTATTGATGTTGCCAGGGGCAGTCGGAAAATAAATCACTGAGAGGCGGCGGAGGGCTGGAATACAAAAGCAGAGATGCAATGATGAGGCTGTGTGAGGCTCTGGTCAGACCACATTTGGAGTGTTGTGAGCAATTTTGGGCCCTGTATCTAAGAAAGAATGTGCTGGCTTTGGAGAGGGTTCCAAAGGAGGTCCAATTAAGACAGAGATAGATAGGTTCTTGATTGATAAAGGGTTCAAAGGTTACAGGGAAAGGACGAGTAAACGAGATTGAGAAATGTATCAGCTATGATTGAATGGCAGAGCAGACTTGATGGGCTTAATGGCCTAATGCTGCTCCTCTGCCTAATAATCTTAAGGTGTTATCTGTAAAGGGATGGGATTAGCTTAAGTGAGCAGGTAAACATGTGACAGATGGAGTATAATGTGAGAAAATGTGAACTGATCTACCTCGGCAGGAAGAATAGAAAAGCACCACGATTTAACTGGAGAGAGACTGCAAAATTCAGTGATCCAGAGGGATAAGTGTCCTGGAACATGGATCAGACAAGGTTAGTAAGCAGGTACAGAAAGCAATTAGGAAGACAGAAAGAATATTGGCATTTTTGTAAGGGGAATTGACTGTAAAAGTTGAGAAGTTTTACTCCAACTGTATAAGACCTTGGTGAAAGCTATGCTGTGCAAAGTCTCTTATTTGAAAAACTATATGTAATTGTGTTACAAGCAGTACAGAGAAGGTTCAGTCAACTCATTCCTGAGAAGAAGGGCTTATGAAGAAAAATTGAACAAGTTGAGCCTGTATAGCGTTTGGAAGAATTAGAAGTGAGCTTATTGGATCCTAAGGGAATTTGAGAGGATAAATACCAGGAGGAGAATGTTTCCTCTTGTGAGCGAAACTAGAATCAGGGGAAACACTTTAAAAATAAGAACTCCACCATTTAAGACGGAGATGAGGAGAATTACTTAGTCTGTTTTCCTCAGAAAACAGTTCAGGCCGACCATTGAATTTATCCAAGGCTGAGTTAGATAGACTTTTGATAGACAAGAGAGTCAAGGATTATGGGAACAGATAGGAAAGTGGAATTGAAACCACAATCAGATAAACCATGATCTATGATGGCACAGTGGTTAGCATTGCTGCCTCACAGCACCAGAGACCTGGCTTCAATTTGTGGCTTTGGTCACTGTTTGTATGGAGTTTGCACATTCTCCCTGAATCTGTATGGGTTTCCTCCAAGTGCTCCAGTTTGCTCCCACAGTCTGAAAGATGCACGCAGAGAAAACTCATGCAAATACGGGGAGAACGTGCAGACTCACAGACTTCGCAAGCCAGTGACTCAAGCCGGGAATTGAACCCGTGTCCCTGGTGCTGTGAGGCAGCATTGCCACAGTGCTGTTTGGGGCGAGTTAATCAATCCTATGTACAGAATGCCCATTCTGAGTTATACGACTGGCCAAGGATAGTATAACACAGAAACAGGCCCTTCGACTTACCATGTTGTGCCAAACATGATGCCAAATTAAATTAATCCTTTCTGCCTGCCCTTGGTCCATATCGGTTAATTCCTTGCATACTCACGTGCTTATTTAAGAGCTCTTTAAACGCCCCTGTCGTATCTGCCTGCAACACCACTCCTGAATAATCATACCACTGTTTATCAATCAAAATACTATCAATGACAAGATCACAGACATTTTTAACCAGCTATAACCAACTTGATGTTCTTTAGTTAGGGTTGAAGATACAAATGAAAAATAAAAAAATACCAAGTTGCTTGAACTATTTATTTTCAACTGAGTAATGAAACCACAATCTTCACACCGTGGAATGAAGAACACATTTATTACCGGATTTCAGGATTACCTCTGAAACACAACAGAGTTCCTGGTATTTAAAGCTAAATAATCAGGCAGCAGATTGGAATCCTTCTGTGTTTCAACTGAAAGAAATGGCAGGTAACATTTTAAAAGCAACTGTCAACAATTATGCGGTTTACATCTGTCATTTATGCAGTGTGAAGGATTCCACTCTATTTGTGACATGGTAATTGAAGAAATGGCAGCATTAAAACAATTTATTTAAGAGTGAAAAAAAAAGCTGGAGTTGATGCATAAAGTAACCCAGTTATTTTTGTTTTGAGAATGCTTTTCATCCATCTCCACCAGTACACGCTCTTAAAATCTTGCTTTCATTTTTGCCTCATAACCAATAAAAAATTTATTTTTCATTATTTTGAAAAATAATTGAAGTACATAAAACAAGGCAACTTGTTATTTGAGCTGGTTATAATTCATAAACAGAATGGAGTTTCCAAGATCAAGCAGTTAATTTTCTTTCATATTATGTGGAAGCTAAGATGGCACAATGTTTAGCACTGCTGCCTTACAGCAAAAGGACCTAGGTTCGATTCTGGCCTCAAGTGACCATACTGTAAGTTTGCACATTCTCCCTTGCCTGCATGGAGTTCTTCTAGGTTCTCCAGTTTACTTCCACAGTCCAAAGATGTGCAGGTTAGGTGACTGGCCATATTAAATTGCCTCTTCATGTCCCAAGATGTGTAGATTAGGTGGATTAGCATGGTAAATGTGCCGCGTTATTGGGACGGAGGGGAGGGCATGGGTAGGATGCTCTTTTGGAGAATCAGCGCAGACTTGATAGATTGAATGACCTCTTTCTGCATTGTAGGGATTCTATGGTTTTATTACTTGGTTTCGTGACTCACTGGGCTGCCTAACCAACTGAACCTCTCCAACTCAACACATTAACAAACTCACCTTTTATCTAGTTAATTGTCTGTATGGTCCTGACTTTGATTAGTATATGTGTGAGCCAAAAAAAAAATCAGAAACAGAGTTGTAGCCTGGATCCTGCATTTTAAAAAGCTCAATCTTTTCTATTGACCATTGTGGGAACGGTAAAACACACACATTTGATTTACATAATTTGTTTAGGGATAAATGATTACACATTTCTGAACAGTTCAATCATTTATCCAATTACAAATTTAATAATAGCAAGCCAGATAGGTGAAAAAGGAATAATTTATTTTTTATAATATGCCTGCACTATCAGGATTCTGCATTCAAGTTGTAAACTCATTGGAAAATGGTTGAAAATTGCACTGCCATTTTGACATTTTGTTTCCCAAGCACCAAAATTTAACAAATCCTAACAGTTTAAAACAAGTCACTGTACTCATTTGTTTTTAGTTTTGTAGATAAAGGTTAATCTAGAAATGAATTGCAGAGTTGTGTTTGATACTAGAAAAGGAGTTAAGGCGAAGTGGAATTGTGCTCCTTATGTCCACTTGCTATATGGCTTTGTCAGAGGAAAGGTTATTGATTAGAAAGGACTATATAAAGTTAGAAAACTAATGTTATCACAGCTTCACAACTTCAGTTACAGTCATTAGAAATGTACAGCTTAAATTAGGTTCTGTAGGTATTATTTTAAAAAGAAAATAATTCAATATTGTTGGTAAGGTATTTTAATATTGATATTTAGATATGACATTTTATGAAGTTTTCTTGAAATGAGGTGCTTGAGTCAGCACAAGATGAAAATTATTTCTTTTTGCAGACCTTTAATAGTGTCTTTGTTTGCCTTATGGGTATCTAACAAGGGCAGATTTTTAACTGGCCTCTAATAATTCTTTGTGGTTTTGGTTCCTCTTGGATTCATGGAACAGGAATATTTTTCCCAAAGGATCAGGCTACTTCCCAAGTGAACACAAAGAGAATTTAGCACAGCCAATGCACCTGACAGCGAGTCTTTCAGACTGTGGGAGGAAACCAGAGCACCCAGAGGAAACTCACGCAGAAATCAAGAGAACATGCAGACTCCGCACAGACAGTGACCCAAGCCAGGAATTGAATTCAGGACCCTGGTGCTATGAGTGCTGTGCCACCTGGACACTGAGAATGCATACTAGTTCTGCTACACAGGAATCAGATGCAGTCATTGAGAAAAACTCATTGATATACACTAGGAATTGCCCTAAGGTACTCCATCATAATGCACATTATAGAATCCCTTCAGTGCAGAAGGACCCATCGAGTCAGCACCAACAACAATCCCATCCAGGCCCTATACCCGTAAACCCACATATTTACACTGCTAATCCCTTGAGCCTACGCATCCCAGGACACAAAGGGGCAATTTAGCATGACCGATCAACCTAATCCACACATCTTTGGAGTGTGGGAGGAAATTGGAGCACCTGGAGGAAACCCACACAAATACGGGAAGAATGTGCAGACTCCACACAGACAGTGACCCCAGCCAGGAATCAGATCCAGGTCCCTGGAGCTGTGAAGCAACAGTGCTAACCACTGTGTTGGTGATCATGGATTTGATCATTTGTTCTATACTAAACAAAAAGGTCTTCAAATTCTGCAAGAGCTTTGAGATATCTTAGAGATTGATTTGTCCATGCTTGATGCATTGTGTGCAAGCTGTCTTGCTGAGTGCCCTATGCACCAAGCACTCAGTGTATACCCATGAATCCTCTGCAATAAGCTAGGCTTTTCAGTTCTGAAAATTATAGCACTCAGTGCTATGCAGCAGAACCAGCATGCATCCTCACCTTTGGCATGCTGATACCAATGGATCTTACTTCCTCAGTTCTAGCTTCAATACCGTAGATCCGTCTATAGTCTGTAAAGCCTCCAAGGTGTATGTATCTGAACTGGTGTTTGCAACATCTCCAGGGATACTGGACTCCTCCCGTTTAACTGGCATTAGCAATCTCAACTTTTTACATGAAAAATGGGACACGTTTGGGGAATGGAGAGTGGAGATGAGAGAGAGAGAGAGAGACACAGGCAGACAAAGTGAAAACATCTGGAGCTGATCATGCAGGGGGAATGAGGTGAGAGTGAAGTCAGAACCTCTATGCAATGTCTCCTCCAATATCAAGTCCACTCTTTTCCTGGGGGAGGGAACAGCATTTTTTCTTTCATGGTAGTGATAATCCTAATTCTTTCCTTGTACCATCTAAATTTTAGCATGGTCTCCAATCCCATCTTTATCAAGTGGTACATCCTACAGCCTCACTATGCTCTGTATAAAAAGGTTTGTTCTGCTGTTTGTCTTACATCTCATGCATTTAATGTAATATCTCTGCCCACCCATTCTGGACAGCTGAACCATGAGACAGTTTGGTTATATTGCAATCTTTCAGAGTTCAAGGACAGTTTCTGGAACCAGCTGACAAATTACTTGATTTGTTGAACTCAATTTCACAACTGTCTCTGGTGGGGTTTCAACTGACAAACCCTGGGTTGCTAAGCTCATATCGCCACCACTACCACTAAACTATACTTTTCTGATCTGAAGTAGGAATTTTGGTTAAGTCCTTTCCATCAAGTGATCAAATTGAGAAGCTGCTTGTTTTCTTGATGAAGTATAAATACTTTTGTTAAAGGGCCATTTGAGGTTCTAAGCTAGAACTCAAAGGAGTGTTTGTAGCTAACGGTCTGTGCTGGTGAGCCTGATCCCAGTGAGTCATGTCAGGGAAAAAGTTGGAGGGCATTTTTAATCAGTGCTCAAAGTATACTGTTAATGTGCTACTAGACTGCATATCCTTGGATGCCTCTGATACTTTTAAAAATGCCTCCCACTCATATTCTTGAAGCAGTTAGATCTAAACCAAAGGAGAGAAGCATGCCTGCTTACAACAAACTCAGAGCTGTCTCTGGGTAGTTTAAAGCAGTGTACTTGGGGCATGGTTTAGCCAAAATGAATACCTATCATAAATACTGAAGGCTTACGACACATTTATTTTGAGCCAGAGCTGGGCTTCCGAATGTTGCATTTGATTTCACCATTCTAGGCAAGGGCAAGTGATTCCTTCTGGCTGCAGTTTTCTTTCCTAAGATGTACATGTTTAATATTTCCTTGAGGTGCATTTTATGATACAATGATGCCAAGCTACATTTCAATCCAGTAGAAAACAAATTCACCCAATTCATCCAAGCTTACAGCTTGCTGAGAGGCCATCACTACCAAATATCCCCATGAATTGCAGCCTATAGGAAAAAATGTAGACTATCCTTCCTCTCACGCCAGCTCAGCCATTCAATTCAACCACAAATGGTCTATACCTTAATTGTGTTTTACCTGCCTTTGTGGTTAGCATTGCTGCCTCACAGTACTAGGGACCCAGGTTCAATTCCTGACTTGGGTCAGTCTTTGTGAGGAGTCTGCATATTCTCCCCGTGAGTGTGTGGATTTCCTCCAGGTGCTCCTGTTTCCTCCCACAGTCTGAAAGATGTGCCGCTTCGGTGACTTGGCCATGTTAAATTTTCCCTCATGTACCTGAACAGGTGTCGAAAGGGATTTTCACAGTAACTTCATTGCAGTGTTAATGTACGCCTACTTGTGACACTAATGAATAAACTTCAAAACTTAAACTTATTTCTCAAGACATTTACCAAATGAAATCTGTTGATTTTAGGCTTTAAAACTTCAATTAATCATAGGCCCACAGACTTTGATTCAGTGAAAAAATTTTCTAATTGTGAAGTGATTCCTCATTTCCCTCTTGAAGGTCACCTCAATCTTAAGGTTGTGCATCTTTGTTCTGAATTCCCACCAGAAAAAAGTTAACTGGACATCATTATCGCTTAAAGCATCATAATTAGATCAATTATGAACTAAATGTAACGTTTTAATAAATTTAACCAAGTGAAAAATATCAAACTTTTCCATAACTGTGTTGCCCATATCTTAGTTTCATTTAACCCCATCACTATGCTTATTGACCTATATTGGTTTAATGTTCACCAATTTAAATTTCTCAAATTTTATCTTCTCTTTATTCCTTACTTCCTGCAGCCCTGTGATAACTGTGCATCTCTAATTCCTTTGCATTCAGCGCTCTTAACATTATACTGTGAAATGCTATCCTTAAATCACTTTCCTTTAAAACAATCAGTATCAAATTGTTTGCGTTATGATGCCCTTGGGAATTTTGTTTTGTTAAAGGCACGATGCCCAAACACAGATGAGTCAACTTAATTTAACTTCTTTGTCATACTACATATGCTTTGAGGCCAATACTTTAACATTCATCAATGTACATTCCTGAGCACCAGCTCTAGTTTCTATACCTGTACAGCCCTTTGCCTTTCCAGTTTCTAGTCTGCTATTGAGAATATTCTGATTTTCATTTTTTCCTCCAAAGTGGATGACCTCACATTTAATTCCAGCTGACAATGTTTTATCCACTCATCTCATCAGAGTCCTTATGCATCTACACAACTTAGTCTCTTTGTCATCCATAAATTTGAATATACGTACATATCTCTGTTCCTTAATACATACAGTGCAAAGCTGTTTAGACTCCTGTGGAACATCCCATTTATTGGAGTATAAAGCCCTCATTTCTACTTTGATCCATCTCCCAAACTATTTTACAAAACTCTTACTTTCAGATGTGTAGCTTTACTTGGCTAATTATCAAGGTCTTGGAGTATTCCAGACAAACAACATCCCATAGATATTTTCCTATCCATCATGTTACTGGCCTCTCACAATATTTAACTGGGTTAGTCGAAGATCCGTGATCTCTCTGATAAGCTTATCAATTGCTTAGACATCTGTCCTTGAATACTGAATTCCAGTAAGTTCCTTGAAACCAACATATCTGTAAATATTTTTGGATTCTCCCTCTTTCTCAAATAATGCAGTAAAATTTTCAATCCAAAGGTACATACAAGAGAACTTTGGAAGACTAACAATTATCTATAATTTCCTCACTTGATTTCTAATAGCCCAAGGTGGAATCCATCAGTTCCTGGAGACTTATGAATCTTTAGTGGCATTCTTAGTTACTCTTCTTAATTTGTGTCTGTATATTATATACAAATGAAAAGGAGAATACTGACATCACATTGAAAACAGAAATAAAAATGATAACAATAAATGAGTAGATGAATCATTACCACAGTCTTTAATTTAATTAAACAAATTTACAGAGTTTGGAAATTTAATTTCTCATTTAAAGTTTATACAATAAAAATGTTTCAATAAAATTTTCAGATTCCCTTTTACCTTTGCTATTGTATCATCTTTTTCTATTGTGAAAACATTTACTTAAAGTAAAATTAAGGTCATAGATGACCATAAATATTAAGTAAAATTAAAGTCACCAGAGTCCCAGATGACTATAAACTCTCCCCCTTTGAAGGGAAAAACTGACTGGTGGAGATTTAACCTGAGGACCACCACACCTCAAGCAAGAGGCAAGGTTGAGAAGGCAGGGCCTTCGTGAATAACTTCAGGAATTGAAAGCGCATTGTTGGCGTCACTCTGCATCATGAACCAGCAATCCAGCCAAAGTATTCAGGTAACAGGTATACTTGTCTGCAATTATTCACATTCTTTCATACTTCCTTTTTGCACTTCTACTTTCCGAAAATTCATTGTTTTTTTTATATAGTTGTCCCAGTCTGATGGATTTTCACTTTTTACATGTTTGTGCAAATTGTTACTTTTAGCTTGACCTTGTCTTTCTCTTCGATTTAATGATCTTCATCCATCAATGCAGCCTACCGCTGGACCCATTATACATACACCATACTAGACTGCACTTGGTTATAAACAAATGTGTTACATTAAGCAATTCTGCAGATTAAAGGCACTGTATATTCACAGTGATTCTTGTCACTGAGACATCATAGTTTACACCAGGAATAAAAATTAGTATCTAATGATATTAACAACATAGATGATTTATTACAAGATCTATTTACTTGATTTACTAAACTAATTTACCGACAGTTTGAATGTTGTGGATGCTATTCGGTTTCAGCGTTTAAAATTTACACACAATCATGGGCTGAAAATGCTTTGGTAACTGCTTTCTGAATAGTCACAGAATCCTTGGATTAAACAGGATAAATGGATAGATTATCTGGTAACTATTGCTGGTAGCAATGAAAGGAAAACACAGCAATGTGAAACGGACAATCCCAATAACATGGCAACGAAACAATGGAGGCACTTTCAGGTCACATGATTGAAGTAAACAGTACAAAAAGATCACGGGAGAAATGGTCAGTGATTAACTGCCCAGGACTGGACTACACCTTTCCCAAAAATGGTGAAAAATGCAGCACCAAATACATCAATAGCAGCAGCAACGTAGAATACAGTTCGCCATTGTGCAATTGTGTGCTGTGGAGTAAACAGGAAAATGCAAATGAACTCATTCTGATTTAGAGAAGCATACAGCCTGAATATTAATGTAAAATGTACAGCCAACCCACCTGATATAACAATGCTAGTATTACAGAATGTAGCATCATTTCCTCTAACACTTTAAATATATAAGTTAATACTTTGAACAGTTTATGACTTCACTGTAAATTATGCATGGGAGAAATCTTTCATTGGATAGTCTTGCATAGAGTCAAATTAGAAACCTATTTCCTGATGATAAATCTTGGATATATCTACAAAGAATAGAGGGTTATACGGCAGACAAGAAGTTGGAATGAAGGCTGAAATCAGATCAAATATCATCTTATTGAATGATGGAGTAGGTTCAAAGGCCAAAATGGCTTATTCCCGCTCGTACTTATGTCCTTATGGTGCCTGTTTGTGGATTTCAGCAGCATGTAAGGTGTGTGATTTTCTACTAGGACAGCAAAAACAGATTTAACGAGTTTTATTTCTAAGTCAAGCATTTTGACTGAATAAGAGCACAATATTTAAAATCTTGAAAGATTAAGATCTTTCTGGCTGAAGAATCAATAGCCAAGGTACTCAAATATAAAGTAATTGGCAAAAAAAGGCAACATGAAGATCATGACATTTCATTTAGTTCTACTTAATGCACAAGTACATTATCTGATGTCTCAAATGGGTTAATTATTTTGAGGACATTTTCAATAAACAGTACAAAATTCTAAAACTACTCATGCAGTATGTTATCTGAAATAATAAGTATATTTGCCTATTACTATGACACACAGGTCAGGACGTAATATTTTACTGGCCCAGGAATCCCTTTGGAATAACTAAATTCTGTTTCCAAACAAGCAGATTATAGGACAGAAATGAGAAAGTTAACTTGTAAGGTTTCACACTTAGTAAGGATTTATATAGAGTCTTATACTTACATCGAAGGTCAAGGCTTTGGCAATAACTGGTCCCACCATTCCCGGGATGGTAGCAAATGAGTTTGTGATTCCAAGTAATATTCCTGCATACCTGGTAATGAGTGAACATCCAATTTAACTTATATAATAATTTTACATGCAAGAACTACAAGATGATGTATTAAGGGCTTGCCCTGTCTGCTCTGCGCATTGGCTTTGTAACTTTAAGAAAGGAATAAAATATGACAGAAAAATTACAATGTGTCTCAAAGCAAGGGGGGAATGGAGCTTGTACATCTATACACTTATTTGTATCAAATTCTTCATTATAGCAACTAGAACAAATCAATCTGCCCAGCATCAGCTTCTGCCTCAAATATTTATCCAATTTTCCTTTAAAAATATGAAATGGTCTCTTCCCTAATCACTCCCTGTAGCAAAGTATTCCATGATCTAACAATCCACTAAAAGAATTTCCTTTCACCTTTTTAAATGTGGCCATTCAACCAATTGAGTTTGCGCAAGCGATTTCGAAGAGTAATCCTATTCGCCCTGATCCTGATTATTTTCCATAAACTTGCATTAGTTTCCCTTTACATTTTATCTAATTCCTTTTTGAGGGCTGCTATCAATTTTGTTTCCACCATCCTATTCAGCAGTGCGTTCCAATCTTAATGCCTGGCTGCATAAAAATGTTTTTCATGTTGCTTTTTTTTGCCAATTACTTTAAATCTGAGCATCTTCAGCCAGAAAGATCTTAATTTTTCAAGACTTCAAATACTGTGCTCTTATTCAGTCAGAATTCTTCAGTTAGAAATAAAACTCATTAAATCTCTTTTTGCTGTTCTAGTGGGAAGTTACAGTATCTTACATCCTGCTGAAATCCACAAACAGATACTGTAAGAACTAGGAGGAGTAAGCCATTTTGGTCTTTCAGCCTGCTTCACCATTCAATAAGATGGTAGATGTTCTGGATTTTGGCCTTAATTCCAGTTTTTTGTCTGCCCCATAATCCTCGACTTCTTGTCTGACTCCACCTTGAATGTAGTTAACAATCATACCTCCATCATTCTCTGGACAGAGACCAACTCCATTCTGACAGAAGTTGTTCCCCTTCATCTGTATCTTAAATTTAAGACCCCTTTTTTAAAACAGTCTCCCCTAGTTCTAGATTTCCCAACAAGGGGAAACCTTCTTCTCACATCTACTTGGTCAAGCCCCCTCAGAATCCTATGTTTCAGATCACTTCTCATTCTCCTAAACACCAATTTAGGTTCAACTTTTTGTTCAACTTTTCCTTGTAAAATAACCTCTTCATCCCAGGATTATCACACTGAAAGCTACCAACTGAGCCAGAACTGATACTGTAATAAGGAAACAAGGAGAATACATAAAGAAGCTTGAAAATGGAAAGATTCCAAAGTGCTGATATTACAGTGGGATCTCAAGTTTAAGACAACTATGTTGAAAGATTAGCATATGATCTATTTTAATTGGCCCCATACAAAGAAATTGTCTGTGCAATCTGCCCAGCTGTGAATTTGAGGTTGGATTAACCCCTGCATCCACTGATGGTTGGACAGCATCAATGTTTGTGAACTATTCTAGTAACAATGCCACATTTTCTAGCTAATATATAAAGTTAAGGCAGATGTCAGAGGCAACTGTATTGCCCATCAATCACTCTAGAAATTTCAGGAGTGTAGGGTTAGTATTTCTACTATAAACAGGAAATTTTTTATTAGTTAGTCAAAATAGATGGTGAATGTCAGACACTTTGTGAATATCAAAGGCATTAATGTAAGCCTGGAGGCTGTACTTTGTACTTTTAAGTATATGTTCTATGTTAGGACGAGTACCACTCAGATTCTCCGATACTCTGTGCAAGTTATGTATGTTCTTGGGTAATAATCCAAAGCCAAACTAATGGCCTCACAACCTACATAACATAAAGTACTATCACTTGTGGAGTGGACAAATCTCTGCCCCTCCATATCCCACCAAAATAATACTAATTCCAGAGCAAAATCTTAAGATGAGATCAATCCAACTCAATAGGAGCAGCAACTTAAATGTTGTTATGCAACAAATTTGAATCTCCTGTTAGCATTTTCAGAGATTACATGAAATCAAATTGATTTTAAATTAAGACTGATAGATGTGCATTTCAATCAACAGAATAAGCATGATTTAATGATTGAAAAGATGCCCATTGCTGTATGGAATTCATTGCACCATTGATCACTACAGTTAGGAAAGACTTACCCAATCGTCAAAGACCAAAGGAAATAAAAATGGAGGATGTCACTCAGGTTATTCTTATCCACCTTCAATGAGGAGTAGAATCATGACAATCATAATCGTAATAACTAGGAGCAGGAGTCAGCAATTCAGCCCCTCGAGCCTGCTCCACCATTAATATGATTATGGCTAAACTCAGCTTGGCCTCGCTTCCATTCCCAACCCATTCACCACAGCCCTTCAAACCCTTACAATTAAAAAATGTGTATCACTTTCTTAAACTTAATATCCTGGCATTCACCATGCTCTGGGGTAATGAATTCCACATAGATGTAAATTTCTCCTCATCTCTATTATAAATCTGCCACTCCTTATCAGAAAACTATGACCTCTTGCTCTAGATTGTCCCACAAGAGAAAGTATCCACTCTGCATCTACTTTGTTAACACCTTTTATCATCATCTTGTACACCTCATTCTTCTACACTCTAGTGAGTGTAGACCTAAATTATCCAATAAGACACCACCTCATCTCGGGGGTCGGGGGGGTGGGGTGGAGTAAAGCAATTTATAAATTCATTTTTCACAGATTTCTTCGGGGATTAAAATAAAACACATGGAAAACTATTTGCTTTCCAGCAGCTGAATAAAGAAACCACAGTCAATAATTCTGACTAATTCACTTACGATGGAGCAATGTCCAGATGATTAATATTGAATCCGGACATGCTGAAGCCTCCCAATGCAGAAGATATTGTTAGAAACAGCACAGCCACTATGTAGTTACAGCCGATATATCCAGCAGCAACAAGGAAAATTGCAGGTCCAATCATACCTAAATCAAAATAAAAGGTTGTTACTGCAATTATTGAAAAGGCGGAATCGTCACATTCCTTTGCATATGCTAGGGTTGTTGGCAGACTCGCTTGTGATTCTAGGTAACTTTTTGGAAAAAGAATTAACTAATGGAGTATGATGATAAGGTGCCTTTAAGTATATTGTAGCTCTGTATATATCTGGGGGAGAGTTTGAAGGCAATCAATGGATATGCAAAGATTAATAATCAATTCTTGATTAATATTAGTATCTAGCAGATTCCAATTTTGGACACAGTCCTTTGAGAGTGATAAAGGTATATTGATCTTTATCTTCATAGAATCTCTACAATGCAGAAGGAGGTCATTCAGCCCATCGAACCTGCACTGACAACAAACCCACCCTATCCCCATAACCCCACGTATTTACCCTGCTATCGCCCCTGAAACTAAAATCAATGTAGCACAGCCAATCAATCTAACCAGCTCATCTTTGGACAGTGGGAGGAAACCCACACAGACACAGGAAGAACATGCAAACTCCATAGACAGTGACCCAAACCAGGAATTGAACCCGAGGTGCTTGGTGCTGTAAGGCAGCAGTGCTAACCACCATGCCACTTTATCTTGTGGTACATAACGTACACGAACGATATTTATCCTTCTTATTTGGAACTCAAATCATCAATTGAATTGGTGATTCTCAAACTGGGTATTGTAGGTTCCTGTAGAGCTTTTCAAGTTGATCTATGATTCACAAAATTACTAAATGAGCAGATTCAGCCTTATAAATGAACGATGACCCAACGCATCATGGTCAAGAGCAGATGAACGAGTGATGGTTGTTGGAGCAGAGTGAAGCTATGAGTAGTATAGGTCAGCACTCTCACCTAAGAGACATCATGCATGGAGGACTGCTAGGAGAGGTACAAACATCTCCAAATAGACCTGTAGTTATCAAGACTGGTGGCAGACTTCAAGTGAGTCAGCCATGTTGAACAGGATAGTTTTTGTTCAACAAATAGATTGAATTGCTGCATATTTAAATTAAGAGAAAGGTTGCCAAAATACAGAGTTAACCAGGGTGCCATTTCCCCCCAGTTTAGATAGTGATTATTAATGGATTTGAACAATGGTCCATCAAAAACATTTGTGAATCGTTGTATTAGATTACCTCACAATCTATTAAATTCAAGAACACACAAGCTAAAATTACACAAGCCATCCTATAATTAAACAGTTTAAAATCACATCTTACACATTTATTTGCAACAGTGTGATATTAATCATATATATTGCTATTCCAGAGTATAAACTGTAAATGCCAGTAGACTGGAATGACCATCTCGTTTCAATGCATCATACCCAGCCATCTGGGCATCTCCTGATTCCTCATTCCCCAATAAACCTAATTGCTGCAAACTAATTTATATTCTAATTACATAGAACATTACAGCGCAGAACAGGCCCTTCGGCCTTCGATGTTGCGCCGACCAATTACAAAAAGCAATGACCCTCTAACCTAAACCATTCCCTTTTCATCCATAAACTTATCTACTAACCTCTTAAACGCCACCAAACTTGGCGCATCTACAGCTGCAGCAGGCAGGGCATTCCATACCCTTACCACCCTCTGGGTAAAGAACCTGCCTCTGACATCTGTCCTATAACTACCATCCCTTAATTTATAGCTATATCCCCTCATGCTAGCTTTCTCCATCCTAGGAAAAAGGCTATCACTGTCCACCCTATCTAAACCTCTAATCATCTTATATGTTTCAATAAGGTCTCCTCTTAGCCGCCTTTCAATAGTCTTCCTTGGTAGCTTATGAGCTCTGGTAAAGTTCCAGCTGATTGCCCTTCCTATTTCTAGTCAATTCTAGTCACAAAGCTGATCAGATAGGCCTGAGCAATGACGTGTGCAGCAACAAGATAGGTTTTTATGATTTGTGCTCCAAAACTCAGCTAATGCTTATTTATTTTATCTAGAAAGAAAACCATGGCCTAACTCTAGTGAACGGTCTCATTAACTTACATACAACATCCTCTGGAGCTCTTCCTGATTACTGTTCTATTTAGCATACTTCTTTATTTGGCTCCTTCCTTCCAGAATTAAAGCGGAACTGAATTGCAACCCCATCCAGTGGCTAATCATTTATAGTATGTGTTCTATTCATTTATAGTAAGTGTGTGCAAACTTGGGAATGTTGTCTATATGTCCTGTTTTAACCAAATTATTCATCCAACATTAAGCTTTGCTATGGAACCTACAAAGCCATTTACCTCACAATTGCATTTCTACTAGCTGCAATGTCAGTGAAGTCTTTTTTAAGCAAATGCCTCCAGCAGTTTAATAAATCTAATTTTAAACGTTTTGCTTAATGCCATCTAGATTTGAAGTAATCCCAGTTATTGTGGTATTCTGAACCAAATATCTGCACTGTCAGCACCATCTACTTCAGCTTTTAAAAAAGTACATTTCTCAGAATTGTCTTCAGCCATAATAAATGAAAAAATCAAAATCTTACCTATTATGGTGTATATTTTACGAACAACAGATGTAGTAAAATGATGCTTTTTAATCAGGTAATCAGCAATCAGCCCAGCACCGATCATCACCATCCAACAGAAGAGGTACGGTAGGGCAGATAAAAAGCCATTCTAATATAAACATAGCAATTAGCTATATTGCATATAAAATTCTGCAATGCCTTAAACGTGAGTTTAGAACAAAAAATATTGTTCATCTATAGACAGTTGCAGAATTTGCCCATTAATGGGCTTTATCCCAACAGTCTTTCAACAAAAACTATCCTCAAAGCAAAAATCAAATTTCTATCAAGTAAAATCTGAAATATTAACTCAAATTGTTAATGTAGGAAAGTGTCTCAAAGCACTTCAGGCAGTATGGTGGTAGAGTGATTAGCATTGCTACTTCTCAGCGCCAAGGACCCAGGTTGAATTCAAGTCTCGAGTCAGTGTGTGAAGTTTGCACGTTCTCCAGTGTCTGCTTGGGTTTCCTCCCATAGGCCAAAGATGTGCAGCTCAGATTGGATGGTCACGGTAAATTGTTCCTTAGTGTCAGGGACATTAGCAGGGTAAATGTGTAGGTGTTACAGGGAAAGGGCCTGGATGATTGGTGCAGACTTGATGGGTCAAATGGCCTCCTTCTGCACGTAGGAACTCTATGAAAAGCAGTAATCGAAATTTGTCATCAAGTCACAAAAGGAGGTAGATGACTAAAAGCTTGGTCAAAGAGATAGGGTTTTTTTTAGAAGCATCTAAAAGAAGGGGAAGTAATTTAGGGCCGAAGAGCTGAAAGCACAGTTGCCAACAGCCGAGATCAGGAATGCACAAGAATTGCAGGATCATAGAGATCTCAGAGGCTGGTAGAGGAGACCAAGAAATTGGGAGGGGCAAGACATGAATGAATTTGGAAACAAAGATGAGAATTTTAAAATTAAGGATTTGCCAGACTGGGAGCCAGCTAGCACAGAGTGAACGCAATCTGGTGTGAGGTGTGAGCAGCAGAGTTTTAGATGAGTACATGTTTACGTAGAGATGTTCCTCAGCATGGTGCACAAAAATCAAGTTGTATGGATAATTCTTTGAGTACTCGCATAACCTAGTTTTGACATGATTAATTAACCAAGCATCAATTGCTTTATCTCCCTATTTCGAATAAGATGTGGGAAATTCTTCCAACCTCCCTTGAAGCTTGTTGATTTAATAGGTGTATCCTGCAGTCCCATGATCAGTTACATTTACAAAGCAAGGTCATCCACTTTTTGAATCAGGTTGATTTTCCTCAAGCGATTTTAAAATCGTCAATCATCTCCAGTTCCCCCACTTTTATGCAGTTTCAGGTCATTACTATTTGCTGCATTAAAAAGTTTCTTCCTCACAACTTCCTGCATATCATGCCCAAAACATTAACCCCATTTTACTATTTCTTGTACCATCAGGTAATGGAACAGTTTTTCTTTGGTTAACTAAACTTTTCATCATCTTGTATACCTCTATCAAATAGACCCTCGATTTCCTTTGTTCCAAGGAGAACAACCGAACCTTGTAGACAAATATGCTCCTCCTTGGAAGCATTCTGGTAAATCTCCTCTGCATTCTCTCAAGGATCCACAAATTACTCCAGAAGTGTGGTGATTGAACTGGATTCTTTTATTGTGGCCTAACCAGAGTTTTATAAAGGTTCTGCAAAACTTTCCTACTTCTGTACTATGTTGCTCAAGATTCCATGTGTCAGCTAACCAATCTCACCTATTGCATATTCTTTAGAATTGTGCCATAAAGTACAAATTATCTCTCCAGATTCATTCTGCCAAAACATCACCTTACAATTCTCTGAAAGATTAAACTTAACCTGCCATTTGTACTCATTCTGCTCGCTATGTGGCGGTTCATCAGTATCCTCGCTGTTTTCTACACCTTCAAGTTCATTATCAACTTGTTTTGAAATGTCATCTAAATTCTAATATCTAAGCCACTCAAAGATGTGCGTATATATAGCAGAGTACTTACTATATGTGAAAAGCTAAAGATATTTAGCTAAAGATGTGCATATGCATCGCTAAATGCAGCTAAAGATGTCCATGTATAACAATCTCAGATCATTCAAATGTCATGGAGAGGCACAGAATTTTTTTTAAATGGCCAATGCAATGCTGAGGTGTATATCTAAAAGGACCAGGCTTCAATGGAGTACAAGTTATGCTATAACATAAAGCCTTGGTTAGATTATAGCTAGAATACTGAGAGTAGTTCAAGGCAGGATATATTCAGGAAGGATCTACACTGGCCTTTGAGGCAGTGCTATGTAAATTTATCATAATGGTACCTGGATTTGAAGGATTCAATTACAAGGACAGATTATACAATTTGAGTTGTATTCTCCAGAAGTTAGACTATTAAGGGATGATTTGATCAATATTAACATTTAAGAATTAAAAGCAACAAAAGAAGAGAAACTATTTCCACCAGTTGGGCAGTTTAAGACTGGTGATTACAGTCTAAAACTTAGATATAAATTTTTCAGAAGTGGAATTAGGAAACACAGACTCTCAGAAGGTGATAGGAGTTTGGAAATCTCCTCCATAATGATTAATTAAATCAGAGATGGATAGATTTTTGCTAACTAAAGGTATCAAGGAAGAGGAGTTAAAATTATGTCACACATCAGCCATCTCCTGGAGTTAAATGAGGCAAAAAATTGAATGCATTCAAGAGGCGGCTGCATATAACACTATAGCTTAATTACTGGCAGTGAGCGGTGGTGAATCATAGTTTTAGTGACAGCATGGTATAAAAGTCATTTAATAAATCCAGTATCTGATATATATTGCAATCTTTTTCAAAGCACAGCATGACTTGTGGCTAGATGATGATTTAGTTAAGTTTCATTACTTGTTCGAAAGTTAGCAAAAACACTAGACAGACTGCACTTCAGCTGTTTAGACATACCTCTTGAATGTCAAATTGTAGAATTTCTTCCATGTACGTTGGCAGCAATGTTAATAACGTGTAAAAAGTCCAATTGTAGCAAAAATGAGCAACAATTATGGCCCAGAGTGGCAAAGATTTCCACAGAGATCCCCATGGCACATAATTCGTAACAGCATGCTACAGAAATATAACAAGACCAAATTGAGAGAGGTTACTCCATTCTGTGTTGTTCTATGACCCTACAACAACCTAAATGCATGTGGTAACTTTACAACTAGGAATGCTGCAGTGATTTACAACTGAAGTGTTCTTTTCATCTATTTCCTTAACCTCGCTATGAAGTAAGCTTTTGGTCATCTGATTTAATAGCTCCTTATGGGACAGAGTGTTACATTCTGTTTTACATGCTTAGTGAAGTTTTATGACTTTAAGGCACCATGCAGTCTAAGTTATTATTGATACTATTGTCAATTTGTCCCATCGACATCCTAGGGTCATCACTAATCAGAAACTCAACTGCACGAGACATGCAAATGCTGTGACTACAAGAGCAAGTCAGAGACTTCAAGTAGCTCATCTCCTGATTCTCAAAAGCCTCTCCAAGGGCTTTAAGTCAGGAGTGTGATGGAATCCTTTCCACTTGCCTGGGTGAATGCATATGCACAACACTCAGTTCAACTCAACATCCAGGGATAAAGTGGCTCATTTGATCAGCAGCCCATCTGTCATCTTAGAAGTCCACTGCATTGTGGCAGCAGTACATTGTGCCTGTGTTGCACTGCAGCAAACCATCAAGGAATCCTTGATTAGACATCCCAAACCTGCGACCCCCACCATCTGAGGAGGGTATGGGAATGTCACCATCATCAACCTCCTCTTCAAGCCAAATGTTATCACAATATAGGGCACATACCCATCATTTTTGCTGGGTCAAGACCTGGCACTCCTTATCCAATGCACTATGGGAGCTTCTTCAACAGCAGCAGTATTAGAGAGCAGCTCACCACAGTTTGCTATCTGCGTGTGCGTGCATGAATATATAAATTACAAAAATGGAATGTGTACTGAAACTTAATCACAGAATGTTTGCTTTACTTGAAGGATACCGAAATTCAGAAATGACAAAGTAATGTTTCAGTTGTACAGAATCTTATTAAGGTTACACCTGCAAGACTATGTTAATTCTTGGGCACCACACCTCAGGGAAGATGTACTGACCTCGGAAAGGTTACAGACCAATTCATTAGTAGTGTTAAATTATGAGGACAAGTTGCAATAAATCGAAATATCCCTCAATCTATTAGTTCAAAAAAATCCAAATAGATGATTGAAAAATTTGACAGGGTAGACACAGAAACTGTTTCTTGTGGTGGGAGTACCTAGAATAATGGGACACAATATTAAAATTATAGCTAGACCATCAGAAAATAGGTTTTGTAAAGGATGAGAATTTCCCTCCAAGATGCTGTGGAAAATTGAAATTTAAGATGGAAAACAATATATTTTTGTTCAGTAAAGATATCAAGATGGGACAAAGGTAAGTAAACATAGTTCAGGTAAAGGTCAGCCACGATCTAACTGAATGATGTAATAGCCATCAAGGACTAGATTGTCAAGTCTTGTTCCGATGTTTCTATATACCCAAAAAAAGCATCATCTTTTTAAGTGGAGCCAAATTACTTTCCTTATTCTAATATAGGTGCACAAAGCTGCTAACAAAGAATTTAATGATTTGATAGCTTTTAGGTATATTTAGGGCATCACATGGCACTATTTGCTACTGCCTCAAGCGCCAGAGACCCAGTTCAATTCCCAGCTTGGGTCATTGTCTATGTGAAGACTGCACTTTCTTCCCATGTCTATGGGCTTCCTCCAGTTGCTCCGGTTTCCCCCCTCAGTCCAAAGACCTGCTTGTTAGGTGCACTCACCATGCTAAATTCTATGTATCTGAACAGACTCTGGAATGTGGCAACTAGTGGACTTTCACAGTACTTCATTGCTGTGTGAATGTAAGCCTACTTGTGACTAATAAATAAACTTTAACTTTTTTTATTTGAAACATCTGCTCAGCTTGTGTCAACTATTCCACAAATCCTACCTGGCCATGAAGAGAAGAAATGATATAGTCTCGCTCAGCAGTAGATATAGTTTTGTGGGTTTCTGGTGTATCACTAACCAATAAGAACCATAACAGGCACCAGGCCACTCCAAACGCACCTAGTGGACAAAAGAAAAGCTATAAGAATACATAACAATTGGAGACTTGTTCATCAAAACATTCCATTAATATATTTGAAACTTTTACACACCCGTGTATTCCAATTTGTAATTTCATCCACCATATTCACATTATAATAGAAATTGGCCTAAATTTTGCAATGGTAATGACAATGAAATTATTAGTGTTTGTTATCGTAACTCCAGTGACACTGACAACCACTTCAGAAGTCCATTGAACTATAGAAAATCTGGAAATCCAGAGGTTGTAGTCAGCTATTCTACACTGCATCAGAGTTTAATTGTTGAGGCATCCCCACATCACAATCAATGGAGAATTGACAAAAATTTCAACTATTATACTATTTGTCTTACTGTGAAAATCCTTGGGGAATAAAACATGGCACCTTTGTTAAATAAAGTGTAAGTGGGATTTTAAACAGCATTCTAAGTTCATAACTACTTCTAAACACTGGTCCTGAAAAGCTAATTCAATGTGAATAAAATTTCAACTTTCTCCATTGTAATGATAAATTTCAAATAAAAATAAACATTTTAGTTTCATTCTTAATCTAGTCATTTCTTTCACCATCTGAAAATTTAAATTAAGTGAAACTTAATGCTTTGCTGTAAGTGAATAATCCAATGTGACCTGCTGTTTGCTGACATCACTGCTGTTATAAGCCAAACCACCCTTTTGACTACATCAGAGAGATCAGTAGATGTTAGTGTGCAGTTTTCTTACAGGACAATGGCAAATGCCTTTATTTTCCCAAAGTCAGAGCAAACATAAATCTGTCACTTGGAAATTCAATCATGTATTGTATTTTAAAGTTTAAAGTTTATTTATTAGTGTCACAAGTAGGCTTACATTAACACTGCAATGAAGATATTATGAAAATCTCCTAGCTGCCACACTCCAGCGCTTGTTTGGATACACTGAGGGAGAATTTAACATAGCCAATGCACCCAACCAGCATGTCTTTCAGACTGTGGGAGGAAACCGGAGCACATGGAGGAAAACCACGCAGAGGAAAAACATGCAGACTCGGCACAGTGACTGAAGCCGGGAATCAAACCCGAGTCCATGGCACTGTGAGGCAGCAGCGCTAACTACTGTACCACTGTATTGCTACCACTGATAGGAAGAGCCTTATATAACTGATTTATCAGAAATACAGACATATAAATATAAAATTGATGGGTTTGCAAGGTAAAATTCTACCATTGCATTCTGAATTACTTAGCCTAATTTATTATATATGGCAAAAGATTGCAGCTTTGGAAATGAGTGTATACTTAGGAGATTGGTTGGGAAGGAGAGGTGTTTCTTTCCTTTGGCTTTTTCTATCTTTACGCCCCATAGAAATTGGTCCTTGCTTTATACGGGAAAAGAGGCTGTTTGCTGAATAACTGATAAGTGTTTAAGGTTTATTCTTATCTGAGGAAGAATGTCCTTGCTATAGAGGGAGTAGAGCAAACGTTTGCCAGGCTGATTCCATATGAGGAGAGACTAAGTCTGGTAGGATTATATTCACTGGAGTTTAGAAGAGTGGGAGGCGATCTTATAGAAACCTATAAAATTCGAACAGGATTAGATTCCGAAAGAATGTTCCCAATGATGGAGGGTCCAGAACCAGGGTCATAGGAGTAAATCTATTAGGACTGAAGCGAGGAGAAATTTCTTCACCCAGAGTGGTGAATGTGTTGAATTCACTACCACAGAAAGTTTTTGAGGCCAAAACATTGAGGGGTTTCAAAAGAAATTAGACATAGCATGGACAGCATGGCAGTTAGCATTGCTATCTCACAGCACCAGGACCCCAGGTTCAAATCTGGGTCACGGTTTGTGTGGAGTTTGCACATTCTCCCCACATCTGCATGGATTTCCTCCGGGTGCTCCGGTTTCCTCCCACAGTTCAAAGATGAGTGGGTTAGGTGGATTGGCCATGGTAAATTGCCCCTTAGTGTCAGGGGGAATCAGGAAAGGTAAATACATGAGGTTATGGGGATAGAGACTGGGTGAGACTGCAGTTGATGCAGCCTTGATGGACCAAGTGGCCTTCTGCATGATAGGGATTCTATGATTGCTCTCGGGGCTAAAGGGATCAAGGGACATGGGGAAAGGGGAGGATCAGGATATTGAATACGATGATCTGCCACGATCATAACAAATGACAGAGCAGGCTCAAAGGGCTGAATGGCCTACCCCGCTTCTAGTTTCTATTCAAGTCCTAAGGTTTAAAATAGTATAAGACCTGATGATAAATTTGAAATATAAAAAATGAATAACTAAGAAATCGCTTAAAACACATTAAGGATGTTAGTAGAGATAATGATACATCATGGAGGCAGCATGTGGCGATTCCTGGATGCTAATGTGATCCTGAGAAAACAATTCTGCAGTAAATTTTGTGACTCGAAGAGCTTTGACTCAGGGTCAGTGAGCTGGAGGAAAGTTACCTGGATGCTTTGTAGTCACATCACTTGGAATAGGTTTTACTGATTTGGTTAGGAACAGGAAGCTGTGACTGGAGGTGAGAAGGGTAAGAGGAACTAGAGGGCAGGAGCTTCAGATTTTGCAATTGTCTAATAGGTCTGAGGTTCCCTCAGCTTATTTGGAAGAGTGTGGGGACTGCAGGTTGGATGAACAAATTGACCGTGGCGCCGTGATAGAGGAAGCAAAAAGGAATGTAGTAATAGTAGCCAACAATGTGATGGTGGGGAAATGACACTTTGCCACAAAGAACAAGAGTCCAGACAGCTGTATTCTTTGTCCAGTGCCAGGTTTCAGGACATCTGCCTCAGGGACAATGGGTTTCTTGCAGTGGGAGAATCCAGTTGCCATAGTCAACATAGGTATAAAGGACAGAGGCAGAACTAGGAAAGAGGTTTTTTATAGAGAGTATGAAGACCTAAGCACCAAATTAAAAAACAGAACCCCAAATGTTCTGGATTATTACCAGATTCATGTGAAAATTGACATAAAGTACATAAAATCTGAGAGATGTATACGTGGCTCAAAAACTGGTGTGGGAGAAGTAGTTTCCAGTTTGTGGGACATTGGCACCAGTGCTGGGTAATATGGGAGTGTATCATTGGCGTGGCCTACACTTGAACCATGCTGGGACCAGTATTCTAATAAGCCATATAACCAGGGAAGTAGAGAGGGGTTTAATCTACATAGTTGGAGCAGGGAACAATCTTAGGAAGATATGGTAAATCAAAGAGTAGAGAAAACGCAAACGAGAAAGGTATTAATGTACGAAATGATAAACAGACCATGAATGGAAGGGACAGAGAGTACAGGGAGTACACAAGGCTAGAGGTTACATAAATAACAAAAGGACCTTGGTTTTGTAATGGAATTTGGGTAGCATTCAAAACAAAGCAGATGTACTGATAATGTAAATTGAAAGAAAAAATACATTCTGATAGTCACCACAGAGGCATGGCTACATGATGACACAGATTGGAACCTGAATATTGAAGTATACAGACATTTAGGACAGATATGAAGCTAGGTGAAAGGGTGGCTCAATTAATTAGTGATGGTATTAGCACAATGACCGAAGTTCAGAAAACCAGCATGAACCAGACTTGTATAGAGGTCAGAAATGAAGAAGTCATTTGTGGGAGTGATGTTCAGGGCCTCGCAAACAGTACCCACATGGGAGAATAGAGTATAAAGGAAAAAATAATGGGAGCTTGTCAGAAAGTTATAGCAATAATTATGGGGCATTTTAATCTAGATATAGACTGAGAAAATCAGATGGACAGAAATTAGCCTGGATGAAGAATTCATAGAATTTTTTGGGATAGTTTCTTAGAGCAGCATTTTTTGGCGCCAATGAGATAGGCTCTGCTAGGCCTAGCATTGTGTAACGGGATAGGATTAATAAATGACCTGTGAAGGTGCATCTAGGTAGCAGTGATCATAATATGCTTGAATTTTACATTCAGTTTGAGAGAGAGAAGAATGAGTCCAAGACTAGTATTTTAGCCTTAAATAAGGGTAATTATAATGGCATGAAAGCACAGCTAGCTAAAGTGAACTGGCAAATTAGGTCAATTGAGATGCAGTGGCGGTCATTTAAGAGGATAGTTCAGAATACAGAGGTTAGCTTTTTTCCCAACAAGAAAGTAAAATTTCAAGGAAAAGACCCACCATTTAATTTAAAGGTAAATTTAGAAAGTTAAAGGTAATATCAAACTTAAACATAATTGCTGAAAGATGGATGGCAGGGAAGATTGGACAGAATATAAAAAATAGCAAAGAATGACGAAAGGATTGATAAGGAGAAGAAAATAGAGTGCAAGAGAAATAAGACAGAGTAAGAATTTCTAAACTATTTTAAAAAGAAATGAATTAAAGTGAACATTGGTTCTATAGGAAGTATTTTGCATCAATCTTCACTACAGTGAGTACAAAAAACATCCCATAAATAGCTGCAAATCAGGAAACGGGAAGAGGGGAGTAACTCAGGAAAATTATAATTACCAGTCAAGAACTACCAAGCATTGTTGGGACTGCAGGCTGACAAATCCCTGGATCCAGATGGACTTTAAGGTTTTGAAAGAAGTGGTTTGTGAGATAGTTGATGCATTGGTTTTAACTTTCCAAATTCCCTAGATTCAGGGAAGGTCCCATTAGATCAGAAAATAATGAATGTACCTCCTTTATTCAAAAAGGGAGGGAGGCACAAAGCAGGAAACTAGAGGTTTAGCATCTGCTATAGGGAAAATGTTAGAAGCTATTATTAAAGACATATACCAAAGCACCTGGAAAAAAATTAGAGTAGCAAGCAGAGTGAACATGGTTTTGTGAAAATCATGTTTAACCGATATATTGCAGTTTTTTGAAGAAGTAACGTGTGGTAAAGGGGAATTGGTAGATATTGCTGTATTTAAATTTCTAGGAGGCATCTGATAAGGTACGATATCGAAGTTTATTGCAAAATAAAAGCTTATGTATAGGGGGTGATATATTGGCATGAATAGAAGATTGGCTATTTAACAGGAAACAGAAGGTAGGCATAAATGGTCTTTTTCTGGTTGGTAATATGTAAAAATGGTGTACTACAGGAGTCAGTGCTGGGGTTCAACTTTCTACAACTTATATGAATAACTTGAATGTAGATACCAAAGGTATAATTGTTAAACTTGCTGATGACAATGATAGGTAGGATAGTAAGATATGAAGAGGACACAAGGCGGCTACAAGAGCTATAGACAGGTTAAGTGAGTGGGGAAAGATCTGGCTAATGCACTAGAATGTTGGTAAGGGTAAAACTGTCCATTTTGGCAAGTAACATATAAATATTGCAAAATGTCTTGAGATTTAGAGGGTTTTGCAGTGTTCTAGTGCATGAGTCACTAGAATGCTTATATTCAGGCACAGCAAATACCATAGTATACATATTGTGCAGAAAGAGACTATTTCGCCCATCAAGTTTGCACCAACTCCCTGAAAGAGCATCTTACCCTGGCCCACCCCGCCTCCCTAACCCTACAAACTCATGCATTTTTCATGCCTAGTCTACCTAACCTACACATCTTGGGACACCAGAGCAAAATTAGGAAAGCTAATGGAATGTTATATTTTATTGCGAGGAGAATTGAATACAAACATAGAGGTTATGCTTCAGTTACACAGGACATTGGTGAGACCACCTCTAAAGCACTATGTATTGTATCGATCTCCTTATTTAAAGAAAGCTATCAATGCATTAGAAGCAGTTCAGAGGAGGCTTACTAAACTAATAACTGGATTAGGCATGTTGTCTTATGAGGAAAGGTTGGACAAACTAGACTTCTGGTTGAAACATGCAAGAGGTGACTTGATTGAAACATTAAGATCCTGATGGGTATCAACAGGATGAACGTGAAGACGATGTTTCCTCTTGTTGGAGAATCTAGTAACTAGGGACCAATGTTAAAAAGGACTACCCATTCAGGACAAAGAGGAGAAATTTTTTCTCTCAGAGAATAGAGAGCCTTTAGAACTCTGTTCATCAAAAGGCAGTGGAAGCAGGGTCTTTAAAAGTTTTAAATTAGAGGTAAGTAGATTCTTGATAAGTTAGGAGGTGAAAGGTAATCAGGAATAGTCGGGAATATGGAGTTGAGGTCAGCCTTGATTTCACTGAATAGCAGAGTAGGCTCAAAGAGCTGAGTGACCTCCTGTCCTTAATTTGTATGTTTGTTTTATCATAACTGTTGCTGCGCTGCAGATAATTATTAACTGAAAAATATAAACATGATCATGTTCTAGGAACCTTTTATTGGTTACACAAAAAAAAAATCAAATATTTATTTTCAGCCATTGAGGCTTAATTTTTTTGCTTCATGTTCTGGATACAATTAAGGGCGTGACCTTAAAGTAAAAGCAGCAGAATTATATGCACTATCACAGAATTTTCTACTAAAGAATAAAGAAAATTACAGCACAGGAACAAGTTCTTTGGCCCTCCAAGCCTGCACCAAACAAGCTGCCCGATTTAACCCCCTATCCTTCCAGGACCATATTTCTCTATTCCCATCCTATTCATGTATTTGTCAAGATGCCCTTTAAAGTCACTACCATATCTGCTTCCACTACCTGGCAACAAGTTCAAGGCACCCATACACTCTAAGAAAATCTGCCTCATATCTCCTTTAAACTTTCCCCCTTGCACCTTAAACATATGCCCCCTAGTAACTGACTCTCCCTTCTGACTAGCCAATCTGTCCATGTCTCTCATAATCTTATAGACTTCAATCAGGTCTCCCCTCAACCTTCATCGCTCCAGTGAGAACAAACCAAGTTTCTCCAACCTCTCCTCATATAAAATGCCCTCCATACCAGGCAACATCCTGGTAAATGTTGCATTGAAATCAACAACAATGAAAGCTGTCTACAAGTAAATATTTGAGTGGTCTGTTTACTGACAATTGCACTTCATTTTGATCCCCTATGATGAAAACTTCCTTTCCCCCCACCACCCAGATCAATTTTGACAGATGACCAAGGAGACTAAAATACTCCAAGGAATGTTCCTTCCTGCTTTACACAAGTAATTCCTAATCAATCAAACAGCAAGTAACTATTGGATTAAGTGTTGTGGGGAGCAGTGGAAGAGAGGAAAGGAAGGAAGGAAAGAAATAAAATGTCAGAGTGAGAATGAATTGCACGTGTATGGTTTACAATGCCACATTATCAAATCTTACCAAATAAGTAGAATACATATGACCAATCCAAATAATAGCAAATTATTCCAGACAATGGGAGGGAAACTACAGTTCCAAACTGAGCACCTAGAAAGCAAGAAGACTTAGATTTAGGGAAGACTCTAACAAATATTCAGCATGTAGACACATATTCAATTTAGTATTCCATTTCAATAGTTTGTCTGGCAATGTGACAACTCTACATGTCTTATCTCACTTTATATAAACTGGACAGAACATTTCCTTTTAATATAATGGCATTACAAAAATTAAAACTCTTTGTGAATGCTATCATACACAGAGAATAAGTAGCGACACAAGGAGATCAGAAACAGAAATCAATGATTACATTTTCACCAAAAGACACGTGGAGTACGTGGGAGTGAATCTAATGCTGTGATCTTAGAGTTGCCTGGGCATATACTAAATAGGAACATCTAAAGAAAGTTTCATCCTTGGAATCCCTTTTCAAATACAAGCCATTACAAAAGAAATCAATGATTTTATGTTTTGTGATTTTTTTTTATTGTTTAAACGCTATATGATCAGGATATTGTTTTAAAAAAGGTAAAGAAATCTGATACATGAGCTGAATATGCAATCAAAATATTAATTCTGCTCCCTCGATGTCACCTCCAGCAAGTTCAGTGCAGTCTACACAAGATCATTTTAACTCACCTGCATATGATAAACTGACAAGCGTGCTCCTTTCTAGAGGTGGTGCCCATTTCGCCCACATCGCATGCATGGCAGGGAAGGTCACACCCTGTTACATAAGAAAAAGTTCAATCTTCTAAATTAACAAGCATTGACAGCCAAACTGAGAAGAAGAAATCCATTGATTAAACTTTACACACTTATCACTGACTCCATCCATGTCCTTGGCCAATCCAGGCTCTTCAAAACTTTGTTGTTCTATTTGGCCAAGATGAGCCACTGACCCCCATCACCAAAACAGCCCACTTCTATGTCCACAATAATGTTTATTTCCATTCCTGTTTCAGCCTGTTTACTGATGCCTTTGCTGCTTCCTGATTCAACTATATTAATGCTCTCTCAGTCCCCCTCTATAATCTTTTACAGCACAGAATCAAAGAATCAGAGTGCAGAAGAGGCCTTTCAGCCCATCTAGTCTGCACCAACACGTGAGAAACATCTGAACTCCCATCTACTAGCACTTCGCCCATAGTTTTGAATGTTATGATTTGCCAAGTGATCGTCCAGGTACTTTTTAAAGGATGTGAGGCAACCTGCCTTTACCATCCCAGCATTCCAAGAACTTTATTTTGCTCAAACTTTGGCCTCTCATACATTTCCTAACCTACTATAATTAGCTATACTTTCAGCTGTCAAGTCCTGAAACTCTAATTTCTCTCTAAAATCTCTCTCCCACTCCCTCCTCAAGATTTCTCTCTTTGTACAAGCACTGTCACCTGTCTCTTTCTTTGGCTTGCTGTCAAATTTTATTTGATTATGGTCCAGTGAAACATCTTGGAATGTTTCACTACTTTTATTACATTTTCGTAATGAAAAATCATGAATCCAAAACCTCAGCCTTGCTTTGCACTTCACAGGTGATGCTGGACTTGTTTAATAATATTAGCATTTTCAGATTTTATCTTAGAAATCAAAAGATGTTTTAAAAATTGTGTATATTTACATGTATAGATCAATAATTTCTTAGGAATGCCGAAGGAAGTAATTCCAAAATACTCAGAATCCCTACAATGCAGAAGGAGGCCATTCGGCCCATCGAGTCTGCACCAATAACAATCTCACCCTATTCCCGTTGCCCCACATACAGCCAATTTAGCATAGCCAGTCAACCTAACCTGCACATCTTTGGACAGTGGGAGGAAACCAGAGCACCCGAAGGAAACCCACACAGACACAGGGAGAATGTACAAACTCCACACAGATAGTGACCTGAGCCTGGAATTGAACCTGGATCCCTGGTGATATGAGGTAGCAATGCTAACCACTGTGCCACCTAATTAATATTACTCTGATTTATAAAATGACTTTTTTCTTGCGGCAGCATTTCTAATGGCCAAGGTTTAGAATGCCCCAAAATTTTCTGATCGGAAAAATTATCTTGAAATGATGGTGTTCAAAGCTTCATTTGCTTGTTACAGTGTATAGGGGATTCATTCCTCAACTCTTGTATGAAAACGTAATTAAACAGCAAAAGAACAAAAAATATTTACTCTAAAACCCAGAGTTCTGCCAGAACAAACGTCATCAATCTGAAGTCATCACCTGTTTCCGTCAGTTGAATGGTCAGTCACAAGAGGACATACGTTCAACATGAGAAGTTTAGGGTGGATGTGAGGAAAAACCCTTTTACCTAGAGGTGGTGATGCTTTGGAATGCACAGCCTGGGAGGGTGGTGGTGGCAGGTTGCCTCACATCCTTTAAAAAATATCTGGCTGAGCACTTGGCAAATCATAACATTCGGGTCTATGGTGACTAAATGCTCGTAGATTGGATGAGGTGGGTGTTCAGATATGTGTTGAGTGTCGGTGCAGACTCAATGGGCCGAAGGGCCTCTTCTCACTCTGTGATTCTCTGAAACGTTAACTCTCTTTCTCAAAGCACAAGTGCTGCCTGAACTGTGGAGTTCTTTCAGCATTTCCTGCTTTGATTTCAGGATTTTCAGCATCCGCAGTATTTTGCTTTTGAAGGTGGTGAGTGATTAGGTAAACTCAAACGACATAGCAGTCAGTGTTCAAATTATCATTCAGAAGGATGCAGTTCCTTTAAGATGCTGCATCTATGAGTTTTGTCACCCCCACAAACATCTTCAGTCAATGAGATCTTTTCATCTGTGTCATACCTAATCTGCACTATAATGGTTCATTGCTGACTGTTGGAGTAAGAGGAGTGAGAATTACTGAAGTGAACTGGTCCCAATTTAATAATAACAGAAAATTTCAATACAATTCATCACAGTTTAAAAGATACATATTGTTTTCTAATAAAATTATAATTAATGTAATTTGATTCAGTAACTTCCTTCCCAATGAAGGTGCTATAATTTCTAAGTTAAGGGAAGGTGATAATCCAGTTCTATTGTCACTAGACTACTAATCCAGAAATTCAGCTAATGTTCTGGGGACCTGGCTTCCATTCCCACCACAACAGATGGTGGAATTTGAATTCAACAAGTACTATCTGAAATTAAGAATCTACTGATGACCACGAAACCAATATCGATTGTCGGAAAAACCCGCCCAGTTCACTAATGTTCCTTTAGGGAAGGAGATCTGCCGTCCTTACCTGGTCTGGCCTACATATGACTCCAGAGCCACAGCAATGTAGTTGACTCTCAATTGCCCTCCAAGAGAAACAAAGGATGGGCAATAAATGCTGGCCAGCCAGCGACACCCATGTCCCACGAATGAATAAAACAAAATCACAAAGGCCAAATCAACAAGCAATTATTTAAACATAACAAATGCCACACACATCTGAATGCTTCTGTTATGTAAAACGTTTAAAGACATGAAACAAAAGTGTGAGACCATACCTCTCCCAAACCTTCAATCACCCTCAGTACAATTACGCAGTAGGCGCTCAATGATGCTGCTGGTGGAGTCAACAGTGTTAAACATGAAGTGCCAAGTATACCAAAGCCAAGTAACAGCTTCCCTCCAAATTGACCTGCCAGATATCCACCAGGAATCTGAGTCATGATGTAACCAAAGAAGAAAGCGCTGAGTATCCATCCTTGTGTATCCGAGTCCCAGTTATATACCTTGCCCTGGTGGAGACAAATTGAAAACAAAGATATTTAAATGGAGAGCTTATTCATGTTTAAAAAACAGGTGAAATAATCAACCTGAGGACAAGTGCACAATCTGCAAAACATTTGAACCTCCACAGAGGAGGAGTAAATCATGATGAAGCTCGACATCCTGTTAATATACCAACACATCATTTAGAAGAAATACTTCAACCATCCACTTTCATGAAAGATCATTTTTGTGCAGATTTCTTGTTCTCAAGATGAGGGTTGCACTGGCAAGTGTACGTTTACTATCAAATCTAGTTGCCTTGAAAAGGTGAATCAATACAGTGCTTGCACTGATGCTGCCATCATGTGGTTAGCTAAAGAACTCCAGGATGCTGACCCAGCAATAATAAAGGGAGAGCATTAATGTTCCTTTTTCAGGATACTGTACAACTTAAGACAGGAACATTTTCTTGCAGTATTGCTGGTTTCGTTTTTTCTCAGCGGTGAAGGTCACAGGGGAGGGAGGTTGCCGATTTTGATTTGCTGTTTGGTCACCAATTTCTGAGCAATTCTGCTGGGATTGAAACCAGTATTGCATGGAATCTGGAGGAAGTCATTGCTCTGGAATAGAGCTTTATAAGCTTTAAAATGGTTCATCAAGATGTTTAGTTTGAATTATATTGGAGGTATTACACATGTGATCAAAGGGAGATAACGTATTAAAATAGCCTCAAGTGTAAGAAAAGTCATCAGAACTAGGAAGAGAAGGGAATTTAGCCCTTCAAGCTCTGACATTTAATACAATCATGGTTGAAGTCATATCAGCCTCAATTCCACTTTCCTACCCACTCAGCATTGCCCTTCAAACCCTCAGTGATTAAAATTCTGTCCATCTCTTGCTTAAATATCCCAGCATCCACCACACTCTGGGATATGAACTTTATGACACATGACCCTTTGAGAAAAATAATTTCTGCTCATCTCAGGTTTAAATCTGCTACCCCTTATACGAAAACTTTGGTCTTTTGAAAATCCTCTTGTTGCCACACTCCAGTGCCTGTTCGAGTACACTGAGGGAGAATTTAGCACGGCCAACGCACCTAACCAGCACGTCTTCGGACTGTGAGAGGAAACCAAAGCTCCTGGAGGAAACCCACGCAGAGAATGTACAGTCTCTGCATGACTGCGACTCAAGTGTTAACCAAATTCCCCTGGAATCTTTTAAATTTTCTCAAAATTTCACGACTCACCATCTCCATTTCTTAAGGTCATTCAGCTGTACTAAGTTTTGTTTATTCTTTTACGGAGTGTGGAAATCACTGGCAAGGCCATTGCCCATCCTCAACTGTCCTTGAGGAAATGCTGGTGACAACTGATTAGCTTCTTAGGCTTTTTCAGAGGCCAGATTGAGAGTCAACTATCTTGCTGTGGTCTGTTATCTACAAAGGTTGTGTAAAAATCATGAAAAATTATACTTATGTTTTGAAAGATCGCTCACGTGCTGAACTGGAGCTTTTGCAGTTTTTGCCACATACTCCAACTGCTCTATATTGCAATAATCACTTCCTAGTTCCATTTCAAACAGACAAATGCTTAGAGATCTATCAAGAATTTGTGGAGGCTTTGCCCTGCAAAATCACCTGCTATCCATGCATTGTACTGCCTGATGATTTAATATCCAACTTTAGGAAGAACAACTATAGAAGATTATCCTTTTATAGCTGTACAACTATAGAAAATTATAGAAGATTACACGGGTGGCACAGTGGTTCACACTACTGCCTCACAGCGCCAGGGATCCGGGTTCAGTTCCGAGCGCGGGTCACCGTTGCATGGGTTTTATCCAGGTGCTCCAATTTCTTCCCACAGTCTGAAAGACGTGCTGGTTAGGTGCATTGGCCATGCTAAATTCTCCCTTAGTGTACCCAAACAGGGTACACTAAGGGGGGGGACTGCAGATGGACTTGGACAGGTTAGGAGAGTGGGCTAAGAACAGGTAGATGGAATATAATGTGGAAAAGTGTGAGGTTATGCACTTTGGAAGAAGGAATTGAGGCATAGACTATTTTCTTAATAGGAAAATGCTTAAGAAATCTGAAACACAAAGGGACTTGAGAGTCATTTGTTCAAAATTCTCTTAAGGTTAACGTGCAGGTTCAGTTGGCAATGCTAGCATACAACAGCAGCTCGTGAGGCTGTATAAGTCTCTGGTCGGACCCCATTTGGACTATTGTCAGCAGTTTTGGGTACCGTTTCTAAGGAAGGATGTGCCGGCCTTAGAAAGGATCCAGAGGAGGATCACAAGAGCGGAATGACATTGCATGAGGAACGATTGAGGACTCTTCTTTTGTACTCGTTGGAGTTTGGAAGGATGAGGGGGATCTTATTGAAATTTACAGGATACTTTGAGACCTGGATAGAGTGGATGTGGAAAGGATGTTTCCGCTAGTAGGAAAAACTAGAACCAGAGGTTAAAGGGAGGATCCTTTAAAACAGAGATGAGGAGGAATTTCTTCAGCCACAGAGTGAATCTGTGGAACTCTGCCACAGAAGGCAGTGGAGGCCAGGTCATTAAGTGCCTTTGAGACAGAGATAAATAGGTTCTTGATTAATAAAGGGATCAGGGGTTATGAGGAAAAAGGCAGAAGAATGGGGATGAGAAAAATATCAGCCATGATTGAATGGCAAAGCAGACTCGATGGGCCGAGTGGCTTAATTTTGTTCGTACGTTTTATCGTCTTCCACTACAGACTTGACTCCAGAAGTAGTTCTGTATCCAAATCAAAATACCAACTGCAGAAATTGTTAGCTGCTCAGCTCAGCTGTCACACAAAATTATTTCCTTCAAATCGGAAGCAGTGACTTTTGAACTGTGTGCATGCAATTGTGCTAATGTTACGTCCCATAATACAGCTTAGAAAATTCAGAGCGCCAGCACTTCAAACAGATTGCAGGAGTTTCCAATGATATCAAGTTTGCAATATAGCCATGGGCATCTACACTGTAGCAACAGGTTGGAGAAGCAGCAGCAATTCATGGCATAACATTACCACACGAATTGTGAAATATTAGATGTTCAAAACCATATTATCTAAATACACATTCTTTACAATTTCTATGCTGAAAGGTTTGGTCATCTTTAATTAGGGGTGGCACAAAGCACTGCTGCTGCACAGCACCAGGGACTCGGGTTTGATTCCAGCCTCAGGTGACAGTGTGAAGTCTGCGTGTTCTCCCCATATCTGCATGGGTTTCTTCCGGGTGCTCCTGTTCCCTCCCACAGTCCAAAAATGTGCAGGTTAGGTGGATTGGTCAGGTTAAGTTCTCCCTCAGTGTCCCAAAATGTATAGATCAAGAGGATTTGGTGGGGTAAATGAGTGGGATTAGGCAGATAGGGCAGGGTATGGGCCTGGGCAAGATGCTCTGTCAGAGTCACTGCGGACTTGATGGGCCGAATGGTTTCCTTCTGTGCTGTAGAGAATCTATAACAACTTGTACCAATACATACTAGTGAGTATTTCATTGGATTCAGAAGCTGGAGGTACAAAATGTTATCTTACCTTTTTTATATAATTGTGTTGAGTAGAGTTGGAATGTGGTGGACATGCTTCAACACTTCCATTCTTGGGCATAGTTGCATTATCTAACATCGCGACCATTGCCACGCTAAGGTTCACACGTAGTGCGTACACAACAAAAAATCCCCAAAAGGCCAAAATTGCCAGGACAAATCGAGAAGAGCCACATGCCGATACTGGAGGAACTACAGAGAACAGAATTTGAATAATATACACAAACCTTACATGAGACAACAAACAAAGAGGTTTGAATTGGTGGCATCCTTTGGAAAACCAATTATGTTTTTATACAAATGAATCAGTGGACTTTCTATCTTTTGATACTTTATCCATTAGTCTTTTAAATTCTAGTTTCCTTTTGCTTTCTTAGTTTCTTCAGTACCTACTATTAAGGCCATACTGCCTCCATTGATTTCAACCCATCTTCCTAAAGAATAAAGAAGAGGTGTGACAGTAAAATCCCATCTCAGTAATAGCACTTAAGAACTGAAATCAACAAATCCAGATAAGGGTCTAGTTACCTGTGTAGGCTGCATAAAAGCAGGGCAGCCTGTTGATGCTGTGACGTTCCTTGACTTTCAGCATCTGGCAACTTTGGAAAATGAGACTAATTTTGCCACTGACACACAATGCCTATCTACTTGAATGAACATTTTAATATATGCTGTAACACTATCATGCAAATCTTGAATTTGCTGGATTCAAAACTGGATTTGCAAGCAAAATTAAAAGCCAAGGGTAATTTCTCTGACACACTAAAATATTAAAAAACAGCCATATTTGCTCAGCTAATTGTCAATGTCTCGTATCACCAAAAAAACACAAACTCTGACTAATACCCCATTCAAGTCAAACTCATCCTGTTGCAAACCTGTTCATTTGAAAGGGGCTGTTCTGTTCCTTAGGTCTGCGCAGAAAAATAAAAATACTTTTAGGCTCTTTTTTGCACTACTTGTGGGATGGAGTTGGCAGGGTCAGTCTCTGAACTGGCAACTGTGCAATCAGCTGATGTAACATTGAAAACAGACAGCAAGACAACAGGAGAGGGTGAATTCCAACTCCTCAAAAATCTTGAGTACAAGTCAACCATTTACTTTTGGTTAAAAATTTAATCTCAGAAACTCCACATACAGTAGATAAAACCACGACTATGAATTCTCAAACACAAGTCAAGTGTCTCAGATTTATTTAGCATGAATTTAATCACACTTAAAACACTATTTACAATCATACCTGATGTTTTGGGGCTGCATAATCGTTAGCATTACTACCTCACAGTATCAGCAACCCACATTCGATTCCCGGCTTGGGTCACTTTATGTGTTGAGTTTGCATGTTCTCCCGTGCCTGTGTGGGTTTCCTCTGGTTTTCTCCCACCATCCAAAGATGTGTGGGTTAGGTGGATTGGCCATGTTAAATTGCCCCTAGCTTGGTTAAACGCATGGGGTTATGGGGATAGAGCCTGGACATGATTGTTGTCAGTGCCGGCTTGACAGGGCGAATAACCTCTTTCTGCACTGTAGAGCTCTATGCTTTGGTTAGTAATTCAAACACACGATAGTTCAAGAGCTCAGTGTAAATATGAATCCATATACTCATTACAAACCGCCACTTATAAATTTATTCAACTTTTGTGACAATACACTGTTTCCATATTGCACGATTTGAAAAATAATACCTCAACCCATTTTCCTAAAGAATAAAGAACAGATACACTGAGTAATAACATTTAACTGCAAATCCAGATAAGGGTCTAGTTACCTGTGCAGGCTGCATAAAAGCAGAGCAGCCTGTTGGTGCTGTGATGTTCCTTGACTTTCAACATCTCAACTTTGGAAAATGAGACTAATTTTGCTACTGACACACAACACCATCTATTTAATGGAACATTTTAATATATGCTGTAATTCTAGTATGCAAATCCTGTATTGAAACCTGCTTCGCTGGATTCAGAATTGGGTTTGCAAGAAAAGTTAAAAGCCAAAGATAATTTCTCTGACACGCTAAAATGTTATAAAACAGCCGTATCTGTCAAGTAATTGACTGAGCCCCTTACAGATTAAGGAAATGAATTTACAAAGTAATAAACTTTCTTATGGTTGGGCTAATGAAAATCAGTATATCTCCCTTATGTTAGATCCTTATTACTAATTATGCTGTACAAATAATTGCAATTTCAGCAGGTGAAACCTTTAATTATAAATCTGTTATTTATAATCGTTCAGTGCATGCCAATTTCCTGATACCTCATAAACCCATTTAAAAACATACACAGACATTTTCTTTTCGCAAGCTGTTTTGCTGCACTCAAATAATGCAGAAACTAGAATACTCAGTGTGGGGGGCATTACCAAAGCCCATGTTGATGACATCAACTGCAATGCCATCATCTATACTCCTAGGGACCTCCTCAAAAGAATTCAATCAAATTTGTTAGACCTGATCTCCCTGGTAAAGCCATACTGATTACATTTGATTAATACTTGTCTCTCCAAATGGAGATTAATTTTGTTCCTCAGAATTTTTCCAGTACTTCCTCTATCACTGACCTTAGACTCACTAGTAATGTAATGACCTGGTTTTTCCCTACTTCCCTTCTTGAAGAATGGTACTACATTACCTGTCCTTTAGCCCCCTGGCACCTCTCCTCTGGCCAGTGAGGATTTGAAAATTAGCATCAGAATTCCTACAATCACCTCAAATAGCAGACTAAGATACATCTCATCTGGGTCTCAGGATTTATCCACCTTTAAGCCCTTCCTCTCAACACTAATCTGTTCAGTTACCTCACTGTCCCCTCCCTGCTTTCTTTACCTAAATTGTCCTTCTTCTTATGAACATAAATACTCCTTTAATACTTCACCGAGGGCTTTTGCCTTAACATACAGATTTCCTGTTTGGTTCCTATTGGGCCCTACTCTTTCCCTGGTTCCCCTTGTGCCCTTAACACACTCATAAAACACCTTGGAATTTTGCTTTATTTTACCCGCCAACGTTTATCACGTCTTCACATCATCACCCCCCCCCCACCCCCGTATTCGCTCCTAATTTGTTATGTGCCCCTAGCACTTATAGAATGATTTTTGTAATCAAATGACTAAATATTAGAGTACAGAATTGTAGGTACTGCTCTCCGAGGAGACGGCATTGTGGATAACACCACTGTCTCACAACACCAGGTACATGGGTTCGATTCCCAACTTGGATCACAGTCTGGGTGGAGTTTGTACATTCTCCCCATGTCTGCGTGAGTTTCCTCAGACACTGCAAAGACGTGGAGGTTAGTTGGATTGGCCATAATTGCCCATAAATTGCGGGGAGGAGATGGAACATAGAACATAACAGCACAGAACAGGCCCTTCGGCCTTCGATGTTGTGCCGACCAATATAAAAAGCAATGCCCCTCCAAACTAAACCATTCCCTTCTCTTCCATATACTTATCAACTAACCTCTTAAACGCCACCAAACTTGGCGCATCTACAACTGCTGCAGGCAGGGCATTCCACTCCCGAACCACCCTTTGGGTAAAGAACCTACCTCTGATATCCGTCCTATAACTATCACCCCTTAATTTAAAGCTGTGTCCCCTCGTGCTAGCTTTCTCCATCCTAGGAAAAAGGCTATCACTGTCCACCCTATCTAAACCTCTAATCATCTTATATGTTTCGATAAGGTCCCCTCTTAGCCGCCTCCTTTCTAACGAAAACAACCTCAAATCCCTCAGCCTCTCCTCATAAGACCTGCCCTCCATACCAGGCAACATCCTGGTAAACCTCCTCTGTACCCTCTCCAATGCCTCCACATCTTTCTTATAATGTGGGGACCAGAACTGCACACAATACTCCAAGTGCGGCCGCACTAGAGTTTTGTACAGTTGCAACATGACGTTGCGGCTCCGAAATTCAATCCCTCGACCAATAAAAGCCAAGACTCCATATGCCTTCCTAACAACCTTCTCGACCTGACTGCCTACTTTCAGGGATCTATGCACATACACACCAAGATCCCTCTGTTCATCTAGACTACTAAGAATCCTACCATTTGCCCTATACTCTACACATTTATTATTTCTGCCATAGTGCATTACCTCACACTTTTCCACATTAAACTCCATTTGCCACCTCTCGGCCCAGCTCTGCAACTTGTCCAAGTCCCTCTGCAAACTATAACACCCCTCTTCACTATCTACCACTCCACCGACTTTAGTGTCATCTGCAAATTTACTAATCCATCCTTCAATACCCTCATCCAGATCATTTATAAAAATTACAAACAGCAGGGGCCCCAAAACAGACCCCTGAGGTACACCACTTGTCACCGAACTCCACGATGAATATCTCCCATCAACCACCACCCTCTGTCTTCTATCTGCTAGCCAATTCCTAACCCAATTAGCTAAATCACCCTCTATCCCATACATCTGCATTTTCTGCAGAAGTCTTCCATGGGCCACCTTATCAAACGCCTTACTAAAGTCCATATATACCACATCAACCGCCTTACCCCCATCCACCTCTTTAGTCACTTTTTCAAAAAACTCAATGAGGTTAGTAAGGCACGACCTACCCTTCACAAAACCATGCTGACTATCCCCAATCAATTCATTTCTCTCTAAATAACTATAAATCCTATCCCTAATTATTCTCTCCAATACTTTGCCCACAACAGAAGTAAGACTCACTGGCCTATAATTCCCTGGAAGGTCTCTCTTCCCCTTCTTGAACAACGGGACCACATTCGCTATCCTCCAGTCCTCCGGAACCACACCCGTAACCAACGACGACCTGAAGATCAGAGCCAGAGGCTCTGCAATCTCCTCTCTTGCCTCCCAGAGAATCCTAGGGTAAATCCCGTCCGGCCCAGGGGACTTATCCAACTTCAAACCCTCGAGAATATCTAGCACATCCTCCCTATCTACTTCGATACCTTCCAGTTTGCTACCCTGTACCTCAGTGTTCTCCATAACTACATTTACATCACCCTGCGTGAATACCGAAGAGAAATATTTATTCAGTACCTCTCCAATCTCTTCAGGCTCCACGCACAACTTCCCACTGCTGTCTATGACTGGCCCTAATCTTGCCCTAACCAATCTTCTATTCTTAACATATCTAAAGAAAGCTTTAGGATTCTCCTTAATCCTATCAGCCAAAGTCTTCTCATGTCCTCTCTTCGCTCTCCTCAATTCACTCTTTAGCTCCCTCCTGGCTAATCTATAGCTATCCATTGCACTAACCGAGCCTTCAAGCCTCATCCTGACATAAGCCTCCTTTTTCCTTTTAACCAGCAAATCAACTTTTTTCGTACACCAAGGTTCTCTTACTCGACCATTTCCTCCTTGCCTGACAGGGACATACTTATCAAGGACTCGCAGCAGCTGCTCCTTGAATAAGCTCCACATTCCAGATGTTCCCAGTCCCTGTAGTTTCCTAGTCCAATCTATGCACCCTAATTCTCTCCTGATGGCCTCATAATTACCCTTCCCCCAGCTATAACTACTGCCCCCAGCTTCATGCCTATCCCTATCCATCACTAAGGTGAACGTAACCGAATTGTGGTCACTATCACCAAAATGTTCACCAACTTCCAAGCCTAACACCTGGTCTGGCTCATTGCCCAGCACCAAATCCAATGTAGCCTCACCTCTAGTTGGCCTATCTACATACTGAGTCAAAAAACCTTCCTGCACACTTTGTACGAAAACTGACCCCTCTAACGAGCTAGAGCTATAGCTATTCCAATCAATATTAGTAAAGTTAAAGTCCCCATAACAATTACCCTATTACTTTCACTCCTGACCAGAATTGACTTTGCAATCCTTTCCTCTACCTCTCTAGAACTTTTAGGAGGTCTATAAAAGACTCCCAACAGGGTGACCTCTCCTTTCCTGTTTCTAATCTCAGCCCATACTACCTCAACAGACAAGTCCTCATCAAACTTCTTCTCTGTCACTGTGATACAGTCTTTGACTAATAATGCCACTCCTCCCCCCCTTCTACCTCCTTCTCTACTCCGACTAAAGCATTTGAACCCTGGAACCTGCAACATCCATTCTTGTCCCTGCTGTACCCAAGTCTCTGAAATGGCCACAACATCGAAGTTCCAGGTACTGGTCCAAGCTGCAAGTTCCTCCCCCTTATTGCGAATACTCCTTGCATTAAAGTATACGCATTTCAAACCATGCCCTACCCCACCCGTATGCTGCTGTGTTTTACGGCTTTCCTCTATGACCCCCTTACTCTCATCCCTCTTAGCACCCCAACTATTCAGGATCCCACCCCCCCCCGAATCAGTTTAAAGCCCCCTGCATAGCCTTAGCAAATTTTCCCCCCAAGATATTAGTTCCCCTCTGGTTCAGGTGTAGACCATCTCTCTTGTAGAGGTCCCACCTATCCCAGAATGAGTCCCAATTGTTCAGGAACCTGAACCCCTCCCTCC